>JAOXOE010000256.1:63100193-63131604 GCA_028565055.1 Phoeniculus purpureus | reverse complement strand
GCAGGGGGGTTGGACTCGATGATCTCTTGGGTCCCTTCCAACCCCTAACATCCTATGATCCTATGATCCTATGAATAACTGCTCAGAAGTAGATTATGCTTAGTGTGGGAAGGATATATAAGCATAGTTGCCCTTCTTCAGGAAGCTTATCCCAATAAACAGTGATTAAGCCAGCAGACTGCACTGATGAAGCAAACTCTCTGCATCTCTCTCTTGTGTGAGCTGAGCCACTGCACACTTAAAAGCAACAATCATGAGGACAGTATGGACTCCTGTAATGAAAATTACACCAGGCACAAATTTTCTACCTGCTTAGCACCTGATCCTAGCATTCCCCATTTTGTAAACCATTCTGGCTACTTTAGTCTGGATGAAAGTTACTATGATTGCTGTGTCGTCTTCTGCACAGAAGACAGTGCCCATACTCATGCACCGAGTTCTGCTTGTGCTTCATGAATCAGGGCAAAGGCATAGAGTGGTTGTTTCTTGCCTTGCATATGGAGTGCTTGGAGCTCAAACAGGGCTTGCAGTGGACCTGGTTTACAGAATTAGCAAGAGCAAGTGTTCCTCAGTTCTTTCCCCAGGAGCTGGAATGGAATCAGGTCGGTCTTTGGGCTACCTTTAATTTATATACACTAAGCCCTTTCAAAAGGACTTTGTTAGATTTAGATCATGACCATTCTTAGGGTGAGTACATTTAGCTTTGGAATTACTTGATAACATGTGGAATAATATTTACATTGGCCTACTATGAGAGGAAAATATGAATATTTCAAACTGTGTTCCACATGTTTACTTTCTAAATCCTCCTAAGCCAGCTAATTTTTACACTGAGTCTGTACATTCATTACCTGGTATCACACACTCAAAGAAAATGTCTGTGGGCAAGAGCTAAGAGGTCATCATGCTGATTTCCCGGCACATACAGAGTCATTCCCTATAGAAATATTTGTTCTTAAAACTACTGCTTTTTCTTGTTTTAAGTAGCTAATCAATGATTCTGCCATTAATTCCCTTAAGAAAGTGTTCAGCTGGCTGGTGGAGTTCACCCTTAGGAATATGACTGGTATGCAGAGTATTTTTGTCTTGCATCACTTTGTCCCTTCTAATTTATGATTTGATTTACTGTGATAACTCTTTCTCAATGCAAATGCAATAAACAACTGTCTAAAGCATCATCATTGTTGAGGAGGGTTAGAAATAACGCTGTGAACCTTCATAGCTGGGCTTAGGCATAGATGATCCTGTGTCATTTCAAGCCTGATATGGGGACCAGGCTGGCTTCCTGCTGCTTATCCGAAAGTTCTATGTCAGACATTAGAGCCTTATGTGGACTTGTCAGAGGATGTCTTTCATGTCATTCAGTACGTGTATTAAGACAGCTGAATTGCATAAAGAGGCAACATTTAAAGAATATCTTTAGACTAAGTGTAAGCATGACAAGACTTAATGAAAAGTCTTCTTGAGTCCTCATTCTTGAATCCTCATTCCTTGCTAAAACCGGTCATTGGGATCAGCCATTTTTTCTGGCTGGGTATAGTCTGTTGTTATACCTGCTTAGTTTTAGCAGTATGGAACATAGATTAGAGGTGGGATTTATCTGTTAGATCAAATACATACGTGAGTGTTACAGTGGCCAGGCTCTAGCCCTCTCTGACTGTATTGGCTGTCCTTCATGATGGGTTTTTGTAGACTACATAATATCCCTTTCATTGTGAATGGAGTCTCAAGGACAAAATTCAGCTGCTTAGACATTCATTTCTGCTATCATCTGAAATGTCCTGATATATCCAAACCTGCCACACATAGCTGTTTTACCTATAACATAAGATCCACAGATATCTAGATAGGCTTTTGGAGGTGGTAGAACACCTTAGGCCATCAAAAACAGTGCTAGGTGCCTGTGTTTTACCTTTGCTAAGTAAATCTTAATCTGAATTTCTGTAGGATGGATACCAAGATGTCTGTCAAAACTTTCAAGAGTTTTATTTGTTCAGCTAATTTAGGTAATTTTTTTTAATGCCATGTTTTAATGCCTTTCACTAGTGGTTTATGTACTTACCCTACTACATCTAGTTTGTAGTAGAGTAAGTGCACGTAAGAAAACAAGGGATTCTCCATTAATAACTAATCCAGATATGCTTCATGACCAAAGTATAGACCTGTCAAGTACATAACTACAACAGCTTATAAGACACTCATGATAATCACATTGTCATCTGGCTTGGCACCAAATCTGAGTATCCTGATTAAAAGGGGCTTCTTCTCTCCCAGACCATATAGTGGACGGTATAGGCGTGAAGCATGGGTGTCTGAGTATCACCTGGACTAAAAGCAGTCAAATCTGATGATTTTAGACTGTGACCTGCTGAAAACAGTTACAAAATTCTGCTCTTGTACTCTGTTAGTGGCATCCTCACTTACGAAAATTGGGCTTCTACCATGATCTTTGTGCAATACCATGGGGATGAGTCCTAAGGACTTGACTGAAACAGACTCTTCATTGCCTGTGTCTGAGAAGAAACGTATCTGCATACTCAAAGCACAAACTGTTTTCATGGGCAAGAAATTATCTTACTGCTTGTTGTCCAACTTTAGTTGACTCTAATGCAGTAAAAATAATTCCATATGAATAATTTCTGCCATGTGTCTTGCAAGAAATTTTTCTTTTAGAAGATGCAAACAAAATTATTTTTCTTGGATCAATCAAGTACTTGAACTTCTTTGAAAATGGTAATACATTCAACCGCTTGTCTGAGATGGAAAATGCCAAATTTATTTGGTTCTGTTTCACTGTCGTGAGTTGCACAGGAATTTTGTCTGCTCTATTTGGATGTGAAGATTTCTTCAGGTACGGCTTTTAGTTCTGTTTAATAAATGATGGGAAAATTAATGGCGGTGAAATGTCAGACTTGGGGATGTAGAGTTAATTTGCATTATAAGAGTAAGTAAATTCCAGAAGAGCAGGAAGCACCCTTGCTCAGTGTTTTAGTGGAGAAATGCAACCCTTATGAAGAAGAAAAACACAGTATACGTATTTATTTGCGTATGAGAAGAATGCTATTGATTTACTTATTTTAAGATAAAGTTTTGCAACACACTCATTGAGAGAGCTGATAATGTACTGCACCAAGGCGTGTAGTCACAATTCAGCATTATAGTCAGTCATATGATATAGCTGTGAAATCAGACCCTAGAACCCTGAGAAACAAGGATTTACCACTGCTGTACTAAGTGTTTTGTTCTTTAACTGGAGGCTTGCAACACAGAGTGTGCCTGCATTTCTGCTGACCCTGTGCATTACAAATCATGAGCTGCAGCCTCTCAAAGTCGTAAGATTAAAAAAAGCCTGAAGTTCTTTTGATTTACCGTCTGCACAAAGGGTGCTAGCTTTGAAGTCTTCAGGAGTTTCTTGAGGATTGGTATGTCCTCTTTAAAATGACAAACCAATTTTTATACTTAACACTGAACTGAAACATAATTTGAAAAAGGAAAAGAGAAACAAACACCCGCTCACATTTGAAAGGCCTCTTACGAGAAGTGTGAGAGTCCCTAGTGGTAACGTCTCACTCCTCTAGTGTACTCCCCTTGTATAACTGCATATTTGTATTTACCACATGTCTTTATCAAATCAGATGTGAAAAGACTGCAGAATGTATTTCGGTGTACTCCATCACATTCTGGAGTAATTCAGTGTGTCAGCTTCTTGCATTCCCTGCAAGCAGTATTGATGGACCTTCACCTCAGCCACTGTTTTCTGAGGAAAGTGAAAACACAAACTGCCTTTACTTGAAATGGGATATTGCCTGTAATTCAGATGACAGGGCAGCTCAGGGTGTCCCAAGTTTCATGGTCTTGCTTATATTTTAATCATCTTAGGCATCCTTTGTAGCCATGGCTGACTGAAGTGTCCGTAGCAGCAAATGCTGAAATTTACTTTGGGTCAATTAATGTAGCCCTAAAATTACCAGATGGGTAAATGCAGCTCTTCCTTCACAGCACACAAAGGCACTTATCCAAGCTGTAAAAGGATCCAGCCACACCCTGCAGGGCTGGGGTTGTGCATACATGCAAAACTACTTGTGTGGATGTGGCTGCAGAGAATTTAATGCTGAAGCCCCAGGGAAGCAGAGCCAGGGTGTGCCCGCTGTGGCTGTCATGGCAATAACAGGCACAGCTTCCAGTTTGGCAGCTTATTTTACCCCGAGCTTCATATGTTCACCAGAGGAGCTAGTGGAGGCTGGGAAAGCAGTTCCCAGTATTAGTTCTCTTCAACACAACCCATTCCTGTCCTGTACTTGCACCACTGTGTACCAGAAGGTTTTGGAGAGGCAGGTTGAAATTCAAGTGTATTAAGAAGCTATTAGTGGCAAGAATGTGCACGTATGTAAATGTCTCCAGGCTTTTCCCTTTAAGCCATTATCCTGCAGGTTATGTAGAAAGTGTCTTTTCTTGGTCCTACCTAATTGGTTTAAACTGATATGTTTTCAAAACTATTCATAAAGACGAAGGTGAGCAACTTCCTTTGCCTAAAAAGAAAATTAATGCTTTTACTACTGCTCCTGTTCAGGCAATTTCCACAGAAGTCCTCTGCTGCTGGAGTTGCAAGGCTTGTCACTCCTCTCATCTTCTTTTAGTTTAAAAGTGTTTATTTACTGAGTGTTGCTACCCAAAGGCAAGAGTGACTGAGCACCTGTTTGTTGACATAGCGAGTACTCAAATAACTGAATGGACTTTTTTTTACACAGTCCTAATTGTTCAAAGTGTGGTGTCTTGGCCCCACAACATACATATAAAGATACCTGCACATGTAAGTACGTGTTTTGTCTATATGTAGTATCATTATTCATACTAGAGCATTGTGCATATTACAGAATCACAGAACATTAGGGATTGGAAAGGACCTCAGAAGATTATCTAGTCCAACCCCCACAGCCACAGTAGATCAAGTTGCACAGGAACATATCCAGGTGGGTTTTAAACGTCTCCAGAGAAGGAGAGTCCACATCCCCCCTGGGCAGCTCGTTCCAGTGCTCTGTCACCCTCATTGTGAAGAAGTTCCTTCTCATATTTATGTGAAACCTCCTATGTTGCAGTTTACACTCATTGCCCCTTGTCCTATCATTAGATGACACTGAGCAGAGCCCGGCTCCATCCTCCCGACACCCACCCTTCACATATTTATAAACATTAATGAAGTCACCTCTGAGTCTCCCTTCTTTCTAAGCTCAATAGACCCAGCTCCCACAGCCTTTCCTCATATGGGAGATGCTCCACTCCCTTCATCATCTTCATGGCTCTGCGCCGGACTCTCTCCAGCAGTTCTGTGCCCTTCCTGAACTGAGGGGCCCAGAGCTGGACACAGTATTCTAGATGTGGTTTCACCAGTGCGGAGTAGGTGGGAAGGAGAACCTCTCTCCATCCGCTAGCCTTAAAAATATGTATTAATTTAATAATTAATTTAATATAATTTTAATTTAATTTTAATTTTAATTTTTAATTTAATTTAATTTAATTTTTAACTTTTTAGGAACTTGTCAAGACTACCTGAAAATTTATTAGAACAAGTTTATAAAAAATGGGAAGAAGTAAATACAAGGAAGATTATTCAATAAGCTTTTTGTGTCATGATGTGTACATTGGGCTTTAACGGCTCTGAATGTAGAAGAAAACTTTTTACTGTACTTATAATCAAACACTAAAATGATCTCATAAGAATAGATTTGCACTACGTTTTGCTACCTGAATACATGTGTACCTAAAAAGATCGATCGTCAAGTTTTTCCGATGTCTCTTTTCCACACCTTTTAATGTATGGGATAAATATGCAGATGTGAATACCGTGTTCTTTAAAAGTAGTTAAAATTGTCTCCCCTGCACTCATATTTGCAAAAGGAGGCTAACTGTGTACTGAAGTTGGCTAAGTAAACTGGATTTGGAGCTGCACCAGGGTTAATGGAATTTACATGGGATCAAATCCTACTGTTCTTGAACTGATGGGAACAAATGGTAGAAAGCTCGTATTAAACTTTTGTTCTGTAGAAGGTATAGAAGGAATACAGTTTCTTTTTAAAATGATTTATTGAAATTGGTAGACTAGAATTATACTTAAAACCAAGTGTCTAAATGCACCTGTTTAAGTCAGCTTCTTGTTCTCTCAGGTATTTAGGCATTGAATTTTCCCCATTAGCAGCATGATTGACACTGTGGTCCTTACAATAACACATGATTATAACTCTGAAAATAGCAATTACATAAAATGGAAACCAGATGTTGCATGGAATTTGACTCTCTTGGTTTCTCAGTGAAGTAGATGAATTTGTAAAGCAGAAAACCACAATCATTATTCAGATGGATTGTACATGAATTAATGACATAATATCTAAATCATATATGGTTGAAAATAATGATTAACTTCAGCTATCAAGATAAGCTAATGGAAAACAGATTTTTTACAGAAAAAAAATCAAGGACATGCTCTTTTCAATATATTTTATCTTTATGGTAATAACAAAACCAGACCTGTTTTAACATTTCTTTATCCATCAGATATCATGGATATATGTTCAAAATAAACTCTTCACAACTTTTAACCTCTGAGAGTGAACTGAACAACCTTTTTTTTTTGTTATTTCTTGTTGAAGGCAACTGTTTTACCTTTTCAGGCTGGAATAAGCTTGACTCGGTCACCTCTCTTTAGCGGTAATTAAAGATCACCTCACTTTAGTGGTTTAGTGAACCAGCTCGAGCAAAGGTTTGGACTTGCATCTGTGCAGAGTACAAGTGTCATGGTAGTGCTCCTCTTGTGCAGCCAGGTTCACGCACCAACAACCCAGCAGAGCAGCAGAACAACACGTTTCTTTGCGGAACTTTAATGCATTTATAACGATGAACATCACGCACAATCTCAACCTTCAGTTAGCAGCATCCTAAGCGGTTAAATTTATTAAAGCCTTGGCACATCGTTTTCACTATCGTGTATTCTCAATGACATCATCATTGTAAAATTAGGAACTTTCTTTCTCTCTTTCCTGCAGATGTGGAAGTTTGAAATTGCATTCCATGGTCCTGTGCCACATTTCATCAGCGTTTTTCCTTTGCTTTCTCCAAAGACTGGCCACATGTGGTGTGTAGATTGCCGGTGCTGTTTGGGATCTCATATCAAATACTGCTACCTAATCCCAGGCGGACCTTGGCGGGCCCACACCTGCAGCTGATTGAATCCTCCCGGAGTACAAAGGCCTGATTTACAGCATCAAGGATACAGGGCCTGGTTGCAGCTGGGCTCCAGCAGGAAAAGGAAGTTGTTCATCATCTTGTGTGCATTTCATTAACAATAGTGTACCCGATATGTAGCTTATACAATAATTTCAAATCACTGACAGAGAGCATTATGGCATTTGGCATTAGGAGGAAAAATACTTCAGGATGGGCAAATTAAATACGAGCGTGAGGTTTTCTTGTGATCCAGTGAAGGAAGGTCCACATGCTGATTTACGCTGGGAGAGCTAATCCTGAAATACGTTCTTTCTTTAACTTTATCCCATTTCTTTCCTTTTGTCTGATGAGCAGAGTGATACAGGCTGTGAGCCTCGTGTATGAGTGTGAGGGAAGGCCACTTCAGATTACAACCCTTTCAGAAGAAGGAGAAAGGGATGATTGTGGCTACAAGTCTATTGTTGTCTTTAAAACACAGAAATAGTGATTCAGAAATGAGCCTTGAGGTAAACTGTGGCTTGACCTTGCTTGGGCACGATCTAATAAAATCTTCGGATGCCCAGATGTATATTAGTTACCTGAATAGCCACGGGAGGAAAAGATCACGGTTAGGGTGATGCTCTTCAAGCCTGAGTGCTTTATTCTTACGGTATCTGCATCCTGTGAATTCAGAAGAGATTGTGGGCACAGGTTCTGGCAAGACAAACCTTGCATTCCTGCCACTGGTCTAAAAAATTCATGACTGACTATTCAGTGGTTCAAATCATCTGTAGCAGATGATTCTTTACAAGAAAGTTGTATTCTTTGTCAGATTGTGCCTTCTGAGTATTCAGCGTGCTTCCCCCCTTTTTAAGATGATCTGGTTCCTTATTTCAACAGGTCATTTATTTTTCGACAGAATTGTACGGTTTTCTTCCACTTTCTCTAATCAGAGGGCTTACAAGCAGGTTCACAGAAACAACTCTTAAATATGTGAGGCTTTCAAAGTCAAAAGACACAAACGTTGGGTGAAAGGCCTCTAAACGGAACTTGCATACTTTTTTTCAGGAAAAACTTAAGTGGTTTCCCAGCTAGATGTTAATATTTACACTCATAAGTCATTGAACTTCTGCAACTGCAGTTTCAAATAGAATTATAAATTTGAAAGCACTGCTCTGAAGAATCTTTAAAAATACATCCAATATCTCTACCAATTGAGGATTGTTAACACGAAGCACGGATAGCACTGAGACCATTCAAAACTCTCTTATTTACCCGGTGAATTAAAAATGGTATCTTGAATGACATAGAGTTTAAGAACTACACATCATAAATGAAATTTAGATGGGATAAGATTTGCACTCAGAGAAAATTAGTTCACAGAATTGCATAATCACAGAACGTTAGAGATTGGAGGGGACCTCGAAAGATCATCTAATCCAATCCCCTTGCCAGAGCAGGACCACCTAGACCAAGTCACACAGGAACACGTGCAGGCAGCTTTTAAATGTCTCCAGAGGAGACAGTTCATTAGTTTCATTATAATGCATAGTCTAGCAGTGTTGTTGCTGAAAGGCAAAGAAAAGTACAGAAAGCATTCTACTTGAAAACAGCCAATGATTAATCTGTATCTATTTATTTTGTCAATGTGCAACACGAAGTATTTAGCTGGAAAGAAATTCTCTCTAATTTGTAAATTAATAAAGTTGATGACTACAGTTCTTAATCAAGAAATAAATTTAAACAGTAAAATATTAGGGTCTGTAAAAAGAAAACTAGTTTTTTCCCAGGTCTTACTTTTGTGATCACACCTTACAAGTGGCAATTGTGTAAATAGTATCACCCTAATTAGTATAGAAAAATACCTGACACGTGTGTAAGGCATTCCCCAGAAGACTTGTTTGGGTAGACAGTTGTAGAGGTGTAAGTCACGGGGAAAATTCTGCTTTGCCTGTTGACTTGCTGTAAGATTCTGCTTGGCTTCAGAGCTGTGAACTTCTGAAATTCCTGAATAAATATTGTTCTTACAGGACATATAAGACTGAGAATGGAGGTAGTTTCTGTGTCTTTGAGACAGTTTTCTGACTTCATACAGATTTTTTTTAACACCATGTGCTGAGCAGCATTTTCACACTGGGTACCCATCATTTGTGGCTACCAAGTTTTGCAAAAATGCTAACTACTTGGCTTACCTTGATCTCATCAGCTTCATTTGTTTTTTCCCCTGTAATGTCTCCTCATACATCAGTCCCAAAGTTGCAATTCCTAAGATCTGTGGTAAAGACTAAACCCAAAGCCTTCAGATATCTTCCTGTGCTTTTTCTCCTCTTATATTTACTTTCCCTAATGTAATTAAAGCAGTAATATTTAGTTATTTTTTCACGTACTATGTATGCAGTATGTTTGTAGGGGAGGGTTGCTACACCAAGAGCGTGAAGTCGGCTGACATACAACGAGGAGCTGGGGCCTCACAACAAAAATGCCTCACCTACCAACAAGACACTTTATTACTCCAACCTGTGACCATCTGACAGAGGCCCTAAGCCCTCATCTTATCAAAAATACCTTTTATCATCTGCTCCCATAGGCATGTACCTGCCTATCCTGCTAAATGCTCAAACTACTTGGCTGCCCAGGCCATGGGATGGGACCAGCATTAGCGTTGCAAACTTCCTAGAGGCTCAGCCCCTCTACACTCCCCCCAAGCCATTTTGCTCATATGTGGGGCTTTAAAAATTTTATGTGAAGATGGTAGGAAATAGGAAGACTGAAGAGATGTGTCCTAGACTGGATGTCCTGATTTCACCAAGGGATGAGTATAGGATAAGCTATCTTACGTTTCTGAATCCAGAAATATGAATCTAATTGAGGACTGGAACAAATCCATTGACATCTTCTGTAAAAATGATTTCCCTTAAATAGTTATCCACACAAGGCTGTAGCTGATACAGTTGCAAAAAACATTTAGCACTTTATAATCCAATCTCTGCCCCTATGCAGGCCTGGGAACATATTCTGCTAAGAGGGTAACAACTTTTACAAAGTGTTCCTCATGGAAATCACCTGGACTAATTCCAGGATGGCATTCCAAATGTTATGGTTTTAGCAGTCACAGAAACGCACGGCACTGCATTTCCAGATCCTACATAAAGTGGAATGACTGTATGGGGTAGCACCTTCACGTCCACCCAAGAGCACTGTTATTGAATTGTTTAGCATTTGATATGCAATATGGGATACTCTAAAGCTCTCATTCATTGCTGGCCTACCTCTGTTTGTGGAAAATCCCAGGGTAATACCTGAGTGGACTTCACAGAAAGCAGAGTTAGAACTTTACCGAAATCCTTAGGCAAGTCCATGTACAGTCTCAGGCTGGTCATGAACTGTTCCCAACTCAATACGTGATTTCTCTTTGAACGCGGTTTCTTTGCTACAGATATTTAACGAACTGCCCTTTGGATACTTTGGCAAAATCTTCTCTTGGCACAGTACACTCAATGTGATGCCTTTAGTGCAGAAATTGCTCTGAAACTTACCCTAGAGCATTTGAAAAAAAAATTAATAATGGGCAGAAACACTGAGCTCTAACTCTTATCAACTTTTGAGCCATTCAATGAGTAATGCCATCTTTGAAATGTCTATCGGCCAGTCTTTGCTCTTGGTGTACAGCAATATAGACACTACAGAACCCAAAGGATGAAAATTATATTTGGAGCCATGTCAACCTCGGAGCTTGCATAGATCTTAAAATGTTAAATATGCTGTATTTGATTGACTGTTCATTATGAAAGCTACTAGGAAACCAACATAGATTTGGTAGTCTACCAACATCAGCTACTGCCTAAAATAGACATTTTAAAAAACCCCAGTGTCTCTTTCAAGAAATGACTAGAGGAATATAAAAAAAAGGAACAATTAAAAGAATCAAGAAATCTGAACAAGATGATTGTTCTGAGCACTGAAGGAGATCTGAATAAGATGATTGTTCTGAATGCTGAGCTAGTGCTCTTTCAGCGGCTACGCAGAATGAGATTGCTGGCTCTTTTCTGACTAGATTTCACCACAAACATTTAGAATCGGTACAGGTGCAGAAGTCCTGTGCCTCTTTTATGAGAACTGAGTCATAGTCAGTCATGCACTTTAAATAGAATCGAGAAACAATGGTAAGCAACTTCTTTTGTTGTAAACTACTTGTTTTAGGGGAGCATGGATGCCACCTCGTTCCTCTCCCATAATCTATTCGTTTATCAAATTTCTTCAATGTACTTTATTGGCTTTTTATTTGGTAATATGCAATTCCTTCTCCTGATGCTCTCTGCTCTTTTAAGGCTATTAAAACGCCCCAAAGGAAGGCATATATTTCTTTTCAGCTGTCCAGCATAGACTATTTTTTTAAGGTTTATTTTTTCCAGAAAAAGGGAGGCATTGGGAAATGCAGAATGTGCAGAGAAGTTCTCAGGAGGAGAAGGCCTATTCAATCAATCAACAATCAATCAATCAGTGAAGCAAGAATGTATTTTTTTGTTTATTTGTTAGTTTTCAAACAAAATACATTAATGAAGCTAATATGTAGGGATCTTTACATCCCCTGAAAAGTAACTGCACTTTGGAGAAAGTGTCATCTTAGAATAATTTCTATATGTAGTCTTTCTCTTTTTGAACATTTCTTCAGAGGTTCTCCTTGCCCCCTTTTATTTCAGTTCACAAATCATTATTTTTCCAGCCTAAGACTCCTTTATTTGGTAAGTAGCAGAGGAGAACTTTATCCACATGTTGTCACCGCTGGTTTCCAAAATAGCCTATTCAAGTGGGTTGGCAAAATTCAGCTAAAATGTGTGTAGAACTGAAAACAATATCTGGCTTCTTGAGTTACCAGACTTAATTGTGCCAATGTATGCTTTCATTGCCTGTTGCTGTTTCACAACTTTCTCAAACATAAACAAAACAGAGTTCCAAAATATTAGAACTTTCCAGCTTTGAGAAAGTTGTTTTCTTCCTCAAATCGGGTAAGGGATTTTCTAGCTGTCAAAGAATGGAAAAAGTGTTCAAAAACATTTTTTCTACCCAACTGCCTTTTAATGCTTATTCCATATTGAATTTTTACCCATCATGTTGTTGACAAGTTAGAATATACAGCAGGGGGTAGCTGTTTACTGCTGACCACCTCCATGCAGTGTCTTTGTTGCCATAACTCGCTGCCATCACAAAACTATGCCAAGATGTGAGCACTCACAGGCGACTAGCTGGGTGCCCTCTTCACCTGCTTAATCATAATATATCTATGTATGATAATTAAGACCACTTAATTCATTGTACTGAATAACACAGTAGAACTGGCTTGAAGGATTTAAAGAAGAGCATTTTCACACTATCAACCATGTTGAGATTGAGAGTCAGTCCTGTACCCACCTGCTATTTCCTGTGGGCCCCTCGACTCCAACATACCATTAGATGTGTGCGTGTGCACACAAGTACAGTCAGGTATCTTTTGTGCATAATTCATAAACTGCATTTCATGCAGCTAGGTAGAACGTTCTCCAGGAATGAAGGTAGTAGTGGACAGCTGTAGCTTAAATTTCATTGTTGAGCATGAAAATAATATTGAATGAGAGTAGTCTAAAGATGAATCCAGAAAGCTCCTTATCCTAATGCTAGGCAAGTATGTGATTTGGAATCAATTTGATTTACTTTTTCATGACCAATATTTGGTGAGATACTGCTAGCTTTTCTGTGCAAATGCTTATCTCTAGCCGTGATGCTACAGAAAAGTAAAATAAAATGCCATTACCCTCGTGAAACTTGGTTTGTTTTAACGATCCCGCCGAGAAGGGGCATGGTTCTCTGGTTAAGCAAAGCACTAATTAAAACAGCTGCTCTGCCCTGTTTGCTTCAGTTTCTAACTGCTTGGATTCCTCTATATTACTATTGTTTGGAGAATTTTTGAGGCTTAAATTACCGGGGTGTGGATTAGAATCCGACTACTCTAACTGCAACATCTGTAAGCTCTTAATTTCTGCTGCAGCAGGTGTCAACTTTTCCCTAGATGGCTGTCTTGTTGTTCTGGTTACACGTAGCCTCGTCAACAAGCTGTTCGTCAGCTGGTTCTCTCATGTTTCCTTTCCTTCATGACTATTGGTCAAGTCAACAACTGCAGAGGATCTAGAGTAGAATTCCCTTTAGTTCTGTGCTGGCTGATTTAAGTGTAATCAGACAGGTCTGAAAGCAAGAAACGGTGTATGAACAATTGTGAGTGACACTGTCTTTCATGACACTGTGTTTTACAAGGAGCTGCAAGTTCGAATACACTGAAACGTTGATACATTGGAACTAACTTCACTTCCTACTTAGCAAAAGCCATAGGAATTCCCTGGATGTCTGAGTATATGTTTCACTGAAAAGGTCAATCTGATGAACGCATTTCCAGTGATGCAGCATACGTTACTACTGTTAGTGTGTTGTTTCTTTAGTTAGTAATCCTTGCTGTAATTTCATGCTTGAGTTGTACTGCTCCAGTTTCCAGCTGTTGGGAGGCATTTTATCTGCTTAAAATACTATTCCCTTGCTTGCTGCTATCAGCTTTCCTTTTTTATGGATTGCAGAAAAATAATTTCTTAATTTTTGTCTGTCTTGTTATGCTCATCACAGTGAAGTCCCTGTGCCTTTAAAGAACTTGTCTAGTTCTTTAAAAGTTTATTGTGATGCTGTCAACCAACATGAAGTATCTCCATCCATATATTTTTGAGTATGTTTAGTTAATGAGTAGCTGTGAGACTTTCTTGAGACATGCCATGGAACAAAGAGTCCTGATGAGAGGCAGAGTATGTTACCGCAGGCTCAGTGCCACACTGATATCTGTGTGCTTAGCTAACACTGAGTTTGTTCCAATGCCTGTTGAAATCAGTGGCTGAGATCCCACTGCTTTCTCTGGGTTCTGGAACAGGCACATGTTTTTTAGGAGTTTTAGGACAGATATTTTTAATAATAAATGTACTTTGTGAGATTTTAAATCTGATGTGAACCTCTGTTTAGTCCCAAGCGATTTCTTTCTGTTATCATTCTGAGTACCAATTCTAAATAATAAATTGATAAAAAATTATTAGTAATTAAAGTAAACTAAAGGCACCACTTTCTGCTTGCTTTTCCCATCAGATACAAAAGATTAAATTTCCAGTATTTTAACTCTTGTATTTTTTCTGATCAATTATTGATTGTTAACAATTTGTTGATGGTTTAGTATTTCCACAGTAATTCTGATTATTCTTCTCTAATCTTAACTTGATTTGTTAAAACCTGCTCCAAGCTTAGGGTCTGTGTTAATGTCAATGAAATCTCTGCTTGCTCTCAAGTTTAGTGAGCAAAAAGTGTCCTAATACTTTATTGGTACTTCATGGAAATAGAAACCAAATACAGTAATAAGCACTAAAATGGGAACAAATTGCATCTTGCTAGCCAGAAACTCAGAGGTAAGAAGGGCTCACCTGCAAGGGGTGACTCTAGTTCTTCCATGTAATCTAATTCTGGTGCGGATATCCACTGTTCATGGAGAGCCTTTCTGGTACTGGGTGCACAGTGCAGCCATCTGCTCTCACCAGGGTCCAGCTGAAAGAGACAAGATACTGATCTAGAATTGGCAGGGATGGATCAGCACTGATCAGCTGTATCAATGTTGTGCAGTGCCTAACTCCCAAGGCAGGTTGGTTAACTCATGCTGGACACTCTTCCACTGCTTTCACATGTCTCCTAAGCAGCAATTGACAGTGGGAAGCCACCTTCAAAAAGATGCTGATCACAGTTTCTTAGAGCTGACTGTGCAGGTGAACTCTCCCTGCCTGCATGCATATGCTCCAAATCCCATTGAAATCAGTGGCCAGATTTGTTTCTTTGGGCTTTGGAACAAGTGTTCAGAACTTCTGTGCCTTGAGATGGCCCCATGCTTTCCCAAGCTACACAGTTTCTGAATTGGTGTATTCAGGCTGTCTCTATTTCTGCATATTTCCATTCTTCTGAAAGAAACAGAAGATGGAATATGAGCTGGACTGTGTGCTTACTATGTGGCAGTTGATGTGTGTGCCACAGATTGGATACTGCTGCTGAAATAAAGGAAAAATAGGTTTATGGACAATTTTATGGCTGTAAGAATAATGTGAATCAAAAAAGCCAAGAAAATGCAAGAATAAAAGTCCAGGGATTTTTTTAACAGAATATGAAGTCTCATTTTGAAAAAGCTTTGATCATAGAATCATAGAATGGCTTAGATTGGAAGGGATCCCAAAGGTCACCTAGTTCCAACCCCCTCGCCTTGGGCACACTTCTCATTAGACCAGGTTGCCCAGGGCCACATCCAACCTGCAGAGGCCATTTGATATCTCTAACAAGTCATTTTTCATTTTCCTTGTAATTACCTGGAATAAATAATACATTTATTCCTGTTTCTCAGCTCCCTCATATCCCAAGTCAAAACCACATAACTGCTGGAAGCACTCTTGACTTTTCTTAAATAGGTTTTCTGTTAAAATCTACGTCACTGAAGGTGTAGTAAACTAATTTGCTCAAAACCCAAAGAGGAAAAACAAGGAGTGAATGTGATGATATGTGTGCCCATCTAGTAGGCTGCACCCTGGAGTTCAGTCAGGTTAGCTACAGTGATGTTACTGACCACATATTTTTATCTGAGGGTGTCCTCAGGCTTTTTCACTAAAGATCACACAGTATGTTATTCTTCAATGTCAAATTTAATACTTCTCATCTCTTCACAGAGTATTTTCTTTAGCAGAGTATTTTCTTTATTATTTCACAGAGTATTTTCTTTATTTATCTCTTTGTAGGAGATCTATAGGATAACTAAGAAAAGCAGAAAAAGGCTTGATAAATAGAAGGCTCAACTTGTTTCTGTGATGAATTGTCTCCAGCAACCTGGTAAGTAGGGTCATTCATCGCATATTTCCATGATTAACTCAACTTTCATTTTAGCTTTGCAGTTCACCTTTAAATATTTAGTTTGGTTCCTGTGGACAAATGTTGATGTTGGCTCTCTTGTCAGGCTGATGAAAACGTTACACAGATGTCCTTTGGTGATCCAGTACCACTAAAAGTCCTGCAAATTGCTAAATGATGAACTCTTTTCTCCATCATTCTTTTGGTTGGTGGCTTTCACTTAAGATCCTTCGCTATTCATTCTGCGTGCTTTTCTAATGCTCCTGCTCTTCCCTAATGCAGTAATGTCTGTCTGAGTATTCTGTCTGCTGGACAAAACCGGCTGCATTACACCCTTCTGAGCACAAAGTATTTTACTGGTGGCTGATGAGAACTCATGACAGTGCTCTGATTTTTTTTAGAAGTACCATGCATCAGATGTTAAAGTGGATGCTTCACCAATTCTACTGGTAGCTCATAAAGATCTCCTACTGGAATACCGAATCCAGGCCGAGCAAGAACATGATTTATCAGCCAGTCTTTCACTGTTTTCTTCTCCCCTTTTCCCTGCCCTTTCCCCTGGAAAAGGTGAAATCCTCTTTCTTCTCACTGATTTTCAAATCTGACTTGGTAACAAAGGCATTGTAGTCTCTGGCTCTTTTCCCTGACTGGTCATTCAGGGAATATTCTGCTGCCCTAATTTGAACTAGTGCTTCAGGGTTTTTGAAGATCATCAGATTGCAAGGCTGTGAACAAATGGGAGAGAGAACAGTATTCACATCAGTTTAGACTCCCAGTGTTAGGAGGCTGTTTTCCTCATCTCATTCGCTACATAGCCTTACACCGTCATAATTATACTTGCATAAGTTATACATTTATGCCTTATTTATAATGCAGAGCGCTGTCTTTAAAGGGGATAATGGAATTTAGGTCATAACAGCATTCAAGTCGTTCATTCATCAAATCACAGCCACACATCCACCTGCAGAACACTTAAGACATGAAAACTTTTGAATAGCACTTGGTGTACAAGCCATGAAGCTACTTTGTCAAAAAGCTAAGACTGAATTACTCAAGGAGAGAGCACTTCTGCACAATGCTCTTCAAGCCCAGTTGTTCTTACATTATTAAGAACAGGAAAGGAGACAGGAGACCTGTCTGTCCAACATTCTTTTGTCTCTTCCTAAAAATTCAGAACTCTCACTGGCACTCTCCTGGCACATGAGAGTTCTATTTTCTGGTCAGTTAGATCACCCCAACGTTCAGCACTGCCCATGCAGGTGAGAAATAACTTTCCTCAGTGATCTGGATACACCATAATTGTGCAATATGTGGGAACACTTGTCAGTTCTTACTGATTTTTTTGCTATCTTTATGAAAGATTTTTTAAAATTCTCAGTAAAATGAGGTCTCCCATGCCTTGAGCACCTAGCCACAGATGAAAAGATTTCACTTCACTTAGCAGCTGTGTAGGGTGAATGACGCTCCACACTGAAATTTTTGATGGGTGAATGTGGTTTCTTTTCACTATCTATAGTTTCTTCAGTATCTCTGGCTCTTTTCTGCATGACATTTTCTTTAGTGCATCTCACACTTTGTCCAGCAAACAACAGAGCACTGTGCTTGCAAAATGTCAGTCTGTAACAAAAGAGCCAGCACTGCTGTCCACTGGGACTAGCATGGTGCTTCGTGCGATACCAGCCCGGCTCCAAGAGGCACAGCGGCTCAGCGGTGAGGCTACACAGTCCCTGAGCGGAGCCCTGCTGAGTGTGGAGCTCAGGGCATTGCTTGCTCAGGGCTGCTTTGGTTAGTTCCTCCTGCACTTGTACAGTGTGGTTACAGAAATGACCCACTTCACAGTAAATCAGGGGACTTTGTACTGTTTTTTAGTTAACGGCGTTGTGTTTTTCTTCCACACGCTGATTGAAAGTTAACCTTGTGTTGATTAATTGATACAAACAAACCATAATTAGCAGGGCTCCAGAGGCCAACTTTCATTGCTGGCAAAATGAGACTTAGCTTCATTCACTTTTGTGGGCTAGAGCCTGCTTATGTCAACACCGACTTTGGCTTTGGCGAATGAAAACAATAGAGTCACACAAAGGAGAGTGCTCTTTTTCTATCAGTGCATTAAACAAAGGATAATATTAAGTTTGGATAGTGGATAAAGTTAAGCTATGCTAATACTTATAATCAACTACCACTCTGTTGAAATTAGAAGTCATGCATTCCTGAGGCTTCTAGCTATTTTTCCTGCCAAGAACATGTAGTGCTTCTACCAATAGCATAGTAAAAACAAGAGACAGACTTTCTTCCACTAAAACAGTCAGCAGTTACTGTAAGTTCACCTTTAAATCATGAACACCTTTGTAATTGATAATTTAAAAAAAATACACAGTGGAGAGGCTCTGTTTGATAAGGAGTGGTGAAAGCGTTATGTAGTTTGAGAAATGGCGACTGAACTGCGTTGCTCTGCAGCGTCGAAAAACTCATCACAGAAATTAACAGGGGAGCAAGTAAGCCTCTTCCTCTTTCTTTCTCCCTGTTTCTCATTACTAAGAGGAAATTTGTCTGCTCCCCATGAAACTCTCACCCTGTCAAACCGAGAATGTCCGTAGATGCCGGGCTGTGGATGCGGTGAGCATAGCTCAGTGTACTGGGTTTGGTGGAAGAATGGCATTTTGCGCCTCACCTAAACTAGAATAATTGATTAGACAATCAGAAACACTGCCAGGATTTCCATCCTTAAGTGATTTTCAGCACTCAGCTAAACAAAGCCACAAGTGACCTGATCTAGTGATGGGAATTGTCTTTTAGGAGCCTGGACTGGATGGATCAACCAGAGGTCCCTTCCAAACAAAATTTCTGTGAGTGTATAAACTTATACTTTCTCAGACCTTTGTACAGACCTATTAGATTAATGCACTTCTGCTGAGTATTCTTTAAAATTCACAATGAAAAATACTTTCACGTGTAGTGAAGCACATCTGATGGAAGATCTTACACAAGTGGCTACTCATCTAGTTATGACATTGCAAAGTTCTGCACAAAGCTGAAGAATAAAACTTGTATTAAAGACCTAAACTTTTCCATAATCATATATGATTTATCCAACCTTAGGAAAAGATGACCCCCTACATCTACTCTTTTTCTATTTGCTCTTCTTGCAGTGTAATAGTATCTTTATATCCAGACATCGTATTCCTGTTGACTCTTCGTAGGAGAGGCGATACCATGGAGTTGCTCTTTTACTTTTAGATATACTACGCCAATGCCTGAACCTCATGTGGGATTTAAAGACTCTTCTGGATAAATCACTGGTCTCAAGGTACTTATAATTTATTTGACCTTTGCAGGCAACGTGGAGCAAAACATTGTTTTTAGTCAATTTTTGTTTTTAGCACCCAGAGTGGACTTCGGAATTAGTCTTGATGATCAAAAGCTTCTGAGAGGCAGAGAGCCCTCCCTCTGTTACAGCAAACAATACAGAAAGTAAAGTTAGCTCAATTCTAGTCAGCTTTCAGAGTCAAACCATCTGAACTTCTAATTGGGAAATGGGAGCTTATAGATTGAGCCAAATGTTAATTTTTAGTGCTCAACTCGGGGTTACAGGGCCTTTTCATATAACTTTTACACTTAGTATAATCAATAACAACTTACTTTTGGTCAGTATCCTTTGTCCTAAGTGTGTTAACAGCTTTATGAAGTTATTATTAAGAAATAATGGGCTTTCCATAATTATAGTGGTCATCAGTCTCCATTGAAAGGCTTTATCTTTGCCACCTTGCAATATTCATTGGAAAAAAAACTTCACACCTTGGTCTCGTAATTCTGCTGCGGAGTTTGATGAAAAGCCACACCTGAGTTACAGGCCATTAAAAATCACCCATATTTCAAATTTTGGAATTTGGCTTGAACTTTACGTTTGACACCTTTCTTCTTATGAAAAGTGTCTTTCAGTCTTTAATGATGAACGGTCAAATTCTGGACCCCACGCTTTATGTCTGCGTGAAAAGTGGTACCGTTCGTAACATATTGCACTTTGATTTGAAGAAACACAGTGCCTTAGAGCTATGGCTGCAGCTCACAGCCGCGCCACCGGCAGTCCTTTTGAACGCTGGGGTATGTGTCAGTGCACAGTCATTTAACTACACCACTGATGCCTCTTGTAACATCAATTATTTGTCCCGCTATTATCATAACTGAATTATCGTTCCCTTTACTTTTTCTTTCCTATTGGTATCTTGTCTCATTTTTGGACCTGTCAGGTGACTGATTTAGTGATCAGCCTTCCCAAAATGATTATTGCTTTGTTGTTTTTGTATGGGTTTTTAAGATTTCCATGCAGTCCCAGAATCCAGTGAGGATTTTAACTTCCTTTGTTATAATAAGGCTGAACACAGAATTGATCTAGACTTGTCTTGAATGATAGGGCAGAAATCACTGTATCTGTCTGGGGAAGGTAATAACTGCTGGTGAACTAGAACAATCACCAGGGAATAGGAACCTTCCCTAATAACATATTGGTTCTGCCCCATTTAGTCCCTATTGTCCTAGCGTTTGATTCACAGACACACACTGAGATACCCTGATGCTGATGTCTGTATGTGGGCTAGAAATTTGCACCCCTGTTGTAGTCAATGGAGATGGCGATCAAGAGAGCCTCAGTCATGCGTTCATGCTAACAGCAAGAAACTAACTTAGGGTTAGACTATAATTTTAAAGATTGACTTATTAGAGACAACAAAGATCTCTTTGCTGTACTATCATAAAATCATTAAAAAATCCAGATTGGAAGTAACATCAGGAAACCATCTTGCCCAAACTCCTGTCAAAAGCAGAGTCTTAGGTTAGATTATTTGGAGGACTACGAAACTAAATCTTGAATGTTTTCAGAGGAAGAGACTTCACCACTTTTATAAGCAACTAAAGCGTGCTTTTGTTGTCACAGTGATTTCTTCCGTATATCTAAGTATCTTAAATCCAATGTCTTGTGAATCTTCTGTTCTGTCACTGCATATCTTTTGGATGTACATTCATCTTCTCTAAAACTGGCTTTTAATATTAAAAGACTGGATTAGATCCACCTTAAGTTTCCTCTTCTTCAGGCTGAACAAACACAATTCCTTTAGTCTTTTGTCATATGTTAAATTTTCCAGTCCTCTAATCATTTTGGTAACCCTCCACTGGCCCCCCTCCAATTTTTCATTGAGTCTCTTCCACTATAGGGACCAAAATGGATACAGTATTTGAAATGTGGCTAACAAGGGTTGAATAAAGTTCATAATCACACTCCCTGATCTGTAAACTTTCCGCTTTCCAGTGCAGCCTGTGATGCTGTTAACTTCACTGCTGCCAGGGTCCGCTGCTGGCTCAGGTGTAGCTTGCTACAAGAACTTCATGACCTTCTCAGCAGATTTGCTTTGCAGCAAGTCAGACCCCTGTCTCTACTGCTAATTGGAGTTATTTCATGCCAAATGTAGGACTTCACATTTTTTTTTAACTCAAGCTGTTCTTGTCAAATTTTTTTCTACCAGTTAAGCTGTCTCTGTGTGGTGGGTTTTCTTTCTGGCACTTAAATATCCCTTGCCCATCACCTACAAATATGGTAAGGGAATCTTCAGCTCTGGGATCCACATTGTTAATATAGATGCTGAACAGTACTGAACCTACCACTGACTTCTGAGGCACTCTGCATTTGACTGGCTGCCAGTTCAGTGCTGAGCTATGACCTACCACCCATTAAAGTCAGAATTTTATCCAGTTTTCCAATCTCCCTTATCTGTCTCTCTCTCTCTCTCTCTCTCTCTCTCTCTCTCACTAAACTAGGTTGTCCAGAGCCCCATCCAGCTTGTCACTGAACACTTCCAGGGAGGCAACATCCACACTTCTCTGGGAAACCAATTCCAGTGCCTTACCACCCTCATAGTAAGAAATATTTTCCTAAGATCTAATCTAAACCTACCCTCTTTTAGTTTGAAGACATTCCCCCTTGTCCTATCACTAGATGCCCTGGCAAGCAGTCCCTCTCCAGCTTTCCTGTAGGCCCCTTTCAGGTGCTGGAAGGCTACTGTCAGTACCTTTCAGAGCCTTTTCTTCTCCAGGCTGAACAGCTCAAATTCCCCGTCTGTCTTTGTAGGAGAAATGTTCCAGTCCTCTGATCATCCTTGTGGCCCTCCTCTGGACTTGCTCCGACAGTTGCATGTCCTTATATAGAGAACTCCAGAAACAGATGCAGTACTCTAGGTGAGTTCTCACAAGAGCAGAGTAGAGGAGGAAAATCACCTCCTTTGACTTGCTAGTGACGGTGCGTTTGATACAGCCCAGGATACAGCCCAGGACTTCTGTACTGCACTTGCACATTTCTGGCTCAAGTATGACTTCTCATTCAATACCAAGTCCTTCTCCTTGGTGCTGCTCTCAATCCATTTACCACCCAGCATGTATTTGTGCTTGGGATTACCCCAGATGCAGGATCTTGCACTGGTACTTGTTGAACCTCGTGCAGTTTACACGGGCCAGTTCTCAAACCTGTCAAGGTCTAAGACTTAATCTGTTCTCCACTACTGACTTTGCAATGATGAAAAGCAACTCTTTCAGACTCGAATATGTCGGACTTGGACAGATGGTTACCTTCTCAACCCTCCTTCACTATTTACGATTCACCATTTGCTTTGCTTTACTTCTTGACTCAGAGAGTTAGGCGAGAGCTTTATCTGTGAAGACTAAGACAAACAATTACAGAGTTTCTAGACGTTATTGCAATACAAATAATAGCAATAGCAGTGATGACGTTTAACCTAACAAAGTAAGTAATGTTAATATGCCTTAGTAAGCTGTTAAAGGAAATAGTAATTCTATTTAATGTTTGGTGTATCCATACATGTGTCTACATTCAGGCTGGTCATTCTAGTGCTCCTTTTACTGGAGTGGAGAGAAATAGGAGGCTTCAGAGTGATCCACCTGACTTACTTGGGACATCTACCACAGGATGAGATGCTATGTGAACTGCTAGACTGGTCGGTGACTAGCTGAAAGCGTTTGCAATTGTGAGATAAAACCCTTCATTTATCCACTTTAGGTCTGTGCCAAATGTGAGGTAAAATTCTTGTTCAAGTAGCAGAGAAAAAGGAGTGAAAACCTGGCTGCTCCTGTGATGCAGCTCTGTTTATGCCCTGAAACGTGGTAGGTCACATTAACCCTACCATACACCTGAGCTTTTAGCGGCTTTAGTTCTAATTTCTCACCACAGTTGGGCTGAAATAAGACCACAGTGGTAGAACTATTAAATACAGCAGCAAAATAATAGTGGTAGTGAACAAATTTAAAATGCAGAAGAGAATAAACAGAAAGTTATTCAGGTTCTAGAGCCAAATAAATCTCTTGGGCTTCTTCTAAAGTTTTTAAAGAGAGCAGTGGGTCTCATACTAGTAGCAACAAAGTTCTTCCCAACCAGCACATCTACTGTTGCGCATGACACTGGAAGAAAATCAGCACCTTTAGCCTCAGCTGTGGCAGCTGCAGAACAGATGGAGTCTAGTGTTGCTTTACTCCTCCACTTCTAATTAACCTGTACGAAGGGGAAGGCAGTCGTAAGATTCTAAGTGAAAAACCCTGTGTCTCTGTTAAGGCCATTTCTCTGAAAGAGTGGTGAAAAGCAGGGAGAGCTCTATATCCTAGAAGGTACAGCTCCTGCCTTTCAACACAGAGACCACACTTTGTGTTTAAAGGAACTGCCTACATTAAGTCAATGCATCTCATCTCAAAACCCAATGCTGTGACCTAAATAAAAGAATGACCTGATTCTCAGTTCTCCTGTTACCCGAGAATTTCATGCCTGGGAGAAGCTTCAGTTGACATAGTAAAGTCTAAATTTAGCTATAGATGGAGGAAGAGGCCACAAAATCTGTGCTTACACTCTTAAGTATTAAACTGTAGACGTTGTGAATCTGCAGGTAATCTGGCCTGAGACCAGCTACTGTGCTGTTCTATACAAACACATATGTGCACATAAGCATACAAATATTTGTGTCCTAAATGCCTGCAGATAGGAAGTTTACAGCACAAATATATTTCAAGCATTGCTCTGTAACAAAGGCAGAGATGATTAAATGTTAAACTTGTATATGTGATGAATAACAGCCATTTGAGCAGCCATAGATTTTAATAGCTGTGCATGGAGATGAGTTCCTATCCAATTCCCCCATTTTTGCAATTTATAATTTTATTTATTATTTATTCCAAGATGGAGCTATTTGAGAATGGGACTTACACGGTGAGACACACTTGGTGCCTCAATACTACACATTTAGAAATCTGAAAAACTTGTAATGTATTAAATCAACAACAGAAAGTAAGTAGAGTTTTGGAAACAGGGGTGTAGGAAGTGAGCAAGAAGAATTGTTTGCAAATATAATGCTCTTGCCATTCTCTTAAAAAAAAAGTAAATCACACAGAATCACAGAACATTAGGGATTGGAAGGGACCTTGAAAGGTCAATCGCCCTGCCACAGCAACATCACCTAGATCAAGTCGCACAGGTGGGTTTTAAATGTCTCCAGAGAAGGAGACTCCACAATCCCTCTGGGCAGCCTGTTCCAGTGCTCTGTCACTCTCACCATGAAGTTGTTTCTTCTCCTATTTGTGTACTGTAATATTATTGTGTTTCAGCCCAATAATCATTACTATTTCACCTGGGAAAACAAATTAAAAAATCCCTCTCAGCACTGTTAAATTTCCATTGCTTTGCAGAAGTATTTTTACATGTGTGTGCTCTGTAGCATGAAACTCATGACCATCCCATCACATAACCCAAGGACCACACTAATTTCAATTGAAAGCACAAGAAACGTTCTCTGCAGACTCATCATATCTGCCATGTTCACCTGCTGAATAATCAGCACAACTGTAGTACTGTAGGTGATTTTTTCATATGATTATTCACATGAATGATTTAACCTTGTGCCATATCAATGTTTTGGCAGATGCTTATTTAAAACAGAAAAATGTGTTTCTAAAGTACCCGAACACATTCAGAGTAATAACTACAGATGGTGTCAGCAGGTGTTGGCCGAGCCTGATATAACAATATCAGACAATGACATCTCCATACCGATTCAGAGGTGTAGCTATTCATCAGAGAGTCATTAAATACTGGATTTTCTCAGCGTCACAAAATTGCACGAGCAGTTGTGTTGGATATTTGTACTGATCTACTGAGAAAAGTGTCAGTGTTGCAAGCCTCAAACCTCTTCTTTTTAGCTATGTGAGATGTACAGAGGGTTGAAATTTAAGCATATATCAGGCGGGGAAGAATGAGCGACAATTACTGTTTTACTTTTGAAAAGCCCACCTTACTCTCCAGCTTTACATTTGGGATTCTCAACAACATGCAGTGCTTGCACATTCTGTGTTGTGAAGCTGCTGTTGTGTTCCATCTCTAAATCCCCTTGCTCACATTCTCTCAGGATTCCTTTTTCCCCCCCACCCAAACATGCCATTACTGCCTTCAGCGTCACTTTAGTTCTCCTGGATCAGTCTAATTTGCACTTGAATTTCCCAAGAGTTTAATCTCCCCGGTGTCATTCAGATCATCGTTTTCTTGACTCAGAAGAGTGGTCAGACCCTGGATTTGGGTGTTCATTCTCTTACCTCATCAAGATAACGTCTTTGTCTTTTTGGCTGCAACTTGTAAAGTAACCTAAACACGTGCTTAAAGTAAGCTTGTATTAAACACCTTCATGGGTCAGAGTCCTACAGGTTTCTCTCAAGCTCTAAACTGCTTCTTGATTTACTACAAGTATACTCACTGCCATTGTCATTCTTGCTGTTGTTCTGGCCAACTTATGGTCGCTGGCCAAACACTGCAGCCATAGGCCAGCATACTGTTACGTTTAATGTGATGCAAACGGAGAACTGAAAGACACAGTGTCTTCTCCTCTCTGAACTTCATGCACAGAGCTGGACTGAAGATCATCCAGGATCTTCTAGGAGAATCTTAGCAGGAATGGGCAACAAAGCTGGAAATGAAAGGAATCCCACCAGCTTATAGAGGGTAGAAACGATTTCTTATCAGAATTATTAGGTAATTTGACTGCATCTGGATTTTCTCGAGGAAAGCACTCTACATCACCAAGCAGATGTATAGTTCAAAAGAGTGTTATCATGCCACAGACAAAAGTTGTGAGATTGTCTCCTCTGTGAGCGCTGCAACTGGTTGTGACAGGTGAAACCATTCTGCCACCATAGCTGCTAAAAGTTACCCCTCTACCTTTCACGAAAGGTAGGAATTGCAGAATAATAACGCCTTGAAGAGCTGCATTTTTCAGGGTCTGCAGTCCTTCCTCTCAGAAGTGGCACAGCACTGGGTCGAGTAACATGCTGGGTTTAGAGGACAATAGTACTGGATCAAGTATTTCACTACTTTTAAAAAGGTTTCCATGTCAAATCTCCTGTATTTTAAAAACCATTTTTATACAGTTACATCAGCACTCCTACAACTTCTTACTTATTAAATACAGTTCCCAGTGCGACTCCCTGGCTTAAATACAACAGGTACTTTTATGAAACCTAGTTTGAGTTTTTAGTGCAGCTGTGCAGAACTTTTGTAATGAAATCCAAAACCCACCCAGGCTTGAGTTTCATTACAAATCTGAAACTCGCATCAGGTTCTCTAAAGGGTTTGTCAGAGTTCACAGCTCTAAAATTTTGAGGCTGGATGAAGCAAGTCTATGCTGAGTTATGATTTCAGGTGCAGGCCAGGGAAAAAGCAGCAATTTGACCCACAACTGGATAAAACCTGGCGGTTTAGGAAAGAAGAAGTCCTTGCAAAGGGAAAATAAAGGACGATTTTCATAAGCTCTTGTGAAACAAGGTGACCAGGCTTTGATGCAAGCTTGTGTAGGTGCACATCTCATCAACAGTTGTGGTTGCTTACTTTGGCTTACTCTTATTCACTTGTACCTGCTTAGCATTCGTTGTACTGATATTAAGACTGTTTGTGCCGTTCCTAGTCAGTCTAATAAAGGAGTGATATGAATACATAGCAACCCCTCTGATCTAA
Source organism: Phoeniculus purpureus (assembly GCA_028565055.1). NCBI lineage: Eukaryota > Metazoa > Chordata > Aves > Bucerotiformes > Phoeniculidae > Phoeniculus > Phoeniculus purpureus. Next base: position 63,104,432 of record JAOXOE010000256.1, on the reverse strand, counting down.
CAGTGCAACCACTCGTCAGGGTGTTAGGAGATTAATTGTGTGAGTGCTTTGACAAATGACTGATTAATTCTTCTTGAGAAATGTTATGAAAACATCTGGTTGTGTTTTTCCACATCTGTAAAGAACTTATACCCTCTAAATTCAAGCAACTTGAGCATGCCCATTCTACGTGATCAAGAAGCGTATTGGGATTCCTGCAATAACACAGAAAGAGCTGGAACATCTACTTAGTGTAAAGTAGTGGCATTCCCAAACATAGTCCACTTCTTCAGTACAGCATATCAGTGTGTCATACTGAGAGGACCACTAATGGGGATGCACTGGGGCTCCTTGACCGACACGAGTACATTGGGTACGAGTTTGCACTAATACAGTCACGCTGTTTCTCACTCCAGTGTTGTGTGCTCAGAGAAAGCTCAGAAATGCTTCCACATTGTCCTTCACTGGAGACGTGAGAAAAGCAGGTTTTTGTGTAATGAGACACTAATGTTTGAGGTGTAAAAATAAGAAAATGTTCAAGCAGTTACAAAACCATCCAAATAAATGTTGAGTTCGAGTTTCAACTTAAAAAGAGATTTAGATATTGGAAAGACTGACTTTCATTGCAAACTTTAGTAATCAATCACTTGCAAATCAGTAAAATGAGAAACCGTTCCAAAAATGTTTGTGTTTTAAGTGTTTGTGGGTGGAATCATGGTTTTAGAAGTCAACTGTATTGATATAATGCCTTTTGGTTCAGGTCCATCACTAATTTTAGTTAACTGTGAAGAGATGGATGCCAATTCTCATGTCTGCAGAGCTAGAATATCAGTGCAGACTCAGATTCGTGTCTCCTTTATAATTAATGTATTTAAAATTTGAAAAGATGCTTTTAAAATCTCTTCTCCAAGAATTGTCTAAGAGATGGAGAAAGACAGTACAAAAGAAATTATAAATCTATCAGAATCCATAGGATTTACAAGCTCATCTTTATCCTGAAAACTGAGAGGGATTAATCTTCCATTTTAATCAATGTAAGCAATTTTCATTCTGGGGTTGAGGGTCACTCTGCATATACTGAAAAATATTGAACATGGCTTTGTAAATGTCACTAGTCAGCTAACTTGGACAGAGACTGAAGAGTAAAGCATAAAAGGATGTCCAGTTCTCTGCCTACCTGGCTCATTGTATCATCGCTGTGTCATAAATATTCCCACAAGGAGGAATTCTTTAATGTGTGTGTGATTTTATTCTACCTGCTATCAGTCTGTAAGTTTAAGGTCTGGTGACTATTGTGAACCATAAAGTAGTGTTTTGGCTTGTGACCAGAGTGGGTGATGAGGATTGTCTACAACACTCTTCCAGGTTGCAGGTAGCACATCAACATATATTGGGTTCCCTCGGATATGTAAAGCCATCTAGTTGTTAAAACTGACTGCTCTAAACTCCGTTTCAGAACTGGATTTTGAGCGATCACTACATTGCATAAAACAAAAAAGTTGCTGTTATTTTTACAGCCTCCAGTGAGAAAGGCAGATGATTGTTAGTAAAGCTTTAACTGATCTGTGGATGCTAAGTCCTGTCAAGCAGGCTCCCCAAATCCGCATGATGACCCATAACGTTGGATACTGCATTTGACTTCCTCATTTTCCTGAGGCATTAAAAAAATAACCTGTGAAACAGCTCCAAATCTGTCACCCATCTTAGGAGAGCCTGAAACGGTCTACTTTATAATCTAGAAACATACTTTGGGAATTAGGCTGGATATTATTAAAATGTTCTTCAATATGAGAGTGGTTGATCGCAGGAATGGGCCACCCAAGGTGGTGGTGGGACCCCCATCCCTGGAGTCATTTAAGATCGGGCTTGATGAGGCTCTAAGCAACCTGACCTAGGTAGAGTTGTCCCTGTGTAGGGAGTATGGACTAGATGACCTCTAGAGGTCCCTTCCAGCCTAGAACATTCTGTGATTCTGTGAATGGCTGTTTGTCATGACACAATATGAAAAACTGAACACAAATCTCAATCCCCCTACTTGTATGTGGACTATTTATCCTTAAGGGGATTATCAGGTGTAGGGTTTGTAGACCTTAAAGCATATTTTGGGAATGAGTTTGGAGAAGTGTGGTTGTCATGTAGTCAACTCTTGGTCCCTTGGACACACAGATCTTTCCAAACCTTGAAGACAAGTGTTTTGTCCCTGAGGTCAGATGAGAAATCTATTGAACCTTTACATTGGCTTAGCAACAGTAATAGAGACAGTTTGTCTGCAAAATAACGGAGAAAATGTATCTGCATTACAGTGATTAAAACTGTAATTTTAGAGAAAATGATACCTTTCAGCATCACATTTTCAAACAACAGAGATACAAGCTTCTGCTCATTGGAAACATAATGGAAATCAATTGTAATTATTTTAATTGAATTTAAATAGGCTTTTTAACAACTGAAGTAGACCACTGAATAAAACTTTTTGATCTATTTCCTCCCTTCTTCTGTGACAGAGGAAAAGAGGATTTTTTTTTAATCTGTTTTGCTCTCTTGCCCCCTTAATGCTTGCAGAGGTTTTCTGTGCCCAAATGGAATTGGAATCCGGAGAGGACTGGGAGAAAACCAGAGGTATGTGGATGTATGTTGAGAAACCACAACCATTTCTTTTAGCCCCAACCCAAAATGACCCTTTGCAACTTTGGCATCGGTGGAGTGATGAATCAGCATCTTCCTATGACAGCTGTAGTCCTGAAGGAGTAGTTCCTTCTCATGTTTCCCTCTGAGCAGTAGTGTTGGGGGTATGCAGAGGTCAGACTTTGGTCCAGTTTTACTCTGTGAATCACGAGAGCATGTTCCAATCAGAACTAACTCAGAGAAAGACAGAATTTTACTCATTTGACTATATTGATTCTTATATAGACCATGAGTAAATAAATACTCTACATACAAGGAAACTTGTTTATGGAATATAGCTTAGCTCAACTACAATTTAGTGGTTTTCATACATTTTTAGTACATTTTTAATATCTTCATATGGCTGAATAATACTTCCACATTTAGTTTTTTCCCTTTATTCTTTGATCTACTGCACAGTGAACATACAACAATGGCTCATTGATTTATTGCAAGTGTAGCAACCAGTTTATAACTGCATGAATCATGCAGATTGCTGAATTCACCACATGCTTTAATAAAGGTTTCACTTTAATAAAAAAGAACTAAGGCAAGTATGTCCAGAGCCTGCTCTTACATTCCTTATACATTACCCTGCCTCAGGAAATTATTACTATATATTTCACAGCAGCTACAGTAGGTTTGGAATCAGGATTAGAGCACAGTAACTACTGTGACATTTAGCAGAACAACTGTGTATGCCATTAACCCTCACAGGGTAGAGTGGCACAGAAATATTTTGGACATTGGGTTTTCTTCCCTTTTGATTACTGGACTCAGTTAGAAAATTTCCTGTCTAGGTATGATCCTTCATTTACTGAATGTAAGCCCCTAACGTTTTGCTTGTATCTTTTACAGGTGCTTTCGAAGTAGTTTGTGGACCTTGTGTGTTCTACAGGTCACAAAATGAAAACTGCTGGTTTAGGACAACGTCTGTTGTTTGGCTACACAGGAATGAATGTGATCAACCTCCAATTAATTGAAACAGCCATATTTTAAAGACAACAAATAATATCAACACTTGTATGCACTTTGACTAGCATCTCAAATTAATTAAATCTCAGCAATATCTACTGAAATGGATTCAATCTTTTCCAGCAGAGGTGTAGACAGCATGCTCCACACATCCAAACCTGCTCTTTTGCTGTGGGCAGAGCTGTTAGATCTTTCGGCTGTTAGATGAAAACAAGCCCATAAATGGGCTGGTCTCTTGACTTTTCCTTTATTTTAATCAGAATTTTGTTTATTGTATTTCAGACAAATAGTGAAACTCTTGTGGCAGAAAATGTTTCAGAATCAATCTACTTTGCATCAGCACCGAACTCAAACCTCCAATGGAATTGAAATCTGGGAGGGAGACCTCACTGTGGCCTTCTAGCATTTGAAGGAGCCTACAAGAAAGATGGGGTGGGACATTTTACATGAGTTTGTAGTGATAGGATGATGAGTAATGTCTTTAAACTGAAAGAGGAATGGTGTGGCCAGCAGGAGCAGGGAGGTCATTCTGCCCCTGTACTCGGCACTGGTTAGGCCGCACCTTGAGTACTGTGTCCAGTTCTGGGCCCCTCAACTTAAGAAGGACATTGAAGTGCTTGA
>JAOXOE010000256.1:63055650-63089989 GCA_028565055.1 Phoeniculus purpureus | reverse complement strand
TCCTGCTGTGGCAGGGGGATTGGACTAGATGATCTTTCGAGGTCCCTTCCAATCCCTAATGATTCTATGATTCTATGCTCTGAGATGCTGTAGCTGTACACTCCCAGCACTTCATGATCAGGAAAACAGGACATCCCATGATGTATTAGAACAGTTCGAATAACTCTTCAGGTCTCTGAATACCTAGAAATTTCTCTGAGTCTCTTTTCAGATAGTCTGATGCTGTAGACACCCAAAACTGATTGTGAAGAAGACTCTTCTATAAGATAGACTGCTCCCATTTGTTTGTTTTGTGGGTGTAGTTAATTCATAATTACTGCTCTGCAGCACTCTTATTTTCATTCTCCTTTATGTGCTTTAGTTTTATTTCCCAGTGTTTCTATTAACCCAAAATAACTATAATCCGGTGTAAAATACATTAATATTTCTTTTTAAAAGCATAATATTTCATTTTCATTTCTTTGGTATTCCATAACCTTCGAGATAGCTCAGCAGTAAAACCCGAAAACTAGACTTAGCTTCTGGGCCATGTCCAGGTATCAATTCAATGCTCCTGTTAGTTTAAAAGATCTTTTCCATCTGACCTAGCTGAATGTGTTTTTAAATCTCAACAGATATTGATGCAATTCAGTGAAGCTACAGCTATTCTGTCTTAGTAATGTATTTATTTTTTTCTTGTCTTCTATCTCGTCACAGAATCACAGAAGATTAGGGATTGGAAGGGACCTTGAAAGATCATCTAGTCCAATCCCCACTTCAGATTAGTGTTGTCTTAAAACACACTAATCTGAAAGGATCAATCAGATACTGATTTTCTGAACTAATTGTCCACAAAAATGCTCAGAGAATCACAGTATCACACAATAGTAGGAGTTGGAAGGGCTCTCTGGAGATTATCTGCTCCAGACCCTCTACTCGCCAGAGCAGGTTCTCCTGGAGCAGATCACACAGGAACATGTCCAAAAGGGTTTTTAATATCTCCAGAGCTGGAGACTCCATTACATCTCTGGGCAGCCTATTCCAGTGCTCTGCCATCCTCGCCATAAAGAGGTTTTCCCTTACATTCAACTTGAATTGGGTATGTTCCAATTTATACCCATTATCCCTTGTCCTGTTGCTGAAGAGTCTGATCCCAGGCTCCTGACATTTGATTTTTAGATACTTGTAAGTCATTTATGAGATTTCCCCTCAGTCTCCTCCTCTCCAGGCTAAACAGCCCCAGCTCTTTCAGCCTCTCCTCATAAAGAAGAGAGTCCAGTCCCCTGATCATCTTAGTGGCTCTGCGTTGGACCCTTCCAGTAGCTCCCTGTCCTTCTCGAGCTGGCAGCCCAGAACAGTACTTGGGATGAGGCCTACCCAGCGCAGAGCAGAGCCGGAGGAGAACCTCTCTTCAGCCACTAAGACACACTCTTCTTAGTGCACCCTAAGAAGCCATTGACCTTCTTGGTCACAAGGGCACACTGCTGCCTCATGGTCAGCCTGTGGTCTGCCAGGAGCCCTAGGTCCTTTTCCTCAGAGCTGCTGTCCAGTAGGTCAGTCGCCAATCCATACTGACACATGGGGTTGTTCTTCCCCAGATGCAGCACTCTGCCCTTGCTGAACCTCATCAAGTTTCTCTCTGCCTGGCGCTCACACTGGATGGTAGCCCAGCTCTCTGGTGTGTCAGATACTCCTCTCAGCCTTGCATCATCAAACTTGCTGAAGGCACACTCTCTTCTCATGCAGGTTGTTGATGAGTATATTGAATAGGACTGGGACTGCTGCTGACCCCTGAAGAACACCTCCAGACACTGGCCTCCTACCTGACACTGCCTCTCTGACCACAACTCTCTGAGTTCTATCTTTAATGAAATAAGAGAAGTAGGATTATTTTGTTTATTATTCAGCTCCTCTCCAACACCAGCATTCTGATGTACTGAACTGACTAGTGTTGTGCTTGTCAGCACTGGGGAAGCCAGAAAAATACATTGATACTTGAGACATCATTTTTGTGTTCATTTCTATTAATTGAGATGATGAAAACTTTTTGGCATTAATTCATTAGGAAGGATTCCAAGTCTTGGTCATAAGCTCAGTTAACAAAATTACAGCAGAAAGTTAGACCAAGTAATCATTATGAGAAGATATATAAAAATATCTTGCTCTAGCACTTTCTGCATGTGTATATTTACTAATGAGGAAAAGTGTACTGCACTGAAATGACTAAATGTGCTGGTGACAATGGCAGAACACAGCTCGCCTGCCCATGATGAGATCTTTCCAAGGCTGGTCAGTGACCCATTATTGTCCCCTCAAAAATACCAGAGGTTTCATACCAAATATATTTCTGCATTCAAGCAAAATAAAGGTACCAGAAAATATTACAAATCCAGGATAATTCTGGTGCCACAGTGCTGCTATTATTGCATCAAATTAGTGCGAAAGGAAAATGATAATACTAATGCAGAACATAGTAGGAAGGAATGTCAATGAGAACCTAACATGTGGCCTCAGTTCTCTGTTGATTTAAATCTGTATTCAAAGGTCGTAGAAGAGAAAGAAAAAGAATAAAATCAGAAACAAAAAAGAAACCCCAAATAAACTAAAGCAACTAAGAAGTGAAAATTACATATAAGGTGATTTTCCTGCAGATCTTCCTCTGCATCGTTTCAGACTTATGGGTAAGCTCCAGCCTGGGTGTGTAGTTTTGGTGCCCAATTTTTGAGGGTCTCAGCGAAGACAAGTGAGCAGAGGTAACTGGCTGTGCTAGGCACCCAGTGTTGAGTGGTTATGAATGCACACTTTCTCCATCTGTTTCCTAGACAATAAATATTCTGGTGCCTGAATTGCCTTTGTATTTCTGTCATACGCAGAACTGAACAGATTTACAAATTATAATAATAAATAATAAATGCACTCAAATTAATCCATTAACACTCAATTTTATGTTAGTGAGCCTAAACAGCAGTAACAGAGAAAAGTGTCTGATGTGTCAGAGATGGTAGACGTCTTGGGACACATCCTAAATGTGTAACGCTTGTGCCTGCATTCAAAAGTCACATACAGTCTCAGCATGTGAAAAGATTCATAGTTTCCTTCAACACCTAAGTGAAAGCACATCTAGCAGAAACTCTGCAAAATGAACGTGGAGTTGAACTATAGTAACAAACAGGGCAGGACAATCCTTTCTGAAGTTTCTGGAGGATAACTTTATTGCGTTTATGAAGTTCTAGAATTGCTGGTGCCAGTGAAAAGATCATTACAGTGATGATGATCCGAAGTCATCTACATGTCATATAATAAAGTTGAATTTGCAATGTTTAATCTGGGTATATAAAAAAGACACCGATTAGAGGAATTTAAACTCTTCACTTACTCTAAAGCTTGGTTACGTGTGCTGGAGAAGTAACTAGGTTTTCAGTGTCTGGCAAGACAGGACACAAATGTCTGGTGAAGCTCTGATCACAGTGCACCTTGATGCGTTCTTAGTGTGGCCAGTTGGTGCAATCTGCAAGTGCTTGGAGGTCCGCAACTTCCAGAGTCATGACTCTGTGAAAGCATAGACTGATTCGAATGGTGCTGGTGATTATTGAAGAGCTCCACAGAGGGATATTGGTATGCAAAGGTTTTTGGTTTTTTAAAAGACATAACTTTGCAGAACCGAGCAGAAAAGTTGCTTTGTGTGCTGAGTGTGTTTTCCAAAAGAAACGTCATGCTTATCCTTTTCCAATGAACAAGATTTGGGCATTGTTAGCTGTTGTGAAAGAACACTGTTTGGCAGCCAGAGGCTAGGAAGCACAGACATGTTATTTGTGTTGTGATTTTAGCCAGTGTGAGTTTTGTTAAGAAAGCCAGCATAAGAGAACATCAGTAATCACTCATACCCTCCGAAAGCACGGGGAATGACATTTGTGAGTTAAAGGCAGAAGTACATGGCCTGTTTTTCAGATATTTTGAGATCACACACTCAGTGCAATTGCCATAAATCATAAGAATATATTGGCAAAACAGAGAGACTCAGATGAAATTATCACAGTCCAAGGCATCCTGTTTGATGAGGAAGAACACGTATGATTTATGGACATGCATAACATTTGTCACGTTAGAACTGGGCTGTTATCCTCTCAGCTGAATGGAGAGGCTGAGGGAAACGTGCAATCTGCAAAGCACATTCTGAAACAAGCCAGTTTAAGTTGTTCTGCTACAGAACAACTCCCATACGTAACTCAGACATTCAGCCCAGCTCTACTGATGTGGGAATCACTGTGGAGATGTCAAATGACAAGATGACAAGAGTTAAATAGGGAGAATTTAGTTGATTGAAGGTACCTTAACTGTCCTTTTAACCAAAAGGAAGCAGTGGTTGAGAGAGTTTGTAGGTACTTCTAGCATATGAAAATAGTTCATTTGCTGCCATGATCATTAACATTAGCAAGCTGCAGCTGAGTGTTCAGGCAAAAGGAAATGTGAATTACATGTATACCTTGCAGCAGGAGATGATATAGAAGGATTCATTTTTCCAATTACACTGTCGCCTAGAGCCAAAGGTTCCTCTGGGGTTGTTCTGTTCCATCCATTGTTTATGTTCATCTTTTATTGGCTTTAATCATAGTTTTGTGATTATAACTAATAAGATAATTAAGTTCCTAAGTACATGAGACTTAGGAGATAAAACTAGCAGCCAGGTGGGATTCATCTGACTTAATCTCAGCTGTAAAGCATCTAAACTCAGCCCTGGCAGGCATTTTGCTCTGGTCGAAGGAAGCAAAAGCACTTCTAAAGGGAATGACAGCTCAGTTATCTTACAAAATTTTTTAATGATAGAATTCATCTCATTCTTGTAACATCTCTTCCTCTACACTGACTGTCAAATAAACCTGGATAACTAGCTTAGAGAAGATGCCTACATTTTATACAGCTAAAGGATTTTGTCTCCTGCCACCCATTTAGGTGAGTTATTTTGCAGATTTTGGTGTTGATGACAAGTTGTTTACTGCTGTGGTAAAATTTAAAAACAGGTTTTTTTTCCAGAGAAGCCTGAAAAGTTTAGGCACTCACATGTAAATAATAACAGTTGCAACTGTACCATTAACATTTTCTTATTACTGCTTGTCTATGTAAAACCATGGAACTTGACATACAGAAAATCCCAAGGTTTGCCATTAACTCATCGGTGTACAATCAGACTTCATAGGCATTTTCTCAAACTAGGAATTAAACTGATTTTTTTAATAGACACATACCAAGTCCAGACTAGTAAAACCTGTGCTAGGGAAAGTGAATAAAACATACCTGGTGGCCTGTAGAATACATCTGCTAAGAAATGACATGGTAAGACTATCTGTTATGCAGATACTTCTGGAGAACTCTGCTGTTTGGGTCTAGAAAACTACCTTCAGATTTCTGTCCAATTTATGCCTCATTCACGCAAGCTAGGATGGTTTGCTCCCATTCTAATATGGACTATGGAAATGGAATATATGTGCTATTGTTTTCAATACAGCTTTTCAGACATTTATTTCTTCTGCCACTGGAAACCAACCCTTCTCTATGGCTTCCTCTAGTAGAGCACGTTTTACTATAAAACTGGAGATTTTATGTTAATACCAAACACAGCCTAATATGGATGGACTTAAAGAAAGCTTAGAAAGAAATGGTAATCAATAGTTTGATACTTTGAATTTCTCTCCAATTACGCTGTAAAGTCCACTACCACCATAAGTGGACTTTACAAGACACATTCTATGTATTTAGCATAAGTAGGCTGATCATCAAAGAGAAGGCGTCTGGCCCTCGCACCAACAAAATCAGATTATGAAGTTCATTTTTCAGATGTTGTTTCAGGAAGATTCATCTGAAAGATGTATTTAAGTAGTCAAGAATAATATCCTTATCTTCCAACTTAATACGCATCTAAGTTAGACAATATGACAATGTGCTTCAGTGTGTGAACATGCACTTAACCAGTCAAAGCTGCACTGACAATCTGTATGAGAGGCAAAAAAGTGAAACCCAAATCTCCATTTCATTTCTTAATCAAGATTCTTTTTCCTGGTCATTATTTCAACACTATTAATTTAAGATTGTATTAGGAAGTCAGTATTTCCTAATAAAAATACAATATTAAACTGATGCTGCCTCAACCTTTAAACTAAAGTCGTAGTGTTCCTCAATCCAAACAGTGTGTCAGGAGCCAGTAAGTTGTCTCAAACATTTGTGTAAGTGATGCTGGTGTACTTTGGAAACTCTGGAGTTCTGTTAAATTCATTCTGAAAATGGTGATTGAAATTCCTTTTTTTTCTGAAATATAATGTATGTTTTCTCACCCTGACCTACAAAGAAATAATGTTTTTTTAGACAGCAACAAGCAGTACTAAATTGGAGGGGTTTTGTCCTATTTTTGTCTTCTAAAAAATGCTAGTGTTGATTCTGCTGGAATATTATACTGTTTTATCTGAAGATGTATGGAGCTTTGAACCCAGTTTTTCTGTGTCCTGTATCTAACAGTTGACTCGAAATGGTAGTGTGCCACCAGCCCAAGAGTCTGCTCCTTGCAGCAAACTTTACAACTACCACAAGCGAACCAAGTGGAATTAGGTTAACGAATCAGGAATTTCTGATAGAAAATCAAGGTAAAATTGGAGAGCATATGGATGACATCACTAAACTCATCTACCTTTAATAATTGATTCATTTCAAGAGCAAAGTGGAAATGTGATTTATTCCTCTGTTTATCATTCTTTTATCCGATTACTCAACTGTAGATTCAGAACAAAGTATGACCCTCCATTAAAATACAATTAATACACAGATTTTGAGACATGATCATTATCAAAGTGTAGCGTAATATAAATTAAAACATGTAACCACTCAGTAGTCTTTGCCTCAGGCCAGTGTTTTCTATTTAAGTCTTATTTTATATTTTTAAGAAATTGGCTCAAATGTGATCACAGTTTTAAAGAGCTTGTCATATCCTTAGGTAAGCTGCTCCAACATTTAATTGTCTTCATCTAATATTTCATTTTCCTTTTTGAGTAAAAAGCATCACACACTGTATTTGAGTCACTTGATCTTGTTATGGCTTTTTTTTTGGATCTTGCTATTAAACTGAGAAGTCCTCTCTTATTAAATGCTGAACCAAGTCTTTCCTCACCAGACATGAGTGCTGGGCTTGGAAGAACCCGTTTTTTAACACTTAGACCTGTCATAAGTGGTGTCACTCTTTTGGACCAGAAGTGCAAAGTATAAAGGGCAAGATGGATCCCCTACAGCCCTAGAAGAGACGCCCACTGTTGTTTAGTATTGTGAATAGCCAGGATCTGAAGGGGGACTACAAAAAAGCTGGGGAGGGACTTTTTAGGCTATCAGGTAGCGTCAGGACTAGGGGGAATGGAGCAAAGCTGGAGACGGGTAGATTTAGAGTGGATGTGAGCAGGAAGTTCTTCAGTGTGAGAGTGGTGAGAGCCTGGAATGGGTTGCCCAGGGAGGTGGCTGAGGCCCCATGCCTGGAGGTGTTTAAGGCTGGGCTGGATGAGGCTCTGACCAGCCTGATCTAGGGTGGGGTGTCCCTGCCCATTGCAGAGGGGGATTGGACTAGATGATCTTTCGAGGTCCCTTCCAATCCCTAATGATTCTGTGATAATAATGCACTTGACTAACTTAGAAGTTTTGAACAAGGTTTGTGTTGATGTTGTAAGTTTTAACCTATGCTTTCTATCTTTTTTAAAATTTTGATGTCATTCTGCAGTTTCATTTGAATGACAGAATACCTGGGACTCTCAAATTCTACTAGCACCTTCCTCCAGACCAGGACTTACAGGAAGTTGAAGATGAAATGCAGTGAAGATGAAATACACAAAGACAAAGAACAAAAGGAAACAAGAAATGGCCAAGGTAACTTCCCAAAGAACTTGTCAAAGGTGTGAAAATCTTGATGTGAAAATGGTAATAACCAGCAGCAAAGCTGAAGGTCTGTAGGAAAGTCTCCAGAATTATCAAAGACAAAGCGAAGGAAAGGAGTGAATTTAGAACTACCTGTTTCCACTAAAATATAAATCCTGTTCCACTTGCAAAATTCACGTCCAGCTAACAAATAACTTCCCGAGAATTTTGAAGATTAGGTAGTTTCAAACCACTCTGGATTAGCTGTGACTCTTTAAAATGTTCACCAAGTTTTTGCCCAATAAACCAAAGTTCAGAAGTGGTTAACTTTTGCAATTTTAAATTTTTTCCTCTTAGAACATAGACATGGAAAATATAAAGCAGGTTGGTTAATTAAAACTAATGAAAATATTATAAAAGTAATTGACAATAAAAAAGAGGAAGGGAATTACTTTAGGAATGTTAACGTACATTGTATAGTGGGAAAAGGCAAACATAGGCAGCATATCAGGGCGAAAAATATCCTGGCAGGGTGATCCACAGGAATGTGGTGAAGTGTCAGAAACACCGTTGCTCATGATCTTTAAATTCAGACTGGAGAAAGCAGGAGAAACTGTGCTGTTGGGAATGATTTTATATTAACTGAGGCATTGATTGGATGACTTAATGGATCTTTTCTGTATCTGATTTCTATTAGTCTAGGATTCCCAGCTGCTTTTTCTTCCAAAGCCTCTTCCAGTCTTTGGATTTCTTTCTTTAATATCGACTAAGAATACCAAATTAACCTGTGAACTATTAACAGAACTTTAGTTTTTCTTAAGAAAATATTAAATTGGCAGGTGATTAAAGCTTTCCACTTCTTGTTCCTCTTTAAAGGTTAAAGTAAAAATGTCTGTGAGTGTAGCTGAGACACCTGAGTTAGTTCTACCTCAGTACAACACAAGCTCTCTCTCTTTGCGAGTAATGAAAGCAAAGGGTTGGTTCAGAAGTAGGAGAAGACCGATAAATACATATAAAGGCTTTTTTCCTAGATTATCTGATCACTATAAATAGATTCTGACAAAAATGTATTGCTACACAACAGGTACTTGACTTTCTGTGGAAGAGGGTCCTTGTGATTTGCAACTGACTTTTGCTTGAGCGAGTTGTCAGTTTCTTACTGTGTTTGCTTCAGCTCTTTGCTGTTCATAGATTGCTGCTATTGCCCACCACAGCAGATAGATAAACTCTGCTGCCAGTGTCCCCTGAACTGTGTTTTATCTATTGAAGCTTTAGACAGCAGCTGTTTAATGTTTGTCTTCTTAGTGAGGAAGCATTACCCTCACCCCATGGACCACTAATCTATATGAGAAAGGGAGCCCCATCTAGCTTTAGGTTCTCAAATGGGTGCTGATCCGGAGTGCAGCCCAATACATTGGCAATTTAAGTGCCCATCAAATTTAGTGGACATGGACTTTGAGCTGCGATTGCTGGAGGCTTTGAACAAAAGGGAAATTATCATGATGTGCCAACCGGCTTTGTTCTTACAGTCTGTCTGTCCTAGGCACTTCATCACTTCTAGGTGGATCCACTACAGTTTAGTGAATCTTTAGTGAGTCAGATTACTAATATTATTAGCCTGTGGAGAGTGAGTTCTTGCCGGAGCTCAGATCCTTTGGTTTGTGCTCTGAGAGGTAACCTCTCTTCCAAACATTAATCTCAAAAGCATTTTGATTACATGTAGAATCACAAGTTTGAGTGGATTCTTATTTTACATAAAACAGTGATCATTTTCGGGACAAACCACAGAATCACAGGACACTAGGAATTGGAAGGGACCTCAAAAGATCATCTAGTCCAATCCCGCTGCCAGAGCAAGATCACCTAGACCAAAACCACCTTCTCAAAGTGCCTCTGCTTTCTATTGACTTCTGAGGTAGCCTAGGTTTTTAGTTTTATATAAAATGCTTCACTTTTACATGACTAGAGACCAGTATTTTAATCCTAATAGACTTTAAGATAAATTGCACAAAGCAACTGAAATAAAACAACAGGAGAAAGAAAAGGCAAACCCTACAAAATAAATGCCAAAAACATCAGTGTTTCTATGGTGTGTTACCAGAGCTAAATACAGTTGAAATAGCTGACCATATTTAATTAGAATGTGCATTTGAGCAAGGAAAGTTTGTACACATTTAAATTGCGATCAAGATACAGGATGCCCTCAAAACTCACATATTCTGCAGTGTGAGTTTATGAGTACAGGTAAATGAGCAAACTACAGTAGATTGGACTTGAGGATAAAGACAATGAATTTACACTGAAAATAATGGAAAGAAACAGCATTTTTGGCAGTATTGTACAAAAAATTAAAAGCATTGAAAGGAAAATGGGAGAACTTAAAGACCATTTAAAAATCTTTTTTTGTGTGTGTATCAGCTAAAACATACAAAAATACATGTTTGAGGGTGGTTGGATATCATTTTTATGGTATTTTAAACCTATAGTTTCATTCATCAAATAACCTTGGAAAAGAATCTTTAGTGTTCACAGAATCACAGAACATTAGGGATTGGAAGGGACCTTGAAAGACCATCTAGTCCAATCCCCCTGGCAGAGCAGGATCATTGGTCTCAAAATACCTCATTTCCTAACTGTGGTTTAATTGTTGAATATTAATTCATTATATAAACCCTCTGACTGTAGGGAATTAGGAGTAAACTCCAGCCATGGTCAGTTTCTCAAAACCACCTGCTACAAGGTTTAGCGTTCCAGGAAACCAAAACAGAACCTAGGGCCACTGTCATGCCCTCCACTGTTCCCTGCCTATGGAGTGTGAAACCTGCCTGTCGCATTGAGGGCAGGACCTGAGTGATTTAGTAGATCTAATGCACTTATTTGTGTCAGGTTCTAAAAACAGGAAATCAGCTGTAAAACAGCAGATTACAGGTTGCACATTGTAGAAGCACCAGAGGAAAGCCAGGCAATGGACTCTGCATAAGTCATTGTCTTCTTCAGTGAGAGATGGATATGTGCACTGTTCACCAAGTGCATGTAGAAATGACTCAAAACACGGATGTAAGAAGAGGCATAATGCTTCTTGTTTTATAACATCCACAGTACACCATTGCGTGTTCTATTTCTTGTTTCTTTACACTTTAGATGCAGTGTAAAAAAGTGGGTGAGATACTTCCTATTTAAATCAGACAGCAGAAAAATAGTTATTAGAAAGGAAGAAAATCTGAAATACCTATAGATGTAACTAGGCTTTGTTTGCTCTTT
Source organism: Phoeniculus purpureus (assembly GCA_028565055.1). Taxonomy (NCBI): domain Eukaryota; kingdom Metazoa; phylum Chordata; class Aves; order Bucerotiformes; family Phoeniculidae; genus Phoeniculus; species Phoeniculus purpureus. The sequence continues at coordinate 63,078,868 of JAOXOE010000256.1, read as the reverse complement.
CCCCTCCCCGCCACAGTGAAGGTTAACAACACAAATGAATGCTAGGAAGCTTAGAAAAAACAACCACACATGGTTTTGGTCAGTATCGTTAGATCTGAGCTAATAAAATAAGCAGCAGCAGGGACTCTCCTCTGGCCTAAAAGCCAACAGTGATGATCTGGTTAATTCTATATTTCTAAACTTTCCTATCCTCCAGAACAGGGTAGCTGACTCCAGCTACCTAAGGGGAAGGGTTTGCTGTCACCCTGACATTTTACAAGGGAATCAGTCAGAGAAGTGTTGCTTAGTGCAAGCCTTGTGCATGCAGGGACCATTCATGCTATAAAACTGGACTGAGCTTCCATGTCTTGGAAGTGTTTGATTTAGTAGCAAAAGCTGGTGCAAACTTGGTTTACTAACCTGTGCTCAAATCACAAATACCCGCAATCCCTGTGCTGGGTAGCTACAGCTAGCACGGACATTGCTCTGGTGTCTGCAGCCACTGCTTCTTGTCCTGCATGGAAACTCTGACAAAAAAGGAGAGCTCAATTTGAGTAAAAGTTTGGTGGGATCCTCTCACTTAGACATCTGTGGATCAAGTTTTCCATCCTACACCTTTTGTACCTGGGAGGGTGAGCCAGTTTGGCTTGACGTTCTAGCCTCTCTGAGCAGTCTGTGTTCGGATGAGATCAGTCACACCCAGGAAGCACCCAGGTTCCCCAAAGGGAGGGTGCAGTGATAAGGTCAGATGAGAAGTTCGTATTTCAAACACATCTGTTTCAGCAGATCAGTTTCCTCTTTCCTGCTTCCTTTTTAACTCGCATCCTTTTACTTCTCTCTCCCTCAAATCTCATTGCTGCATCTGAGAGAGCACACAGGACAGCAACCAGTGCATAAAAAAAAAAGCTGAGTTCCATAGTTAACAGCTAAAAGTTGTGTTTATCTACCCAACCTTGTCAAAGCTGTCTGTGCCTGTTAGACTTGCAACACTGCCAATGTGAACTACAGTTTTATGGGGGGATATAACATGCTCTCTGCCCTTTTCACTGGTTCATCCAAACTTTATCTGTAACTGTTACATAGATTTGGAAGTGAAAAAACAAACGTCTACCATCTGCTCCATGTTATTTATGATGATTTCTCCAATTAGGCCCAATTAACTTGCTGTCAATGATTAAATGTAATGGATAATAATAACTTGACTTCATCATTACCACTAGTATTATTAGCTCATTGATTGCAATAATTTCAAAAATTACCCATCAGAAAAAAAATATGTTTAGCACCTGGTTTGTCTGTTCGGGAACATCTGCTATAAATGTGTGATATATGTGGAATTTAATGTCACTTGATGTGAAAGGGAAGCATATAATCTGCACTTTGAGAGTCAGTGCTGGCACAAATTTATCATGAGACAATGAGAAGATCAAATAAAAATCAGTTCAGAATTTATGGCTGGACTCACAGAACTGTCGTTACAGGAATGGAGCTATCGTATATTTACCAGACAGATTCTTCATGTCTAGCAAGGAGATAGTTCTGTTCCAATGATCTGAATTTATGTGCCTACGCCATACTATAACCTGGCCTCATGGATGAATTGAGTGGATGCATGGTTTGCTAGATCCTCGGTCAATCTTGAGCAGACTTTCGCTTGCTGCTTGTCAAGGAAAGAGGCTTTTATACAAAACCATAGGTCTAGATTTTTTGGCCTGCTTGGAATCTTGCATAGAAGTTTTACCGTGATGGGCTGCATCTTCTTAAGCGTGGCACACAGCAAGTGAAGGCAGTCCCCTTTTCCCTTCCTGTCTTGCAACGACAGTTCTCTCTCGCTGTGCTCCTGCATGACAAATATGCAAAACAAATCTACTTGTCCATGATGAACTGTATTTGCCATCTCCTAAGTTTGCCATGTGGTTTAGGTCAAGTGTCTTATTGCTGCACAGTTCTGGTTTCCCTGTAACCATATGGAAATACGGCGGGATAAACGCTGTCTGGAACAGCTCTCGACAGACTTTCCTCAGACAGTTAATGATTCCCCAATTTTTAAGCGTGCCAGTTAGTTCCCCTCCCTGCAAACAATTTTTTCCTTCAGTACCATGAATGCTAATTCTCCCAATTCTCCTCTGATTTACATCCTTTAGCGGGGATAAGGGAGTCGTTTAGAAAAGAAAACTTTATCCTTTGTTACAATTGGGATTCTGCTAACCACCACCTCGAAGCGTTTACGAGCACCTAAAAACCAGGTCTCAGCTTATGATTACTGAAAATTGAAAAACTTGGAGGACACTAATAAAATGTCTGGATGTTATTTATACACTGTATGTCTGCTTATTGACTTGCCAGATCTGAGAAACATTAATTCTGATGGTGTATTTCTGACTGGAGCAACACTTTTTTTTAACCTAATCCAGTCTTGGAAAAACAAGCAAGATTTTGGCTGGTCTCACCTTTTTCTAAAATTTCATTGCCCATTTTCCCCCGTTTTGCCATCTGGTGTGAAAATTAAGGGCTTTTTCCTCCTAAAAGAAACAAGGTCTTATCAAATTTTCATTATTTGGCTATTTAACAAAATGCAGATTTGTAAGCTCACACTTATTCCTTGTGATTATTTCATTGGGCATTTGGCACAGCCTTCGGGAAATTCAGTAGTCTAGCCTTTCAGCCTCTGATCTTTTTCCATTGGTTGTTCCTAAGAAGTATTGAACTACCACAAGCTGAACAGTTTCATGGATATTGTTTGACAGCTTCCTGTAATGCAGAAATTGAAGAGTTTCCCACCCAAAGTCCTGAGCGGTCTCTGTCTCTCTCTGAAGCTCTGCAATCCCTATCACATGAATGGGAAAGCCAGTTCCTCGGTCTTCCAGCACCTTCACAACTCAAACATTGCTTCTCAGTATTTTCCACAGCCTGTCCCTGTCTCTGACACTAACTGTTAAGTGTCAGGTCGGATTTTCACTTGTAACTTTGCTGATTTGCAATAGAAGAAGAATAAACAAACCCAAAGCCAACATGTTGTCTTCAAAAATCATCAGCTACCTACATCAATAAAAATCATCAGCTACCTACGTCAATAAAAATCATCAGCTACCTACGTCAATAAACACCAAACTGTTCAGCAGTGAGAAACATAAATTTATACTTGGGGCAACTAACCAGTTTGGGTAGTTTTTGCTCTATTAGCCCCTCTGCACTGGTGTGCAGAGGAAAAACCACAGGAATTATGCATAAAAGTATTGACAAAATCAACCCCAAAACCCGCTGCATCTTGGGAAACACAAGTTGCATTAAAAAGCTGTGATTAAAAATGCTTAAGGTTTGTATTCCTTCAAGGATGAACACAGAAAACAGGTGTTATGAGATGCATTGCATATGGCAGCTGAAAAAAGTGTCTTTCTTCATTAGAAGTCTTTATGCATCTGCTTGGTAAGTCTGCTTTTCAAACAGTTTTTAGGTCCAGATTTCCTCTCCCGTTGGTCTAATTGCTCTGTTAAATCCTCATCCTGCTTCACACTGGAGAGTGATGCTGGAACAAGCTGGTGAACAGGTAGACATGTTCTCCTGTGGGAGACACAACTATTCCAAAAATCTGCCAGAGAAACTGGGACTTGCTAGCAGGATCAGCTGGCCAAATAACTCCCCAAGGAAGGCTCCTCCTGTGACTTTTCAGCGACAGTTTATTCCCATGTCATCTAACGGCAAGGTCCTCCGTAGGATATCTTCTCAGTCTTTACTGAAACCCCATTGTACTCAGTGTAAGACACAGATAAGAATTATTGTTAGTCCAAAGACTAAAGCATCTAATTCCAAACAAGATTTAGTGGGAGAAAATCAGAATGGATGAACAGAAGTTATAGATCAAGACTGCATGGCTATAAGCATTTGGAATTCCTCAGCAAAATCATTTCATATTTTTAAATCATTGAAGGTATAATGATATACTGCACAACCAACTTCACACTCTCAAATTTCACTTCATATTTCAATACTGTGTTTAATAGCTGTATTCTGATAGAGCTGTATGTCTATATTACACACGAGAGGACCCAAACTGACCTCACAGTTCCCCAATTTAAGCTCTTTTCTAATGTAAAAATACCCTAATCTTTCATTTATATTCTCAAATGACATTTCTGCCCTGCACACAATTTTGTCTACTTGTTCCTATCTTATCTTACACATTCTCAGTTGTATAACTGAGGGTTGGCATGCCTGGCAGTTAAATTCCCTCTCTCTTACCACAGGGGTGCTTTCTTGATGCAACTGCAGCACATCATGTCGGTTTACTGGAGACAGTCATAGTTAGTTGAACATAACCTGCTTGATTGCCTTTACCAAACCACTTTCCCAGGTGTTCTTCCTACTGCATGGTTTAAAGTTTCCAAGATTTCCCTTCCACAGATGTTAAACTCACCGGTCTCTAGTTTCTTGGTCTTTAATCTCTTGACCCTTTTTAAACTAATGGAGTTATATTTGCCACTTCCTAATCCTCAGGAATCTCCTTCCTTTTTAAGAATGTCCCCTCATGCCATGCAATTTACTAATGCCTGGGTAATCATGTTGTTTGTACTTGGAACCATCTACCATCAGTGCTCTCCATTTTTCTTCTTCCGATTTCAAGTTTTGCCTGAAACTATAGACTGTCTTCCTTTTGCCTCTGAAGAATGGATCTATTGTTTAGTCAGACTATTTTTCCACCCTATTCCTCTAAGACAAAAAGAGAATGTTTAGCAGGTCTTTTTATTCCCTTGTGCTTCCAAAGGTAAGCTTTAGTTGCACAGAGGAAGATGGAGTTGCAGAAAAAAACGCAGTTCCCATACATTTTGCTAACCTCAGTGGGACTTGAGCATTTCCAACGTGACTCTAGAAACGTGAAGCCATACGAAAAAGAAATCGCCAGTCTGATTAAACCCTGTGAGATAGCCAGCAGTTAAGAGCACTTTGGTAACACATCGAATAAATAGTCTCTCTGCTTTTCTTGGGTTTCGTTTCTTCCAGTAAGATCTTAGTGATGGAACCACTTACAACTCATAGACCAAATCAAGTGCTCTGTTGAACTGAAGCCCATGTGTGCTGAAGGGAAATGTGCTGGTATATTTTCTTTGATAATTGAAACACTTTCAAGGCCACCCACACCTTCAGACAATTAAGAAGAATGTCTCTGAGCATTTTGAGACTGAGTTTTTCCCAGACCATACAAATGGGATTTAAGAAATACGAGCTACCAAGTTCCAAGAAGTATATTTTGACTTTTCGCTGAAAGCTGTGAAACATTTTCCCACTGACAGTTTTCTCTTGGTACTTTAGAATCTTTTTTTTCCCCAGTTACAAGGAGCTTCTAACCTATCTCCTCATAAGCAATATCAGGTAGCCCTAAGGGTTACATTTGCAGAAGCAGACTTTATCTTATATGAATCGTATCTTTCGGCTTCAGCTGCTAAGTTCTCTTGAAATCAAGTTCTCTCACTTGTGTTCCATTCTGTTTCAGAATGGTTCATGTGGTATTTCACTGGAGGAGGTTTGGACACTCTCACATCTTCTGGACAGTGCAGAATGCTGAAAATAAGAAATGATTTTTTTCCCATGTGTTTTGGGAGTTTCATAGGATCTAAACTGAGTGAAGACAATTTTTTTATCTATGATTAAAACTATATTGCAATTTTATTCCTGATGAACTTGTCTGATTCCCTCATCATTAAGGGTAAAAAAAGGACTGACATTTACATTAATTGGAACTACTTACATTGCAGCATTACTAAGCAAGAGAAATGTAAAAACCATGAAGCTTCAAGGAGAGTTGATGTACTCTGTTCAGAATTCCCACAGAAGCAGAGGTCTTTACGTGTAATGTAGGTCATGAATTTTTTTCTTTCAAAGCACTGTCACAAAAGCTGGTGACACTGTACATGTTCTACTGCTGCTCTCAGAAACCCAGAAACTCATCTTTCATGGTATACTTTGCATTGAAGAGGACCCTTAGAAAGGAGGAAAGTGCAAGAGAAAATCCAAGGGAGTTTTATGTGCACTTACTTTAGACTACCTGCTGAATTTCTACAATAGCTGAAGACTCTCCAATTCCTCCTTATTAGACTGAATACATTGCAAATGTCACCAATTAAAAATCAATAACCTGAATAATTATCAGTCCAAAGACTTGTAGTGGTAACTGAAAGTGAGGACTGCCGGGCGGGTGTTAGCGCTGTAATAGTTTACCAAGTGGGCACGAACACATTTTGGATAAAATGGAGCCAAAAAATGGAGAAATCTAACAGTGCTATCTGAGGTTTTGGGTTGAAAAGGATTTGGTCCGGATTAATGAATGAAAATACAGAGTTTTGGGAGACAGTTGTATTGTAAAGGTGGGAGGAAAAAATAAGGGGAATAAAAGCAAGTAAGGAAAAATTTGAAGTCTGAGCTAGAGGCAAATTGTAAAGGACTTCATGAGATTTATGCACAAATTGTATCTGAGCTAATTGAAATATTAGCATTTAGTGTTGTCTTACATAATGTGTAAAGTACTCAAGCATCTATTTAACTAGATTTCCGATTCCTTTCAAATACCATTTCTGTGAACTAATCCTTCCTGTATTTATCTGTAACCAGAACCAAAAGTTCTAAGTATACAGCACCTACAAAAAATACCTCAAGTTCTTACTCTTTGGTTTCCACTGTTTCTCTGAGTTTCCATGACCACATAAAAATGAGAGAAACAAACATCTTCAGACATCATTTTGACACCACCAGCTGTGTGATAAATACGTGGTCACTCTGTAATTTTAAAAAAGGAAATTATCATTTATTATCTGAAATTAGAATGAACAGAATTCATTTTATTATTCACAACTATACTCTATATTACTTCAATATTTCCATTGACATTATTCTACTATTCTAATTAGTATTTACATTATTAATTGAATTATCACAGGCTTGGTTTAGTCAACAGCAGTAGTGTCAGAATGAAATGTTCAAACGATGTGAATGACCTGACACTGACTTTCCTTTTTCACAACAGACTTATGCACTGAAATACAGCCACAGATAACTCATTAACTGCTATAGGTCATTTCTGAAAATGAAATGCAAGCAAAACACACTTGAATGCTTATCCTTCCACATAGTTTTGCAGAGGAACTGTTTTGCCATTACCTTTTCACATTTGTTTTCTCATTGAAGTACTGTCAAAATGCTGGTGCATGCAAATGCACCCGTTTCTTTTTCAACTGTATTTTGTGCTGGTGTCTCCTGTCACCCTCCCACTTGCCTTACTTATTTCTCGTCACATCTCTACACCCCCTAGACCATCCAGATTTAACCAACTCTCCGTAGCTCCCTGCAGAACGCATTCCTCTGTCAGCACATGTGCTTCTCATTCACCAATATCGCTAGGCATTTGATTTCCCCCCTTTCTTTTTACTGCCACTACCTTGTTGCATTGTGGAGAGAGAATACCTTTAAAGGGCCTGAAACCCTGTCATTACACACTGCAGACAGCAGCCCAGGGTGCAGCCAGCATCTCAGCACAAGTAGGAAATGAGAAATTCTGGGCTATTGAATTCTTTTACAGCAGCTTAACGGAGGCTGTTTAGCTCAGGTGTTTCGGTCATGGCAACGCACATGCGTTTGGCCCTGGAGCTTTTTCATCTTTCTCCCACCTCAACGTGTGAATCAGATGTAGTTCTCATGAAGGAGTGGCAGTAGCTCTCACGAGGTATGATTTCAAGTGTGTTATTTGTAAGTGCATGTGCATGTGTCGTGCTACTACCTGAGTATTTTTGGTAGCTGCTTGATCCTAGAATTTCCTCGGTATAATTCCTGCATAGTGGACCCACCGTTCATACATACCCCCTTCTCTAAGGAAGCATCCTTTCCTTCCAAATATTTTCGAACCATCCTTTCGAAGCGCTTTAATTTGTTTGCCTCTTCTTTTCCCCTCTAATAAAAAGAAGCAAACCCTTTCTGTGAAAAGTTTTACTTTATAGGAAGGACAGTTGACTCACCCTTGGAATCCTACAGACATGTCACCTTCTGCAGCGCAGCTGCAAAGCCTGAGGGACTCGAGAATGTGAGGAGAAAGCCAGTCTGGGCCCCTCTGGCTTCAGCATAGCTAGGATTTCACCCCATGTGCCCTGAAACTGGAGGTCATGGCCAATGTCTGCAATATGAGACTGGGATGAGGTCACTAATCTAATCATGACCTAAGCCTGTGCTGGAATTCCTGACTTTGGAGAGACAGATGCAAAAGAAACCGGTTTAGGAGGCCCTAAAAAGCAAAGAAATGCATCACAGCGGTGTCCTCATTGAATGGATTTTTTTATATTCATTCAAACTGCCTTCTCAGGAAGATTCAGTAAAGATGATGGTCTCTCTCAGGCTCAAAACTTCCAGGGAAAAAAGTGTGGCTTTGTCCAGTGAGACTGAACTTGTGATGGAATTCTTTTAGGATGACTGCTTCAGTATAATTATACTCTAGTTTCTTCTAGAGCCTTTGGAATCAGGATAACATTCGCTATGAAAAACAGGAGCTGTTTCAACACTGAAAAGTATGTCTAAATGTTTTTGTGATTTAAATGCGTGCAAAGAAAGAATCATCTCTTTCTTACCTATATTCAGGGGGTTGGACTAGATGATCTTTCGAGGTGCCTTCCAATCCCTAATGTTCCGTGATTCTGTGATATCCAATGTTCCATTCTTGTCACTGTTTATTCAGTTCAGAGACTCTTGCAAATCCACGTAGCTGTGGATATGCATTCTCAGAATGGAATTTTTACACTAAAGATTTATGAAAATATAAACAGCCTTATACATGAGGCTTTAGGTGATCTTTCTCCCACCCCTACTTCACTTGTGGAGGAGTTACTAATGGACGATTTGATGTTATTTCAGGTACTGCTGAAACACACGTGATGATGCTGGGAATGGGCAGAGTGTAGGGAAAGAAAAAAAAGAATAGTAGGTCCTTTACTGTCATTGATGCACAATGTGGGGAATTGTTTGTAAAACTGTATCAGATAAAAACGCTGGGTTTTTTCCTTGTGTCTTTAAAAAACCCAAACAATAACAAAACACAAGACCCCACAACCAGTCTCTAGTATGTGTTTTAATTCAATTCTGCAGAAGGTTCTATTATTGGTTCTTTTTGCTATCAGAAATGACTACCTCTGACTTGCTTTCAGAGTATACAAGCCCTACAGCCATGAAGGCTGCAATAGAAATGCTTACAACTAAACAAAACAAATAAGTAGACAGGTACAGGAATTCCACTCTCCTAACATGGGGAAAATCATGCCTTCTGGGAAAATATTGTGACAGTCTATGAATCCATGCAATATTACACTATGATCCTTTTTTTGTCTTTTAGTTGACAATATGATAGTGACACTGAATAAAGAGAGTGCTTTTTCTCTAAAGCAGCAGAGAAGACTCATCCAATTAAAGTATTTTAAAATCTACACGAGGGCTGTAATTTCTGGGTATATTTATTATTTCTTCATGTCAACAAAAGTGTCTTTAAATATAAAAGCACATATTTTTGTCCTGAGAAAGCGGATTTATTTTAAGGCCATTGAAATGCGCAATGAAGAGGAGAAGAAGCGATATCTCCACGGGACTTCTTATTTTTGACATCTGGTTGTGGTCCGTTGGGAGAAATGTAAGTAACAGTTTACCACATGGATTACAAATGTGCTGAATTGCAAGAACGAATATTAAATGAAAATATCCATAGCACCTGCAGCTTGTCCAGGAGAATTCCCCCTGTGTGTTGTGGGTGGGTTTTCTGAAAAACCCCTAGTGAGATGCAAACTGCAACTGCAGCTGCTTGTAGTAGCTGCTAGTCTAGTGTTACTGAAGAGTTTGCAGATTCTTTTCCCTTCAATGAATCAACATTGATCAGGGCTGCCAACATACTAAAAAAAGAAAGAGAGGGAGCAGGAGGAGGGTTGGGGGGAAGGATTATGGTCATTAGGATTATTCCCTCAGGTTTTAGATGATCAAGAAAAAATTCAAGATGTTAATTAAAAAAAGAGAGAGAAAAAGATAAGTCAAGTAAAATGCGTGATTAAATGTAAAGTTGTTTTGATGGTCCTAGGTGAGAAAGCAGTGTTTACTCTTTCAAAAGATCAGACTGCCTTTTCAACAAGAGATTAAACAGTGGGGAAACAAGAGTAAACAGTGGAGAATGTTTCCCCCTTAGTATTAGATTCTTACTTAAGGGGTCTGATCTAATTCTCCGTGAACGTCTTTTGAAATAGAGTGGCTCATTAGGAAACGTCACGCTCCTTTTTGATTTTACCTTCCAAAGAAATGTTGAAGGAGAGACTCTACATGTTCCATATCTTTATATCAGGTCTCTCCAAAGAGCACTTGCACATTCAAACATAGCTAAGTGCAAATCAAAGTCGGAGCAATGCTGGCAGCACAAAAAGGGAATGGCTAGTCTTTGCTTTCGGGTTTACAATGTCAAGACGATAGAAAAAATTAACGTCAAGTGGTACTTAATTACTTCTTTTTGCAAGAAAAAGTAGTGGTTTTAACTGGGAGAGGCTGCCAACTTACTCAGTTCTGGAATTTGTGTAGGATTTGCTATTATTACAGAAATACGGAAAATTTTATGCACATTTCTTTGTATCTTTTTGATACGAGAGCTCTGCAAGGAAACCCCAAGCTGCACAGAGGTTAGAAGAAGGTCACATGGCAAATACTTATTACCCCAAGGCAGCCTCAGAGGGTGATTACCTCCAAAGTGCAGGTTTCGCCTGGAGGTGATACTTCTACCTTTGGTTATAGGTGGTTGTACAAATACACGGTCCATGTCTAAAGAAACCTGTTGGATCAAACTGCCTACATGCAGCTCCAGGTTTTACATCCCTCAGCTTTATATATCTGTAAATCACAGTTGGATGCTGACAGACAGGATATGGAACATACCAGCTCAGTCGAGGAGACCCCAGCTGGAGGCTGGACAGCCTGTGTCATGCTGTTGCTCATGTGAATGTTAAGGTCCACATCATGAAGAGGAGGAGTAAGTGAATCAGAAGAGGGAGCTCTAGCTGTGCTAATAAGGCCAGAGGGGAACTTGTGTTGGAGTCTACCCAAAGTAGGGAGAGAGTTCTTTTTCTGTTTTCCATTGAGGAGAAGGAGTTGTATTCCTTTCTGCCCCTCTGGAAGTCCATGCTCTCATTCTAGTTTGGTATTTGCCAACAGACTCTCCAGCAACCTGTCATGCTACGCTTCTTGTCTCCTCCCTAACTCTTCTTTCCCTCACAGGCAAACTCCCAACATCCCACCTGCAAAGATTCCAGCTCCCCAGGAGTCTCTGATGATGAAGACAGGATTAATTAAAAAATTAAGACTGGATTAATTTTGTTTAAAACATTTGCTTAAGTCCAGTTTCTAAACCTATTATGCAATGCTGTATTAATCTACAGACAAGTACTGTTTATGTCATGGTCTTCAGAGACATTTTAGAGCTTGGGACAATATCTTTAAAGGCATCAGAACTATAAATGTTCCCAAACAAAGGGAAAACATTGGCTGTCCCTTACAATGGAGTGAAATGTGGAAGAGAAAGAGAGTTACCTATTCTGTGTGACCTTTCATAGGTACCTCCTTCCTTATGGCTCTTCTTCCCCCCAAGATGAATGAGGGTTCGACAGAAGTAAAGGTTTGTGATGTTCCTGCTGAATCCCAGTCACACAGTTGGGACACTACCACTGAGAGGCACAACAAAAGAGACTGCAACAAGTAACAGGTACTTTTGTCTGCTTGGAAACTTTGGGAGACCTTTCATGTCTGGCACTTGGAGAAGGGCCATGGTGCCCCATCCCAGTTCTGTTAAGTGTTCTGTTTGAAAGGGTATGCAGATTTCTTAAAAACACTGCCAAGCTGACAGTACACTTGTGTTTTCTGTGTTTCACAAGTCATTTGTGTAATAATTTATAGGCAAAATTACTTTCAGAAGATTCAGATAAACTACTGTATTTTGTGCTAGACAGAACCAGGTTGAGGAACCAAGAAACGTGCCTGCATCCTTAAATTCTCTTGTACAAAGGTTCCTGGGTTTTGGCAAGAAGCAGGTGTTCTGCACACTGCTTACAGTCCTTCATTTTTTGCTACTGATTACAGTGTCATTAAAAATGGAATTAATCATAATTTTTAGCCCATTGTGACTTACACAGAAGTTCAGATAAAGCTTGACTAATCACCACTGGAGATGCTACAGCTTTCTCTGGGGTATATTAGAATTTGGATTTGCATGTCCTTCTAGCATACAGTAATCCAAAGCATATGGAGGATGCTACTTCTCTGCAGGGATGCGGGCAAATTCAGTGGTGAGAAGCGGCAAGGGGTGCATCACGCGCCCTGAGTTGCATTGGTCAAGGCAAGTCTTACATGACAAGAAAGATACAAGAAATTTAGGAAGCATCTAGCATCAGGATACTTGCTTTCTAAACCAATATTCCCCTGTGTATAGGACTGCACCCAAAACCAGCTCTTACATACAGCTCACTCTTGTCCTGAGGCACTTCCAGAGCCGTGGTGGTGCTCTCTGCAGTGGATTCCTGGTCAGCAGTCCAGCAACTTGGTCTAGGTGATCCTGCTCTGGCAGGGAGATTGGACTAGATGATCTTTCGAGGTCCCTTCCAATCCCTAATGTTCCGTGATTCTGTGAATTCTCAGCTTGGTTCTACAAAATGAAAAGACCTTTGCTAAAATGAGTTTTAAGCAATAAATGCAGCAGTCCAGTGCCATATTTTTCTTACCGATCATTCCAGTGGACACAATTTTCCTTATTAAAAATACCTAACATGGACACCTGCATATGAATACGTGGCAGAGCTCATGGGATTACATATCTTGAGGAAGGTAATTGGAAGATTAGCAAATGTTCTTTTGGTATTTCATCACTATATTACTGGAAGTGTGCAGCTGAGATGAATATTATGATAATGCTGACAAGAGTGACTTTTAGTAGACAGAAATTGAAAGAACTTATCTTTCTGGTTAGTTAAATCCCTAATTACTCATCATTCCCTGCTCCTTACTTTAGCATACTCCTTGGAGCCTGCTGGTAAGCTGCATAGAGGTGTTTCTTTTACAAGACTTATTATAGAGACACCTGTTAGGACTGATATAGTTAATGCTGCATCAACATTTCCATTGATCTGGTTTATGACCCAGCTGTAAAAACTCCTTTTAGTCTGAGATTTGATGAATGATGGCTGAACCAAAGAGCACTGGGAGAATAATGACTAACTTAGCAGAGAGCAACATCAAATTAGATGAATTAGACTCAGACAAGTTTCAGAAGTTTGCTTTACATATTTATAAAGTGAAAAATATTTAGTCCACAATGAAAATCTTGATGTTTTTAGGCACAAAAATCTAATGCCTCTTTAAACATTTGAAGGAATAGTTAAATTAGGCCATTTCAAATGGAGAAATTGCTCCTGTCCCAGACGGTTAATTGTTTTGCATTAGAAAATTCACTGGCATTTCAGTCGCGTTCAGAAAAGGCTCTTCTCTCAGGCAACTAGCAACAGGTCCAGAGGGCAGGGCCTGAAGCTGTGCCAGGGGACATTTAGGTTGGGTATTAGGAAACATTTCTTCATGGAAAGGGCGATCAGACATTGGAATGGACTGCTCAGGGAAGTGGTAGAGTCACCAGCCCCAGAGGGGAAGAGGAAAGACAGGATGTGGCACTTAGAGCCATGGTCTGGCCAGTGTGGTGATATTAGGTCACAGGCTGGACTTTATGATCTCAGAGGTCTTTTGCAGCCTCAAGAATTCTGTGATTCTGTGAGTTAATATCTAATGTTCATTCCATTTTGGCCAGATTAAAGATTCATTTGAGTCTCACTGGGGAAGGCGGAAGAAACATCACTGATATTTCCTCTGCTATGAGGTGGGTACATGTTATGGGTAACACAAAGACTCTGCACTAGTGTTTAAGTGATGGCACTGGAGTTCTGCGTGTTGTATCTGGAGGCAATACACAGAAACGAGTGACCAGTGTGAAATAAAAATTTTTGTAAGGTGCTTCATGTACTAAATAATTTGTCTCACCTTCCCCCTCCTCTCAGGGTCCAAAACCACAAAATGCAACCACATGTTTGGATAAGAGTCTTCCAAACTGAAAAGACGACCATTAACAGAGGGCAGATCTGTTTTTAAACTCAAAAGAGTCAGCCATTATAGCAGTAACAGACACACTTCTGCAAGTGGTCCTAGTGTGTGTTATGTGTCCCATCCCTTCTGTGGCAGAGATGGAGGCAAGTAACTACAAGCTGGGAACAATTTTACCTGCAGAGTAAGAGCTAGACTACAGTAAAAGAACACAATGGTGTCCCAGGGATGTAAAATTATGGAAAGCTTGGCCAAAATATCTGAGATAAACCATGTGCTTTTGAAAGCAAAGGGTGATGCATGTGCATAACTATCAGTACTGAACCTGAGCTCATTCACTGCACCTGACGTGGGCCATGCACTGTTAGTTCCATTACAGTATACTGTAACTCAATATTTACACATGGAAATATTTGAGTGAACGGCCTCAGCCTGAGTGACTTATGCTACACTCATCAAGGCAGTCAATCTCCTGGAGGGTTCCAGATTTGCTTAACTCCTGTGGGTTTGCTAAAAATAATGGGGTTGGCATCACTTTCATCGACAAGAAGACTGATTTTCGTAGTAAAAAAAATATCCATTTATGAAGACAATGTTGTCTAAGGTAAAATGTGAGAGCTGGGGTCTCAAAGGATGTGGAAGTCTAAGAAAATGTGAGCTCTGATCCAGAATTCGCTGAAGTCATGGAAAGATTTCCCCCTCCCTGTTAGTGGGTATTGAATGAGCAGATCAACAGAAACAGAGGAAGAGCCAAAAACAAGTTATCGTGACAGGTCAGAAAGATGGCAACCGCACTCAGAAAAATATGAAAGTGTAATAAATGTAATGTAGGAGTAATGCTTTTCTTTTAATAGTTGGCATTCTGTCTCCTAGTCCTCTTGGTTAAGTGCCAGGATGAAAGTATTTAATATCCATTAGGAGTTTTAGTCCTGATTTTTTGATCATTACTCACTTTCAGTAGCACATGTTCATTTGATGTTCATTATATGGTGAGTATGGCCAAGTTCTTACTGGCATATTCCCTATTGGACAACAGCTGAGAATTTACTCCAGTAGTCAGTCCCTGAAAGTGAGTGGATTTAGTTTAGCAGGTTTTCATTAATTCCTAACGCTGAGTGTGAGCATGTTGCACGCATTAGTTCTAACTAAGTTTCAGGTGAAATACACACACGCGTGCACACACGTGCACACGCACAAAGAACGGTCTGCAGAGTAAGAAAAATTAATTGTGAAGACTATGTCATTGTTTTTATTGAACTCAAAGCAAGCGGAGACTGAGCTATGCAGGGAAAGATGGAGTTGGTTTTTTTCAAGGTAATACAGTCTCCTTGTGAGTTATAGCAAAAGGTGTCACAGTTTTCTGACTGTGGTCTTCCCAGCCCAGATTTCAGATGGCGTTTAGACAGCTGATTTGCAATTAACGGGAAACAGGTATGTAGGTCTTTGTACCCAGTAGGAAGAATTTTGAGCACTTTATTTACATTTCTACTATTTTACAATTCTAGCAAGTTCAGGATTCAGTTTTGTTCCTTGGGATTTTTCATGGTGCTGTGTTCATGTTATATTGTTACAGTGCATGTTATATTGCAAAAGCTGCTGTCTACGGTTTTCAGAGGAGACGTTTTAAACTGTATCATGCAAACCTTAAGCACATTGTATGACAAATACAGGTAGCATTCAGCCACGAGCATTTATTTCTGTCATAAATAGACACTGCTACTCCCCCAGAATTAAAAACTGCAACCAGGCAGCTTTGCAGAGGACTTCTAAGAGCTGGAAAACACTTTCTTCCAGCTGCAGGGTACAGAGCAAATCAACTTTTCAGATCAAATTATGACAAGGTCAAATCACAGCCAGGGTAATTTTCAGTATCAAGCAGTATAAGAATTACATAGATTGTTGGACACAAACATTCATTCTCCTTCATAATTCTGTTTTGGGTTGAACAGTTATTACTGCTATTTAGTCAGAATATTAGTATTCTTTGCTGTAAATGTTTATTCATTGTCAAAATAGCAACTATTCGAGTGTAGTTAAGGTTTTTCTCTTTTTTTAGTCTTTATAAGACGGTTTATGTTTTTCTTAAAGGAAATCAATTACATGACAGATTATTCTCCTTTTAGTTGTTTAATAATTATGGTCAGTAAGCAATAGCTATATGGCTAGACATCTTCGTGACCAGAGAGAGAAAAAAAAGTACAACTTGTTTGCTTAATTGAAAAGGGATTTACACGACTACAGAACTTGCAGTAAGGGTCAGTCTAGGAGAAGAAACAAATTGTTAAGAAGTTATCCCTATGGCTTGTTCCAGCTAAGACTATCCGTGGCGTTTTTGTGTGGGCTGTACTGTCACAATATCAGTATCATCCTAATCATTCCAAAAAAACTACTTTTGGCCTGAGTCAGGGGCGAGTTGACAATAAACAGGAGTTTTGACTTGTGATGGTCACATTCACGGTCAGAGTCGTGACTCATGCACAGTTTTAATATGACCACTTAAAATACGTAGGTACACATAAAAATGCAAGAATTGGGAGGTTTTGTGCCGATTTGTTTGAGTCTGTTTTGTTAGTTTGTTGGGGTTTTTTGAGGTCTCGCTTTGGTTTTTTTATACGAATGGACACCAAGGTCTACTTGGAATGTTTTCCTGTGATGAATACACTGTGTCTATGACACAAGGTCCCTTTAAAGCTCAGAAAGGCCACTCTCAGCTTCCAGTTTAGTCACTTTTTCAAAAGATATTTGCAAAATTTCGTTGCCAGACTCCCAGTCTCCAGTGATCCCTTTCCCACTGCTCTGTTTTCAAGTGGTGCCACCTTTTTATGAAATCTGGCTTGAGAATGATGCTGACCTTGAAAAAATTGAGGTGG
Source organism: Phoeniculus purpureus (assembly GCA_028565055.1). Taxonomy (NCBI): domain Eukaryota; kingdom Metazoa; phylum Chordata; class Aves; order Bucerotiformes; family Phoeniculidae; genus Phoeniculus; species Phoeniculus purpureus. The sequence goes on along the minus strand of JAOXOE010000256.1, from coordinate 63,061,892 downwards.
GGGATTTTAGTGGTTTGTGCTGGGACCTTGGCAGCTATTCCTGTGTTGTAATCAATTATCTATGAGGTTTTTCTATTAACCAATCAAACTAACAATATAAATAAATATCCCAGCGTAATGCACAATATATTGTTTTACTTTGTTAATTTCTTGAAGGATTTTTGGCTGTAGTTGTTTGGTGTGGTGTAGTTTTCTACTGATATCATTCCTGAGGTTTATTAAATATCATTTTTTGTCTAGTTGAAGTGTGTATAAGAATTAATGACCTAAAGAAGTATCCAAATAATTGTAGTGATTCTTTGCCTATTTATTAGGTCAGAGTCACTGAGAAACTGCACTTAAACTGCCCTTCGTAAAAAGTGTCTTGCAGACTTAATCTTGTTTCAGACTTAGCTGAGTTGAGCTTGGCTTTAGTTCTTCCGTTGTATTCTGTGCAGGTCGTTTGTGACTTAAGCAGCATAAATGTTTCATCCCACCACAAAGAAGCAAAATTAAACCCTATTCACTCCAAATGGTTTTTAATCTTCTTAGTCCATGGGTTCCTAAAGGACCAGGCTGTTATAATACACACAGTCTATGTAGTCCATACAGCAATGACAGCTGCTTGGCAGGTAACCATGTTCTTAGCCATGCTGCAGTTATAGATTAGTTTATGTAGTTTAGAAGGGTCAGCACTGCTAAAGATATGTGTGTGTGAAAGCTGTTGATATCACATTGAGAGTGCTGCACACAAAGTTGTTGAGCTCCTTCAGTGAGCAAAGCATATTCTGTTGTCACTTTGTGAGTCAAGTTCTTCAGAATTTTATTGTTCTAAGCAGTTTTGTGGTGGTTCCTTTTTAATCATGTCAAATGTGCAGAAGGCAAAGCAAAATTAACTTGTGGAGGTTCTGGTTTTGTTTGTTTGGTGCCTTTTTCTTCTACAAAAGGGTAACGGATGAGACAGCATGACACTCCATAACACACTGCCTTCCTGCTTTTCATGTTCCCAAGTGCTGTGCAGGTGAGTTGTCCTCACAACTGTGGTTTTGCTGTGTGGGCTTCACCTTGTGATGCACACGTACAGCAGGAGTTTCAGAAAACAGGACACCAAGGACAAATCTGCCCGGTCTAGAAGTATGGAGGAAAGGGAGGGTAAGAACAGAGATTGTGATTTAAGCTCTTCTCTCACAAATATCTATAGCCAGATTAAAGACAATGAAGCATCTTCAAGAGGTAAGTAAGCAATCCCTTTCAAGTGAAGTACTAACCCTCTACCTAAAGGATGAAGGAGAAAATTCACTCTTATCTTCTAAATTGATTGTTGAGAGCATAATTTCTGAGGTTAGAGATCCTCACTTAACACTCCCCATCAGCATATTTCTGTCTACAGTCTTTTCTTGCCTAGGGGAATCAGTGACTAAGTTTTGTAAGTGCTAATGTAATGCAAAAGGAAAAAAAACAAAATCTCCAAAATAATATATGACAGATTTGCTTTAATGAAGTTTCTCAGTGCTGCATACAGTTTTTAATTCCCATACTTTTCATTTGACAAAAGAATAAAAACTCAAGTAGACGACTCGAATATGTTGGCTATGATTGCAAATTGATGCTCTGTGACTGCATTCCTAAGATAAAAAGCAGCCAGCTCAGTGCAGTTTTGGGGCATGAAAAACAGAACAATACTAAATTCTTTTACTCCATTATTTCCTGTTGTGTGAGCTGTGAGAGAAAGTGTAGTTTTCTTTTGGTGAAATATTTCAGACAAAATTCAAAGCATGGAACAAAGTTCTAGGAAACCATTTGCAGCATCTTTGATTTTGCAACACATATCTTTACACGGCCAGAAAGGTTGCATCCAATGCTCCCTAAGGTTTTGCTCCTGGCTGGTGAGGAAATGAACAGTGATTTAAGAATTCCAATGTATTTCTGAGGAAGCCTTGTTTGTTCATGCTCATCAATTGCTAATAATTTCTGAGAAACATACTAAGTAGTGTGCATCAATAAATCCTTGTGTCTGTTTGTGTCCTTATGGATTCTTGAGTTGTTATGAGGAAGGGATGTTGTGTACAGAACACTTCGATTACACCTATGCTAGTAAATAAAATCTCCAGAGACCATTGTTATCTGTGGAGGTAGGATAGGGATACACGGTCTTTCACTCACACCAGCAACTCCTGAAGCTAATCCCGTCAATATTGCAGAACCCTTTGAACTTACTAAGGATAATGTAATCATCACTGGAAAAGGTGCCAGCAAGCAGCTTCTCTTTGGTTTAGTTTTTGGCAAATGCAAAAGCCTGGAATCTCAAATCTTACTTGCCAAAAGTACCCAGTGACCCTGTTGCACTTCCTTCCTGCTATTCAGTGTAAGAGGCAAAGGGTAGCACATACCTAGCACAGACCCTATCTGGGTCAAAGCAACTCTGAAGTTTTCTCTGTTTCATTCCAGAAAAGGGTACTTAGGAATAGAACATATCAGCAAATCTGCAGGATCTTCATCCCTGATGCAAACATAATGTAGTACTTGTACTACTTGTACTTCAGGGGCTAAAATATTGAAGTAACAGATCTATGTGTTCTTGGTGGGGAAAAATGCAGACAAGAGGTTTTTCGTGTAAAGAATCCCCTGAAAAAAATAAAACAGAAAACACCTGCATAAAAACTGTGCAGAGAGTGTACAATACATGCAATTTATCATCATTGCGAGTAGTTTGGAGTGAGCTAAGCTTTCCAAACACTGTTCTTGCTGTGGAATGCAGCCATTCTTCTTGATAGTCTTCAGGGCATAAGTATTTCTAAACCCAAAGTGTTTCACAGCATATTTTAAATAATCACTCATCATATTAAATGTTCTCTGTGACTCCAGTGTTTCTACATTGGAGCTACTTATTACTGAAAAATTACACACAACAGTGGAGAAAATAACTATTTCACTCCCAGCACCAGCTAATCAAAACCATAAGTATTTTCTTTCTTTTATTTTATTCCAGTGTGGATTTCTGGAAAAAAATATAAATGGGCTGGACATACGAGATGCAAGCCTTAGAACAGATTTTCAGGCAGCGTTGTCCTCGGAGCTCTAGAACCAGGTAAAAAGCAGCTTTGTGTACCTATATAAATCTTTCTCTTAGAGAAACTGTAAGTGGTGATGTTTAGACCTGAAACATCTCTATGCAATACCATCATTCTCAAATGAATTAAGTAGTATAAGCTGGTGATTATGACTCCCTGTAAAGTCAGTGCGAAGGGAAATGTCCACAGAGACGTACACATGCACAGGATAATTAATTCTTCATCTAATAGACAAGTATTTTAGGATGAGATGAGTTACACTCTGTGACTCCACTTTTCCCTCACTGTTGATATAAATGATGAGTTTATCAAGTAATGCTTCCTTTCTATTTCCCAATATTTTGGAACGGTGTGGTAGATGCTTATCCAAAGTTATGTCTATTGCTACCTAAATGCTCAACAATAAAATTATGACAGAAATTACTATATATATATATATATTTTTACATATACTACAAAGTGTCTTACATTGTAATGGATAATTATGATAACAGTAAGTAGATGTAGATTCTGGATACATGATGTAGATTCTGTTAAGACACAGCAACCACAGGGACTACACACATGATTAAGCAAGCAAAAAAGTTACATTTTTAAAAATTCTTTATATATTTGCTTTTCTTAAATATTCTGGTCTCAAAGATGGAGTGCTTGTGCTCCTAGAGAGATTTGGAATCAGTCAGATACTTGTCTATTCAGCTGGCCCGGTGGATCCAAGTCTGATGCTGAGTCTAAGGATTTAATCAAATTATTACCATGTTCAGTGAAACTTTGGGATCAGACTTTACAACACAGTGAGACAAAATGTCATGTCAAATTATGAATGAAGTGATAAAATGAGGTTTATGGAAGCAAGAGGACTTATTCTACATTAGTCCAATGTATGCAAAACTTATATGATTTCATATTTAATATGAGTAAAATTTAATAAAAATACTAGACTTTCCAAGTGAACCTTAAGCACAGTTTCGAGTAAACCATGGCTGGTTTACGTTTTGCGTTCTCACATGATTTTGACAAGAAACCAAATAAAATTTGGCAGATCTGACTTTCATTTTGAGATTTTGAGTTTATCTGGACCTGAAAAAGAAGCAAAATTTTTAGCTGTGAACCCACCCAGAAAGTCACTGGAGAAAACAGTGATTCAGTTATCCATGAAATTAAACAATGGATTTTAAGGTAATTCTGTCACTGAAATTAGGTGAGATGAATCTCATGCTCCAGGAGCACCACCCTTGGTGACAAGAAACACCATAAGAGAGAGCAGCAGCTTCTAGTTCTAGCCTACATGGTCGAGAAGGACACATCTCTGTATTCTTTCAGTTGCTTTTTCCATACAAATCAGTTGAAACGGCACACTGGGAACCCAGCCGCATGCAAACATCAGTCTCCTCAGCTTCATAGCATCTATCAACAACTGCGCTCACCTCCTAATCTAGTAGGTAGACTGACCTAAAGTATGCTTCACTTCAGCAAGGTTTTACATCCCAGAGACTTTTTGCCTCCTGGATCTGCACCCACATCTTCAGGTGGGAGTACAGACCTTGAAAATAGCTGGGTTATGGCAGAGTTTGGAGAGCCAAGACATTTCTGCACTTGAGTACTTAGCTAAAGGATCTGTCTGCAGCTCTACTAAATGCCTCCACCTAGACAGACCTGGCAGCTACTGCTGTTACGTATCACTTTAGCAGTCCGTAAATTTCTGCACCATGCTTAGCAAAGTCGTGCATCAGTATGAGCTTCCCCATCTTGCCAGTAAACTTATGTCATGCTAGAGAGGCACGACACTTGGAATGAAGTTCTTCATCTTGCAATACCACAGGCATAAGAAACAGTGCAAATAAAGGTAAAGACAATTAAAGAGAGAATAATTCACTGCACAAGAGAAATAGGATTATAAGGATAAAGGAATTTTCATGCAGATACAAATGCTGTGTCTAATGTCAAGTCAGTGGCAGTTTATTGGTTTATTTATCTCAGTGGATCATATCATTTGTCATCTCAGCTGTAATTACCAGTGATGGTGAACTGTCACTGATGGTAGCAAATATGGTGATCTACCTATGCGGTGGAACCAACACTAAACTGAGAAATTTTTCTCCTTTACAAATTTAGGCAGCCTCTGGATCTTTGTTATCATTCTCAGAGCTACATTTAGAAACAGAAAAAACTAGAGAAGCTAAAAGCCTTTTCGAGATGAACCAGTAAGTCGCCTAGCTTTATATTTGATTCTGTCTATCTACCCGTCTCACTGAATGCAGTATCAAAATCGTAATAAATTATTCCTCAGATTAAGAAAATGCATGGTGAACACACTTTATACAGTCTGATAGAGTATCTTCTCCAGGAGATTTCTTCTGAAGAAGTCAGATTGCAAGGGAATTGCAGAGCTAATGGCTAGAAGTAATTTCAAGGAATTTGTTGTCGTTTCTGTCACGTGTCATTCATATGCGCTATTTAAGGAATGTTCTGTCTAAAAGCGTACAGTGAGCTTAAACATGACAACGTCACCTGGATCATCAAGGAGCAGATCATAAGCAGGCTTGAAACACTAGTTATATCGACAAACGACTCTTAGGCTGAACTAAGAATTAAAAGGTCAAAAGCCAACTCAGGGTTTGCCCAGTGGCAGGGAAGAGAATAATGTCTAGCCGTGTGCTCCTGGCTCACTATAAGAAACAGTATTGTTTATGAAATGACATGAAAGACAAAGATTTTGCACCTCAAGGAAACAGAGCCCTGACCTCTAACAGGACTTGGTCCCACAGCACATTTGATCCCATTAGATTAGTAAACATAGTTAGAAAAAGAAACGCCCTAGGGTAAATGAGACTACTCAGATGGTCAGCTTCCCAGTAGTGTTAACTACTTAAAGCTGATGAGACACCGGTGTGAAAGAGAACATACAACTGATGGGAGAAAATAAAAGGAAAATGCACCACATGCTTTGCCCTTTTGTCCTCTTCCTTCTTCTTATACCACCCTTTATGACTTAGGGAGATGAGTTAGCTGGGACGTTTCCTCGAAGCCTTGGAAATGGTACATAAAGTGTTGTAATCAAAGAATTGTAGGACTTGAAAGGGACCTCAAGAAGTGTAACGGGTTGAAACTAAGAAAAACTGCTTTGCTCCCAGGTTTTAAGGGGAAAGGAAACCAAAGCAGTCAGGTCTCAGTGAGATCTCGGATAAATTT
>JAOXOE010000256.1:63021233-63055550 GCA_028565055.1 Phoeniculus purpureus | reverse complement strand
TAGGATGTTTTCTTTCCTTCATAAAAGCACACACCTATAAGTCTGAAAATTCTACTAATTTTCAAACCACGATAAGAAGTCATCTAGTCCAACACCTCTGCCAGAGCTGCCTCACCTACAGTGGATCAGACAGGAACATATCCAGGAGGGTTTTGAATGTCTTCAGGTTTGGAGACTCCATGACTTCTCTTGGTAGCCTGTATCAGTGCTCTGTTATCCTCACTGTAAAGTTTTCCCTTGTGTCCAGATGGAATGTTCTGTGTTCCAGTGTATGCCCCTTGTCCCTTGTCCTGTTGCTGGACACCACTCAGAAGTGTCTGGTCCCAGTCTCCTGATGCACTCCCACTTTAGATACGTATAAGCATTTATGAGATCTCCCATCATTCTCCTCCTCTTCAGGCTAAAAGCCTCAGCTCTCTTAGTCTGCCCCGATAAGGCAGATGCTGCAGCCCTAGTGGTTTTGCACTGGACTCTTTCCAGCAGTTCCCTGTCCTTCTTGAATTGGGGACTCCAGAACTAGACAGAATTCAAGATGTAGCCTAACCAGATCAGATTAGAAGAGGAGAAGCTCTCTTTGACCTACTGGCCCCACTCTTCTTAATGTACCCCAAGAGGCCATTTGCCTTCTTGGTCACAAGAGCACATTAGTGGCTCATGTTCAGCCTGTGGTTCAGCAGCACCCCCAAGTCCTTTTCCCCAGAGCTGCTCTTATGCAGGTCATTCCCAACCTGTACCAATGCATGGGGTGGTTCTTCCTTAGATGCAGCACTCTACTCTTGCCCTTATGAAATCTAATCAAATTTCTCTGCACCTGAATCTCCAGCCTATCCAGGTGACACTGGATGGACACTATGTGTGATGGAGAATATCAGTGTAACAGGTGTCTTACAAAATATTAGGATAACCCCAAAAGACTGTCGCAGAAAGAAACGATGAATTAAGAACGAAGGTGGATATGCTTTAAAAAGCTCTCAGTGGGAGAGGAAGAACCCACTTTCACACTGAATACCATTATGCACCAGGCTAAAGGAGAGAGAAGGAGCGGTCTGTGTCTTGAACTACAGTGAAAAACCATAAGCCCAGCAAGCTTTCCAAGGTGAGGCCAGGCTTCGAAAAAAGAAGGGGAAACAAGGGAAGAAAGACAGAGACATTACATTGCCAGACCTCTGTGCTCATTGTAGCCAAGATACTGGAACAACTAAAAAGAAGCTTTTCAGATTTTAAGTTTCTGTTTTCATATTTTATTTTGTTTCCAATTTTGCAGTTCAGGAATTCATCTTGCTGCTTGCTAGGACACATTTGTTTCCTTCTTTAGGCTTGTCTTGTGTTAAGAATGGGCTGCTTTGGCAAGAGGCAATCTATGGAGAAATAACCTGTTAGTTTAACTCAAGCTAGTCATCATCCTTTGCCAGGTGATGAAGGAGAGAAAGTGAATTAGGATGCAGAATGTCTTGTGAAGTTCTTGCTAAGCATAGCCTGTAGATGGTCTCAAAAAACGAGCTTCTCAGAAATATAGTTGAGACGAGGAACAGTGTAAACTAAATATGAGTGCAAGTGAGGCAGAGTGGAAATCAGACATTAAACAAGTATCTTTTTGGGTTTTTAACTCTCACAAACCCTTCCAGATGTTAAAACAAGTAAACAGCATGTGACAACTATGTTCTACTATTAATCTTGCTATGGTAGACTTTACCTTGCTTTTCTGCCTTGTCTCCATCTGACAGCCATTGCCTGAGCGTGTAAGTTTTAGCTTTCTGTTGAATGCACTAGGTCACATTTGTTATAGGGAGAGTAAGATAAATTTAAAATGTAAGCCTTCTAAAGTATAGTTGGGAAACTTTATATTTTAACCAAAACCAAAAGTTTTGCCCTTTGTACTTGCATCAATGGCAGTTCTTATGTGTAATACAATTAGCAATGGTAGCCAAAGTTACCCACAAGGAAATGATTCAAGACAGATGAAAATAATAAGTGGTGGGGGGGTGGGAAGTGGGATGTAGTTAGCGCAGCAAAAATCTCACTTGTTAAGGTTATGTCTTCACTGTGGAGTTACTCAGCTTGTGCCTCCAGTTTGGCAACAACGAAGATCTCTGAACCAACTACAGTGGCTCAATCTAACCAATGGCAGACCTGTAAGATGTGGTCTGTGGTTTGTCACCTTACAGATAGCTCACCTTGAAGGGACGATGCAGACATTCCTCTTGTGCCTTAATGCAGTTCTCTCTGCTTCACTCAGTTCATGGGAAGATACTCAATGTCTTCAGAACCATAGGATGTCTCCATGGAAGTCCTGTCTTACACCTGTGACTCAGACACGTTTTTATTCTGTGCATTAAAACACACAACCCTATATCCAAAGTTGTTGTTGTAACATTACATTAGCAAGGAGAGGTTAATATTCCTTCACTTACTTATCTATGGTGTGGGGTTGTCAGACAGAGTGTGATCCATAGGCCTGTTTTAGGGGTCTATGTGACACTAAGATGAAGACAACTTAAAAATACCTATTCATTGTCTGTAAAAAGAGGCCAGATGAGATGTAGTCTTTTACACTGGTTAAGATTAATTCCATTCCAAGTGACTAATCTCAGCTGGAAAAGAGCTATCACTTTTTTTTTTACTGCCTTGAGCTCAGGTCATTGCCTGTCAGGGTGAGTGCTGGCTTGCAATGTTAAATCAAACAGTTTAGCTGAGGTCATGCGAGAGACAAGGTAGGGTGGAGCACAAGCACTTGCAGAATCAGAGCCTGGTTACCAGCCCTTCCCCAGCTGAGCCTGGTCACTGGAGAGGGGGTTCTCCTTCCTTTCTCTCTTCTGAGAAAAAGATAGCCTACTCATTAATGAGCATCTGTCCCATCTGAAATGCTAGGGTTGTTCCAAGATTAATGTTTGCCATGAAGGTGGAAGGTTAAATCAGAGACAGTGGAATAAAAGATGAGTGCTTCTCATCTTGTACAGACAAGTGCCAGACAGTAGAAAAGGTCACCACCTGCAGCTGAGACTGGTGCAGACAGACCTTTTTTGCTCTTTCCTACTACTGTTTAAACTACCGCCTGTGTTCACACTGGGTGGGCAATGACAAATGTAAAGGCAATTTGCTCTCTGAGCTGGGAAGCAGTCAGAGTAGCTGAGACTGTAGCTAAGAGTTAACGAAAGCCCTTCCTGTTGAACACTGGATTTTCTGGAGATCCCATGTACTTTTATGTGAGGGAACTAACGAGTCTAGACAGGATTATTTTCTCACTGGATTGATCTTGGAGAGAGAGAAACCATGCAGTGTCAGAATGCAGATAGTCACTGAACTTTAAAGACATGAATATGTAGGTGTGGGATTACTGTTTCAAATGTGATTTTCCATCATGTTTCTTCTGCATAGATTTCTGTTATGCAAGTTGGTGCTGCCCTGAAGAGTTCTTCTCATAACCCATAGGTTTTGGTTACACCTACAGAAGACCTCACCAGCTCTTCATCATATTCTTTTGTTTTCAAGAAAAATTAAATTACGGACATTGGTCAAGATATATTTTGTTGACATAGTGTTGTGGCTGCCATAGCTAACCATGATTACCCACCTGAACACCAACCCACCAGGACAGATGAGTGACCTGATGCTGGACGACAGGGGTAATTCAGGGTTCGTTTGTCTGCACTTAAGCCAAATACATTAAGTTTAATTTGTGTTACTGTTTAATATTTTCTATTACATAAATGGATTCATAAACTGGTCTATTTCAGAAACGTGTTTGCTGCACGTAGCTGCGTAGTTTGTGAAGTGTGTTCACTAGGTGAGAAGGCACAGACTGTAGCACTGTAACTTCAACATTCAAGACACACTGAAGACAAACTCAGCGTGCATTACCTTTTGTCACATTTCAGCAGAAAAAAGCAAGACTATACCACTTCCCATTTTATGTATGAGTGGACCCCGGGCCATAAAAATCAAATAAGACTAAAATAGGAAAAAATCTGGGCTAATGAAAAGCTTATGTTAGAAATTAAGAAACTTGGTAGGGCCAAGTACACATTGATTTCACAAACCAAACCCTGTAAGCTGCTTTTCCATTAGCTGGCAAAGGATTTCTCCAGTCTTCACCTTGACTAGAAAGTGTTGTTTTTAACATGCTAATGAGATTATAATTAGTCTTTCAATTCTTGTAATAAAAGTAGAGCTGAAGTAAACAGGACATTATAACTAAGATTTACTCCTGTCTTCTCTGATCACTTAGTGACGTTCAACATAGTGTCAGCTAAGTCAGATCTTCTCTGGTGTTCAAAGTTCTTGTTATGACATTGCCTGGAAACCTCCTTTGACAAGCTGGGACATCCCATTTCCCCAAGGATCCACTTGAAGCTGATGAGAGTGATTTAATTGTGAATTCTGTTTGTAGAATTGAGTGCCTTTTCTATTACTATGATACACTTCCAAAAGTAGTTTGTTCAGGTGGCCAAGAAGGCTAATGGCACCCTGGCTTGTATCAGCAACAGTGTAGCCAGCAGGAGTAGGGAAGTGATTGTCCTCTAGTAATCAGAACTGGTGAGGCTATTTTGGGCGCCTCAATACAAAAAAGACATTGAGATGCTGAAGGAGGTCAACAAGAGCAACAAGGTTGATGAAGGGTCTGCAGAGCAAGCCTCATGAGCCGCGACTGAGGTAGCTGGGGCTGGTTAGTCTGAAGACGAGGAAGCTGAAGGGGAGGCTTTATTGCTGTCTACAATTACCTGCAAGCAGGTTATAGAGAGGTGGATTTTGGTCTCTTCTCACAAGCAACAAGAGGAAACGGCCTCAAGTTGTTCCAGGGGAAATTCAGGTCAGGCATTAGGAAAAACTTACTTATTTGAAGGGTCATCAGGCCTTGGTTGTCAGCCACCCAGGGAGGTGGCTGAATCACCATTCCCGGATGCTGTGAAAAGTTGTTTTTATATGGAGTTTAGAGACATTGTTTAACAGGTGGCTTGGTACAGTTGGGTTCATGGTTGGACTTGATGGTGTTAAAGTCTCTTCCAAACCGAACAATTTTATGATTCCATGATAACATGATCTGTATTGCGTCTGGTTTTCAGCCTCGATATAAAAGCAAGGGAAAAGACAGACGTGGGAGGCACGTTCATTGATGCCACTCCACTAGGCATAGCAGGTCTGTACTTCCTAGAAGGGTGTCTAAACACCATCTGCTGATGGGAAGTAGAGAATAATCTTTAATATTTGCTTTTTCATGGCTTTTCTTATACTCTATTAAATGTTGTTGTCTTCACCCACTTGCCTCTCATTATATTTTTCTCTTCCTTGTCCATCCAAGAAGGAGGAACTGACAGAATGCTTTGGTGAGCATCTGGGCCCCAGCAAGGGCCAAACTATCACAACTGGTTTTAAAGCTGTACGCATAATCATGACTAAATCTGAGCTTCTCCGTCAGTGATGTGCTGTAGAGTCTCACCAATCCATTCAAGTCCATAGCTTCAGCTCGATCTAGAACTATTTTTGGGTTTTCCTGTAATTTTTTTATTGTTTTTGATTATTGCTGTTGATGTTGTGGTTTTTTAACCTGATAAGGAAAAATATGAACTTTCCTTTTTAACCGAGTGAACTGAAACCTGGAGTGTAAAAGTAACTTTGTCAGAGCCAAGGAACAGGTCAGCAGCAGAAGCAGAGCATTGTACAAACTTGTACTTATTATCCCATATTCTCATTAACCCGTCAGACTTTCGGTCAGACACTTCGGTGCTCTAGAAGGTAGGTCAATATCATAGAATCACAGAATTGTTTAGGTTGGAAAAGACCTTCAAGGTCATTGAGTCCATCACCGACATTGTGTGATCAATTCAGAAACCAGGTAATTTGTAGATCTGAGATAAATCTGAGCTCATTCAGCAGATTAAAGAGGCTAGCAAACTAATACTGCAGTATGAACAAGTGATGGAGAAGATGATAAAACAAACTTGGGTTTGCTGAATTAAAGTAAACTATCTAGATACAGCTTTGTCTAATACTCTTCATGACACCATGTGTTATCTAGTGATGGGTTTCTTTTTAGTATGGGTTCCTTTCCCACTCCTTCTCTGGTACTAGAGACCATTCAGAGATTCTCATTCAGAGAATTTTCAGGAAGACAGAGAAGTGAAAGGGCTCACAGTCTTCAAAAGTGGAAACTTGTCTTTTGGCTAATTAACTCCCTAAATGGGGATGAGGGTTAGACTAGCAGTGAACTCACAAGCAGATACACAATGTATTTTCTGAAAGAGAAAACCCTTCACTGAGGACGATGCTCATCTGGTCAGGGAATAACTTACAAACCCATGTGATCATACGAGATTTCCAGTGAAAATTTCTGCCTTTCCAGCATTCTGCTTTTGGTTAAAAAAATTAACCTATAACTGAATTTTAGATAAAAGTGATATGTAGTGGCCTGTGTGAGCTCACTCTCATGATTACACTACAACTTTGTAGATCTAAATCAGAAATACTATATAAAAAAAAGGTAAAGGAAAATGTGGGGTGAGCTGGATGCCAAGCAGAAACAAAACCTGACTGGTTGGTATTGCTCCTACTGCTTCTTTCTTTGTGCAGAAAGGCTAGGTGTAAATCCACTCTGGTGGGATGGAAGGATAAGAGGAACCTGCTGAAAAAAGAGCCCAGGACACCAGAATCTCTCTGGTTCTGCATGGAAAGATGGGACACTTCTTACTAACCCTTTCTATGTGGATGCTTTTGCAAGCTCACTTTGATTGTAGATTTAGATTGAGTGAAAGGGGAAAGTTCGAGGTTAACAGAACAGTTAGCGAACCTTCTGCCAATTAACTGTTCTGCCCCAAAGACCTCACCTTATGATGGCTGGATTTCACTGCCACCCCTTCCAGAGTGTTTTCTCTCTACTACCTTGTTATCGTAGTGATGGTGGCACTGTAAGTTATAGTCCCAGCTGGATGAAGAACCCTTCTGAACCGATCTTAGTGCTGTTCCCTGTAGTATTGCTAATGATTACACAGCTGCCTACTAGGCATTCTAGATCCTAGGCTTGTGGGTCTGCCTCTAGCACAAGTTGCAATAAAGTTTATTTTCATTCAAAACAAAATATATTTGGATTATTGTCAGAGCAACCCCAGAGGCTTGCACAGGGGGTCTAGTAAGCATTGGTAAGAAAATTAGAAGTCTCGAGGTTATTAATATTGCTAGAACAGCAAGCTTAGTGGCCAGCAGAGGTATAATTTACCTACACTAGCATCATACACTGCAGCAAGGCAATCAAGTAAGAGGTCAAGGGACTTTAACATAACGTAAGATAGATATATAGCCTTGAGCCTTTTAGCTGCTGTAAATCAATGTAGCTTCATGAGAACCCATGGACCTATACAGTTTTCAATGTGCTAAGAATCTGGCCTATACCCTTTATGGGAGTTGTTCTGAGATCTGAAATGAATGCAGCAGCAAAACTCAATTTGCATTTTTGCTTTGTTTTAAAGCCAACACATGACATTTTTAGCTCAGTTGTACATTGGTTTGGAGAGCAAGACTGTAGTTTAACGCTTTTGGCAAGCGCACATCTCAAAACGGTCATGAAAAGGCTGATGAGATTCCATCAATTCACATTAGCTAATAGAGAGAAAACTTAAGTAAACGCAGAAGGAGCAAATATCTATTTTTAACTGCTTAGTAACTGAAGTTCAGGTAGCATGTAATCTTTTTGCCTGCAACTGTGCTTTTAGTCTGTAAAACAGCAGTTCACGTTCCTATGTATGAAAGTGGGTTAGCTTATGTTTGACCAAAAAGCTAGTATCAGTGATTTAAGTGACATGAGAGTGTGCTGAGCCTTCATGCCAGGGGATAGAGAGAGGAAGCTGACAGATAGCTGAGAGTGTGAGGAAGACGAGTAAAATGCACACACCATCCACTCACAGATACAAAAGGGTCAGTCTTTCTCCTGGGTATGTGTACATGCGAATCCAAGCCACAACTTTATTCCTGGATTGCGATCCAAGTCTGTTTCAGTGCAGTCCCAAAGCTAAAGCTGATGGAGTTTCAGAGAGAAGGGAGGGGGTCGTGCCTAGGGTTTTTGTTCAAATAATTTGTGGCAACTCATAAATATAAATCCTGTGATGACGCTTGAATCTGTACCAGACGCTTTAGCCTTCAGCAGTGCTGCTCCCTGTTCTCAAGAAGTCCATGTATTTACTGATTTAACACAGTAACACATGGTACCTGTATAATATATATCTATGCATATACATATATATATATATGCAGTTATATAGTGGTTCCAACCCCCCTGCCATGGGCAGAGACACCTGTCACCAGACCAGATTGCCCAGAGCCCCATCCAATCTGGATTCTAATACTTGAGGCATCCACAACCTCCCTGCCTCACCAACCTCGAGTGAGGAATGTCTTCCTAAGATCTAATCTAAATCTGCCCTCTTTTAGTTTTATATATAACATTGAGTACAAAAAACCTCAAAAATAATATACAACTTTCTGAGTCTGTGAATCAATACATTTAGTTATCTTACATGTCTGTAGGGACTGAACTACCTGAGAGTTTGAGTCCCACTTTTGATGTGCTTTGTGGTTGTGACTGTCCTCCTGTTTTTCAACAAGGACCTTTCTTCAAGTCTCCCTTGGGAGGTAATTTATTTTCTGTAGCTAGCATTAATGCAGCAGCCTTTAGAATCCTTGCATTTATTGAAAGTTTGACTTTACACGTGGACCAGAGTCATTAACGATCTTCTTCAGTATATGTGTTCTTTCCTGGCCCTGGAATTTAATCAAATCACGTGTTCTAAGTTGTTAAAAATAGTTTTACTTTCAGCTAAGACATTTAGCAAAAATGGATCAGATAGGGATTTCACTGACTGTAATTGGCAGGACACATAAAGTTTTGTCCTTCTCAAAGTTCCCAATAAATAAAAATAAATTAGAGGTTTAAAGTAAAATAACCTGTATCTTAATATACCTGTGCAGAGTAAGAGAAAGAGCAGACAAGAAAACAAGAGCTGACAGAAGGGAATTACAATTTTCTACTCAATATCCTCCTCTTCTCTCCTTTACTTCATCCATTTGAGTGTAGTATTTTATTCCCAGTTGTGCTTCCATACAGCCTTTCTGGCCAGCAGGGTCAGGAATCCTTGCTCGCACATCTCCCTTCCGTTTGCTTCCTCTCCTTTTTCTCTCAGTGAGTGCAATCAAGCAGGATCCTGGTGAGGCTTGATAGAGCTGTGTCCCCTCCATCAAGACAGGCTGAGGTGAATTTAGACCTTCCTTCTCCTGCCAGCCCACCTCCAGTACTGCTCCTTCCTGGCTGTTCCTTCCCGAAAAGCAGCAGCAGAGCTGGCTTCTTCACTAGCAGAGTTCACAGATCATCATGCTCATTAACACAAACTGAACTTGACTGTTACTTAAATTGATATACCAGACAGTCAACTGCAGTTGCTGGGGAACCAAACACTCAAACTTTTCTGTTGCCATCACTGCTGCTTGAGAGGAAACCTCCAGGCAGGGAGCTACGGGCAGAGAGATGAAGGGGATGACGTCTTAGGTTAAACCAAGATGAACCATCACAGAGGCTTTGGAAGATCCTTCAGTCGCTGTCTGAGTTGTCCTGAAACAAGATTGTAAAGCATATACTAGGCTAAGGAAATCTGTTTTGCCATGCACCTATGCATGGGTAACTGAAAACTCACAGCCTTACTGGACCCATCTCCTTAGAGTATTCAGGCTCTCTGGAAGGAGACCTGCCTTCCAGAAACCAGAGCTGGTGACAGGGGACCAGCTGGCATGCTCATAACCCTTTACTTTTATGCGGGCAGCCTGCCAGGCTGATCAGAAACTAAATTTAACTGTACTGCTTCAGGTATTGTGAAAACGTTGCTTTTCTGGATCACTAGGGATGCTGGGCAGTGAGCCATCCCGGGGACCAGGAGCCAGAAGGTTGTCTATTGGCATGTTCTGTGGAAAGCATATAGCTGATACTTTCTTGGCCATTTATCTCCCATCCCAAACAAGGGGCAGAAGTTTGAAGTGTTAACCCTTTCAGATGTGTATAAGGAGGTATAACAGGCATTCATTGACATTTCAGAATAAGCAGGCTGTCCCTTTGTAAAGATGGAAATGTTGCTGGTCAGGGTGCAATTCTTACCTACACAACACGCAAGCGTTTGTTTTCGCTGATCCCAGTGGCTTTTTGCCTGTGAACACTCACAAAGAACCTGACCCACTGTTCCCCAGAGCTGTGAGTATGGGATCAGATCCCGTATGTTCTGTTTAAACTGTCTTTTGGTGACTCCCAAAGCACCTACAAACACAAGAGAGGATAAAATATGAGATGAATGAGAAACTTGAATGAAATAGGAATTGTAAACCTTCAGGCAGGATTTCTCTCTGGAGAGTTGAGAGAGAAACCTATCTTACTGATAGGTTGGGATCATATGACTAGTGAGGGTCACAGGTAACACCACAGCAAGATCAAAACATAAACATGATTTCTGTGTTATTTTAGCTAAACCAGGAACAAATCTGGCACCATGTGACTCTGGTATTTCAGCTCTGAGACAGGGCAGTAACGGTGCTCATGCCAGCTGGCTATCTGCTCTGCAAGAGTCAACAAGTATCTTGACATGCAATGTCCTTCTATCTCATTTGTTGATTGCAGCAGTGAAATATTTATGAACTGCCATCAGTGTCCAGCTTTTGAGTTTTGACCCAGTAAAGGATAAATATGGGACAATTTGCCTTTGGCCTTTCACTTTGGCTGGTGACCAGCTTTCTGTCTGTTTGTGGTTTCAACTGGATGGGGAAACAACCGTCCCCTAGGTAAAAGCCCTTTCCATATCTATGACTTACTCCAGAAATAAATTATTTTAAAACCAAACACATCAAGTGAGAAACAAATCCCACACAGTTGTCCAATGGCCTTCGACCTCCTGATGGCTTAATGCCAGCTGGCTGCCAGCTGGCTACTTCACTACACTAGGAAATAAGTTTCTCACAGGCAAAGCTTACTTCCATTTTTAGTCCTACCAAAAAAGAAAAAGCAAACACACCTTTCCTACAACACTCTTTCTACCCAAAAAAGGGAGAGATGTGACACAGGTGGCTGTTGAACTTTCAACTTTGAGTGGCAAAGTACCAACCAGCTACTGCCGGACTTCACACTCCCATAGCAAACCAAAATATTTTCAGATTGTTTTGCCTTGCCACCTAAAAGAGCTATTAAAAATGAAGAAAGAATGAGTTAACAAATAAAGAGATCAAACATAGTAGGAAGTATTGCAGGCTATTTGTACCCCGTAAAAAATGAGTAGAGATGTTTGCTTTTTGGCAAAGATACAAAGAGCTAGAGTTTATATGTAGGCTCTGTGCAGAAGTATTCCTGCTTTGCATGAAAGCAGAAGGGATGTGAAGAATCTTTTCTTTGGAGATTTTTCACAGCCTGATTCATCAGACATTTGCCTAGTTCCTGGAAGTAGAGCAAATGTGTGTTTTCAGTAGCGGGCATGCAACCTTCCTGACCCTCCCAGCTGCCTACCAGAAATCTTCATACTGCCAGGACCCATGAGATGCACAGGAATGCCTCAGAGGCTGAAGGAAGGAGGCACTGGGAATAGTTCTCAGGCAGGTGATGACAGGGGCTCCCTGGGCTCTGTTGCAGGATGCGGCTTGGCTAGGCAGGCAGCTGGATTGGAGGGTGACCTGCTGCTGTGGCTCATTTCCTCCCACAGCTGGGTGTTGCAATTATCTGACAGTCTCCACATCAACGTGCACACTGACATAAGTCCAGCAAAGGAAATGCATACATATTGTTCAAAAGAAATTGAACACCTACATATTAGCCATGAAAGAATAAGAATTTATAAAGATTATGTCCTTTTTTTCCCCATTGGTGCAGAAGGCCAGGTGTGTTTAACCAGCATTAGCTGTTATCATGCAAACAATTGCTTTAACCTCACAGTAGATGATGCCTGCAGACAATGGGTGTCTTACTATTTATTCTCTTTGTGCTCTGTCTGCCCATGAACACTCCAAGAGCTGCAGAAGATGTGATTCTCCCACTCTACTTTTCCCATGACAGATTCTCTTCCATCCTGTCATTTACATTTACAGCCTGACTCCAAGCCTGTTTATAGCCAGAGAAGACTTTTCATTGACTTCTGTGGGCTTTGAATCAAGCCTTTATAAACCACACATGTACCCAACAGGTATTTATTAACACGAGCTGGCCATGTACTCTATGCCATGAGTGTGGAAAAAACTAACAATAACTTTACAATTACCCACCTAAGCCCTCTAACAGGCTCCAAAGGCATGTCTCTTCGCCAAGCGAGCACTGAATCAAGTTTGACATTTCTAGGGTAAATCATTTTTGTGTTCTAAAAACCAAAAAAAGGCTTAGGAAAAAGTCCAAAGGGTGAGAACATCCCCATTTTTGGACAATAATATCATCCAAATGTCCTATCCAAATGGCTTCAAATGTTCCAGAAACAAATGTGCGCTCTGGGATAAGTCCGCTGACTGCTAGGTACAATTTCAGGTGGGTCAGCTTCAGATTGGCAAGATTAAGTAGGGTTAAATAAGATTAAGAGTGTCACTGTTTGTTTGTTTTCTTCTTTTGTAATTAGAGATACAGATACCAGTGTCATTCGCAATCTTTCCAGAGTGCTTAGACAGTACTGATACTAACATCTTAGTATATTGACTTTACATTCTCATGTTTCAGTTCTTTCATAGGCTTTGCCTAAACATACCTTACTTTTGATTTGTAGGACATGAAATCAGATGTTATTTTTTGGTCCCTGCTTGAACTGAATAGGTGGAGCCTGTACAGGCAGAGAGGACAGCCCAGTGGACTTGGAAAAGCCTCAAGGCACTGTGCGGGCGAGGTGTCACAAAGGGCTTTCTGCACTTTTATCAGAAAGTAGCACTAAGCCAAAAAGTTTGGATCCAGATCTAGATAAAATATGCCTCCAAGGACAAGTCTGGTGAACTCAAGGGCATCCAGGCCAATTTCTAGCTGCGATACAAGACAAGGCTATTTCCCTTAACGTAAAGTTTTGCACCATCCATTTTCTCAGGCTTTTATTTTTTTAATTTCTGCAGCAAATAATTCATTATCATACTAACAAACTGTTAATTCTATCTGTTACATGTCAAAGCTCAATTAGGCTTGTTTCTGGTGAAATACACATCTCTGAGAAAGCACTTGGAGACAGGTATCTGCAGTAGTTTTGACTTGTTCATAAGAGTCGATTATTTTTTAAATAGATAATAGTTTTCTGAATCCTAAACAAGCATACAGGACTAAGAGTGCTTTCCTTTCTTAAAAATAGGTTAGTTACCCTGTGCCTGTCTTTAACAGACCCTTTTGAATGTCATGGCTGGAATAACGGTACTGTCCATAGATTGAGGTCACCTTTTCTTCATTGGCTGTCCCCCTTGAAAACACATGCCTCATGTGAACACTCGTGGTCATTTCTTTTTCTGTTTCTTTAGAAACTGTAGTTGCAAGAGTTAAACACGGGATCATACACTCACAGATGCAAAAATACATATTATTTTTTGGCAGAGCAAGTGCACTAGGCAACTTCTGCGTGTTTGTGCTTTGAGTAAGGAGGCCACCTGCTTCTAATGTTACAGGAATATGTTGGCTGGTGGAAAGGCAGACACCATTTTTTACTAATTGAATAATCTATGTATTTTATCCAAATGCCAGGAGATTGCTTCTATTCCATGATTAACTTGGAGTTCTGATGACACATGTTTTTTAAAAAATATACATTCCAAAGTCAGTTTCCTGTTTGGTCCAAATCATTTCATTCCTAGTACAGAGCGATGGGAAAATGGCTATTGGATGAAAGAAATGGTAAATAGGAAACAATTGTTTGCTTGAATTACCAAGCCAGTTTCTAGGTAGGGTCATCTTTGGTAGGTAGGCACATTCAACCGTTTGGCACCAGCACATGGAATAGCAAACACATGTAGCAGCTAAAATCAAGCTCGCATTAATGATTTCATTGCCTGAACTAAGTTTGTAATGTAAATCATCCAGAGGTGCTCTAAGGCATTTCTATTCTTAGAAGAAAAGTCACAAACTGGAAAGTACGTCACCTTTGCAATCAGCACCCCCTTTAGCCTGTAATGTGGAACACATGGTGGTTGAAGAGGTTACAGTGTTACAGAAATGTCATTACAGAATTTCTCTGTGTTAACATGTATCATCTGTCACATAATTGTTTGTTTTACAACCCATACCTATAATGGGCTAAGTGGGGACTATTTATATCAGTTAACAATGAGTGCCTTTAATTAGTATTTCATGCAACTGGAACATGTTAAAGATTCTGACACAAATCTGGCTTGGGTTGCTAAATTCCATATGAATTTCATTATGAAATTGTTAAGACATTACAGTTGCTCAGGTATTGAGGTTTTGTAAGTGCACTTCATCTCTTGCAAAATGAGAGTCAGTCAGTCATACACATGTTAAAGAAAAATCTTCAAAACACCATCTTGATATCTAACACAGTTGGATGAGAGTTTAAAGCAGGATAGATGAAAAGCTTTTATGATTCGAAATGTGCCTGTATTTGCTCTTAAAAATGCAAATTTACTAACATCTGCACAGCTGGAGCATCATACAGAATGGAAGAATTCCTGACAATGCAGTATCATAACATACACAAAAGTTAAATTGAGGCTGTATTTAAAACTGTCAGTAGGCAGATTGAAAAGTTGTAGATTGAAAAGATGGTCTTTTACTGGTGGTTGAGACTGAGTGGTTGCAAACACAGGTCCTACACTCTCTTAATGAACATCATGAGCAAGGTATTTAGGCTTGAGAGCCCATGCCCAGCCCAACATCATCTCAGTGACTGAGATGGTCAATAGGACATTCTGGAGCTGCTGTTCACTGAAGGAAACACCCCGTCCTGGCAGACTTTCATTCACAGGTACTCTTGAATTTGCAGCATGAAGAATGTGCTAAGGATCAGTGCAATATTCACAGAGCTATGTGGGAGGAAATTGTGCCTGAGATTACTCTTTTAAGTCCTGGGTAGTGTCATAGTCCTTAAGACTGATTGAAAGAACATGCTAGAACCAAGTTCATGTCAAAATTAGCACTACGGAGACTGAGTGGGAGGGCAAAGGGTGACAGGAAATCCCAGCAGCCTCATGCCTCCACGTTATTCCTCTCATATATGGGGGCAGATGTCCTGTGCCTCCATTCCTGAACACAACAATTTTTTTACATCTCTATTATTAGACTTGTAAATTTTCATTGCACTGACACACTAGTTCAGCAACTGTCTCTAGAACCTGTTTCAAACCTTTCTTCAAGATGTTGAGATGTTGAATTAGGAAAGGAAAGATGATCTAGATGCCTTATTTGTCTCCTCTCCCATTTGTATCAGCTGCTTGTATGAAAACCCACAATTCCCTGTCTAAACCATTTTCTGACGAGCAACTACATTACCATGATATTACAGGTAGGTAATTTCCAACAATACAGTTGAAAATTACCAATGAACAAATAGAGTTGTGTACTGATCTTCTGTTTTAATAGAGAGAAACCTCTTTTTGTCACTGTAGTTTGCCCATGCAGTGCCAGTTGCAGTGGAGTGGACTTGGCAGAAGAAAAGGTCTTCATGGTTTGTTACCTTTTTTAAAAGAAAGAATCTGATTCCTGAAATGTGCTGTCATTCCATATGCTCCTATCCACATACCCCTACATTGCATAGGGGTAGGCAATGTTATCTCCTACCTTTTTATATTAACTCTTTTTAACATTTCTTTTTATTAGTTTTCTAGCAATTTGATCCCGGAGTTGCATTTGGTTTCTACTGTGACTTGTAAAACTTGAAAGCTGCTGTTAGTTTGCAATCATATTCACCTGATTCCTTAAGAAATGTTAAGAAGATTTCTTTCACTTGCTCTACTATCAGTTGTATTAGTCAGAAAACATTTTTAAACAAGTAATCACAAACAATGGAAATAAAGGTATTCTAAAAAGTGAATGCCTTTGATACCCACTTTTCCTCTGACAGACTTTCTTAAACTTACATGTTAGTTAAAGTTAATCTTCAGTTAAACTACATTTTTCATGAAGAATGACAGCAAGAATCCTTACGAGAATCCTAAGGCATAGGACATCGTAAGAAAGAATAATCAGGCTATGTGACAGTGTGTGCAATATAATAGATAGATAACGTCAAGAACATCAGCTGCAACGAGGCAATATATTAAAATACCTGAAATAAAATATTCTGAATTCTATGCATGAAAGATTTTTTTGTATTGCTGTATTTTTTATTGATTGTAAAGCCAGTTTTAACTTGTAACCTTGTAATTTCACTTAGATCCTCTGTGTTTCTCATCTTTGTCCTCTCTCCTCCCAAACAATTTTGTCTCAAACTTGTTTTGAGCTCATTGTCTCTCTTAATCTGGAAAAAACCTTGCTAATTGTACACATCAACAAGGAGGGTCTGGCTGAAGTAGTGAAGGTTGAGGGCAGCAGCCTTGGTTGCAGTGACCATGAGATGGTGGAGTTCAGGGTCTCATGTGGCAGGAACAGAACACCTAGCAGAATCACAACGCTGGACTTCACGAGGGCAAACTTTGGCCTTTTCAAGCAATTGCCAGGGGAAATCCCATGGGACAGGGTACTGGTAGGTAAAGGGGCCCGATATAGATGGTTAATGTTCAAAGACCACTTCTTTGAAGCCCAAGATCAGAGCATTCCAAAAGGTAGGAAGTCAAGGAAGCGAGCCATAAGAGCTGCGTGGTTAAACAGGGAGCTGCTGGGCAAATTCAAGAGGAAGAAGAAAGTCTGGGTCATGGAAGGAGGGGATGGCCACTTGGGATGATTATAAGGCTGTAGTGAGAGAATGTAGGGATGCAACTAGGAAAGCCAAGGCCTCCTTGGAGTGAAACCTTGCAAGAGAGGTCAAGGGCAACAAAAAAGGCTTCTTCAAATACGTTGCAGGTAAAATTAAACCTAGAGGCAAGATAGGCCCCCTGCTGAATTAGGTGGGTGCCCTGAAGACAGAGGATACAGAGAAAGCAGATATACTGAACACCTTCTGGGGGCTGTCCTGATCTCAAGCCCCAGACTGCTGAAGCCCCAGAGGAAGTTGAGATAAGAGAGGAGTTTGTCCTGGTTGATGAGGACTCGGTTAGGTATCAGTTGAGCAAACTGGATGTACATAAATCCATGGGCCCTGACAGGATGCACTTGCGAGTGTTAAGGGAGATGGCAGAAGTCATTGCTAGGCTACTCTCCATCATCATCTCTAAGTCATGGAGATCAGGAGAGGTGCCCAGGGACTGGAGGATAGCAAATGTCCCTCCAATATTCAAAAAGGTTAAGAAGGAGGACCCAAGTAACTATAGACCTGTCAGCCTCACCTCCATCCCAGGAAAGGGGATGGAACAATTTGTCCTGGACACTGTCTTTAGACACAACAAGAGGGTCATTAGGGACAGTCAGCATGGCTTCACCCAGGGAAAGTCATGCTTGACCAACCTGACAGCCTTTTATGAGGGCCTAACAAGATGGATAGATGGTGGCAAAGCAGTGGATGTGGTCTATCTTGACTTCAGTAAAACATTTGACACAGTCTCCCATAGTACCCTCGCAGCCAAACTGAGGCAGCGTGGTCTAGATGATTGGGCGGTGAGGTGGATGGTGAACTGGCTGCAGGACGGAAGCCAGAGAGTAGTAGTCAATGGAACAGAGTCTAGTTGGAGGTCTGTTTCTAGTGGCATGCCCCAAGGGTTGGCACTGAGACTACTCCTATTCAATCTATTCATTGATGACTTGGATGAGGGATTAGAGTGAACTGTTAGGAAGTTTGGTGATGACACAAAGCTGAGAGGAGTGGCCGACACCCCAGCAGACTTTGCTGCCATTGAGTGGGATGTGGACAGACCAGCAGCCCGGCTTTTTCCCTCATACGCGATGAAGACTGTGAAAGAGGAGGAGCACACGTTTTTAATAGAGATGTCAGTGTAAACCTTGAAGGGAGTTATATGCTGCCAAAAAAATAGTTTCTGGACTATTAAGGGCTTTTTAGATTTCCATGCTGGTCACTGAAAAGCATTCATTCCCCAAAGAAAAGCTTCCGAGGTGTGGCTAATCACCACATGCTGTTGTGCTTTCACGTCAGTGTCACCTCTAAGGAAGATCAGATTTAATCCTGGTGCCTGAGCTGGAATTGTACAGAGGTATCTGGCTGGACACTCGCAAGGACTGTCACCCAGTTTCAGCTGGGCCCTGGAGAATGGCAGCATGCACAATTGAAATCTTACAGCATAAGGCACATCCTCCCCTACTGTCTGCCTTCTCACAGTTTGGTGTTTTCTCTTTTATGTATGCACTTCCTTGGGGTTTTATACCTCTGATATGAACAGACACCCTTCTATGCATCTCAAGAGCTACTGGAAATGTAATGTGCACAGTAGTTTGTAAATTAAATATGCTTAAGTAGCAGAAAACTGCAGTAACTGAGGCTGATATATGGACTTGGAAGACTAAATCTAACTTTGTGGATTCAATTATAATTACAGCTGTATGAGCTGGCGCATTGGCAAGATGAACCTGCCAATACTGGCTTACTAGAAACTGTAGAAAAGCTGACCACATCATCAAAGAATAGCTCTGTGATGACATAGTACCTGCAGCTCTCCAGCTGATGGCCCACAGGTCCATTCAAAGACACTAGCTGGTTTGGTGGGAGTCAAGCAAACAAAAAGGATGACAACAGTTTGCTCCCAGGGTCAAAGGTATGAGGGGTGTTTCCACTTAGAAAGTTCAGAGAGAAAAACCTAAGTCTTTAGAACAAAGAAGGGGAAATTACAAAAATATATTGGGGTTTGGAGGAATTTGGAGAGCTGAGGTGTGTAAGAGCCAGGTTATGGTTACTTATTAGGGAGGAAAGGTTCAGAAATGCGGTGTTTAACACTCTCTCCAGCTCTGCTAAACTATTTATGAAGAGCTAACTATAATTAGAAACCCAAATTTAAAAAATAGTGAAGCAGAAATTTACTTTTAAAAGTGGGCAAATGGCCAACTATTTTTACTGGGCAGCGCTGGAATGTTAATGCAGAACATACGTAGAGTTGTTATGAAAAAAACCTACACCTCTTTAGTGCTAATACCCAAACAGAATAAATTATAATTGCATTAAGCACCAATTGGGAGTCAGCATAGTCCCTGGGACCTGGAAGCCCACTGTATGTTACAGGATTAGTTGTTACTGACAGTTAGTTTGAGACTCTTTTTTG
Source organism: Phoeniculus purpureus (assembly GCA_028565055.1). Taxonomy (NCBI): domain Eukaryota; kingdom Metazoa; phylum Chordata; class Aves; order Bucerotiformes; family Phoeniculidae; genus Phoeniculus; species Phoeniculus purpureus. The sequence continues at coordinate 63,036,284 of JAOXOE010000256.1, read as the reverse complement.
CAAGAAGAAACATGACTTCTCTTGCAGAATAAATTAAACTACTAGTAGTTACTAGCATAATACAGATCTAATTTTATTGTTTTTAAAGTGCCTTTGATCTGAGTTGCATGAGGTGTATTCAACCTCGTATCAAGTTATGGAAGTTGTGAATAATCTACATAACTGCTTTCCCAACCTGGTTCATCCATTTGCTCAAGGTTTAAGAAAATAATCACCTAAATCAGCAACCTGGTTTTGTCCCTTGACACACACTCACATGGAATCACAGGAAGAATTTATGGTGAGTTGAATATTATCTGACCTGGAATTTGCCCAGAGCACATAAGGTTAATAAGGCAAGGCTTTCCAGGCACATATTTCAATTACCAATCACTCTGTCTCTATGGTGGTCTTCATGATGGGTAAGCCAAAATCACTAGGGTGTGAATTAAGGTAACTATTTCAAAACCTGAATGCAAAGCTTACTGCCATAGTTTGGCAACAGGCACATTAGAGTGGCTATAATGAATCAGGCTTCTTGTGTAGTAGTTTCTCCTGAGTGTAGGGGATCTCATTACAACGAGCTGTGGCACAAAACCCGGAGAATAAGCCTTTGCTGGATTTGTGCTACTCTTTTTCAGAAGCAGCCTAAGTGTTCTGCTTCTGGAAAGGATAAATAATGTGAATTACTTTGGCTGGAGTATCATGGAATCATAGGTTGGAAGGAACCTCAGAGATCATCTCGTTCCAACCCTTCTGCCATGGGCAGGGACACGTGTCACTACACGTGGTTGCCCAGAGCCCCATACAACATAGTCTTGAACACTTCCATGGTGGATGATGCATCCACAACCTCTCTGGCCACCGTATTTCAGTGTCACACCACCCTTGTAGCGAGGAAATTCTTCCTAAGATCTAACTTAATCTCCTCTCTTTTATCTTGAAACCATTTCTCTTTGTAGAACAAGTCTATCCAACGCTTTTCAGTCTGTTTCAGCACTGATGTTATTATGACTGAAAGCAAAGCTTGTAATGGCATGGACAAAGAGGACCTGTGTGCATGAGAGGAAAGGAGAAACTGCTGTTCAGGTGACTCAAGAGGGCATTAAAGGGAGATGTGGATCTAACAATAACTTGTGACAGTCAAGATAGTCTCCTTGATAAGTCCCTGGGTAAATGCACAGTGCATTTGAATTCAGGTCTGTTCCTGCATCCACCTAAATCCACGGGAAAACTAAGGAAAATACAAAGAATAACAGCAAGTTCTCAGAGACAGGGAAGCATAATCATATGACAAAAAACTTAACCTAGAAAAAGCTGATCTGAGAGAGGACATAAAATCATGTTCTATGTGAAATTTAAGTGTATAAATAAAATCGTGTCCTGCAGAAGACAATTTTTCTAACTTGTACTCCACAACTAAAGGTGTCAGATGAAACTGTCTGGTAGAAGTTTCAAGACAAGTGGAATTAAACTTTTTTCATACGATTCACAGTGCAACAAAGGAACTCACTGTTGCAGGATGCTAGATATGCTGAAAATCAAACAGACTTCAAAAACTGGTGAGGCTCATCCACTGAAGGCTATTACCATAAATGCTGTTAAACACAAAGTTGTTACTTCCCATTCTGGAAGTTCCTAATTCTCTAATAGCTGAAATTGGGGGACACTTGCTAGGGAAAGGGATTTTGTGTTGACCTATTAATTTGCTTCCTAGAAGTACTGGATGTGCTGTGCTGTTGTATGGGGTCTTTAAACTGAATGCTTCCTACAAATAATGGCACAGGCAGCCAATAAGACACGTACATCTGGATATACAGAAGCTGAGCTGGAGGTGTCCAGGTAGGTAGGGCTACCATCCATAGGGAAATCCCAGACAAATGCATAACTATTCACTCCCCCAACACCACCACCACCCCTTCATCTGCCTGCATGAAACTTCCTGGCAGAAGAATGAAGAGATGTCCAGGAAAGCCAGCCTTAGGATAGCACCAAGGTTTATAATGTGCTTAAAATTATTCAGCAAATGAAAGGGAACAGAAGATGGTGATGTCCACCCACCTGCTTTTATGCCATATACAAAAATAATACTACATGCTCCTAAATCCATGCCTTCCAGGAAAATCACAGTGTGCACAATTCAAACTGGAAACTGATGGGTTTGTTCATGATTTATTCCATCTCAGAAGAAAAGTAAGCTGTGTCAAGGATAACATTAATACATTTACTGAAAACACTCGGAGTTTTTGAAAGTGAGGACTAACAATTCAAAAAATCTTTTAGCCAACAAAAGAGAATTACCTCATTCTCATCTTACATAAACCAATCGAGTCGTTGTAGGGGTGAAATCTAATAATTATCCTGAAGCAAACATTCATTGCTTCTTCCATTTAGGGTGTGGTTAGACTAGTGTTCCTGACAAGTTTAATTGCACAAAGATGACCAGAATGTAGAATGCAAATAACCTGAAGAAGAAAATATTTTTTAAAAAGATATATAATCAGAAAATGTTTTTAAAAAATTTTCTCTCACTTATCCCAGATTCACAACCCTGGAACCTTAATAGTGATAAAGTAAAATAACTTAAGGGGGGGGGGGAAATTATGGCAAAAATGAAAATTAAAATTAATCTATGATTAAGAGAAAAAGAGTCAAAACTAGCAGCGAAGTATAGCATTAGAAAAGGATCTGTTATGAAAGAAGTCCAAGTATGCAAAGAGGAACTTGGCCAAAACAGAGAAGTGTAATAGCACCAAAGGAAACCTGTGAGTGTCCATGCCATTACGTAGTTGGAAATATTATTCCAACTGTTTCTAATGACACAAAGAAGCAGTGTTCAATGGGTATTTCTGCTTCTTATTCAGAACAGAGCTGGAGGACACGTTCTTATCGGAGGGCAATGCTGCAAGTATTTCCAGTTCTACAGCACAGCTGTAGATAACGCTGTTAAATGACAGAATCACACAACTGCAAAATCATAGAATGCTTATGGTTGGAAAGGACCTTCAAATCTCATCTAGTCCAATTCCTCCCTGCAATGAGCAGGGACATCTCCAACTTGCTGCTCAGAGCCACATCCAACTTCACCTTGAATGTTTCCAGGTTTCTTTTACTGTGACTGAGAAACTTATAAGTTGTAGATTCAGAGTGTTGCCCTATTAAATGAAACATGGATTAAGGACCCACATGGAAATGTGAACAAGGAACCACTTGTGACACATCTCTCATTTTTATTGATTAACTGGAGGAAAACTCAGAATTGTTACATATAATACTTAGAGATAACCTGGGTGGGAAAGAATGATTAATAACAAGGAGAGCACGTCAGTTACATTTAATAATTTGGATTATTTGGTCAGCCACAGGCAACTGAAACTTTTTTTGGTATAAGCAAACCTTATTTGCAGACTAGAGAAAAAGTACCTCTGTGTATGGCTGGTGAGTTGCAAAGGATAGACAGCTGAACTCAAACTCCCCATACAGCACTGAAGCAAAAGGGGTAACACTGTTCTAATATATATGATGAGAGGAAGCTGGGGATGCTGGCGAATGTTATTTTATCTCTGGATATGGTGATGGGAACCACTAATGGGAAATTGTTCCTTGAATTTTGTAGCATATTGCAGAGGTAGGAATAACTTGGACATGAAATCCAGGATGGTAAAAGGTACTTAACAGCTAAGACTTGTGGACCACATCCTATTTGCAATATCTGTGAATGAGATTGTTGGCAAGAATCAAGTTTGACATGAGTGGATGAGCAGACACAGCAAAGGCTCTTCAACCTATCAGAACTGGTGACTGAAAATAAATGCAATCAAATTCAGCCTCAAAACACAGTGGAAATTTTAATCTTTTGTGAGTTAGCTGATCACTGAGATGACTTACAGGGTTCAGCTTGTGTTCCCTCTGTCCCTGGGAAGCATTACATTTTGATATTAATTTTTCTTTAGCTAAAATAAAAATAATTTGAGTAAGATTTGTTGTATATTTGTGGAGTCGATGCAGTTAATCATTCTGTACATCATCTAACACTGTAATGTCTAAAACTAATAGTTCTGCTCTATTGATGGTGTTTTCTGAGGTAAATTCCCAATCATTTGCCCCAGTGTGGATGCATGCCCAGTTTTGAGGCTGTCTGTAGTTCATTGGGACTGCATTTTACTCTGAAATGCTTGCAGGCAATGCAAAGCCAGAGTGACAGATGCCTAAATGAACAAACACCTAAAACAAGACTGTTCTGTAATGTAAACCTGTCAGTGTGCAGAGAGCTTTTGTGAACAGTCCAACAGCAAATATAGAGTGACCAATATAGCTAAGAGCAAAGACAACATCTTCTGTCACCAAGTTCTCTCCTCGTTCTTAATGGGAAGTTTCCACAGGTCCTCCTACTGCTTACTAACCGCAGAGCTGATGTTTAGAATTACCTATGAGGTATAAATGTTACCCCTTTTTACTTGAACTACAAGCCATTGGTTAAATACAGTTTTGACAGTTCAGTATTTTTTATGAAATTCTGAATTGTTGAAAAGACTTCATGACATCTGACTTTTCTGAAATCCAAAGGGAAGTCAGAGAAAAAAACCCACATTCCCATCGGCATAACCTTTCAGAGAGCAATGAGCCAAAGTAGGCCACCTATATAGAAGGTCCTCTAGGACCTTTCTACACAACATTCAGAGAGGAGACCAGTCAGGTAGAGGTCCTTACGAAGGACAAAGGATTATAGCTCCAAGCTGGTGTAGGCAGCCAAGAAAGGGGAATAGAGAGACCTTCTGATGTGTTTGGTATAGAAGGCACCAGTGTGGGAAGAGGAAGCAGCAGTAAACCTGTTGTGCTAGAAGCAGGATATAATATAAAGTGTGAACAAGCCAGGCTGCACTGCCTCCAGAAACAAAAAACATGCAGGGGTTTCTTCTTCTGCGTACTTTTGGATGCTACCAGCGCAGATAAAAGGACTGAATAATCCAAGGTAACTTCTTTGTCTTTTCAAATCAAGTTCAGCTTTACCCAAGATTGTATCTAACTGAATCTAGTCACAGTTCCTTCATTCAACACAACCTGTTGGGGCTGAGGCAGCTCGCTCAGTCCTCTGCTCCCTCTGTGCCCCTGGTGAAAATTCCCCTTGTGCCAGCGCAGCTGTTGCTGTTCCAATGCTCTCAACTAGGAAAACTACTTGGATTGAGACAAGGAGAGATAAAGAAACACTTTTTTTTTCTTTAAAATAAGCTTGTGCGCAGATCTGCCTGAGAACGCAGACACATATATGGCTTCAATAGCAAATTAAAAGGGATCTTCCACCCTAGCTTTGCCAGGAAAGGCTTTACAATTTGAGCTTCCCTGAACTTCGATTGCCTCTCTCCTTCTCTGTTCCCTCTCTCTCTTATTCTCTCTGACATATAGTTGTCACATACCTTTCTAAAAAATACCCAGCAAAATCTTCCTCCAGGATCGTTCAAATTCTTTAGTGGTCTTGGGTGTGCCTTTGCTTCAGTCTGGATGCTGCTATCACATCATAAATGAGCCTGTTTCTACTATCTTAAATGAAGAGTGACGGTCACACCCAGCAGTTCCTGCTAGATTTAACCCAGCCTGTAACAGTATTAATCCTAGATCACAACCATAAGCTTCTGCATATGTTTCAAATAAGGGAAACTAGCGTAAACCCAGCACAATTTTACAAGACGTTGTTCTAGTTCACGAGTGGATAAACTGCAGTTTCAAAAGCTATTTTAGCCTGAACAGGAAACCAAATTATAATAAAAAAGACATGCAAATCCTGTTTTCACTACAATGCTTAAGGCAATAAAAGTATAAACTGACTTTATCAAAGCACCCTGCAGCTGATGGCAATATCAGCCCCCATCCACACCAAGACTGGGTACAGAAGTTCAGCAGTCCTTCAGCAGTCCAAAAATAGCTCTCTTTAAAGGGAGGACCTTTCTTAGGAGAAGTGGAGGAAATCATAGAAACAGAATCATTCAGGTTGGAAATGTCCCTCGGGAACAAATCCAACCACCAACCCTACTCTAAAAGTTTACTCCTAAACCATATCCCCCAACACTACATCTAAGAGACTATTAAACATACCCAGGGATGGTGACTCAACCACCACCCTGGACAGCCCACTCCCGTGCCTGACCTCTCTCTCTGTGAAGAACTTTTTCCTGATGTCTAATCTAAGCCTATCTTGTTGAAGCTTGAAGCCATTAATGCAGCAGTAGCAACTGTGCAGGGTCCTTGGATAGTTATCCAAGCCACTTTTTGTTGTCTTGTGGCTAAAATCAGTTAATTGAGAGTATCTATAACTTAACTGGGACTTCTTGTGATTGTTTTGACATCATCTTGCCTACTATGGTTAAAACAGAGCAGAAGCTATATTTTGCATGCCTGTTCTCTAGAGCATACACTGTGCAAACCACAGCACTAAAGACAATAGGGTATGGGTATTAGATACTCAAACTTCGTAGGCAAATAAAGTGTATGTTCCTACATTGTGTAAATACTTTAGTAAACGTTCCCCCGATTTGGAAATGAGAAGCCTTTTTTTAATAAGGTTTTGAACAACGATTTATATGACTGGAAACAACCACTACAACCTGACAAAAAATGAAAAAAAAAGAAGCTAAAGTGCATCCTTATTTAATTAAGATGTCAAGAATCCAGTGGAAGCTACTCTTACAAGCTGAGATGTATGTAAGAATGAGCTGAAGTAGAATTTGCAAGAAACTGACGAGAAGCTGGACAAGGTGAATCGAGGACACCACTGATTTCAGGCTTTTATCCTTTAATAATTACCATCAATAGATTCACAGTTTTGTGAAATTTCATGATTTAGACATCTCCTGACTCTTTAGCTACGATTCTTTGCCAGGCAATTTGAATCCCTCCCACCACTCTCGATCTCTGCTGTTGTGTTAAGTTACTGAACTCAGCTTTGAGGTATTGGAGAAAATGTTGAAGCAATGCAATGCTGATTTCCAACATAATCTCCTCAGTTAGGCTTTTCTGGAGAGTAGAAGTGACAGTTAAGATGTCTACATTTTTAGCTGTTTCATTTCTGATTGATTTACCAGAAATGGGCTGCTAGTGCTGTAATGCCACACTTCACACCGCCATGCTCCTGATCCTCAGCAGCCCACACACGTTCTCCCTAACCTCATGTTCCCGCTTCAGTGATGAACTTGTGCTCTTATGAATTTAAAATAGTAAGCACATTCCATACAGAAATTGTAGGAATAGCATAAAATTGCACTTAGTATCAGAATAAATAACACAAGGACTACATTACAGGCCACATTGTTCATTTTACATTTAGTCATGAAAACCTCTCTTATTCAATTTGAGTGAATCTATCACATAATTTCCAGCCTCCTGCTCCAGAACACTGGAGAATCCAAGCACCCTATTTCAGAATGCAGGTCTAGCTTCCCATTGAATGTTTGGGTCCTGGAGGACATAGAACATCTTGGGCAGCTTGTCAATGCTGTGGTAGCAAACACAGCCAGCCAAGGAGGTTTTTTTTTTCTTCCTGTTGTGTTTGGCAAGAAGAGCAGAACCTTTCCTGTCACATGTGGTCCCTGCTCAAGTTATCCATACTTTTCTTACCACAAGGTTAGATTTCTCTAATGCACTCCGTGTGAGGCTACATCTTGAGGCCATTTGGCAACTGGATCTAGTGTGCACAATTCAACCACCTGTTTATTAAGTGGAGCATCATGCAGAGAGAACATTAAAAAAACCAACCCACCCCAGTCTCCAAAATCTGCAATGGCTGCCAATAAATTTCTGGGCTGAGTTCAAGGTGTTGGTTTTGACCTATAAAGACCTAAGTGCTTTGGGAGTTGGTTACCTGAGAGACCGGCTTTCTTTTCCCAGGAAGCGTATCAACTTTAAAAGCTGATACGAGGGGGGAAATCTGAGTTGGTATTGCTCAGGCATAATAAGGATGCTGGCAGGACTTCTATGTGGAATGCTGTCTGCAGTGCATCCACACTGTAATAGGTTTATCTATTGTGAAATGTCTCCTGGAAGAATGCAAAACTAACTTGCCAGTCTGGGCCCAAACCAAGGCTAAAAACTCTCCTGCTGAACCCTATTGCTGAGTTCTGATTTTCCCCTTATTTAACTACGGTTCCTATTTATGTTGCTTCATGTTAGAAATGTGATCAAGTAATTGACATTAAACAAGTTGTTAGCAGCCACTAGCCCGGCTATGGGTCGCATGCATGTTCAGCATCCCTGTCTGAGGGACTGTTTCTCCTACCCAGCTAGTAGACTAGTACACAACCTAAAGGACTGCCACACAGAGCAACATGCTACAGCAACCCAGGCATTTTTTCTTGGTTAATTTGCTGGTGTCTCTGAGTCTGAGTCAGGTTGGATCATTCCTGGCCTTCAGACCTGTGACTCTATTTCTGCTAGTTGAGTATATACTCGGTGGAAAATGCTTGTGGTCAAGCCCCGTGAGTTGGGTTTACTAGTGTGGAAGTAGCCTGGAAATCCTGAAGTCGTTTGTCCTAAAACAGCCTTGGGTACAAGCAAAGAACTAGACTTCAAAATAACAAAAAACCCATCCCGTTATGTCTTTCCCAGAAAAGGTTTTGAGGTTTCCATTGCTAGATATCTCAGAGTCATCTATACAGGTGAGTCTGTTTTGGGCAGAGTGTGCATTAGATTGCTATCTGAGTTTCCTTTGAGCTGTATGATTGAGCAATTACTTTTCGCTGAAGTACACTTCTGTAACGTCAACATACGACTGAAGCCGTATTATTGTATCAAAATTTGTTTGCACACTGAGGCGAAGGCTGAAATATAGTCTCAGTCTTTGGATCCAAGAACAGCAGAGCTGTTCTGTGGGGAAGAATCTTTTCTGGGGAAATTTGCTAGATTGTGGAAGTAATGATGTTATCAGCACCCTTTGATCTAGTTAAACTTTTCCAAAGACAATATTTAATATTAGGCTCATTAAGAATAATAGCAGTACATTTCACACCTTCTCTGCATAAAGAGAACTCACCGTACATTTCTGAAACGTACAATTTCTCCTGCAGTTTGTTTTCAAGATCCCATCTTCATGATGTTCTGCCATCTGTACCAACACAAGATGATGTCTCAGAGCTAGCCAATCAGGACATTAAGAACAACCCAGGTACCAGTATAGGCTGGGGACTGACACATTGGAGAGCAGTGTAGGAGAAAGGGACCTGGGGGTCCTGGTGGATGATCATGAGCCAGCAATGTGCCCTTGTGGCCAAGAAGGTCAACAGCATCCTGGGGTGGATCAGAAGGGGCTGGTTAGTAGATGGAGAGAGGTTCTCCTCCTCCTCTACTCTGCCCTGGTAAGACCGCATCTAGAATATTTTGCCCAGTTCTGGGCCCCTCAGTTCAAGAAGGACACAGAACTGCTGGAGAGAGTCCAGTGCAGAGCCACAAAGGTGATGAAGGGCATAGAACACCTCCCTTATGTGGGAAGGCTGAGGGAGCTGGGTCTCTTTTGCTTGGAAAAAAGGAGACTGAGAGGTGACCTCATTAATGTTTATAAATATATAAAGAGTAGGTGTCAGAAGGATGGAGCCAGGCTCTTCTCAATGTCATCTAATGATAGGACAAGGGGCAATGGGTGTAAGCTGGAACACAGGTGGTTCCACATAAATATGTGAGGGTGATGGAGCACTGGAACAGACTGCCCAGAGGGGTTGTAGAGTCCACCTTCACTGGAGATGTTTAAAACCCACCTGGATATGTTGCTGTGCAACTTGGTCTAGGTGGTCCTGCTATGGCAGGGGGATTGGAAGAGATGATGTTTCGAGGTATCTTCCAAGCCCTAGTGTTCTGTGATTCTGTGATTAAAATGCAATCCATTTGCCTGACTGTGTGAGACACAGATGGGACTCCAAGTCAAGTCTTGATAGGAAACAGAGTAGACTTTACAGGAAGAAGCCTGTTCCCTCTAGCTGTATTGTTACGGCTACTTCTATTTTGGTGATGTGATTGGCTTGCAAATGCTGCTTTAATGCATTTTTTCTCTTTTATGCTGCAAATAATTGGATTTTAATTAATTCACATTTCAAAAGCTCTGAACAAAACATGGTCCTCAGCATCAGTCTTTGCAATTACACAATGACTGCGCCTTTCTTGCTGTGCATCACTTAAGGTTTCTGAGTACAGGTGAAGTTCATCTATCACTAGATAGACAGGCAGTAAGGGAGCAGGAGCTGTACACTCATGCTGAGAAAACCTCTGCTCAAATAAGGTAGTGATTAGTAGGCAGTTTGAAGTAATTTCCTATAGTAATTTCTTCAGTTACACTTGTGCTGTTGAGAGCTGTAGTTACAACTCAGATTGTTTCAACAATCTCTTTTCAGGTGTTTTGCCTGAAGAGTTTTGTTTTTTCAACTTGTCAGAAATAAAAGCTGTCCAGACACAGCGGATAACTGAGCACTCACCATCCTGTTCAAACCAAAGGTGTCCTTCTTTTTATGTTTGAAAGATCTCCAGAAAAATTTAAAGTTTGTCAAATTCTAGGTATTACTTCGAAATGAAACATTTAGTAGGACTGAGTTTTTTTGGGGGGAGCAGATGTACGCTAAAAAAAAGAGTTTAAATATTTTTTAATTATTTGTTAAATGCTTTTCCACAGAAACTGCTGCATTAAATTCATATTGGCTTCTGTCAGAACTGTGATCAGTTCTGATTGGTGTTCTTCAATCATTTTCATCAACTATTCCCCTAAATTACTTGTAATTGCTGCATTTTTATTCGCATGTACTAGACCGCCTTCTATTTCTCAAGCTTTTCCATTACGGATCACTGAGATACCTGCCCTCGGACAATGTTTTTTTAGCACATTGTCCTCTGCATTGCCAAAAGCCTGCTGACCAATGCAAAGAGTATTTTCTGATTCTTTGGTTAGATTTATGTATTTTTTTATGCTGCTGCTGCTGCTGATGATGATGATGATTATTATTATTATTGTCACTACTTTTGATTGGTCTGTAGATCACAGAATATTAGGTGTTGGAAGGAACGTTGAAAAATCATCTTGTCCAATCCCCTGCCAGAGCAGGATCACCTGTTCAGGCAGGTTTTAAACGTCTCCAGATAAGGAGACTCCACAACCCCTCTGGGCAGCCGGTTCCAAGGCTCTGTTACCCTCACAGTGAAAAAGTTTCTTCTGGTGTTGAGCTGGAACCTCCTATGCTCCAGCTTGCTCCTTTTGCCCCTTGTCCTATCATTGGACATAACTGAGAAGAGCCTGATTCCATCCTCCTGGCACTTGCCCTTTATGTATTTATAAACATTAATGAGGTCACCTCTCAGTCTCCTCTTCTCTGTGCTGAAGACACCCGGCTCCTTCAGACTTTTCTCATAAGGCAGCTCTTCCACTTCCTTAATCATCTTTGTGACTGTCCTGGACTCTTTCAAGCAGTTCCCTGTCCCTGAACTGAGGGGTCCAGAACCGGACACAATATTCTAGATGTGGTCTTACCAGGGCAGAGTACAGGGGGAGGAGAACGTCTCTGCTAACCACCCCTGCTCTAATCCACCCCAGGATGCCATTGGCCTTCTTGGCCATAAGGGTCTTCCTTCCATACAGCAAGTCAGTAAAATCATGACTCTAAAGTAGAATAGCTTCCTGTATTTTCTTCTCCAAATCAGCTGAGGTGAATAAATGTAAAGCAGGTCCCCAGAGTGTTAACATTTCTCTTTCACAGAGCTCTCTTCCTTCCCTACTCTTCATACCTACTCTGTATTGCTGTGCTGTATGTGCGAATATTTAGCTACCCATAATCTCAGTGGAGGTTTTGATACTGAGAAAAAAAATCAGCCCTATCACATGTAACTGCACTAAGCATTTTTAAAGGATTTGACTGGGATATGTTAGGTAAAAGGAATTTCACGGAGTCATTTTCTTTCTTTCAGCACTGAGCCTCGGTAAAGTTGTTTACTCCGTGATAGCAAGACTAGAGTGCTGAGTCAGATGTCTCAAATTGACTGTTGAGGTGACCTGCTAGTCAACGTGGACTGTGTCTATGCTTGTGAATACACCAGGAGATAAAATTTTAAGTTATGGTCCAGATATTACTGAACCCTTCTATTTTTGTGGACAACTACTGAGGTTTCATAATGAAACTCTCCTGTTTTCAGCTATTGAGTTAAATAAAAACGTTGAAACATCTGCATACCAGAACAAAGAATAAGTGCATTGCAAATAGGAAAAATAACAGGAGCACATTCATCAAACGAGGCATTACAGATCTTATAGATTCTGCTAATGTTGTATTTTCCTTGTGTAGGCATCAGATTAAGGTGTGAGGAATCTTAAGAGAAACAAGAGAACCCAGAGGATCTCGTAGGTTCCTTCTGGCTCTCAAATTTCCAAATACCACTCAGACTGTAATAACTTTGCTAGCAAGGTTCAAGGAACAAATAATTCCTTCCTCTTTAAGTATGGCTGAACACCTGTGGGCTCTAGTGGTTGACAGCATGACTGAAAGAAAGTAGGTTATTCAATTCAGATAATTAAACTTCGAGTTCTGTGTAAGCTGTCTAAGACCAACTATTGAGACTACACAGCAGTAATCGTCAGCAATGTCCTGTGCAGTAGTCAACGTTCTCTCGGGCTCTTACGAGGTTTGCAGTTTGTGAAAAACGTTTAAATGTTTCTGTTACACATTTTGGTTGCCATGCTAACTTGGCTTCCATCAGGCTGCAACAAACCCAAAACACCTCCTTACATACTTGCTTTATGACATTTTATTAGAATGCCAAATAACAGTTTTATAGTGAATGTAGGATATGGCAGGAGACTAAAATAACACCGTATTCTCTGAACACTTTAATCTAGGTTTAATAATTTTAAGGTTTTTAGACGTTTGTAACTTAACCTATGGGCATAATCTAGTAGTAACAGTGCTTGAGAGAAGTTATGAGCACTGTGCTCTGAGATTACAGTGGCTCAAATAACATAGTGGTTCCAAGGGAAACTAAATCTTTTTAAAACCCCTCAAACATCAGTTTAAACTGTTAACTTTAATTTTATTTTAAATTCATGTTGGAGTAATTGCATCAAGCTGGGATTATGTGCATTCTCTGATTCTGTTTTACAGCACTTATGCCTCTTTTAACCATTTCCTCTACGGGAGGCTTCTACTTGTTTCTTATTAATGGAGGTTTCTCACGTACAGGGTGTATTCAGTCAAAATGGTATCTTGCTGATGAGAGCTTTGCTGGAGCATTGTTGGCAGCACTTGTAATTTATGCATTATGAAGTGAAGAGTGTAATGCTCAGTTTATGTAAGGATTTTTTAAAGGTCTTCTTTTTCTTGGCAGAGGATTTGTCAATTGCAGTATGTCTTTCATATCAGCAGAATGGAAGATTTCCACTATTATGGAAATATATATTTCTCTCTTTTACAGGAGAAGACTGCTACTTTTACCGATTTGGATATATCTTCTTCTCAAACACCAGCAAGAATGCCAAAAGCAGCAATTTGTATAAGTTTTGCAAGTCAATGCCTGTCCGTGTTGTGGTGCTTAACATGACACATCTCAGAGTCCAAGATGCAGAAACATGGGCGAGCACCTCTGAAAATCACACATGCCCATTAGCCAAAACACTTGTAGTTCAGGGGAACTAGAATTGTTCTGTGAATTACTATAGGCAGCAAAGTCATTTTAGGAGGAAAACCCTCTAAACTTTATTACCTTTATTCTACAGCAGAGGAAACTAAAAGACAGACATTTTAAAGCCAAAAATGTCACAGAAAGGGTCAACAAAGGATGTGGCTTTTTCTGTGAGCATTTTCAGAAGAACTCCCATGTCAAAGAGGCTGAAGAGCCTACAGTGAGAGAAACAAGAAAGAAGCTTTACATGTGCTTACGTATATGCTTTCTCTAGTGAGTTTTGTCATAACTGCCTCACTGCTGAATAAAGAATGTTCTAAATGGGCAGAGCCTTAGGGTCAGTAAAAACTTCTTTCAACTGATGAAGACAGGGAACCTTATTTGTTTTAGCAAAAGAGGAGACTGCAACAAGGAAATCTGGATCTCTGGAGAAGAAAGATGGGGCAAACAGCAAACACGCCCATGGTGCATCACCAAGGATTCTGTTTGTATTAGAAGCTCTTAATTTTTTGTCCAATTTTTCTATCCTGTCTAAACACCTTTAACTTGACTTAATTTATAAGAGTGAATATATGAGGGATGTCTTTCAAAATAACAATATGAAATGCTACTAGTGAACAGCTGACAATCTGGACAGGTGTCTATTTTTTTCCAATATCACAGTCTGTCTTCTAAAGGAACCTGAGTATGACCTCGGCTTCCTTCAATCCCAAATCCATGTAGAGTTCATGTACACATTTATAAATCATTTAGTGCCTTGCACATCGAAGTCTGATGCTTTAACTCCTCATACCTGTGTTTCTTCTACTTAATGCTGGATATCAAACACTATGTCACCTTAACCATAAGTAGTTTGCCTTTCTGTGGAATCCTTGGCCCCAGAAAAAAATACCAGATGAACCTGTACAGAGGTAAGTGACTAAGAATACTCTGCCTTCTTATTTGCCTGGGCTAGTGAAAAAAGACAACAAACAAACACAACCAACCAAACAACAAAGAAAACCCCACCAACAAAAGAAATCTAAGAAGCTGCTTTTCCTTCTACTCCATCAGGGAGTTACAGCCTCCCTGCATAGCACAGCACTAATCCAAGACTTGTCAGAATCTTGCTCCAAATGTCATTTCAAAACAAAAAATAGGCTGCTCTCTGAGGAAAGGCACCAAGATAATTCAACATACAACAGGGAAAAGTCCTGCTGGGTGGGTAATCACTGGGCTTTTATGAGTTTCCAGCATTTGGCTTCTACTCTATTCCATCTGTTTTTAAATCAATTTCTGGTTTTATAACTGAATACTCACCTGAAGTTCATAGAATCACAGAATCATTAGGGATTGGAAGGGACCCCAAAAGATCATCTAGTCCGAGCCCCCTGCCACAACAGGATCACTTCACTGGAGAAGTTATACAATCAGAATCACTCTGGGTTGGAAGGGACCACCTGA
>JAOXOE010000256.1:62947847-63001970 GCA_028565055.1 Phoeniculus purpureus | reverse complement strand
AGGTCGCTCCACCGCAGAAGTACACACGTCTTCATCCCCAGGGATACGCCTCGGGGGTGTTGAGGGAGCGGGGCGGTGGAGCGGAGTAGGGATCACACATTTGCAGGCTGAGAGCCCTAGGCTGCTGCGCCTCCAGGAGAAGCGGGTTGAAAAGTTGGTTCTTCCCAGCCAGAAACTTTCTCCCTGCGTGCGCATGCCCGGAGTCTGGTGGGAGGTTGAGGGGGGGAGCTGGGAGTGGGGGGGGTTGAAATAAGGAGGAGGCTGGAGGGAAGGGATCTGTTCAGTCTGAGCTCGGCAGCTCCCGGGCGCGTTTGCACTCCGGCACAGGCAGTCGGCGCCGGGAGCAGGAGGAGGGTGAGAACCTCCGTCCATCAGCCAGAGCACCTGGACACCTGGCCCCGCTGCTCGCTCGGATCTGCCTGTACCCGCTGGAGGGGCAGCGGGGTGGGGAGAGAACTGTGCCCCCCCCAGGGCCAGCAGAGACATAGACCTAGCCCAACCTCTTTTTTTTACTCCTGTGTTTTGCTTTCCCTATTTTTTTTTTTCATTATTTCATTTTACCAGCTCAAATTTAGCCCAGGATCTTTTAACTGCTGCCAGCGGTGGAGCACAGATCGGGATTAGGTAAATAAAAATACCAATTCGTTTTGTTTGGTTATTGTTTTGCCAAGCCCTGGGGGTTGGGGATAATCAAATACAAACTCCTCTTTTTTTCCCCCCTCCTTTCGTCCTTTCTGTCACACACCCCCCACCCCACCCCTTCCCTTCCACCATGCCCGGGATGGTGCAGAAGTGGGGACATTGTGGTTCACATGAGTAGGATCGTTCTCCCTGGGGCGGGCGGAGGGCCGGGAAAAGCCTTCACATGGCTCTTGGATATTTTGATGCTATTTAAAGATTCGTCTTCCCCTTTCAAAGTTGTTTATCCCCCGTCGCGGAGGAGCTGTGTTTCTAACCCGGGCTAAAAATGACACATCCGAGCTCCAAAACAGAAGCCTGAATGTTCTTTATGGACTTAAACTTTCAGCTTCTCCTCCTGTTCTTTCCTTTTCTGTGCTTTCTTTCTCTTCTTTCCTTCCTTCCTACCCCATGTTTAGCGTTTTAGGGTGAGAAGCCTTCTCTAATTCCTTCTAATGCCATAACAGAAATTAATCTGATGGTTTTGTGTCTGACTGGTTTGAAACGAGTTCAGCGTAGGGAGAGAGGGAGCTTCTCCTGAGGCCCACTCTATAAAGTGTCAGTGCAAAGCTGAGGATTAAGGTACAGTTGTTATAGTTGGCTTTTAGAAGGGAAACTGTAAAAATCGAGCGGTTTAGAGATTATCAGAGCGCTGCGGGAATTGTCCGATAAAACGCGAGCAGGGCCGGAGGGCAAGAGCCATGTCCCGGACAGGTGCACAGTAGGTCCAGTTCAGTCAGTCGGAAGCCAGATGAGGAAAAAGGGGCTAATCCCTTACGCAGCGCTGAGCTGGATCCCTGTGGCGCTGGTGCCGCTGGAGTGAGCCCGGGGGGTGCCCGGGTTCGGCCCGGCCTAGGGGTGCGGGTCTGTGCCCTGCGGGGTGTCACCGCAGAGGTTCTGACCCCTTCCCCGTGTTTGTGCGTGCTGTGGCCGCGGGAAGCGAGGAGTACGGAGTGAAGAAACTCTCTGGGAGGGAGGAAGGACTACTTATTTAATCGTGCTTTGGGATGCATCTCTAGGCAGAAAGCGAGAATGAACCTTGTGCTGGGGGCCTTTCTACAGACTAGGGGATTACTAAAAAACCCCACGCAATTTAAAAGCCAGCAAAGCAACCTAAAAACTTCTACAGGGTTTGAGGAGCGTGGCCCCTGCGACCGCCCCGCCGGCACTCGCCCGCCGCAGGCCGGCCCTCGCCCTGGCCCCCGTGGCCCGTGTCCCACCGGATCCCGACCCGGGGACGCCGGTGTTGTTGTTGTTGTTTTGTATAACGGCTGCCTCAGGCAGCGCAGCGATCGCTGGTGCAGTCGGACCCCTGTTATTATTATTATTGTGAGCCTAAAATCCTCCGCATTCATTCGCACTCGCAATGGTGGTCTGGGGAAACTTGTCAACACTGATTCCGTGATAAAATGTGAATGATGATTTTGTAAGGATTGAGGGGAGATATCCAAGGCACATGCTGACTGAACTCTTCCAGTCCTCATTAATGTTAGCAATTAACTCTTTCACGCTCAATTAGCCCCGAATAAACCTGCTTTAATAGATTCTGCACACTTCATTAATACTCTGAATAAATCTGTGCTGAACAATGCACTTTATTCCTCAAGAGCACCACGCTCGAATAATGCGGAGCGAAAGGGCAATTTTATTCCCTTTCCAGTTAGTTTCCCAAACACAGATAAATTGTAAGCATTATTTCCCCAGTTAAACTGATAGGAAGGAAAAATCTCCTCCTCTCAAAGGGGACAAAATAGGCGATCCGGTGGCAAAAAGCTGCACATCGATGCAATGAAGCTGAAAGGACAGAGCTACCAAACTACGAAAGATCCGGGCAAACAGGGAGACTTTTTCTTTTTTTTCTTTTTTTGACAGATGAACCTGATTGCTGTAGTTTGAGACTATCGCAAGAATGTAGCATTTTATGCTCGCCACTTTATCATGTTTGTAAAAATAAGCAAAGTTCTCGGGGTAATTTACCTCCTCCATTCTTCCATGTGGAACTAATTAGCAAACCTCATTATTTATGAGTCAGGTATTTAATGTAACAAATATCCCTTTCAAAGGACACATCGGAAATTGATAATTCCAGGTGGAAAGGAAAAATACCGACTACCCATAAGATTACTTAAAAATCCATCTAATTTCGCCCCCTATGCTACCATTAAAAAAATACGGGGGGGGATTTTTCTTTATTTTCGCATAAGAAGGTAGGATTTAAACTGGAAGGTTAAGATTACAATGGTTTTAAAACAATGGCAACTGGACAATAGTATTACTGTATCTTCAAACAGGACAAAGGGTAAGAAAGCTGGAGACAGATGCAGTCTTTCAAGTTTATGATCCTATTTTGCAGGGTAAATTTATCTTGGCATGAGTGGGTTTTGTTTCAGACAGAACACAAGTGGTTTGTTCTTAATTACTCACCGAGCTAGTTTGTGTTGAAAAAGATAAACCCCACACCGTTTTATTGCGATGAGGGAATTCAAGCAGAGAACTCGCGGGGTCTTCTTCTGTAAGAAAAATAAAAATAAAAAAGAAGCCCCGATAACGATCTGTTTACATGAAACAGAATTAAAGGTGGTGGTGACACCGAAATCAAAGAAACATTGATCTCTTTGCGGGCAAGCGGGAGAGCGGAGAGTTCCTGCTCTGGGAAACACGTTCGCTTTGATGTCTCGGAGAGGGGGGACTTCTTTATGAAATACTCTGCTCTTCATCTATATTTTTTACTATCCCGGTCTCACAGAGCAAAAGTGTAGCTTACATTTCTGGAGAAGTGCCAACAAACTTGTAGTAGCGTGAATGCTCTGCTCCCACTTCCCTTTTTCTCACTCTCTTTGCTTTTTTCTCCTTTCCTCCTCATGGTTTCTTTTTTTTTTTAATTTTGATTTTTTTTTTTAAATAATACTAATATTCTATCAAAAAAACACAGCCGCAGTGGATGCTATTATGAACCGATTGTATTTCTTTGTGGTTTCTGCCCTTTATTCCTTTGGGAAATTGAAAGAGGATTTTTTTTAAAATACATGTTATCAAGAAAGAATTTACTCAAATTGACATAGCAGAGTTTTACTTATGTATTCCATATCAAATATTGTCTAAGTATACAAAGAAAAAAAGAGGAATAAGCCCAGAAATTTACTCTTTACGATAGTATGTTTCATGCTTGAGAGATCTAGGACTACTTAGTCAGGGCAATAGACACAGAGCCGTTGTGACAGGCAGAACAAGACATTTTAGGTACTCGGACAGGAGTGTTTTTCATGCACTTTATTCTCAGGGTCATGGATTAAGGCATTTATGCTGCAAAGTGGACACGCCTAGAGTATGGGCAGCACTAACAAAATAAAAAGCATTTCTCTAGTTGAACAACAAAACAGTCTGGTTGCTTCATTTGCTGTAAGTAGTTAGGGGGGAAAAAAAGGGTGGGATTGGTGGGGCAGGAAAAGGAGGAGAATGTGTAGTGTGTACATTTTTCAATCAACTGCTGTCCAAAATGTATCCAATTAAAAAAGACAAACTGTCACAATCTCTTATTCTGGGTCATTGCAAAGGAATTCTTTTAAGGTTTGGGTATCTATTCCTGCTGCTGATTTACATAAAGCAGTGTGAAAGGTGGGCCCAATGTCTACAGCTACTAATGAGTAAGCTTCTCCCTCTTGCACCTTCCCAGCCACTGCTCCTCAGACCAGACAACAGCTCACATATAAATCAGATTTATTTCTCTTTAGACTTCTTCCACTGCCACCCACCCCAATCCCCAACCCCAGAAGCCCTACAGCTGAGTGCTACAAGAATCCTGCTGTAACTCTGTGGGACCTTCTGGGGGTCCTACTGTGACTCAGCAGGAATCCTATCAGGGATCTTATAAGGATGCTATGTGGATCCTGCAAGAACCTGCAGGAACCCTCCAGTGAATCAATGGGGATCTTATGAGTACCCTCTAGGGATGTATTGAGAACAAATCAAGGAGTTTAATGTGGAGAAAGTGAATATAAGCTATTGGCGGAGTAAGGAGGAGTGTCCCTGGGTTGCTGAGAAGCAACCCCTCCAAAAGCTGTGGGTGCTTTTGCACCCACAAATGGAAAGCTGCATCTCCACCGCCAAATCTCAGGTGGCATCTCCTGCCAATATTTTGACAGCATTTGGGGCTGAATTTGCAGTCAGAGGCTAATGTATCTTGCATTGCTGCCTGGTAGCACTTTCCCCTCTGCCTTGTGGGGTGCAATGGGTAGGGATCTGGCTGAGAGGAGAGGCTAGGGGCTTTACTGGACACTGAAACAGAGCAAATTGATGGCATTCAGCCCAGGGAAGGGCTGGAGCCCTGTGGCCCTGCAGCTGGTGGGCTGGGTATCCCCATGAGAAGGGTTCCTCCAGCTCTTGCCTTGTTGCCTTTTGAAGGCTTCTAATTGAGCGATTGCCTCGATCAGGAGGTGGGCTTGAAGCCAGGCACTTCCCCTGGGAAGAGCAAATGGCACTTCAGATTTGTCACCCAAACACAGCATTTTGTCTTTTTGCCATGCATGAGAGGGCTGTTGGCTGGTATTGACAATTTCCTTTTTTTGAGTAAGGGAAAATGTGCACTTCGGAGCACCCAAGTGCATCCCCCCAGCCTAGAGGCAGAGGCTTGGCTGAGGTCAGATTGCAAGGAGCTGAGCAACCCTGGGGCAGCAAGATCTATGCATCTCCTCCCTGTGAAACCTCTAAAGTCAGGGCTAAAGGCAGTTTTTATGGACAGAGGTAGTGGGCAGCATCCCACTCTCTTCTAAAGGCTGAAGCACCTGAAAAGTGATTTTAAATTGCATGGGAGAAGCCTTGATCTTTGTGGGCCAAAACAGCATCTTTTTTCTATCCCACTATGGAGGATCATTGGTGGTCTGCCCACCACAGGGATGCTGCTGTGGGGGTGAGTGATTGTGGATAGTGTATGGCTTCTGTGCATGAGGGATGAGGAGAGGGAAAGTCTGCAGACCTGTGAGGATGCACTGACAGCCAAAAGTTGTTCGGGCTTGGTCAGGCCAAGTCCAAAGCAACCTTCTCCTCTGGCTTTGAAGAATGATGGTAATGAGGGGTGAGAAGTTCTGACTGTTTTTATCATCATATAAATTAACCTCTCCCTCTTCCCCCTCTCCACCATTATTTTCCAGATATTTTCCTCCCCTATTCCCAAGATCCTCCTCCTGAGTGGTCACAATGGGAAGTAAGACCCTGCCGGCCCCAGTGCCTATTCATCCTTCCCTTCAGCTCACCAACTACTCATTCCTGCAAGCATTCAATGGGCTGCCGGCCGTGCCCTCTGACCACCTTTCCAACCTCTATGGCTTCAGTGCCCTGCATGCTGTACACCTTCACCAGTGGACTTTGGGGTACCCAGCCATGCATCTGCCCCGCTCCTCCTTCTCCAAAGTACCCAGCGTATCAAGCCTGGTGGATGCACGGTTCCAGCTGCCAACCTTCCCGCTCTTCCCACATGTCATTCAGCCCAAGCAAGAGGCCACAAATATGACCCTCAAAGCTAAACCCCGCTTTGACTTTGCTAACTTAGCAGTGGCTGCCACACAAGAGGACCACTCTAAACTGGGACAAGCAGACAGTCAGGGCTCACCTGCAGGGCTGGGGTCTTTGCTTGAGGTGACTAAACTCTCACCAGAGAAGAAACCCACGCGAGGAAGATTACCATCCAAAACCAAGAAGGAGTTTGTGTGTAAGTTCTGTGGCAGGCACTTCACCAAATCCTACAACCTTTTGATCCATGAAAGAACCCACACTGATGAACGGCCCTACACATGTGACATTTGCCACAAGGCCTTCAGAAGACAAGATCATCTGAGGGATCACAGGTAAAAATTCTACTTCTCCTGTCCTTTTTATTGTATCTGCACACTACTCATTACACATCTACAATCATGAAGGTGCTGGTAAGAAAAATCATCTTTCTGTCCAGCCGGCAGCATTTCCTCTTGGTTTTCCTCTGCCCATTCCTAGTGGAGGACCCCAAAAATTCGATTTGGAAGAGAGCCATGTTGTTCTCACTTGTCCTGCAAAAATGGCTTGCATGGCTTCCTTCTTAGCTTTCACAGGAATTTTCATCCTCCACTTGTACTGTCTTGTGTCTTCTGTGTTTGTGGTACTTCCTAAGTGTCATGAAGACACATAGCCTGGTGACCTTCAAATTAGAGAGAAGCTTTTTATCCTTAAGAAAGGCACTTCTGTAAGTCTCCAACACGGCCCTCTCTTGCACACACGCATATGGGTGATCACCTGAGTGCTGCACTCGAGCACTCTTGGTCACAGCAGTAAGTGTTAAAAGTGTGTTCTGCATCAGGTAGCTCACAGCTGAGTTTAGGCTGCTTCTTTCTGACATCTCAATTGTTTTTTTCTCTCCCTAGATATATCCATTCTAAAGAAAAGCCTTTTAAGTGTCAAGAATGCGGGAAAGGATTTTGCCAGTCCAGAACACTAGCTGTCCACAAGACACTGCACACGCAAGTAAAGGAACTGAAACCTGCGAAACTTAAATGCTGAATCTCCAACTTCTATGAACTTTTTCTCCCCTTCAGACTTTACACCAAAACCAGAGCAGAAACAAATCTTTCAGGATGGGAGCACTGAACTTTGTGTTCTGTTTTCACTTGTACTTTAAAAAGAGTAAAACCCGCGCCCCCCATCCCTGCCCAAGCAACTAACTTCCTAAATCATGGGTGAAAAGATTGTTTTTGCAGTTAAAACACCCATGAGTGACGGCAGAGTGCTCACTGACTTGTGTGGCTTTGATAAACTTTATGCCAAAAGGTGGTGCTCACGTGTTGGACAGGAATCTCTTTCAAACCAAATAAAACCCCACAAGACTTCCCCCTCCCAATCCCAACTAAAAGACCCAAAACATAGCTTTCAAAAGTATTACTTAAAAAAGAATCCTCTTATTTTATACTTTTTTTTTGACTGTATAAAGCTTCTTATTTTTACACTTCAGAAATTACAGAGAATTCCAGAAGGCAATTAAGAACTGAAACGGTGGTTTCTCATCACAGCACCATTAGGACGAGGAAAAAAGCAACTTGCAAATCTCATTTGCTAGTTCATTTTCTCAAAAGGAGAAGAAAATTAATGCTTGGTAACGACCTAAATCTCTCAAGTTTGGAGTCCTATCATGGCTAGAAAACACATCCAAATCTTAGACCTGCAAGTTCCCAGTGCTTGGGATCAATCAGTGTTCATGGGACATGGAGAGTATTTCTGCCTTGTGGTCTAGTGTGTGCTGTGAGGAGGTTTTTAGCTTGCGGACTTATTTAAAACAAACCAAAACCAAACCAGAGGAAAGAGAAATGGCAATACATCTAATTGATGGTATGCACAACGTGGTTTTAGTGGTACTTTAAAGTCTTCGTGTGTCCTGATGAGAGAGAACAAATCTCAACCTGAGAGCGTATTTTTTCAAATGCTGGCTTTCCGAACAGTGTATTCAAATTAAGAGACATTCCAATAAGTTTTGTTTATTAAAAAAACCAGAATTTGTATGGCTGTTTGGCACTTTATGCTGATTATTGGTAATTGACATTTATCACTGGATTGTGTGTGTTTTTTAAGTATTAAAATAAATCGTTATTTTACAGGCAAGTATGCATGGACTTATATATGTGTTCATTTGCTTTCTGGTCTCTTCTCTAGCAAACCTTCTCTGTTAATATTCATAGCTTTTTTCTTCTTTTTTTTTTTTTTTTCCCTGAGCTAAATGATTTCCTCTGCGGCTGTTTCTAGCAGCCTTTGAAAGTCTGGCTCTTTCCTTTACACATGAGATTTCCCCCTCCTCATTTTTTTTTTCCTTTTTTTTAATTTCTTTTTTAAGGCTGACAAAAGTAAACAGATCTGCAGAGAGTCAAATAATTTTGCTGCTGGTGTGGAAAAAAAAATCGCCTTGGGTAACTAAATCTTAGGTATTAGCTGATAAGATTAGGTGTCAGAAGTGTTATAAAACAAATCAGATGAATAATGGGCAAACTGTTGCTGCTTTCACAGCCTGAAGGCGCTGTGGGGAGAGCCGCCTTCGCACACCCTTCCCTTGGCTTGTCAGGAGTGGGCATTTTTCAGCCGCATCTTGGGCCGGTTCAGCGCTGATTGGGGCCGCCTTTGATTCCCAGCAGCTGTCTTAGATCAGAGATGTTTATCCCACAGCGAAACCGCTTCGCATCAAGACGGAGGAGAGAGAGCTCAGGGTTGGGCGATCCGCCTGAGACTTTCGAGCGCTTCTTGCCGTCTTTTCTCGTCCCCTCGGCAAACCCTAAACACTTTTCCACCCTGTCACAAGCCAACCCGCCCTCAGCCCGCGATAAGAAAAGTCTCCTGCGAATTCGAGCTGTGACGCGTCCGAACAAACGTCGGACTCGGCCGGCGGCTCCTGCGCTGCCGCTGCGCGGATGCTCTGACGCCGCAAGCCCCGTGATGCGACGCGGTCCCTTTGCCCATTTCCCCGATCCGCTCTTAGAAAACATTTCTTTGGTCAAAGAATCCTATCGACTACAAGGGGGAAAACTGCGGTTGTAGCTTATTTAATATAAACGTGGGGGGAAAAAATCTCCCCCCCCTCTGTTTTTGTTGGACACCGATTAGAGCGCATTGTGACCAATGTACTGAACCGCGCCGGCTAAGGTGGGCCGCAGGGTCCACCTTGGGCATGGGGGTGCTGGGGTGACCCTTCAGCATCCACTCCACGGGCGCCGTGAGAACGGGCTGCAACTGAAGCCGCGCTGCTTCTGCTTTGCCTCCCGCCCGCTTTCTGCACCGCTTAAAGATGTTTGCTTTAGGTTTCTTTTTTACTTAAAAGGCATCTGAAAACTACCCGCTCGGTACAAGCGAGCTGTAGAGAGGCGAAACCCGCCGTGCGCGGAGCCGAGAGCGACGCTCCGAGGAGCTATGTTCGCGCAGAGTCTGGTGGGAGCCCGGGGAATCCAGTCCCTGCGCCGGCCCGGCGTTGCCCAGCCGCATCGGGCCGCGTTTTCTCGGCAGCGTCTCTCGAGGGCAATTTTCGCTGCCTCCGGAGGTCCCTCCCCCGCTCCACAGCTGCGTCGCCTTGCGCAAGGCCAGAGGGAGCGACTGCCCGCGGAGCGGTTCTCGGGAAACGCTGCCGGGACCGGGCACGGCTTCGCGGCCTTTCGCGCCTCTCTGAGGATGGACCTCTGGCCCGGAGGGCTGACACGGTGTTAACTGAGAGCCTAAGGGCTTGGGGGGTTCACCCCCTGCCCCATTCCTCCCGCAGCCTTGTGTTTCTTCTAAAGGGAGAATCAGAGAGAAATCGAACTTTTCGTGGTACGCAGCAACCGGGATGCTCCTGGGCTCCTGTAGTGGAGGGGCGAAGTGGAGGCCGCTGTCCCTTGAAGCCAGTCGTTTTTCAGGGGTCGTGACTACGAGGCAGAAATCTGAGTCGAGTCCAAAGGGAGGGATGCAGGGAGGGTCACTTCACTGAGGCTTTCCCACGGTCGCTCCACCATCTCCTTAACACCGGGACACCCGTGGTGAGGTAAGAAGCTGTCTCAGTTACTGGTTCCTGGGAACCATTATAACAGTGGATTGTGAAGGTGGAGAAACTGCTTCTCCCAGCTGGGCATGAGGAGAGTTTCATTTGTAAGACTGAAATCTGGTGATGTTCTTGCCAAGAATTTCCTTGAACATGTATTTTTATGTGTAATTAAAAAAACCCAACCTAAACCATCCCCAGAGCTGACATAATCAGAATTACAGATGTATTACAACTACCTGGGCAACCGATTGAGCGCAGGATGTGCACCAACCCTTTAATGGCAATTGTATTGCACCTATGGGTGTATGTATGTCTTCTTCCCAGAAGGCCACTTTCAACCTCATGCAGACAAAAGCTAGTCATGCTGGCGGCTGCATGAGTGAACAGTTTGCCTGTTCCCTCCACTCTTCTGAATTTTGCTAGGCAGTATCAGTTCAGTTATTCCAAGGAAAGCAGAGACAAGTCGTACTAACTCCCCAAAGTAAATGAAAGGTATTAGGAAATGTGCTGTTTGATTGAGAATAAGAAATAATTTGAATAATTATCTCCCCTTTTTTTCTTTTTATTTTCTTACTTTGATTGAAACTGATATTCACACAGTGAATAATACTTACTTAGGCCTCTGTCTGCGAATTGTAAGCTGATTCTATTTTCACAGTTGCTTTAACTTTTGCATTTTCATCATAAAAACATCACTAAATGGGACTTTGCAAGAATAAGAACAGGGCACCTGACCCTCGTCCCTTCTTGCAGGATTTACAAGAGAAACACAGATTTTTTTGGTCATTCTTAAAAGTTTTGAATTTTTTTAACCATTTCCAGTTACAGAGGAAAATATGTAAAGATGTCATGGCACATCTCTCTCTCTTCCCCCCACTCCTTTACATTCCAGTCATTCTTTGTCTGCCCATAAACTGTTACTACTCTACAAGATCGTGATTCTGCACAATCTACTCAGCCTGGTTTTTCTGATGGGTGCAGGAGCAAATACTGTCAGATGGGATCTTCAGTATGCATTCATGAAACAGAGCAAAAGCCTCTCTCAGAATGTGCACTGGAACAGCAAATAGTTACTTTTCAGCTGTGGATTACATGTGCCTCTGAAAAAGGGACCACAAATCATTGGGTTTTTAAAGGTTCCGCATGAGTTGTATATTAATGCCAGTTTTCCTAGGGATGGATTAATCCCAGCTTGCCAGTTGTGTGGCTACAGACAATGTTGATGGGGTTGGGGGTAGGGGAGAAGGGAAATGGGAAAAGGAGAGAGAAATTAAAAAGATACATCACAGAAATACATGGCCTAAGCGGCAAGGAGCCATAAGTAGTTAACTTTCAATATCTTTTCTACCTGTCACCACATGTGAGAAGTCACTTTAGCTCCCTGTTTTTGTTTGTTCACTGGTAAATTTGGGATAATGCTGCTGCTTTTGCTCCCAAGAGGCCTGGCACACCCATGTAGAAACCATCGCTCAGCCCCAAGTAGTGCAAGGAGATACTCTGATTGGTACCTGGGCAGCAGAAAGCAGTGTCTGATCTGGGAGACCTAACGGAGTGTACAAGACAAATTTATATTCACATGTAATTCTTTTTCAGCCCTGGCAGTTTTGTTGAGAGATGGAGTCCTAGAGCCCAGAATGCACTTCTCTACATTCCTATCTAGTGACTAAACTGGAGAAATGGTATGGGCCAGATTCATCCCTGGTAGGACTCCAGTGACATCAGTTATCTTTATAGGAGTTTTTTGAATGAAGTCAATTGGGTTTTACATGACTGAGTTTGGCCACATGCATATTCAGCTGCTCAGAGAGCTGCAGTAGTGAAGGAAGCTTTCCTTGTCTTAGAATCACTTCTTAGTCTAGGAGGCACAATCTAATCCATTGACCTGTTTTACACAGTCAAATTTA
The DNA here is from genome assembly GCA_028565055.1 of Phoeniculus purpureus. Classification (NCBI taxonomy): domain Eukaryota; kingdom Metazoa; phylum Chordata; class Aves; order Bucerotiformes; family Phoeniculidae; genus Phoeniculus; species Phoeniculus purpureus. The sequence continues at coordinate 62,989,874 of JAOXOE010000256.1, read as the reverse complement.
CCTGATGTAAACTCAAGAAGCAGCTGAGCCTGCTCAGCATCTAGCACAACTTAACCCGTAAACAACCCAGATACCCCCAAATGCTCATAACTTCCCATGAAGCTGTGTATTTGTCCATCCTGTTACATCCTGTACATTTGTCCATCCTACACAGCACCATGCCATGGATACCCAGCAGATGTGTTTACTTGTCACTGGGCAGCACACTGCAGGAACATTGGCACCAGGCCTGCAAGCAGAACAGTGGCTTCAGCACAGTGTGGTGCTGGAGTTGTTTGGCTCTGCCCTTTATTAGATCTAGCTGTTCCAGAAACCCTGTCGTGCTCATATGTCTCTGCCACTTCCAGTTCACTGCTCTCTGGGGCTGTAATACCTCTGCCAGTTATACCTGATGACAATATGGTAAATCACTAAAAAGTGCTGTTCCTTCACCTGTGCTTTAACTGCTGGCACTGACTCCCCCTACACCTTTTGCTTTACCTGAGACTGATGCTGCACCAAACATAAAAGTGTTTACATCAGTATGATAGTTCCTGACACACTAGATATGGAAAAACAGCCATTGAATCAGGGGCAGTGATTATCAAACGTTTGTCTATAGAACTTGTCACCACTGATCAGTTAAACTACTTGCAAGGTTCTGCATTCTTACTATATTTTCTAAGAAGCCAGTCAACTTGAACAATAAGAAAACTTTATAAGTTGAGTAGCAGAAGTAGTCTGGTCATATGAGTCACCTCAGTTATTTTCCAAGGGATAAAATCTCTTCTGATTTCTAATTTGTCTTCTGTCTTTACTAGATCTTTGGTGATGGAACTTGTATTTGTTTTCCAATACTTTTACATTATACATGTGGAAGAATGAAATCTGAGTTTATAGGCTTGTTCATCAATTTTACAGCAATTTGACTTGACTGAATCCAGTGGAGCTACTCAACTTTTACAGCAGTTGTGAGAAGAGAATTAGGCCTACCGATGGTTTTTGCTGCAGCCACAAAATCCACACTGCTGAGACTCACTATTGCTTTTCATCTACATTTAATTTCCCTAAGTTTTGTTTTATCATCTTGTCTTCTGTCTGTATTTGTCTGTATCTCATGCAAGGGTAAATAGAAGGGAAAAAGAGAAGATATTATTCCTAGCTTTTCAACAGGCATGTCAGCTTGTATCAGTCAACTGGCACCCAGTTTTAATTTTAAATTTTTTTCTTTTTTTCTTCCTCTTTTTTTTGTTTTGTTTCCCCGGTGACATTCCTTTGTCCCACACATTAATCCTTCTTACTGTTCTCTCTTGCTTCCTCAGTGTTCCTAGAGTTCCTATCCTGCTCATCTCATTTCTCAGTTTGTGTTTCTGCCTCTTATTCAGCTCCATTGCAGTTTGCTTTCATGTTGCTGCAGCTGTAGTTTTATTTGTCACATCCTTGGACCTGTTGACTCTATTTCATTCTGGCCTTTTTGGTTACCTCTTTGCCATCTGCAAGTTTGTGTCTTCCAGAATTAAACAACAAATCCATCTTTCTTGCAGTCTCCAAAGTCATTCATCTCTTCATCTTCTTGCTTCCTTCACTTATTGAACCAACCACATAATTCCCACTCTTCTCTCATTGTGACGCCTTTTTTCTTTTTATCGTTTTGGCTGTTCAAATCACATGTTAGGGGTGAATGATTAATTTATTTAACAGGTGTTTTTTTTCTGTTGAAGGGTTGCCCAGGCAAACATGGTGTTCTTCCAAATGTATGTGATGATATTCAAGGTCCCTTCCAATCCCTAATGATTCTATGTGTCTTGTAAAGTCTTTTAAGATTGTTTCTTTACCTATTTATTCTCCACGATTTTGGCACCGGGCTACAGAAAAGTCTCAGGTACATTTTCAGAGACGAAAACGTCCCAATAAAGAAATATAAAAGTAAATAAAAACAGATCTGATCTAAAGTTATATTAGGTAGGAGGGGCCTGTAATGCTAAATGCTGCCTTTAGAGAATAACTGCATTCTGATGAGTGTGTTCATGATCCGTCTCTCTTTCCTTTCCTGTTGTACCTAGTGGGACTGATCAGACACACATCCAGTGAAAGGACTCCACTGCACTGCAGAGAACGAATCAGGATGTCCGTGATACACAACCATGTAGGGCCATAAGACTCTTTGTCTGCTCAGGAAGTCTCTTTCAAGGCTCTTCCATCCCTTATTAGTTGAACTCTTCAACTTCACAAATAACAACCCCCCATGTTTCTTTCCAAAGTGGCTGCTGAGATCACTTCAATGCTCCAGGCACAATCACCTCTGTTCTGCAGGTTTTCCTCTCTGCTGGTTGTCTCTGCTGTGTACAGAGACCACCCGCAGCCCCATGCTAGTGACTCTTCCAGAATGACACTCAGCTGGTCTCACTAGGATGTGCTCATGGCTGTGAGGCCTGAAAGGTGGATTTTTTTCATGTGGGTTAAGTTTCATTTTAACTGAACGTGGTGACAGGGCCGCTAATTTTGCTCTCTTAACATTTGTTTCATAATTGTTTGATCTGAAAATTATTGAAATTCCTTATTGCACCCAAGATGGGTTTTTTGTATGAGTGAAATTGTATTTGCTATGGGCTTCAGGTTCTTCTCCCTATTTCTTTACAGCCGTGAAACCTGATTTATGTAAGTGTTCTTGAAAAGAACACTTCTGTGGCAGAAGGAGAACTCAAAGCCTGTTAAGAATGTGACACTTTCCATCACTTTCCTTCCAACTGTCAGTGAATTCTTTCATTTTCTATTGTGTACTCTCTTTTGTGTTCTTCCTTAAAGAGCACTTCTCTTGGAGAGTGATTTCTCTAGCACTTTACAAACAGCTCTGGCTTTCACCACTCATCAAGTTGTTGCTTGATGTCTACTGAATATGCAGTGAGTTGCTGGATGCTGTTGGTATGCCAAATTTAGACTGTGTGGTGAATGCTGCCCTGTCCAGCTCTGAGCACAGTTTTTGCTGCCGGTCTTAGCAACCAATAAATAATTAAGAAGCTGGATATTTGATGATCCTTAAAGTGGACTAATCAGCTAGCCCTCTATTGTTGATTTCTTCATTAGCACAGGCATAGGTCCATGCCAAGAACTGGTTTTCCCTTATGTATTTATTTGGTGACCACTTGGATATGACTTAGGAAACAGTTAGTGTTTCTCCAGCAGTTGGGAAATGTTTACTTCCAGCTGTTTATTTCCCTCAGTGGATTAATAAGTCTATTTCAAAGTGCTGCTAAAAGGAAAACTAGGTTTTCAAAATGGGGAAGGAAGAACATTCATAGTGAATTCATAGTGAAAACTCCATTTTCTCTGCACTGCAAAGGAAATGTTTAAATTAAGAGTTTACAGTTTCCCCGACTTCCCAATGTACCTAATCAAATATATAAACTATATGCAACGTAATAAAAGCCCTTGCATCATCTGGGTAAAATGGAAGGGGAAACCAGGTGGAGTTGTTAGTGTTCCTGAATAGAACCTTTCCACTGCACTGATGTTATCAGTGTGATTATCACATTAGGGAAAAAATACTTTGCACAAAGATTTTGCTCAGTATGAAATAGTCAGCAAGGAGGACTCAGTATTTTGTGCCGTTTACTCAGAACCCCTGTGATCCATGAAGTCTCCTACTTTTTTCTTCTGACATGTAAGAGTTGGAGACTTTGTCATTTTTTTATTGAGACTTTGTCGTACTTACAAGGTGGGAATTTATTGTCTTCTGAGTTTAGTAAAAATATATATTATACAGCTACTCGTGCTTTTAATGAGCCAGACTTTTCAGTTCTAGGTAGATGACACACCTTATCCTGTTCTCCTGGGATGTGTTGGGTACATTTCCTTTGATGGTGATCTTACTAAAGTAGAATAAATTTGATTGTAAGGGCAAAGCTCTCATTACTACTGTCAGTGCTGTGAGCAATGCGGTGTATCAGAAGGAACTGAACAGCGATTAAGAGAACAGGCCCATCTGCTAGGCATGCTGGTTTGCATGCAGTCCCATGGACAAGCAGTGATGAGGATATGCTGGATGCAGGTTTGTCCAACACTGGCATATTTCTTCGACCCATTACTGCCACCATGGAGAATATGGAAGACAAAAGATCAGGAGGTATTTGGCTGAACTTGAAGGACTGAATATGGGTTTGAAAGTCACAACTCCAAAGGCAAACTTCTAGACCTAATATCTAAGCACCAAACTAATGGTGGCCCTATATTCAGAGTGCCAGAAAGTCCCAGCTGAAGTCTTTGTTGGCTGCAAGTTCTTAGCTCTTAGAGCATTGATTTTGGCACTTAACTTCGAGTTTGCTAGTTGACTTTAGTAGGGTTACCCAGTTTATAAATCATTCCTTGCATTTGGCCCAATGTTTGTAGACCTCCAGATGTAGAAGAGTGTGACCCAAAGGTGGATTTGGCAACTCCAATATGCCTTAGGTCGAACATCTGTAGGGAACATGTGTCTGATTTCCTCACGACTTCATTGTTTTAGTAGATGGTGTATTCAGTGCAATGTTATATCTGCTACTGAAATAGCTGAATGCAAATACAAGGAACCTCTGGGAAATTTTAGTTAATAGGAAAATAATCTAAACCAAATTCATCCAGTTATATAGCCAGAAGAAAAGAAATGAAAATAAAAGGAATTACTGATCCAACCAAGTAGGCACAGAAATGAAACCCCTCTAGGATTTTCTTTTTAGTTTCTCCAACTTCCATTAATTTAACGAGCAAACTAGGTCAACAGCACAGTCTTGTTATAAACAAATGAATGGCATAGATTCACTAATATTAAAATATCCAGGCATTCAGCATAATTCGCTGCTCTGCTGAGGGAGCTGTGGCACAGCAACTCTGCATTTGGCTCTGATCCTAATTCAGATATTCAGCCCTATGAGTCAATGTAGTGCAACTGCTGTAATGAAAATGTAACTATGGGGAAAGAAAGCTGCAGCATCACAAAATGTCACTTAGCCACAGTTTCAAATAGGCATAAGAGAAATCAAGTAAACTTGCATTTTAAATTCCTATGCCTGGATTTTATGCTGATAAAAGGCTGGGAGGTCAGACTGAGATATGGAAAGTTTTGTATCTCACTGTTGTTACAATACTGATGTGTTTATTCTGCAGTAACCTCACCAGTAATGAAACTAGTTGCAGAATTCAAAGGAAGATCACAGATGCCGTTTTCTCTATGTGCTTTCCCCTGCTTTGAAGAAGGGAAGTTTTTTCATTGTTGGTTTAAACTAGTTACTACAAATCTCAATGGATCACAAACTGATAGTGGCATCTACTGTAAATTGGTTTTTATTTCTCATGTGAGTGGACATCTTCATGGGAGAATCCTTTCCCACCCTAATTTTTGGGGTTTTTTTGTCATCTAGATATGAAAGCAGAAAAAATGCAGTTAAACTCAGCTGATTTAATATAGTCATAAGTGCTTTAGGTTTGTTCCAAACAAAGGCTGCTTGTCTGATTCAGAGCCAAAAACTCATACAGAATAACTTCTTGGAACACAGGTAAGAAATCTGTATAACAGACTGAAAGCAGTTTACAAGAAGTTAAAATATGGAAATGTCTTTGGACGAACAATTTGTTTACTTATATAAACAAAAATACATCACATAAATGGAAAAAACATATGCAGAAGTGTATTTCAGATATATCGATGATGAAATTATGCACTTCATATGGCGATCTGAAGAGTATTTAGAATAACGTATTCTTCCTATGGGCATACAAAGAACTTTAAAATCAACTCATCATGAATTTATAACCTGTTTCTCTGTACTTTTGATTAAAACAAAATGAAGAATTATTGGACACTGGAAGGTGGTTAAGACATGCTAAGTCTGGCTCTTGATTTCTGAGTAGTATGTAACCATCTTGAGCTTTTTTAACTTACTGCTGTCGGGAACAAGAGCTCCCAAGCCCTGTTGAGAATATTTGCAGTTATTGAAACTGGCATTGCTAAGGGCAGTGATTCCTGTCCGTGTATGCACGTATAAAAAGGTGTATGTATGGCTCCTTGGCTTCATTCATGTACCATTTTGTGACATGTACAGAACTCCTGGTCCTGATGGCAGAGCTCACAGTTTTATTTGACTATCTAATGGGTAGTTTAAGGATTTTTCAGATCTGGGGAAGAATTAAACTCAAAATGCCGACAAACTAGTTAAGGAAAATATTTTGAGATTTAACTCTTCCATCTTTTCTACTAATGTGAAGTGAGAATTGATTTAGAATCACTAAATCATAGAATCATAGAATCACAGAATAGCCAGTTTAGGTTGTAAAAGACCTTTAAGAGCATCAAATCCAAACATCAGCCTAATTGTACCAAGACCACCACTTAACCATGTAATTTAGCAACTACCTAACATGACTTTTAAATACATCCAGGGACGGTGATTCAACCACCTCCCTGGGCAGGCTGTCCCACGGCTTTATGACCCTTTCAATAAAGATTTTTTTCATAACATCTAATCTAAAACTTCCTTGGTAGAACTTGAGGCCATTTCCTCTTGTCCTGTCACTTGTTCCTAGTGAGAAGAGACTTGAACGAATATTTGCTGGAAAATGGGAGTTGCCTTTAAAATAAGGATTTGATTGTACTGTCTGAACACTTTATGGGAAAGACCACTTCATAATATTTCAAACTGTCTCTTTGTTCTGGAAATAGTTCTCAGTGACAACAGTCACATATCTGTCCATTTGAAGGTAGTATGCTAGATACAGTTTCTTGAGGAGACACCAAAATCAACAGCACTTGTGGTCTTGGATGAATTAGAAAATGAATCAAGATCATTTATCCAAACCAGTCACTGTTTCTACTTATCACCAACGTTTCTATACCCACAGCATATCAAGCCACACACTATTTGCCCTAGTGTTTATGTCTGTAACTTAGATACATCCATCTGTAACTGAAGTTTGGCAAAAGCTGAGAAAGTAAAAATATATTTAGAATGTTTGTTTAAAGCATTATACATAATTAGTCAAATTAATGAACAAATATTTTCTATGTGAGAGTATTAAAGTGTTTATGTTGTCCAGATGATACTTACTATGTCAATTGTTTGTGGACAGCCAGTATTTTCTTTTCAAACTATCACTGGTTGGACTGGCTACCTGGCAGTATTCCTTTTTCCTGATTAGATGCATGAGTAGCACTCCCAATGAATATTTTTGCAGTTCTGGGTTCCACAAATACTCATATATCCACCCTTCAAATCTGGTGTCTGAACACTTTGTGCCAGGAAAATTCATGGAAATTATGGCTCAAAGATACTAATTAATGAAAAGCAAAAGGACATTTCTGTTCAAAATAAATTGCACTGTTTTTCCCAGACTAACACACAGACACTTATTCTCTGGTGATAGACAATGCAGAAAAGAAATAAATATCCATAAATAAAACAATTGAATTTTATTTCCTGCTTGCAAACTGTGTGTGGGTGGCGATTCTCTTCTATTTTATTCTGAGTCAGATTCAAGCTGGACTTGAACATTGTTTGCATCTTGCGCTTTTTCTTGTGAAACTTGGGAACTTGTGGAAAGGGGTCTTTCGACAGTGTAGTGTTTCGAGTTCAACTTTGCAGTAGTAGTGAAACTTGGCTTATTGTATTCATATGGTGGCTAGATGCTGCTTGGTCATCATGTATTCGTATGGTGGCTAGTTGCTCCTCTCATGTCAGCAAATTGGAAGACAGATGTCTTTTAACTTTTTTTTCGTTATTTCCAGACACAGAGCTGTCTTGCAAGGGTCAAACAAATGTCCATGTATTCAGAAGCAAACATTGTTATCCTGCTGAAGGGTTTACAGTCAAGTATGAAGATTTCAGAATTTATTTTTGAGTTAACGTCCACATCCAGTTTTTTTCCTTGCAAAAGCTATTTTAACAAAAAGAAATAAAAAACTTTCATAGTGATGGAATTTTCAATATAATTTTTAATGTATGGATGTTTTCAGATGCTAATCTATATTATATGCAAACACAAATTGATCTGTTTTACTTACTGTTGGTATTCTGTAGCCACAATGTCTGTGTAGGCTGGCTGGAGTATGAGTTACATGTTGCACATATGAGTTTCTTGCAAAGCTCAAACTATAATTTTGAGATGTAGAGGGCTTAGTTTCAATGCCTTTGATTTGCCAAGACTAGAGGCTTTATATATGGCTTAAAGGTAACATCTGACCTGCTCATGACTGATAGACTCTTTAGATAACTTGCTTCTGAAGCTACATCTGTACTAGTGTATGCATTGTGTCTCTCTGTGAGATCAAGAGAAACTTAAGACTATACAGTTAAAATGAGCAATTAAAATCCGTGTTTATGGAACAAAAATGTCTTATCTCACATGCTGCTAAAAACCAAAGGGCAATTATTTCAACATCATGCAAGCTGTTAAGACATGTGTGAGCCCAAATTTAAAAACTTCTGCAAAATTTATCCTTTGCACTTTTCATCTCGTGTGTAAGAGAAACATCTCCTTCCTAGGAAGGCATCATACATCACTGTAATTGACAACATGTGCATTACACACACAATCTAAAATCAAATTGTCATGCCTCAGGGATTCCATCTGCTGTCAGATCTAACCTACCACAAAGTGAGCAGAAGAGCTAGGCTCACTCAGATTGCCAGTCTATGCTGTACAACTGTGATGATATGAAAAAATGGTAGTCAAGGCATGTGATTTGTCATAATAATTCTGCTAAGTATTGTTAAGAAAGAGATGATAATCAGGATGAGTAATAACAGCCAAAGCCTAGGATTCTGCTCTGTTGCGCATAATGATTTCTTACCATTTCTTACATCTTCTGATGCATCTAGTGCTACTCATTGCTGAAGGAGATTACTGGGCAACTGATTCACCACTTGATCTGATTTACCATGAAAATAATCTTTGGAAATGGACCTGACAACAAAATCATATCAAATGCATTGTTAATGAGAATTAAGAGGCGTCTAAAGGAATGTAAAAGTCTGTAAGCCAACTGAATGACTTTTGTGGCAAATATGATAAAACAGAATTGGTCTGGTAGATGTCTGTTAAGTGCAGGGATTATGAACCAAAGAAGTCTTATTTGCCTCAGTCATCCCGTCCTTATGATTAAAATGACTTGTGGTAGTGGGCAGTGTGTTGCAGGACTATATTTTCATTTTACTGTGTGTTGCCAAAAAGTCCACCTGTGTGGAAACTGCAATATAGATTTTAAACATAACAGAAGCAGGCATTTGCAGTTCATCTGTCACTAACAGGCACAAAACATTTTATTGACTTAGAAGACACTTATATTTAAAATATTTTTAGCTGTAATAGTAATCCCTAACTATTTTTTAAAAAAACAAACTAATTGGAAAGAACTGTTTATCACAGCCTAGCATTCCCAGAAGGGGAGTCAATTTGTATAAACATGCTAAAACTGACCCATTTATGAAATGTTATGGAGAGCTGAGAAGAGAACCACAACAGATCTTTATCTTACATTTGCTGCTTTAAAAGATCAACGATAGGGTGAAGGCTCAGGCTAGTTATCGCGTGTGTTTTAGACATGAATGTTAAGGTCATCTAAAATCCATTGCCAAAGCCACTGTGACTGCCAGCAAAATGTAAACTAATGTTCCAGGCCTCTCATTATACGCTTAATATGAATATGCTTCCCATTCTACATAAATCACTATGAATGCAGCAATCAGTTTGCTCCTATGAAAGCTACTAAATACAAATGTAGATGAAAAGCTGAATGCTCTAAAGAATCCATTGTAAGCAGCTGATGGGAGAAAAAGGGAAAAAAAAGCACAAGAAGGATATATCTGTATTTAATTATATAGAAAAAAGTTATTAAAAAAAGTAACAATATGCATATTGTCAAATTGATTTTTAATGGTGTTTAATCTAGTAAATGAATATTAACGTCAGAAAGAACTGCAAAAGGGCCAAATATGGTCTGCTTGTTCTAATTTGTCCATAAAATACCAGTCATCTTCAGCAAACGTTCTGCAGGAACATCCCCATGCAGTTGAGATAAACTGAACATTTAGGATGGAAATCGGCAGAGAAGCAAACTCCCCCAGCCTTATTTTAACCACAAAAAGATTGCTTTGTGTAAGGACTGCAGTATTTCCTTTTCTTTAAGTGAGAGGTCATTATGGCCATACATGGCCATGTATACCCAAGAAACAGAGGGAAAGTGCAAACCAGTCTCTTTCTGTCGTAGCCTTTGTGTAACAGGTTGGCAAAGTTCATTTAGACAGTATTTTCATTCCCATTACATCCAGAAGCTTGACGATACAAAAGCTATATTCAGAGTTCTTCCGGGAGGTTTGGCACATAGTGCAGAGTGCTCCCAGTTAGGAGTGGGGGTTCTTGAAGTATCATTCAACAGCTCTGGTCTGTCTATGCTGGTGTTCCTGGTGTTGATACAGATGTTTCTTCTGAGTGCCTAGTTACCACAGAAAGATTTAGGTCATACCAGAGTACTTTCTCCTTGCTGCAGATCGCAGCTTTCAGGCTCAGGTTTCTCTGAAGTCAATGCAAAAGTGAGGCAAAGCCTTAAGCAACATCATTATTACAAACCTAAATTAGAACAGATGGGGAATGTTGACAAGAAATAAAACAATTTTCCAATGAGTGAAGCACATGAAAGTTTTGGAAAGTGCGAGATAGAGATTATCTAACAATGACCCAGAAAAAGTGTTTTATTTATAATGTTGCTGAGTAGCATTGGTCTAAGCTAGGACAATCACCATATAAACATGGATTTTTTTGAAGAGTGTTTAGCCTTCTTCACTGAAAAACTGAGTGAGAGATAGAGGGAAGGTAGACATAGCAAGGAAGAAGGGAGAAGAGAGGCTGACAGAAAAAACAAGAAGATTGCCAGAGCAAGGAAGATGGTGTTTGTGTTTAAAAGAAGAACTTGAGGCTGTGCCAAATCAGAATTTTCTTTAGGAACTTGAGAGCTGAAAAACTTCATAAGCATGCACATGTCATGGGCAGAGGGAGACAATGCGAGTTCACTGTAGAGTACTGTGGCAAGGCTGGGGAGAGAAAATAGAGAAGAGAAAGAAACAGCCTTTGGCCATTGCTGTGCTGATGGAAGTTCATTGGATAGAACATGAACCTTAGCAATTCTGTAAGCCTGGCTCTAGCAGATGGTGTTTAACAAAACCCAGTAGCAGGGTTTGATTTCAGGACCAATAAATAAATAAATAATGCAAGACATACCTAAATCAGTACAGGAACAAATGAGATTCAGCTGGTGGATTTAGTTTAGCTCCGAGTTTGCAGCGGGATCTCTTTAAAAGTCAGGCCTTTAAGCAACTGAACTAACAAGGACTTGGAGAAACTCTGTGCAAGTTTAAGTGGAAAGCTGCTCTGTGGAAAAGGACCTAGGGCGGCTGTTTTACAGCCAGCTGAGTATGAGCCTAGGTGATCAAGAAGGCCACTGGCATCCTGGCCTACCAGCAGTAGTAGGGAAGCGATTGTCCCCATGTACTCAGCACTGGTGAGGTTGCACCTCAAGTACTGTGTTCAGATTTGGGCCCCCAAGAAGGATATTGAGGTGCTGCCGGGTGTCCAAAGAAGGGCTATGATTTAGAACACAAGTTCTGTGAGGACCCACTGAGGAAACTGGGTTTGTCTAGCCTGGATAAAAGGAGGCTCAGGGGAAAGCTTTTGATTCTTTACAACTACCTGAAAAGACGTGGGAGTCAGTCTGTTCTCCCAAGTGATAGGAGGTAGGACAGGAGACAGTGGCCTCAAGATGCACCAGGGCAGGTTTAGGTTGGCTATTAGGAAACATTTATTCACTGAAAGGGCTGTAAAGCCCTGGAACAGACTGCCCAGGGCAGTGGTGGGAGTCCCCATCCGTGCAGGTATTTAACAGATATATAGATGTGGTGCTGGGGGACATGGATTAATAATGATCTGGCAGTGATTGGTTATTGGTTATTGGTTGCTGGTCTTAAAGGTCTCCTCCAGCCAAAACATCTAGTTTTCGTGCATTGGGATCAGATCTACTTGAGACACTCTTTTTGTGAAAATAGAGCTGATGTGGGAGGTGTTTTTTAAATTTTATTTCCAGTTCCAGTTATTCAAATACTTTACCAAGTTTTTGGTAAATGTCATGGTCACTTGGAAGTTACTGATATTACAGCTGATCTACTACTGCATTCATGTTGTGCCAAAACATTACGAACAAAAGTAATAGATAAATAGTTCTTACTGTCAAACTCCATAGCCATTTTTTTTTCTGCAGAGATAATATTAACCTCCATGGGAATCTTTGTATCTCACACCAGAGACACACAGATCTGATCAAATCCTTGAGGAGTTTTTATTGGAAGGGAAGGTTTTTCTTAGGTGTTTTTCTTTGAAGTACACAAACATCTTTTCAGTGCAGTGATAATCTTGATCTGTGAAAGTGACTTTCATGCTCTCAAAATAATTCACAGAGTTAAAGGTCTCTCTAACTTGCCTCACTGGATATCTGTTTACTCTGAGGAATACTGAAGATTTAAAACAGTATGACTCTGTCCCTTGTCCCTGATTACTAATTCAGCAGAAGTGTAATAAAAAAAAATCAAAGAAATGAAAATAAGTGGCATGACACAGTAGACCTCATTCTAGCAATGTTGCAGCTCATGCTGGAAATGGAATCTCCAGTTTCATTTGTTTTGATGTACTGTATAAATATTTGAAGAATGCAAGCTGCAGTTTTGTCCAGCTTTTGCTGAATGTCGGTGTCATGTCTTGGTGGGGGTTTTAATGCTGATACCAATTAGGCTTAGAACTGCTGGTTCAGCAGGCCAGCGAGGGATGTACATAAGTCCATTTCTGCTCAGAAAAACGCTTCAAAACAAGTTTGACTTGAAACAATTGTTCAAGTCTCACTGAAAAACCATGCGTGTTATGAAGCTCAATGCGTGCACATTGAACCTCATCAAACTTTGCTCTTAAGTCTTTACCTCATTTGAGGGCATTTTGATGTAGAAAGGATACTTTCATATTCAGAGAAGTGATTTACAAGTGACTAATTTTAAACAGCTAAATAATTTCAGGTAGGTAACTGTCATTAAATAATGTTTTGTGATAATTGTAGTCAGAACATAAATATGAATATCACATAACCAGCATATTGAGAAATCAGATGCTAGTAAGTTTAGAGACGTGGGACAGTCCATCTCACCAATTAGCAGTAGTGTAAGACCAGCAGTTGAGCATCAGGATACTAATTTGACATCTGTGATGCTGTCTGACATGCTGGATTAAACTGAGGGCCTCCACAGCTAAAAGTATGAAGGGAAGAGCCTACACCTTCTCATATAGATTAATAATAGACTCAGACCCATCAACAAAATGAGTAAAAGATATATATATATGTATGCATGTGTATGTGTATATGTATAGATACAGTCTGTTTTGGAGAATGAAAAACTGCCACTTAAAAACCTCTCAGACGACTCACAGGGTAACTATTGTGAACTGTGACAAGAAAACTTGGAGGAAACTGTAGAATTCAGTTGGTCATTTGGCTGACAATTCAGCACACTTTCTGTGTATTTGCTGAAGACTGTTTGAACAGAAAATCACAGGAGTCAATCTCTTAACAACTATGACTACATCCATACTCTTAAATAAAATAAGCTAGGGTTGCTTATCTGGCCCTAAAGTTAAGTGGCAGAGCAAGATTGCTGTCCATATATCCAGTTTTGTTTGTTTCCTGAAAGAGGGTGACTCTGTCCAGGCTGCTGACTGGAAGCTGTTCTTTGTGCTGTGCTCATGCACTGTGAGTTCTTGCACCTAAAGCTGTGCCTCATAGTCTCCTTGTCCTACTCCATGAGACTTACATAATTCATAGTGTTGTGTAAATAGTTCTTGAAATTTGTCCTGTGGGAGATACACAGTTATAATACCTTTCTATCTTTATTATCTTTTAACTGGCAATTTATTTCCTTCAACGAGTTTTCAAAGACCAGCCTCCATCTTAGTTTCGGTTCAATGAAATCCTGCAGAGAAAGCACATAATATTCTCTCTTGTAGTCTTCAGTGTACTCAAAGTATTCGCTTTGTCTTATTTTTCAGCTTCTTGCTAAATTTTTTCACACCTCAGAATGTTGATAAGAAAACCAGTAGTAATCACGAGAAAGTTCAAAGTGGGCAAGAAGAGAAACAGCTTCCTGATGAGCAAGAAAAATAAGGACCAAATGGCCAATATTATGCCAGGTCTGCAATACACGTTCAGTTAAAAAAGAGCAGTGTTTTATACAAAGGTATAAGTGATTCATAATTACATTTGCTCTAAACTACTGTTTATAAGCCTATTTACAGAGGACAGTTTATGAACCTGCTCTGGGATTCTTCTGGTTGAAAGGCAGCGTATAAATACAAAGTCATTCTCGTGCAACTATGACCACATTATGTGCTGTATGTCAGATTCACTGGAGAAATTAAAATCATGATGGACTGCAGAGTGTGCTGTGAAACAGAAATTAATGAATAAACGTGCTAATAAGCGAGCAACATATTAAAGACATTATGAAGCAGAAAACAAATGATTGTTTGCAGATGACCTGCATTTGCTACTTTGAAGGCTGAATCTTAAAGTAAAGCAAGTGGGGATTCATTCTTTTCCTCGTACCCAAGTAAATTAATTTTTGCTTTCCACAGCATTGAGGGAGGAGCACAAGATTAGTTTCAGAGTGTTACATGAAAGAGTAAAATTAACGTGATATCTTTATCTGGAGAGTGCATTACTACATGTAAGGATAAATTACTTCTGTGTCACTTTCAAATCTTAAATAGCCTCTGTCAAGAGAATAAAATATCCATTAAAAAGATATTTTAAATGCTTATCAGAGGTGTTTCTGTGCCAAATGCACACTATTCTGTGAAATACAGTGGTGTGCTGGTACTTCTTTGATCTTAGTATCCTTCATCTTGGTCTGCTGCCAAGGATCATTCACTCTCTGCCCACATCAGTTAGAAAAGGAAAAACAACAAATGAAACTGAACTATTGAGTTGAATTCACATCTCACTTCCCTTATTTCTCTGTCTGTGTGACTCTGACGTCTTCAGGGAAGCTATTTGTCATTTATTCTGGTCTAGGTAAACCATCTACATATGTGCCTTCAACACAGACCAATGGCATCTTCCTTGCTTAGTCAAATAAAAGACAAAGTATTCTTCTGTAAGCTTCTGACTGGCCATGTTATGATGACTTTTCTGAGGAAGGGTGTTCTGTGGCACAAATATACTACGAAGTGTAATGCAAAATTACTGAGCTAACTCTGCCCGCCTCAGTATGCGACCACCTCAGGATGGCATTGTTAGTTCAGGTGCCAGTATTATTAGTTCAGGTGCAGCAGTGTGCTAATATGGCTCTGCTGCTTCCAACATCCACATAATTTTTCATGGAAAGCCTTGCTATACCTTGCTCAGTTCAGCTGTGTCTGGCAGTACAAGGACTTGTAGGCACATCCTGTCTACACTGTGCCTCCTCTTATGTATCCAGATTCACATTTGCATCAACCTCTTCTTTGTATTCAATCTTAATGCACCTGAAGAGGTAGGAAATATTCCCATCTGTTACTATGAATGGAGATGAAGCAATGTGTCACATCCAGAGACTGAAGCAGGACAAAGGCTTACTCCCAGGTATGGCAACAGCAGGGACTACTACCCTGGTCACTGATCCATCATTCTTCCTGAATTCAGCTTTTGGGTTTGTTATTTCCTTCTTACGACCAGGCGACCATAGCAGGGATGTCACTGTGTAGGCAAACACAAATTTGGTCTTGTTACCAAACACAGCTGCCTCATATAACTTAGGTGGTAAATGAGCATCGAGTAAAAGTCTGCCTTGAAGAGTTCACCATCCTAATAGACCAGGAAGAATAAGGGTTTGCCTAAAGCAGCAGATCAATGTGTGACATGTCAGGGTTTGAATTTGCACTTTACTAGCTCTCCCATACCTCATTGCCTGAGAGAGAGGTGCATATCTCTGTGTGTGGTGGCTTTCTCCAAGGGAAGCCATGCCACATCTACTGTGTACTATGGCCCAACTACTGTCCATTGAATTAAAGACATTAATGTAGGGGCTGGCCTGTGGCCCTGCAGCTCATGGCTGCTAAGACAAGCTCACTCACTCAACCAGTGGCTGTGTCCATATTGTCTATATGGCTACTGCAAAGGGCAGACCAGGTTTCCAGAGAGCAATAGCCATCGACTGGTCTCTCATGCTTATGTGGTGGCAAGCATAAGGAGTTCAGAAGTTTAGAGCACATTAGGAAGGAAATAATTTAGGAGTTGCCTGAAAATATGATGCAGGGATACCTGAAGTCATATGCTCAAGCCTTAAGAAAGTAGTTCTCTCACGCAACTGAATTGTTATAAAAACAATACTGTGATATTAGATATCATAAAACCTCAGATTACCTTAAAGCAAATGCACAGTGTTTGCTTACATGAGAATAATTTTTCTGAGCAATTTTTCCCCCTATTAGTTCTGATTCCTCCCATGCTTTTAAGGTGATGTTAGAACTTCTTTACTGTAGCATGAGTCTGCATCTGGCTGTGTATATCTTCCACTGATTTATAATTCTTTACACACAATAAAGTAGACCAGATTAGACTAGACTAGACTAGAGTATTCCAGTTGAAAGGGACCTACAACAAACATCTACTCCAACTTTGTGACCAGTTCAGGGCCAACCAAATGTTAAAGCATTTGTTAAGGGCATTGTCCAATGCTTCTTAAACACTGATGGGCTCAGGGCATTGACTTCCTATGTAGCACGCCCACTCCTATTTCTGTATAGTGTTGGATATGATGAAGCTATTACTCTGTACTTTGTCTTGAAGTGTTGCCTTCAAGTGAAAGATAGCAACAGGTCCAATACAGTGCTTTGCACATGTAATTGTTGACAGCCTGAACTTTCATTTTTGCACTAAAGCAGCATAAATGTGCCTTAGAATTTGCTTGTGTGATATCCATTTTAGGGAACTTTTATACTGTAGGCTTGGTGGGTGAGCTAACTGTAAATTAAAGTGAGGGTTTTTTTTCAGTTAAAATGGCTTTGGATCACTATATTTGCTTAAGAATGGCAATATATTCTCTTGATACATTGCAAATGTTCCATGCTTGCAACACCTATGTCACACACAGCTCAGAGTTGTGATCCTTGCAGAGCCAGATGTAGTGGTGAGTGCCAGAACTCCCTTCAGTAGTTTTTCAAAAGGTATGTGCGTTTCTGCCTATGTGTCTATGTGCATCATTCTTCATAACTGAAACAAACCTGTGTCACACAGTATCCATACAGGTGACTTCTGTTCCTGTCTGTGAGCAGTCAGCACATCACCACTTGCAGTAACAGAGGTTGTGCAGTAAGGTGGTAGGTAGTAGTGCAGCCACAGCTATGCCAGAGCCGTGAGCTTGTCCAGCTAATGCACTGCAGATAGCAAATATGAACAACCCATTACCTACTTCTAGAAGTGTGTTGCAGTGGGTTTTTTTAAATTTTCCTTTTGAAAGACTTATTTAAAAAATCCTCCGTCTGTTTTGGATTTCTTTCATGATCTTTTTCATTCTCAATCAAGACGAATACATTTGAATACCTTTTCTTTTACGTATTCATATCTGCACATATCAGAAGCATTTCTGATGCTATACAACATAGGAAAGTAACACAAGACAAATGTTCAGCTTCTGCATAAAGTGGGATTACTCTTTTAGATTCTTGCACCTCAAATCAGTGACCAGACAAGTACAAACACGTGTGAGTGTCCACCACTATGGTAGGTGATGGAAGAGGTTCCATAGTTTAATATACTCATACTACGTGGTTTATTAACATGATCTTGACGAAAATGTAATTTTAAGTCCTTGCATTGCCAGGCAGTAAATCGGAGTGAAATCCCTGAGTGTTGCACTCATACATTGCATATGTAAACAATTACTCCAAAGCTATGTAGGCAGGGGCAACACATGCCGATATTTGGGCATGAGAGGCTTGACATTTGAACATGCATCTTCTGTGGGTGCAGTCTGGAAGCAGCAGCAGATTTTCTACTTTCCTTATCTTCATGCCAGAACTGGAGGACACAAGGATGCTTGAGAGAGGCGGTGTAAATTGCATGTTCAAGTGGATTGTTAAGGGTAATAGAAAGGCTTCAGGAACTCATTCAAAAGGGAATGATCTCAATTATATATGTTTTACTTTGCTTCCTAAAAACACAAAGTACCAAAGTTTCAGCTTGTGCACTGTCATTGGTTGGCTGATGCTGGCCAGTCCTAGGACAGACTGCCCCTAATTAGCTCCAGGATCAAGACAAATGACTGGGAGGGCTTAGTCACCAGTTGTGGACACAGGGAAAGATCCGACTTGGGGGGAAAACAGGTAATTTAAACCACAAAAACCTGTCCCAAATTGCAGGGAGAGATACAAGAAGTTCTTACATGAACCTTCCTGAGTTCTACTGCCTTCTTACCTCTCAGGGGGAAAACTCCTCCCAGTTCTTTCCTGTGGTAACCACATCCCTCTCATAGGGATCAGACCTCTGTAAATTTCTCTGACTAGAATTGCGGTCTCTTGCAGGCTGAGGTTCTTCAAATGACAAACTGCGCCAGGCTGGGCCTCCTATGGAGTCATGACTCCTTTCAGGTCAGTTCCCAGCTCCAGCATGAGGTCCTCCATAGGCTGTAGATGGTACCCTTTCCACTGACTTCTCCAAAGGTTTAGTCTGTCTTCTCACAACAGTCAGAATGGGAATTGCTTCTCTGGTGTGTCTTCCTGATTTCTTCCTCTTCATTTACCTGGGTGACCACATGTATCTACTCCTCCCAGAAACAGAGCTCAGAGCAAAACCAGGAAATGGTGGAACATGTTTTCCCCTCTTAGATGGGCTTATTCGCAGAGGAGCTGATTATTAGTCAGAGGGGGGTCTGACCCAGAGCTGGGGGCAGATTTCATGAGGCTTCTTACAGGGGCCACATCATCATCCCCCTCCCTCACTACCAAAACTCCACCAGACTCAAATCACAACATGCATGCACATAAGACACTGGAAGTGTGAAGTAAGTTGTATTTAAGTAATTTTTACTGTAAGTGAAGCTAATGCACATTACATCACACTCGCTATGAAGTTTAAGGAATCCAACCATTACCATTACTCTCTCTTCACCAAATCATTGTGTGGACAGCTGGTGCTATTGCCTTCTCCTGTAGCCATGTGGACCTGCAGTCTCTGAATGTACAGAGTTACTATTTATTCCACCCTTGTGCTTCCCTTGTGTATAAGTTGTGATATATCAGCATTGTGTTTGAGGTCTACACCTAAGAGTTGAGATGGAAGGAAGTGATTCTATGTTTTGGCTGGTGGACAGAGCAGCTTGGTGTGGTGCATGGCATATTGGAACCATGAGACTCGCTTCCACTAACAGTGACCTGTGTTTTTAAGGATAATTGTAAATTTGGTAAAAAAGCATGAGTGAAAGAAAAACATAATAAAAATTAAAACCCAACTGACTGAAAACTCCTGGAACAGACCAAGTGAAAACTGATTCCTACATCTGTACTGTTCCATGACATCTAAGCAAACGGAGCAGAACAAAACCTCTTTGAAGCTCTTCATGTGTTCAGTGCTTGCTGAGGTGTGTTGCTTTGCACCTGTATTTCTGAAATAAGATGCATTTTGAATGGAGGCAGGGTTGATTTTGGAAGGTGAGATGGCTCACTTTGTTTGGCAAGTCAAGTGCAATGGCAGCACGCCACAGATGTCTGCCACATGTTGTGCACATTTTAATATTCAGTAGCGAATGTTCTTCTTATATGAGAGCAAGAAGAATAAGGTTCATTTCATGAAAGCAGGTGAAGTAAACCCCATTGAGATGTATGTCATATGGAACACATAACGGATGATGGTCCAGATGCATCCAAAAAAGAAACGTGCTTTGCGTGCAGCTGAGATAGGGAAGCTTGTGGTAAATTCTGCCCTTTGTCTATGAGGTTTTGGCTCTGGACAGAGATTCTTGTCATGCATTTCTGCCAAATATGTTAGCATTTAACTCATACATTTTCCCATATATGGGTATCTACTTAAGCACTTTCGTGTTTACCATGTGCGTATTTTTTTCCTTTCTCGTTCTCGCAGAACTGCTTAGTTAAAAATTCAGTGGGCTTAATGACTGTTGAGTTTTCATTAACTCAAGAGAAAACACACACTTTTAGTTTGGAATAAGCAGAACATATGGAAAAGGAAAAAAAAGAAATCAAGCAAATGGAAATTCTCAACATGAGAACGTTGCAACCAAATTCTGCCCTCAAAACTGTATTTGGCTACCAGAACCTTTGCAAGGAAAGTTGCATGGCTAACTGCACGAGCTAGATTTTCATCCCATGGGAAGTGTGGTTCCATTTTGCAATGACCATTTCAGGTGGAAGCTGCAGTCCAATACAAAAGACCTAAATAAAATGTCATCTGTTTGTCTAAGTTTAATCCCTGTGTGATTGTCATAATGGTAGTTACAGCAATCGATAGACACAGGTCCCTCTCATAAGTTAGGGTTTGAATCCTTTAATAAGTCTGACTACATTTAGACTCTAGATGACAGGGTTCAGGAAATAAAATATAGACGTTTACCAGAATGTTAATGCGTCAAGTCAGGCTGCTTATTTAGGTGCCTAAATATGGATTTACTGCCTAATGTTTGTGTTTTACATTAGATTTGCATGAGTAACATCTGAAACCTTACATTCTTGGCCTGAAGAAATGAGTAATGTTTCTTTAAGGAAAAAAACAAAAAAGCCAAAAAAGCTAAAAACCCCAGAGCCTTCATTAGGTTTTGTGCTAACCAACATTCCTATGTTTTATATTCAAACCAACATATTAACATGAAACAATCATTCCAGATGGAAGAAAATAAGACTTCTAGGGTCAAAAAAGGGGTACATACAATTCTGGCAAATTAGAAGGAAAAATCTACAGGGGCTAAAAAGCTCATTAATATATGCCTTAATCCCCTTGTGGATCGTTGTGGTTTGGACCTGTAGAAACTGAAATGAGAAAACGCTACCATAAGCTGACCAGTTTTAGTGCTGAAAGGCAGTATCCAAAATGTTCCTTGGGCTTCAAGGGAATGAACGGCCTTGAATACATGTGTCTGTGTCCTACTGAACATCTGACTGACAAGACACCTACCCTGAATTAACATGGCAAAGGCAATAGTGTGAACTTTGATAGAAAATGTATACCTAGCCAAAAGCCAGTCTAATTCAGAAAATAAAACACTTTATATGCACTGTATTTTAAGAACTTCTTTGTTGAGGAACAGCAACAACAAAAATACCCGAACACTTAAATGTTTTCGTTTTGCCTTAGGGATAGAATGTCAAGAAACTACAGTTTATGCCACGCTTTAGCTAATCTACCTAAATGCAGCATCTGTAACTCCTTTATGTGGTATTTAGTATTTTGACAAGAACATTCTTCTGGTTTTCTGTCACAAAACATTACCAGACTATGCTAGTACACACTCTAGATTCAAAAGTAGAATCAGATGCTTCTTCTTTTTAAGCATTTTGTCTGATAATATCAGCAAACATGTCTCTTCTCCTTTTCCTCTTCTTCCTTCCCACTCTGGGTTTGGTTGTTTGCAGCTTCAGGAGCCATATCAAGAGGAACAAACTTATGGAATGAGAAAGAACAGTTTTTAACCATCTTCAGCTACAACACCTAACTCTTGGCACTGACTGGGACTCAGGTATTAATTATCTCTGGGGTGAGTAGTGAAACTCATTTTACATGAGCACTGATGTGAGTGTGACCAAAAAGCAAGAGCTGAAATCTCAACACTAAGCTTCCAAGGCAAGGACATGATGGTGGAACTGTATGAATTTCAACAGCAACTGAATGTCCCTAGCCAGGACCTGCAGGGATTTGAGAGTGCTGTTTGAAAGAAAGCCCATCTACTTCGTACCTTCTAAAGAAAACTGTGATTTACAATGGGTTCAGGATGGACCTATTAGTTCCAAGTTTCTTACTGGAGAAAGTGCCTACACATAAGATGCTACTTTTTCCTTTCCCTTCGTTTCTTCTGTATCTCCTACCTACACATACAACACTTGCGTGTGTGTTACTCATACAGTACCTATAACTTTTGATTACTTCAAGATACTGGATCAACAGAAGCTCAGCAAAGAGTGAGGCAATTCTTTCAGCCAGGAACCTGAAATATTTCTGAAATGTTTCCTAAACATTAACAGGAACTAGGAGGTATTTTGATAGACTTATAAATTTGAACTCATTTATAACAAATACTGAATTTATTGGTTTATTATGCCAGCAGGAATTACATACTGTATTATAAAATCAAAGGCCAGCATAGTTCAGATATCTTCAGCTATAATTAAGACTTCCATGTATTTTACAAGATTCGAGAGAAAGGAACACTATAAACTCTATGGACTTTATTCATTAAAAATGCTGCTTACATCATCAATTCACTGTTTTAAATGTGTTTTATAAGCATTCTGGAATATCTGCCTTCAATACAATTGGACAATGTATATTTATATTCTTTATGTGCGTGGATCTACAAATATAGGTGCGGTGTGGCTGCTAAAAGGTAGGCCTGTTTTTATACGTGTTGTCATTTATTATGTATGTCACAGTAGCAACCAAACTCTACGCACATGTTTAATGTCACTCACGTCTCTCCCCATGTAAGATCTTTCCTAGATTTGTAGCTGAGCATACACAGGATTGGAGCTCTGATCTGCGTGCAACAGTGAGAGGAAGTCTGTGAAGTAAACCAGGAGTTCCTCAAGCGGAGTTTTTGTGAGAACGGCCCTCAGAAACACAGCAGCAGCTCCTGGTGCCCTGACTTTTGACCTCCGTGTCCTTTTTACATTGCCAGAACAAGGGCTCCAGTCCCATGTCCCTCTCCTGACTGATCTTTCTGTGGAGCCTGTTTAAGCCTTTAGCCACATACATGTAATCTTTTATCCCTAGTCTCCACATATGATTTATGATCTTGTATGAAGAATTAATTTATTTAGCATCATTAGGTTGCCCAGGGAAGTTGTGGGTCCTCTACCATTGAATGTCATCAAGACCTGGCTGAGTGGGGCTTTGAGCAAAATGGTCTAGTGGGAGGTGTTCTACCCGTGGCAGGGGAGTTGGAACTAGAAGATCTCCAAGGTGCCAACCCAAAGCATTGTATATTATTACACCTATATTATTACACCTACTGAAGTGAATGGTCTCTGAGATAATGAATAAGATCCTAATTTTGTAAGATTTTTATGCCACTAGCATCCCAGACTTGTCTGATACTCCCCTGATACAGAGCATACCCACATATTCGCTTAAAAGACATCTAGAGTAGAAAAGAGGTGGGAAGTATGCTCAGAAAGCCACCTACCTCATGTCCAGGAAAGGCTAGAGAATTTCTAACCCGTTATACCACTTAGTGGTTTTGTTGCTTTAAACCGATCTGTGTCATCTCCACAGCTTAAAAGGATCTGCTCCCTGAGAGGGTGGCCTCAGTCACGCCTGAGAAGTGCCTGTAGATTTGCTGCCTATATCTGCTATTAATTTGTTCGGGAGGAGTGTTTTAAAATAACTTGTAGGCATTCCCACAGGAACTTGAAAATACATGAAGGATTGGGCAGGATGAGATTCACAGTGATGCACCATTCACATTTGTGATCGTTTTCTTTTTCGTGCTAAATACTCTACTGCACAGTTTTACTACAAAATTTTTCTGTGGCAATCAGCCTTACTGCTAAGCATTTAAAGCTGGGTGATGCAAAGAGCAAAATATGACATAGTTCACTACAATAGGGGAAGATTTATTTATCCGGTGAGATTTCAAGTGGACATTTAGACACTGTCACTGTCGCAGATGAATTAGCATGGGAAAGTGCTGCTGATTCTACTTTCCAACAGATCTAGTACGTTACCAGAACACCATGGGCTGGAAAAAATTATCATCTACAAATGGAAAATTGAAATATACTGAAATTTAACCAGGGAGTCAGAGGAGCATGTCTCCTGGAATGGCTCCTGTGTTGGCAGAAGTAACTGGGCAGTGATCCCAGAGTGTATTAATCTCCAGTCAGAAGCTAGTACAGGAAGGTCATTTAGTTATTAGGAAAATAAAACAGGTTTTATAAACTAAAGTTTGGTGATCAGGAAAGAATTGCACTCCTACCAGTTTTACTCAGGACTGTACACTGGCTATGATTAGGGCAGCAGAACTGCCTACCACAGGGCTAGGGATTATCCCTAATCTGAGAGACCATGTTTTGCAACCATACAGTTTGGATTTCTGTCCTTTCCCAAACAAGATAGTCCTCAAATTATGTCAAGATTTGTCTGAGAATGGTATCTGGCAGGAGCTACAGCCAGGATGACAGCAAGGATGTTAACAGTTAGAGTACAGGCAATGGTTGTCCACTGCTTTAGCTACCACCTTCTCCCCAATTTATTTACTAATCTTGACATTGTCCGTGTATTTTACAACAGCTCTCCGCACAAGGTTCCTGTGGGTGTCTCTTGTCCCGAAGCATTCTAGGATATGATGACTAGAGCGGAGAGTTTGAATCTCTCAGGAGGCAAAAGAAGGGGTAAGATACAAGACTGAGCTACTTCCCACCAAATGTTAGTGATTTGCATGTTAGATGACTGAGTTTAAATTAGTTACCTTAGGTTCTGTTTTTGGATTGAAACAAGAACTGTCACAGGAAAGCCATCTCAGCTTTAGCTCGATGTTTTAGGTTAGGTAAGTAATCCTTTTGAGGTTCTTGTTTCTCTCCACTGACTAAATGAGAGCCTGCAATGACATAGGCTCAACACATCCAACTTTCAGATCATGGAATAATTCAGATCAGAGGGTATCTCAGAAGGGCTCTAGTCCAGCCTCTCCAAAACAGGTTAATATATGAGGTCAGACCAGGCTGCTCATTGTTTTGTCCAGTCAGGTCTGAAAAACCTCTGAGAATGGAAACTTCACAGCTTCTCTGGACAAGCTATTCCAAAACCTACATGCCCTAAGAGTGAAGAGATTTTCCTCTGTATAGTCAGAACCTTTTCTGTTTCAATTTATGTAATTTGTCAGTATGGTATCCTGTGCCACCAAGGAAAACCTGCCTCCGATTAATCTCTTTCTAGGCACTGTCAGGCACTGTGATGGCCTGAAGCTGTCTGTTTTCTAGGCTGAACAGAGTCAGCTCCCTGAGCTTCTTAGAGGGCAAGTCCTCCAATAATTTTGGTGGTTCATTGCTGAAATCACATGTTTCTTGGCAGTTTTCTTGTATTGGGGTGTCAAAAACCAGACATATCTAGATGTGGTTTACCAAGTATTGAATAAAGCAGAAAAAGACTTTAACTGATCTCTTACCTGTGTTCATGGGTAAGAGCCCAGGGTCTTTTTAGCAGAGCTGCTTTTGAGATGGTTAGAGTCTGGGCTGTATTTTTGTAAGAGGTTTACGTGTGAACTAAAGGATTAATCCACTAGGAGTCCTTCCAGGAGCTATCTACATCCCTGTGGTTTCTTCCTAGTTCAGACTGAAACAATTGCAGGGCATCCTTTAGCCTATCAGCAAGGTGCTTCTATAGCATTGAATTAAAAGCGACATGCCCAAAGCCTGAGTGGTGGGAGCTGATGGTGGTGGCTGAGAATAATGCTGGACAAAGCCAGAGAGCAGAAGGAGCCAAATCTCATGCAGTGTGGTTCTCAGTGACAGCTGGTAAAATATGTTTGGCACAAGTTTGCCACATGTCCCGTGGCATGTGACAGCAACTCTCTACGCTGGCCTTCATTGGCCGCCTTCACTTTGCGCTGCCGACACAAGCTAACGTCATCCCTCCATAGTAAATGAACCAGTGCCAAGAAGGGCATCGGAACGTAACCATGCTACTGTTAAATTGTTGGGAAGTTTCAGCGGTGCTCTTGGCTCAGGCCCATACTGTACCTGCCCTGAAGGTTTGCCCTCAGATGGTCTAGCTGGAGCCCAAAAGCTGAGGAAGGGCCATGGCTGAAGTAAGGAATGCTGCCTCTCCCTCCATTCCTGCCTTAGACACACATCAGAGAGAGAGCTGAAAAAAAGAGAAAGGAGAAAAAATGTTTTCACTAGATCTGTGTTTTCATTTGCCTCATATTTTAGGAGCCACGAGACAAAAGGGCAAGAGAGGAAGCTACAAATCCTTTTCAAAAGGCAGAGAAAAGAAATGTACAGCAATGACAAAAAAAGCAAGCCAAAAGGTAATTTTGAAATAAATCCTTAACTTCTAAGCTGTAGAGCCAGGCCTTGGGTATTGTTAATGAACCATTAGCCCTGCCTTAATCACAACATCTCTTTCTTTTGTTCTCACACCCCACTGCTTTTGCGCGGTCGGAGACACTTGGATTTTCAGAAGTGACAGCGCTCCTCGTGAGCGTAGTTCATGCTGGTTATAATGGACACATCTGTGCTTACAATGTTTGTCCGTCATCTCCACTGTTTGCTTTTAGCAGCACGATGAGGAGTATGTGGCAGCCTGTGTGTGCGTGTGTGAGCTGCAGCGAGAATGCAGAGACTACTTACAGCCCTGCTAAGCAGCTCTGTTTCTCAATGCGGTATTTATTGCAACTCACTTTGTAGTCAGATGAATGGGGTGGGTTTTTTAAGGAATTTTACTCCCAATTGTTTTTTACTACAACATAAATTTGCTGACTCTTTATTAGACTGCAAGAACTCAGGCAACTCTTTGTGAGATTTGATCTTCTATTGAAATGTGTACAGCTTTGCTCTGAAGTGAGCTTTTCAGCTGGGTAACAAAAGCTAGCAGCGTAAGTTCCCGTTACAGTCAGAGCGCTGCTTTTCTCTGCACAAGCCTTCCTCCACCACTGCTCTCAAATCAGTTCCTCGTGGCAGGGTCAGCGAGATGGTGAAGGGAATAGGGCCAGGGCACGAGCCAAGGCCCTGGCACGCAATTGCTGCTCAGTTACTGGCATGGTCCCTGGCACAGTTTTGGCCCCGGCTGGCGAGCAGGCTCCTGCACAATGCCTGGCAAGGTCTGGGGAACTGCCTGAGCAATCTGGCTGCAGCCATCCTGATGTGGTGAGAGTGTGAGTGATGCCACATCCTTTGGCCCACAGCCAGAGACTGGGTCCTGGCCTGTCTTATTTACTTGAGATGGAATCACAGTATCTGCCTATTTTACTTTTTTTTCTAGCAACAGCTTAGATTACCATTGTTTTAGGCTCTGATTCTGCAATGGAGGTTGCATGAGTGGTTCCCTCTGTGGCTTTGGGTTATTTCTCATTGGTGTGAGATCTAGTTTTCACTCAATAGCAGTTCCACTGACCGTTTGCTTACGCTGAAGAAAGTGAGAGAATATTCTGCAGGACTCACAAAGTCAGACTGCTGGTTGTCTGAGTGCTGGTTGTCCTTGAAACGATACAAAAAAATGACCAAACACTCCCATCAGGAAAGGGCTAAGAAAACTTGTTTTTTGCTCTCCTAGATAATTTCCCTACTGGCTGAATATTCTTGGTTTACTAATAGATGGTTTGAAATAACTAATATTTAAAACACAACTGTTTCTTATTGATTTATCTTCTATTTCATTGGGACAAGCAACAACTATGTCAAGCAATAATTAAAAAGATCCATGATTTGCTTTCCGTGGGTGATGCCAATAGCTGGAAGAGCAACAGCAAATATAACTGAGTTGCATAATTCATCCATTCTACTTTCTTTTTAATTCTCCTGTCGTTTTCTTAATTGATCACTATGCATTCCCAACAATTGTATTCATAATTTCTGCCTGAAAGTGATGTTTCTATATAAAAAATGTTCTAGCAATTATTGAGAATAGCAAAACTGCAAAACAAAATTCGAAATGATCCCACAAACCCATTACTTTTCCCATAGAAAGAATATCTTTAGAAGTCTGCCTTTTGTGAATAGCTTTCATTAAAGTAGCTTGAGCAGGACGATGATGAGCCAAATGCTTCATTAATGTAGAGGAAGAAATAGCAAAAGGAAAAGTGGGTCTCGTGGTCATTTTCACCTGCAGGAAATGTAGCTTTGCTGCAGAAACCACCTTTTTTGAGCAGAAGTGATTTGGTAAATATTAGCTGTATCTTGACCAGAATGTGAATCTTTGTGAGATACGCGTTGTTGCTGTGGAGACCTCTTGTATGTAACTACATGCTGTTGCTCAGTGAACAGGTGAGCTAACTGTGCAGTCAGTAGGAAAGCTATTTAAAGTTTGTGTGGCTTAAACTGCAGTTTTGCCTTCACAAAAGCAATAAAGTAAGCAAGGCTTTGACATCAAGTGTCCAACACTGCTAAATCACGTCTGAAAATAATGAATGGTTGCATGTCAGTGGATCACATTTTCATCTTCCTTCAGAGTTTAATTGCTGTATAGATTTTCGATACACTCTAAGAACTGAAATTTAGCTTGAATCTTTATTTAAAGTTTTTCTTTGATACTGGTAGATGTAGAGTGCAATATTTTTGCCTTGGTACCTATAAATAGCAAACACTACTTTAGAGGCAAGATCCGCATGAAATCTCTGCTTGCTTGTGGCTGATAGTTCATTATGTAAGATCACATAAGTTCATTATGTAAGATATGGTCTAGAAGTTAGACAATAGGATAAAGGTTGGACTCGATGACCCTGAAGGTCCTTTCCAGCCATGATGATTCTGTGATTCTGTGATCACATACATGTTACTCACTGCCATTAGTAGAATTTTCCACTTCCGCTGCCTTTTTCTCCTTGACTCTACATTTGGGCATTTGTTGACATCTGATTGTGTTTTGACTAAATATCTAATTGTAAAATACAGTGTAAATAATCAGGTTCCCTTTTTGAAAGGAGTGTAAGTAAGCAAGTCTAATGGTTTGATTTTGCCCCAAAAAGCATTCTCAGCATTGGTTGTTTTAGAAGAGCTCTTCCTCTGTTCCTGCTTCTGTCACGGAAAAAAATTGTGGTTGTCTGTTAGAAGGAGAAGAGCAGAATTGTCATAAAAGTAGATTGTAAACTTTACTAATCACCCGTGAAGATCTAGAAGAGAAGTTGAGCAGTACAGTGAAGAAACCTGTCACTGCTGTGAATTCTGACCTATGAACATTATTGATGGTGAAATCCTTCAGGCCTGATTTTAACCATTCCAGAGTTAGTCATCTATTTTAACCTGGTTACAGAGGTTCATCCTATAGGCAGTGGAGTCCTTTTAGGTGATGATGCATTCTAGCTTTTAGGTGATGGTGGTCATACAGAGTAAAGTGTTCTCCCAAGGTACTTTTCTCATTCCATGAGATTTGGGGAGATCTTCATGCATCACTGCAAGCACCTAACTCTTAAACTGCTGAAGTCAGATGAGACAAAGCCCAGAGCTGTTTCGCTACCATCTGCAGTACTCAGATGTGACCTATTGCTTGAACTCAGCAGTTTATCAAAGGATCCTTTTTCAACTGTATGTTCTTCACACACCAGGAGCAGCTTCTGTGAATACTGACTCTTAGAGAAATTTTCTTCTTGATTCTGCCTCATTCCAGATGGCAATTGCTGAATTTTGGGTTGTCCTGTTAGTGCCATTGACTGTACACCTGAAAGTACCCTTCAAGTCACTGTCTTGTACTGTGATATTCCTGGATGGAACTGGTAACTTCCACTCATAAATACCCTTAATTTCCACATACCTGTAAATCAGAGGTCACCTCAAATTTTATCACTTAAGGAATATTATCTTATCTTTGTTCTCACATTGACTCCCTTAGCCAGTGCTAGATCAGGAAGGAACTATGATTTTGCTTTAGTATTTTCAACTGAAATACATTTATTCCAGGACAAGATTTTTTCCCTGGCACGAATTTTCTAACTAAAATTCATTTTTAAAAAAATACATGCAGTGCTATAGATGAAAACAGAAAGTGTTCTGAATTGGTAAGCATGCAGATGAAAAGAAGGTGTGAAAAACAAGCTGCTCCATGGCTCTGAAGCCACTGATGACAGTGTGTCACATGAGACCACCCCACAACAAGTACAAAATTTGAAATGTTGATGGCTATTGAACACCAAATTTTCACAGTAGATTGACAGAAAGTTGTTTAGCACAGATGTTTCCGTAACTGTGATACACTGGGAAAATTCTCAGTGTTCTAACTTCAATGCCTCCCAGACTCACACTTCCACCTGTGTGTTGTAGTATACTCTTAATACACTTGCCTGTAATGTGAACCATGTGGTAACGTGTCTGGCTCAAAAACCTGCTAAACCCCCAGTATTCTTCTCACATCTTTACACTTACTTCCTTATTTCTAATTTTATGTTTACATGATTTACAAAATGGAGAAAAAATAGACATCAAGAAGGTCATGGGACTGGAGGTGTGTGAGGGAGCTGGTTCAGGTACTTTCAATTTGGTGAAGATCAAAGGTTGTTAGCTGGTCTGTACAATACATGCAAGGGCCTTTGAAAAGAGCCATGGTGGTGCTTATTGCAGCTGGCTGACCTGTTGCGGGGGGGGTGGGAAGTGTTATGTGATCTGTTGATTTTTTTCTTCATGTTAAAATATGACTTTAAAAAAAGTGTATCTTGCAAATACATTTCAACCCAATGATGTTTCTTGTGGGCTACTTACTTGGATTAACATCATTATGATGCCTACTGTCCCTATCTTTACGTAAGTAGATTTCTGTGTTTTTTCCAAAGAGTGGTCATTACATACCTGGTGTAATTGGTTTTGCATTCACAAAGGTGAACGCAAAAATATTGGTAGATAACAGAGTAGAATGTACATGAATTCAGCAAGTATTCCACTGGAAAAAATGAAAGAAAGGTGAAGTCTCAGTTAAAACAAGACTGGATCATTTCGTATTACTTAGGTTTATAAGTACACTTTCACCTACTGTTTGCTGTTTTTTCAGGCACCTCAAAATTGATAAAATAGTCAGAGCTTTTTGGAAATTTTCAGACAATAGTTTTGCACTGGAAAATATTTGATTCACCAAAAATCCACTTGTTTTATGGAAGGAAAAAGTTTTTTATGAAAAGCTTTTTAAAGGAGAAATAACTACTTTGATAAGCTCAAACCTGTTTAGTTTGTTACTGTCAAAATGAATAATTTAATTTTTTAAAATGGTACTTACTTCACAATTATTTTTAATCACAAATTATTGTTAAAATTATTATTTGAAAGGCACACATAGCTTCTCTAAAAAATAATTACTCAGACAAATTAATTTCATAGGAAGTTAATTTTAAGGACCTTCTTTTTTCCTTCTTTCTAGTAAGAAAGTAGATCTTGTTTCTGACTGTGGTTGCATTATCTATGGTATTGATTTTTGAGAAATGGTGACGTTAGATAGAGACTTTGAGCTATTCCAGCCGAATTTTATCCTTAGAAGAAAAAACTATCCATCACTATAATTCCAGTTTTACCATACTTTTTCTTACACTGATAAGAAATATTTCAGTGCAAGTACTTTTATAAAGGTTAAACTGCATCTAACCAAGAGATGGGTCAGATTTAGTGTCTTAGAATAGTGGGGTATGGGCTGATAAATCAGTTAGAAATGGAGTATCAAGTGTACTATCTAGAGTAACACCAGGTCATCTTGAAAGAGCTATAAGTAGGAAGAACTTAATAAGTAGATATTTCAGACGTATGTGAACAAAATGTTACCTCTTCTGATTCCTAAAAATCAGAATTTGGGACTGTGGTTTCTGAAGACATGAAATTTTAGCTGAATTGAATATTGAAGTTAAGTCCCCAAAGACTGAGCAACCTCCTGTTTCTGGCTGTTGGTAACTCAATGTAGTACTGAGACACAGATGGGAACACACTATTTCTATTCCTGCGACACAGGTTTGCCTCTCTCACTGCTTCCCACAGCCTGCAGAAAGTGGTTGAGCTTTTGGCAGCACTCCTGCTCTTCACTGACCTTGGGCTAATGCTTCACCATGGGGTCACCAAACAATAGATTGATCACCCTGAAAGTGCGAGTTCTCAAGGGTTACACAAACAACCTCCAGTCATTAAAACTAACTATAGAAAAAGTCCAATTCCCCTCTTTTAAAAAGTGATTGAGTAACAGTTTGAGACTAGAAAAGTGGATAAATCCACTGAATAAACTCATCTTAATAAATAAGCTGTTTACGTCTAATTAGCAGGCCTTGTAGATGACAGCATAAGTGGAGATGAATGTGAATACTTTCCCTTTGTAGCTATTGAAATGATTGGTTTTTTCACATTCAAGTTAGAGACATCTCAATTTAACTCGGCAGTATAAAGAAAAGTGAGTTGCTTGTACAAAGGTTATACTAAACTGGTTTAGTTTGATGTTGACCTGTCTGAGTTGTGGCTGAAGGAATGGTCTCACGTGAGCTATGAAATAGAGTGAGAAGATTAAATATTTTGGAAATAGTGGTAGTTTATATGGCATTTTTCTGAAATAAATCACTTTTTATTGAAGTTCAATTTTTAATTGTTCATGGTATTAAGGGTTTGACAAGCTTTGCCTCTACTCAGAATTAGATGCCACATTTTTAAAGAGACAGGATTTCTATCAAAACACAAACTTTGTAGAAATGAAAATGTTTTCATTTAAAAAATAAACTAAAAATTACTCCTATTTTCATTGAAACTTGACAAAAAACCATAAACAGGTTAAAACTCAAAACATCCTGGAAAGAATTTAGCTTTTGTGGATTATTATAATAAATCCCTGAAGTGAACCTGAAACTTTAGTTCACTTAAAGGAACTAAAATCATACTAGAAATTATTCTTAGCTGGTTTTTCAAGCACTGCATGAAAAAAAAAGTTAAAATCTTACCCCTATTTTTTCCTTTCTTTTCATAATGCAAAATTTAATGTAGCGTTTTTCAAAGGCTGCTTTTGTGTGGTGGACGTACCCAATGTAATAAACCGCAGACCTGAGCGTCCAGGATTCTGGTCTTTTGCATTCAGTTAAGTAGCCTTGTCTGCATAATCCTTGATGCAATATGGGACCCTATGGTGATTCTTAACCCTTCTTAAACAGTCACCTGTTCATAAAGATTACTAGGATGGTATAAACTGCTATCTTTTTGTAGCTGTTCTGCTGAAACTGTGTGCTAATTAAATTAAACAGATTTCAAACTGTCTATCTCCATTGCTCCAGCTGCCTATAAAAGAGACAAATAATAACTTTAGAAGAGCTTGTATTTATGCTGAGGATTGAAAATGTTCTGTGTTAATGTGATGATGGGGTAAGAAAAAGGAGATCCCCTTTACTGTAGTGTTGAACTCGAGGATCCATCACACCTGCTTGGGCTTCCTTATTCTCTGATGTTAGGAAAGAAGATACATTCAGATAAAGTTTGTAGTAACTACAGGCACACTTCCTTTTTGTTTGCTTTTTCTCTGTAAAGGCCGTCGTTCACTACAAGGCATGAAGATGTAATATACGTAACATAGTGAATGAGCTCTTAAACATTGTGGAGTTGATTCGTTACTACTTCATGGCACGCGTATAAAAGTTATTTAAAGTTAAGTCTGTGGCTGGCTTTTAATGAGTGTCACAAACATTTAAGAGGTAGAATAAATTCCCCAGTTTCTGTGAAATAGTATTTCTGACAAGAAGCAAAGCACTTGAACGCTTAGGTTAGAATTCTTATGCTTCCTTTTTGAAATTTAGATTCTCTGCCACGTCTTTAAAAGGACTCTTGGGAGCCTGAATAAACAGTTTTTATGAAAAAGCTTTGCTTTAATGATGTTTGTGTTTTCTTTGTAAACTGCAGTGGAATCTGGTAAGCCATGGTAGACGTTTGCAGCTCCAATGTGTTCATCTATAGAGAGAGTAGGTTATGCTGAGCCAAATATATGAGCATATTAGCAACGTATTAGCACGTGACTGATGCTTTCACATACAGTTTGAAACTCATGAAAAGCATAAAGGTCCTTCTTCCCGTCATCATGAATTGCAACAAATCTGGTGATGGAAATTGTTTGCTAAAGAGGCATCTTAAGAGACACAGAAAGCGAAAATTTTGCTGAAGAAGAGCTGATTTAGCCTTGTCCTCTCAGATCTTGAGGAAGATGATTAGAAACTTGCTACATCAGGACTGAGGGAGAACAACATCAACATTTTTACTCAGGAGAATTTTTATACCAGTTTTGTGTAGCTGAAAATAAAAGAGCAAGCAGACCTGGGTAGACAGCTGGTAAGCGCTTGCAGCTTGGTGACATTTGTGGAAGTAACAGTATTTGTAGACTCCGCATGTAAGCAGCCAAGCCTTTCAAGCCAGTGGGAGCAAGACACGTTAGGGTAAACTGAAGTGTCTGTGTGTCAGATGCCTTTTTCCTTGTTCACTTATGTCAGTTTCTTGCTATCCTGCCTGATTTCTGAACCTTTTTTTGTAATGGCAATTGACAGATGTAGATTGAATCTGGATGGCACCAAATCAAGAAAAAGACAATCTCATTTTGACCGCAAGTTTATGTGACAGTTCTGCGGTGGAAAGAAAAAAAAACCTGGGTCCAAAGCCCTTGGCTTTATGTTCTCTAATTTCCCTTGCTCCTGCAATTTGTCTTATTTTCACTGCCTCCTTCAAGGCATATAATAGTAGTCCTCATCTCAGACCTGACCTGCAGCAGCTCTTCCTGCTGCCAACTCGCAGGCAAATTTATCGCCTTGTTTTATCAGATGACATGAAACAATGCCAGCAATTTCTCTAGTGCTATCTATATATGATCAAACAGCACTGAAGTTACTCACACTGAGAAAAGCTATGCTGTTTTTTCTTGAGTATTTTCAACCTGCAAAGTCTACTGAAAGCATACTTGTTTGACAAGACGTAAATAAGAGCTCTTTAACACAGAAGCTTATCAAAAAACCATACTTGACAAGCCAGCATTCAAAAATACTGGGAAAGGTAATCTTATTTTACACTGTGGAACTTTGCAGTATCATTTGATTTAGAGACCAGCCCCCTGAAGCTATTTATTGTTCAAAAAGTGGTTTTAATCAATTGAAAAAAAATACAGCTTCTTTCCAACTGTGCCTCCCTTCTTTACAAGCACCAGCAGTCAGGATTAAAGACATTTTGACAACAACAAACCAAGCCTTATGTTTGTGTGCAGTGTCAACTTGTACTGCTCTAGGAAAACAAATATTTTAAATTGTAGTTTTACAAAATCATCTCACAGTATTTACAAATAGCTCAAAGTATCTCGGAGCCCTCTCTTTCACAGTGCTTTACACTTAAAATCTCTGATCACTCATTTCTCAAACCTAAAGGCATGTCAGCATTTGCAGTGGAGTGAAGCAAATATGCCTGTGCTCTTGAAAGCCAAGGTCAGTAAAGCCTCTGTGCATCACAATCTTGCTGATACATTGACAGGAATCTAAAAAGAGGACAGTTATGTTCATGTTTTGCTGTGACCGATCCTCTCTGAAGTTATGTGAGTCTTCTTTCTCTCAACACAGCTCTGGATAAGTGCAGTGATCTGCTCCGCAAATCAGCAAGGCTGTGGCTGCGTGACACTCTTCCACACCTCCACCAACACATACACACAATTCTTTTCCATTTACAGTAAGCTTGCATCTATTGCCCTGTTGTAGTCTTTGTGACTGTGGCTTCTGAAAACCTCACATTAATTAATCGACATCCCCTTTAGGCAGAGAATGCAGTTAGTTTGTTTTCCAAATGAGGAACTGAGCTACAGAAAGGTTAAATGAAATACCTATGGTGATAAAGTCCAGGGCAAGTGTAGCTGCCTTGTGTTACTTAAAATATGTAATTTAAGCTCATCTTCAGATTAGAACTCCCTTTCTTTGCTTCTGCCAGGTTAATTAAGATGTACCATCATACAGGTCAAATTCTGTGCTTGTTCAGACCATGAGTAAACCTTGAATTGCCCTACTGCAGTCCTTGGCAGAAGACATAAAGGTAATGCATACTGGTCAACTGTTGAGTGAATTTTTGTCAGTTGTGCACAATTTTGACACACATTGTCTAAGTTACTAGCCACCATACGACCCGTGTTTATTTTTAGTTAAGTTCTTTCTTCTGTTCTTAATTTTTTTCTTTTCCAATAGTGGCTTTA
Organism: Phoeniculus purpureus; assembly: GCA_028565055.1. NCBI lineage: Eukaryota > Metazoa > Chordata > Aves > Bucerotiformes > Phoeniculidae > Phoeniculus > Phoeniculus purpureus. Next base: position 62,953,786 of record JAOXOE010000256.1, on the reverse strand, counting down.
GCAACTTCTTAAGTTTTATAAACTTACCTTCTTTCAGTAAACTATTTGAAAACAACCATATTTTTATAATTAAATTTTTACTTGCTCCTTCCCCAAAACCATGTTGGCAGCTAAGTAAAAGCTAAACTATCAAGTGGTATTTATTTAGTTGCGACTTTCTGTAGTTATTTTAGAGAGGTTATCAGGTTAGGTTATTTAAACCTAGCTATATTGAACACAATATGCACTGTACAGGATTACAGCAATATTGTGTAGCCCATACCATTAGACATATGTCAACATTTTTGCTCTGTTTCAATATTTCAGGGACTGATTGTGGTGAAGATGTGGAGATTCACGTGGAAAATGGCCAATATCATTAACAGTGTTCTATCCGGAGAAAGTCTTAAAGTAAGTGAATGGGTAGAGTCTTCCACCTGGACAAGAGCAACCCCAGGTACCAGTATTGATTGGGGACTGACCTGTTGGAGAGCAGTGTAGGAGAAAGGGACCTTGGAGTTCCTGGTGGACAGCAGGATGACCATCAGCCAGCAGCAATGTGCCCTGTGGCCAAGAAGGTCAATGGTATCCTGGGGCGGATTAGAAGGGATATGGTTAGTAGATCAAGAGAGGTTCTCCTTCCCTTTAATCTGCACTGGTGAGACCACATCTGGAATATTGTGTCCAGTTTTGGGGCCCTCAGCTCAAGAAGGAAACAGAACTTCTTGAGAGAGTCCAGTGCGGAGCCACAAAGATGATGAAGGGAATGGAACATCTGCCTGATGAGGAAAGTCTGAGGGAGCTGGGTCTCTTGAGCGTGCAAAAAAAGGAGACTGAAGGGTGACCTCATTAATGTCTATAAATATGTGAAAAGTGGATGTCAGGAGGATGGAGCCAGGCTCTTCTCAATGTCATCTAATGATAGGACAAGGGGCAATGGGTGTAAGCTGGAACATGGGAGGTTCCACACAAATATGAGAAGGAACTTCTTCATGGTGATGGTGACAGAGCACTGGAATGGACTGCCCAGGGGCATTGTGGAGACTCTCCTTCTCTGGAGACATTTAAAACCCGCCTGCTCTGGCAGGGGGATTGGACTAGATGATCTTTCGAGGTCCCTTCAAATCCCTAATGTTCTGTGATGATTTCAAATATTATGCCTTTAATATTGTATTAAGTCCTATTGCATTCAAAAATATGCTGGGGGCGAAAATGTCCTTATAAACTCAAGGTGTGGGGTAGAAATTCAGTTCACATACAAGAAAAGCAGAAAGGTCTTGGAAATTCTCTGTTGCAAGGAGTATTCATATCTATTACGTAGCTGTGCGTGGGAGAGCACACTCTCTAGTGTTAATGCTGATCCATGGAAGTGGGACTGCTCTGAACTTCAGATCCTGCACTAGCCAGAACAACCAAGCTGGCACATGAAACAGGACCCTTGTTGATCCATACAGGGAGAGCAGTGCTACAACAAGTCACAGTCCGGTGGGCTGCCTCTGGGACGGTGCCACTGCCTGCTGCATTATGTCTTGTGCTTGTGCTAAAGCCAGGTTTGATTTCTAAATTAGCTGGTGGTCTCACCGTAGTTTTTCAGGAAAGGTCACACAATTTACCTCTGCTGGCTTCGACGAGAAGTCAAAATAGAGCTTGCTGGTCATGGATTAGGTAACTGGAACAATCTGGTATTGGCTGCAATGCAAAGCTATTGTTTGTGGATGCAGAAACCACTACTACCAGAGTATCGAAACTGTTGTAGCTTAATGAAATAGCAAGGTGATTTCGCTTGCATTAGTCAAACTTTGTTGAGCAGCTTTTAAAAAACAAGTGTGTGTTGAGGAAAGGGTATGTGGAGGCCAGAGGAATTTTAATGTTTCTTTTTATCCTGCCTTTTTATAGGAAGGGTGCTGTTAATGGTTTAGCGAATGCTTGTTTGTGTCTTGGTGAAGGAAGATGGATGTGTAAGGAGTCATCCAAGTTCCAGCAAGAAACTGAGCAAGACGGATTAGTCCCACCTCAGCCTGACACCTGGGGCACATCTTTATCTAAGAGGGTAAATGGATCAGAATGTTACTGCCCGTTTATTTATTCTCCTTCTGTTTGGAGACTTTCTCTGATTAATTACTCTTTAGTAATTGCTGCTGTTAACTAATGTCAAACCTAATTAACCTGGAGTCCCTTCATCCAGTACCTCCACTGTCCCTTTGCAAAGATGAGAAGGTCATCAGCAAGGGGGTTCTGAGGATGGCCACCCTTTTCCCATTCGTTTATTTGCTTTGGGGCTTGTTTGCTATTCCTGCTGCAATGCCTGGCGACAGCTTTCTAGAATTCCCATCAAGTCTAATTGGCCTGCTGAAGCAGCAGCGAACACAAGATTTAAGAAATGTTTTCTTTAAAAACTTCTGGTCCTACAGACACTTTGAGATCAAGTTTCACTCTGCTGAAATCACACACGATTCCCTGTGATTTTCATGAGAAATACTGTAAGAAAGTATTAAAAGAGAAACATGTCTCAGTGGTTTGGAGGGACTGATGGCCAGGGGGGTTGAAGAGTGGGTGGTGGTAACATAGCAAGGCATCTACAGAATCTTTAAAGGTTGCCAAAATTAACACATACAAGGTATTCAGTATCAAAGTTTTCAATATTTGGCTCCATAAACACAATACCGGTTGCAAAAACAAAGCTAAGGATTTCATGCTGATTACTTAAATAAAAACTGTTTAATTATGAACATTTGGGAAATGAAGTTATGAAGGACTAACCAATATTGCTGTGGCTTCCTAGTGTTCATACCAGACTGTGAATACTGTGCCAGCATCTTACTGTGTAGTGCATTGTACATCCAGCTACAGTAAACAGTTCTAAGGCTCAGCATGGCTCAGGCAGATAGCTCAATGCAGAAGGAGGTCTATGTCATCACTAAGGCCTATTGCTTTTAACTTCAATAAGTTGTGGACTTTCCAGTCCAACAAAAGCTACTAACATTGTCCATGGAGGTGCTGATCAAGCTGATCAAGTTCATATAATCTTTTCATGATTTTTATCTGCTTCTTCGTACAGCAGCACTAGAAGTTTTATTTCAGAAACAGTAATAAGTCACGTTAGTATTCAGGAGATACTGGGTGACACTTCAGACTGGTCATAAAGATCAAATTTGTTTGCCTGTTTTTCTATGGATACTGCTGAAAATACGCATTTGCTGGTAATCTATCTCAACGTGAGGTTGGATATTCTCTGAGCAATCTGGTGTCCCTGCCCATGGCAGGGGGATTGGAACTGGATATCTTTAAGGTCCCTTCCAACCTAAACCATTCCATGATGCTATGAATTTCTTACCTGCATTACTCCTGTGTCTAATTTCTCTCTACCCTTCTGATTGCCTGCAACCGATTTTTCTGGCTCAGTTGCTTTATCTCACCGTATAAAATTATCAGGTGTACTGTCCATTTGAAGCTTGGAAACATAAGTGAAAGTTATTATAGAGCGACTGTGGTAATAGAGCAATGAGCTCTGTGTTCTTGTAAGGAAGGTTTACGGCGAAATGCTTTATAGTATAATGTATAGAGGAGCTCATTCCCAGTCAGTCACTGCCTATTAGCTAGTGAGCTCTTGGTGAGACTACTTTAGGCTCCTGTGCTCACCCATTAACTTCCATGTCTCACTCTTACTATTCACCTGGCATGCATTCAACAGGTGTGTAGCAACTCACAAGTGGACTCACAAGTGGAGATGGTACAAAACATTGTAAAAATACTGCATTGAATGCTTCTTTCTGCTCTGTTGCCTGAGAAGAAGAGTTGTTTATGAAGCAAGTCTTGCACTGCTCCAGTTTCTATTCCAGTCTTGCAAGTTCAATTTTAATTTGCTGATTAAACTGGTGGATTGTAATTACTTAGTGGGTTGTTAGTGTGCTTAGCATAATATTCCTTGTGTTACCAGTACTCATATTTTACTTACATTTTCTTTGTAGTCTTCCCATTTTGGTGTTGTAGCTTCTGTGCTATGAAAATTCTAAAACGTGTCACTCTTAATGGCGCTGTCTTAATTAGACAGCAAATACACAATAACAGTTAATGTTTCCAGCATAGAAATTTATTAATCTATCTTACTGGATTGCTAGTGTGGCACTGGATATATAACACTATGGTGCCTGACACTTTGGCCTGGGTCTTTTAGTGTTTTCCTAAGCAATTTTTAGCCACACTGCGAGTTTGCAAATACCAGGGACTACTGCTGGTTACTGGTTTGGACATGGCAAACTAGCTTTAAAAGCTAGGAGTCCTTAGTGATACAGAAGTAGTTTTTTCCATCATAGTGAGCCTTCTGGCTAGAGATTGTCTTGGTCAGGTAATTCCTTTCTTCTTTCAGAAGCACATTAGCAGTTATAAAAAAAATAATGTTAACTAACACGGGGATTGTGTTCTGCTTCAATTCTCCCATGAAGGCAGAGTAAGTAGAAGATACAAAACCAAAAGAAAAAAATATTCCTATCATTTCTAGGTGAAACACATCACCACTGCCAGCACCATGTAAAGTGACTGAACTTTCTAGATGTCCTATGAGGAATAAAGGACATGAAATTGCTGCTACCATTTACAGCAAGAAAGGAACACTTGTTCCAGCTATATGCACATTTCTGTACAAGTATATTTGATATAAGCTTTTTTCAGTAATGACCTGTGATAGGACAAGAGGTAACGGGTATAAATTGGAGCATAGGAGGTTCAAGGTGAATATCAGAAAAAAATTTTTTACTGTGAGGGTGACAGAGCACTGGAACAGGCTGCCCAGAGAGGTTGTGGAGTCTCCTTCACTGGAGACATTCAAAACCCGCCTGGATGCCTTCCTGTGTGATGTACTCTAGGTGACCTTGCTCTGGCAGGGGGGTTGGACTAGATGATCTTTCAAGGTCCCTTCCAACTTCTATGATTCTATGATTCTATGATTCTATGATATGAAAGTATCATGTTATTAATTTCAACCAACCACATAAAATGCTGTTAATTTAATGTTGAGAAAAATGCAGGTGCAAATATCCATGATTTTCATCTATATGATCCTAAAGCCTTAAGAATATTTATTGTCTTGAACAAAGAAGGTTTTTTGTATGACATTGTTCTAACATTCACTTACCTTTCCTGTGCACGTGCTAACATGAACACATAGAAAATGGCAGAATTCCTTAAACTTTCATGTCCACAGAGGAATGATGTCAGTGTAAGTAAATTTTAACAAAAATATGTCTCCTCTCCTCTCCCTCTCCCTCTGCCTTTCCCTGTCCTTCTTCCTATTCCTTTCCTTACTCCCTTATCTATAACTCTCTCACTCTCTCTCTCTCACTGTGTCCCTCTCCCTCACCTCAAAAGTTTAGCCAGGTACCTTCTGGCTACGGATCTCAACTCCTGGAGCTCTGAAGTTGAGTCTATAATGGCAAGTTAAAATAGTACCTGGAAAATTCCCAGACACTGCTACTCAACCCTGTACTGTGAAACTGTTAGCATAGTCCTTGGCATGGCTTTGACCCAGTCCAGCTAGGCTCCCCCACCAACCCTCCCCGCCAAGCATTCCTAGACAATATGCAGGAGTTAGCATGGGCGGGGGACCACTCTCAGGAGACAGCCTGGGTGGGGTTACAATTTGAGCTAAGAGACCTTAATTGTACACATGTTGCCAAACTGTGCCACTTGGCCAGCACAGAGGTCTTGGCACTGTTTAGTTTACTAGTACAGATGTTACCTGAAACTTTCAAGATCTGTCCACACGTAAGAGTTAGTTCTGAGCAGACTGTTTTTCTGGAAAGACTTCTTGTTGGTCTATTGCAAGTGCTTGTGAGAAACACAAGTAGCTAAATTAAGCATTTAAATCAACGTTCACTGTTTCTGGCATATCTGAGTGTTTCATAGATGCCTCTAACCTATCTGACTACGCAGGATGTATAGAGAAAGCAGGGTTATGAACAGAT
>JAOXOE010000256.1:62923140-62947747 GCA_028565055.1 Phoeniculus purpureus | reverse complement strand
CACACATGCCCCGCACCCCCACCCCCATACCCCTGTGGATTTGGAATCTATGTATGGGGGTTTGGGATTCTTTTTTTCCCTTCCTAAAATATGACAACTGAGTTCCAAGCCTCAATCCTTTGAAGTTACACTGAATCTAGAATTGAAGAGGCATCAATATGAGAAGGAGCTTCTTCACAGTGAGGGTGATGGAGCACTGGAACGGGCTGTCCAGAGGGCTGTGGAGTTTCCTTCTCTGGAGATGTTTAAAACCCACCTGGATGTGTTCCTGTGTGATTTGGTCTAGGTGATCCTGCTCTGGGATCTTTCGAGGTACCTTCCAGTCCCTAATGTTCTGTGAATCTGTGATAAATCATGTAAAGGAAAAGCAATAGTTAAGAACGTTTTCCAACTCTGTTTTACCTCTTCAGTAACAGCATGCAAATAAGAGGGCTTGTTCCTGTAATTCCCTCCTAAAGATTCCTCTTGTCAGAGCTGTAACACGTCTGAAACCATGACACAGATACCAGCACTAAGTGCTCAGACTTCACATTGATGTAGATGAGAATGGAAGTGTTCTCTAATTATTTGTCCTTCTGCTTTTATGGACATGTGCTGTCTACACATGAAGGTGACAACAGTCAGATACAGGTATTTTATTGTTTTTATTCCCAACTTCAGTTGTACTGACAAACCCCTCATTTTTATTTAAGATCTTAATCTAAGCAGAAAAAAACCCTAGGTTAAGATCTTCAAAAATGTCCTTATGGCTTGCTGGTGCATTTCTGCCAGATAATCTATACCAAGAAATCTCTTTCTGTCCAGACAAGAGCTAACAGTCATCCGTACTGAATAAAGAGAAAAATCTCCTTGTTGAAGATCAGCAGCTTATTAGACTCAGTCTCAAAATATGTGCGAGCGCATTTGCCAGAATAGTTTAACTTTAAAAATTCTGAACAAAGTGTTTTATTGTAATGAAGACAGAGTACAGGCAAGGCCTTCTTAAGAGTCTTTGTGCTTCCTAAGTGCCTTAGGCGGTTGCCTTTATGCAAAGCAAGTTACAAGGGGGTTATCCATTGTAGACAAAAGTGCCTACTGTTGTTTTCTTTTCTTTCCTACAAGGTGCATGTATTTCTACCTTACATGACTGAACCATCTCCACATCTTTTGACAGTTTAGGGCTTCAGAAGACCTTTCATCACCAAGGACGAAAACATGTTCGTGCTAGTAGGTTTGGCACAGGGTTTCTGCTTTTGTCTCGAAAAGCTCAACTGATTGCATTCATTTAGCTACTGTGGTCAGACATCCTACAATGTTGGACACACTGTACAGTGCCTGTGCTTCTCACTCCTGAGATGCTTAGGTGAAGTGTAACCTAAGAATTATCCCTCACCTATGAGACAGGGCTTTCCAGCCAGACGCAAACACACTCCAGTTAAAAGCCAGTTTTATGAAAAAGAGCAAAAAAAGACATCAGAAGGAAATAACTGAAGTCATAGATAAATTTGTAGCTGAAATTCAGCTCTAAAAATGTTGGCGATTCACAGCATGTCAGAAGTGTTACTTGTGTTCTTGGGTGTTGCTTTGGCTTCTGACATGGGCAAAGTCAAGGAAGACTGTGGGTACTCAGTGTTTAAGTCTTGCACACTGTTTGGTGGATTTTGTTTTAATTTCTTTATTTGGCTTCTGTTTCAAATTTCAACTGCAAGATGGAGATAATAATGTTTAGGGTTTGTTTTTCAGACCTAAAAATCCCAAGAAATAAGTTTAATCCATGACAACAGCTGATCTACCCATTGAGTCCACAAAATAGACCATAGTTTAGAGATCCATGAACTGAGTTTATTATGACCATGAGTTTATTATATAACATCATCACATCAGTATTGATGCTGAGAACTCAGGCCTCTGAGTTAGACATTGAACCTTTAGAGACCAAACCAGGACCATGAAAGGATGAATGGGTCTGAACCGTTAATGCTGTATTCAGGTAGGCTCTTAGCACTACAGTGGAGTTAGAGACATAGTTTGAGGAGTTTTGCCCTGATCCCAAAGCATTCTGCTGGTCATGAAAGGTGGTATGACAATACTTTCTTCATGATCACTGCTAAAATTACCTGACTGGATACTGGTGGACTTTCAATGTCCGAGAAATTGTTTCTTACACACTTCACTGTACTTTAATACTTCTCAGTATTAAATGTTGCTTTTCAGTGAGCAGAAATATCTAAGTCTTCCACCCATAAGATTCCAAATTGTTAAATCATAAATCAAACCTAACAGAAGATCAGGCTATCATAACCTCCCATAAAACTTTCAGTTTTCACATCGTCCAAACAGCTGGATGGAATTCCTTCATGTGTGGTTTATTCCTGATCCAGAAGGTCATTAAGAAAAAAACTTCATAAAAAGAAAAAAGAATAAATAAAAATAAATGAATGAGTAATCATATTGCAGTTTAAGTTAATTTCTTGTTAGGAAAAACGATTGAGAATTTTGAAAAGAACATAAAAAAGCTATCATTTATATCTAGAGTGGGTAACATGCCATATCTCATGGTACAATTCCACCAATGATCTCACTCCTAATACTGTGCCTAATATTGTGCCTGAGAAGTTCTATAGCCAAATCAACCTACCAATTAAGGTGCCTGTGACTTAATAGTGAAGGCAGTTAATAATTTGAAAAATATCACAAACAAATACTATCAAGTCTCCATCACTGGGAGTTTTTCCATAAGAACTGGGTGGCTACTAGATAAAGGTTAACATGAACAGAAGCTATCGAAAATGGTAGTGTGAAATGTTAGGTATAATGAAATCTTTTACACTTGTCAGGATTAGCATGAAACACAGAAAATCAATACCAGTTGGCATTATTAATTAAAAAAAAATTCTTAAAATATTTGGCCTCACACAGTAGCGTGTGGCACCGTGTGACATTGTCAGTATTCCCTCCTGCTTTGCACTGCTTTTTACACTTGCTCAGAGTTCTTAAGGCGTATTGTTAACTGCTTAAAGGAGAACTTGGGTCCTTCTGCTCTCAGAAAAGTGGACTTCAGTTGGATAATCCTTCTTTCATTCTCTTCCCTTCCTCCATATCTGTAACTTTTACATCTCTTTGAACAGTTTGCAATACGTTTATGATGCTTCCAGTGCTACTGCAATGAGGAATTTCACCATCTGCAGCATGTCTAAGATGCTGGTCTTAGGACAAGCAAACTTTAACAAAAAACTCTTAGATCATCTAAGCAAAAAATTCTGGCCTCATTCTTGTCAGTAGTATTTTTTTCATTGCTTTCAAAGGGTTTTAATTTAATCCAATAATTTAATCTGTTTTCCACCCAGTTTGGGGGTAAAATGCTACCTATGTTTGCATGAACCTATACATTTGTCATGCAATCAATTTTTATGGGACTATAAGCAATTTCTTAACAATTTTGCTGCTTGTCCCGTCTGGAAGCAAACACACCAAATCAGTTCTTCTTATATGTGCCAAATTATTTTCTGTTTCTTCTTGGTAGATTTTTTCAGGATTGACAATTTCCTTCACTATCAATTTAGTAGTAACATCTAGGCATCTGTATCTAGTGGTCCTAGCCAACTGTATGTGAAGCCTGAGATATCTAAACAAGACATCACTGTTTTTACTGATGCCTCAGCCAACATCTCCTCCTGCTCAGGCTTCTCCTTCCAGCTACAAAAGGCCAAAAAAACCAAATAAAACAAGTTCCCACCCCTATTCTTAGCATGAACTGGCATTTTCTAGAGTGCTCAGAAGCCGAGTTAGTTATCAAAGAATTGTCTTTGAGCTACAAAATCAATGTGTGCAGACACAACTCTGACAGAGTTTCTTTCTTGGCTCAAGTTTCTTTGTCGATGGCAAAGAGACACAGTAAAATACGCTTGCCATCTGCACTGTACAGTAGTAAATCAGAGATCCCATTGTTTAAAGTGTCTCTTGCAAAGATGCCTTTAAGTACCTTTGATGTAATAGTTTTAAAACCCAAAGTTCTTTCCGACATGCCCTGATCCTTTCTCTGATGGCATTTCCAAATGTCTCCCCTGGTTATCTCTAATGGTTTTATAAAAGAAATACTGTTGGACATTAAGAGGGCTCAAGAGATGTTCTAAAATTTAGCATCCTTTTCGCTAAAAGACAATGCATGGCGATTCCTACTACTTCATCCATCTTTCTCTTCCCTCTGGGTGGCTGGGAAGGACCTTCCCATCTTGGCTCTGACCCTCCACTCCTGCTACTGTTGTTGATATTGCTGCTGACTCTCTGTTGTCATGATTGATGTCTTGCTGACAGGCACATAAATCATGTCTGTTCATAATGGTTAATGTTGGTATTTGCATGTATTAGGCATGTTTTTACTCTAAAACACTTAGCACCATGTGTGCTGCATTCATTCCACTACTTCAGGGTTTTGGAGGGAGGGGAAGGGAGTTTGCCTTTTATAGTATTTTTTGTTTGTGCAGTGGGGAAAGCAGAGCCCATTGTTAAAAACCTATCCAAATGAAAAGGGATGAACTTTGCAGCTGCAGCACAATTCACTCAGACTACAAGACCCTCCAGGATATATTGTCTGGCCGATAGCATGTTGGCAGCTGCAAACAAAAAAGTACCTACAGTATCACTGGATTTTGAACCATGCTCTGGAGTGTGAATGGAAAAAAAAGATGTTCCTTAACCCCAAAGGCTTTTATGTTTTACAGAGCCCTTTGTGGAAAGCTGACTACAGATACCCTAAATAAGGTGCATTTCAGATTTCATACATTTTACCAGTATAATACCTTTCCCCCTCTATTGGCCTGAAACAACCAAGAAACTTTTATTTCATAATATAATTATCAATCATGGATCCTATGTTTCTGTCCTCTCCAAAAATTCTCTGAAGGGAACAATTTGTCCCAGAATTTGGCAGCCTGGACAGCCTGCATTTTATATGAATCCTCCTGATGGGAATGAAGTTTTGGCAGCTGATGGAATCACAGTCATGTGAAAGTAAAGACTTAAGAAAATCCAGGCTCAGACCTCCAAATCTGCAGAGAGATTGTCCCTTTGGGGGTCTCCAGTTCTTCGATAGCCCAGGTCATGGAGGCAGCCTGTGACCCTCCCCATGCACTTACAGGAAAGGAAGTTAATGACATGAATCACTTTCTCCCTCACAGACAAAGCTGTTTTCTCTGCAAAGCTAGAATTGGAGAGCAGATGTCCTACCTGGGATTATCCATTTTACTATTAATTTCTTAGCCCAGTCACTGGCATAACTTTGGTCCAGGCCAACTTGCACTCTTCCAAAAGGTCTGCCTCTAGACAACATTAAGGAATCTGTCTATGTTTTTATTCTTAGCATTAAAAGAAAGAAAAAAGATCTGAGCATAGTAAAACATTGCAGAATGTGGTATAAGTAGGCATCTTTCAAGTAAACTTTAGAGCAGAAGCTGTGGTGCAAGTTCACAACAGGCACATGCATTTAAAAAAATGGAATGTGCTTTTAAGGACATTTATATTCTACAGAGAGAATATTTTTTTTCAGAGGGTTGCATTTTTCTAAGCCATTTTGTAAATATATTTGTCTTTTTCCATTAAGTAATGGGCCATATTACAGAGAAAAGTAATCCTCAGAAGTCCGTGTGATGAAATAGGTCTGTATCTTTTACCCCTGGGAACTGAACCCAAGCCCTTTGGCATAGCAGATAGCAGTGATCGTGTAAATGTCAGTGCTGATTAATAAAGGGCTTTGCCTGAACACACCTATTGAAGCAAAGCTGTAATTTATTTCAGAGGGAAATTTAGAGGGAAATTTTGCTTGATCAAAATGAATTGCTCAGATATTAATGTAGTTAAGCTAGCACTGATTTTAGAAAACACTAGCTTCTGAAGAAGGGCCACCCTCCAGAGAAAATTTTGCCAGGACAAAATGGTGCATGAACTATATGAACAAGACTATGGATTCTCAGTCAAGCTCTTTTACATTACTGCTTTTCAGAAGTTCTTCAGGCATGAGAAACACCAACCCACAGTCTAAGACATTTTGGGTTACAAAAGCAACATGTTCAGGTGCAAAAAAGGGCTGTGTTATCTTGTTGCCTTCTCGTATTCATTTTCAGGGTTCAGACAGGCTATTAAGAGTATTTTCCCAGGGAGTATGAGAGTTTTCATGTTGGATGACAACTGAAAAACAAGAGAATCTCGGGAAACTCACACAGTGTGAATTCTTAGGCAACAAAGATGAGTCCCTGTGTGACTTAGTCTAGGTGATCCTGCTGTTGCAGGCGGATTGGACTAGATGAACTTTTGAGGTCCCTTCCAATCTGTTATGATTCTATGATTCTATGAAAGAAATTATCGGAGGAAACCCCAAGGTTGTTTTAAAAAAGAGATAAAGGGAGTAGGATATAGAGAAATATGATGAAATTGTCAATTAAATATACATACAATAATGTGCATCCTAAAAGTTATGCAGCTGTTTTTATTGCAGTAGTAAAAAGTGAACTAAAGAGACGGTACCTGCCTTTTTTAACGGTACAAATACTGGAGCTTTTGTCTCACACATTATATAAATATCCCAAAGAGTAAATTTTGTGTATTGCTCTGATCAACTGTTGCATAGTAAAATTTAGACACTTTAAGGTCCTCCATTGAGACGAGACCTCCTGACACATCTTTCCTTAAAATCTTCTGGAAATTTAAAAAAACCCAAAGCTATTCCATTTGTTAATATTTTTAATCTGTTTCTATCTCCCTGGAAGCATTTGGATACTTGTTCTTGCATAAAACATTCCTGCAGAGGTGCGGAATATTTTAAGACACCTCAGGAACATTCTTCCCTGGGTTCACCAATAGCATAAGGATTCAGCAGATGGCAGGATGTGGCCACTTCAAGACAGCCAAGAATCTGGGCCTCCACCCTCTTTTCTGAGCATGTGTAACCAAGCTGTCTGTCTGTCAGACAGTGGGAGAGAGACCAGTGTGGGAACTGCATGTACTATTGGAAAACTTTTTAATGAGGATCACTGTCATAATTAAGACATTATCTTTATGTGTTTAGACAGAGGCTCCACTTATGTGCTGTATGAAATTCTTACTTTGCATCTCTGGAAATCATAGAATATTTCTTTGCATTGGCAGGGAACCCACAACTTAGCACATGCATTATGGTAAGTATGAATGGATTTTTTTTTTAAATGATCTGTTAAGATTAAGAAGTAAATGTACCCATTGCCAGCAAGTGCACCATCTAATCAATCTTGCATTGAGTTGTTCTGTTTCATACTATTTTTGATGGGAAAACTGCACTGGGTGGGCCATCATCCTTTTTGTATATTAAGGAATACACCAAACAAATAGCACACGCACACCCCACTTTCATTCTAAGTCTCAGAAGTTTCTCATATGTTAAAGGGCTGCATCCCAAAGTGACATCTACTTTGTATTTTAGTTCTAGTGATTTCAATGGAAATTAATGACAGGTGTGCATGTTTGGAAAGAATGAATATATATATATATGTGTGTGTGTGTGTGTGTAGTCTGTCTGTGATAGATGCAGGAGACTTGCAACACAGCTTCCAAGCAGGGGACAAATCAGTGATGCAGAGTATCTTAGAAACAATTACTTATACTACATACAATAATCACTGAACATAGGTGGTCATATGACTTATTTAGGAGCCTTAACCCCAGAACTACTTTCCAGTTCTCAGGAAATAGTTCTCACCGAGAACTGTATCTAACCAAAGATCACAAGAAAGGTTGAACTCTGTGGTTGTATACAAAAGCTCCCTCATATACCCGAATCACCAAAACCTAACATTACAGCATTCCTTGAAGTTGCATATATCTCTCACAGACTAAGAAAAGGAACGTGTAAGACCATATTTACCATGACCACCTGGTGACTCCTACCGTAACAAAAGATGTTAATATTTTCAAAGGTGCTTAAGACTTTCTGAGTTTAGTGGAAGCAAGTTGTATGTTCCATAATGGGTTAAACACCCAAGTCCACAAACAAACAAGATTAAAAAAGCAACCAGCATGCAGCCCCAGGGTGCAGTGCTGTTGGCATGAGTTCTTTATAGGTACAGATGTGGGGTTCATCCGAGCAAATCCAGTCATATGCACTGCAGACATCTGTATCTGAGCTCACTGACAACACAGGAGGGAAAGAGACACATGTAAGATGACAGTCATCTCATCCTGAAGCAAATATCTGAGCTAGGTATATTAAGACTTTACTGGCAATAAAAAGATCTGGCGAAGGAGGCTGGCTGAGTCATTGATTTCTACATTGCAGAGGTCTATATTTCTGTAGGATGAGTCCCACTGCTTGTGCTTTGGAGGTTTTCACATATTTTTAACAGTAATGAATAGCTTCTCACCTTGTTTGTGCTCGGACTCAAATAAATACCAAAAGCAAGGTGTCTTTCTTAAATACTTTGGGAGATACAATGCTGAAGGTCTCTCTGAGAGCACCAGCATGCTCCAACAATTGAAGGACCTTGACAAAATATTGCTACGGTTTCTTTCTCTCAATAAAAGTTTTTCTCTGAAAACTCCATGCATGCAGCTGTGACTGTGTACCCCAGGCAGAGAGAGGGAGGGTCAGTGAGGTTCCTCCTGACATCATGGGATTCTGGAATGGCATCTCTCACCTCCTCCAGAAGCATCCGAACCCTGTTCACAGCAGAAGGGGGAGAACATGCTTTGTCCTTCTTGCTGGAGAACTTCTGTCAGGCCAAAAGAATAAAATATTTATTGATCGTGTGGGCCTCTGGTATTTATTTGCTAGTGATTAAAGACTTCAAGGCATAGGAATAGGGAGAGTTAGGTGAACCGGATTACAGGCAGTTCTCCGAGAATGGTTTTGCTGCTTGGAATAAGGTAAATCTTGGACAAAGTGGATGAAATGCAAAATGAAGAAAAGACATGTCTCACAGGAGGACAAGTGTGTCACTGGGGTAAACAGAATCAGAGGTAATACTGTAGTTTACCAGTTCACACAGTTTTTAATAAAATCTGTGGATGATTTGCATTTTGCTTAGCATAATACTACAGAAAGCAGTTGACTCTGAAAGTGTAAAACTGGAGTAAATCAATAACAACTAAGCCCAAAAGAGCTTGGACGTGTAACTAACTACATTTATACAGCAAGACGAGATTGCTGTGAATGCAGCCTACATAGTTGTGAATTCTTTGCATGTGTCCTTTGAATTTCAAGAGCAGAAAGTAGGAGTCAATTTTATTAAAGCTGATAAGGAAGGTGGAAGATTTTGCAGGACTGTGCTTGAGCTTGCCGACCTCTCCCAGACTTCCTTTGGTAAACTTTACTATGTATCTCCAAATCCCAGCGGCTTTGGAGCTCAATTTTTAGACTGCAGTAAAGTATTTAAGCAAATATTTTAATAGCATTTCAACCCTTGTTCAAACACATGCATTGCTCAGCAGCAGTTCAAGGGTTAATAAAAGTACACAAACATCATTTACTCTACGTTTATTCTTAATGTGTAGAATGAAGACATTTTCAGTAACACTTTAGCCATTTTTGCAGCTCATACAAGGTGAAAAGGATCAGTTTAGGGGGCACATGAATTACAAAAACACTGAATTTCTCTATTCCTGTGCACTGGAGGATCCCAGTTCACTTTCTGTCAGGAAGAACCATTCCCCCTTCATGTTAGGGCTTATTTTACTGCACATTCCAAAGACCACACAGCTCTGATTTTTACAGGACAGAAGATTTTTATGTTCTTCCTGGACATGTATCTCTTTCTGTGGAAAAAAAGAGTCCTATCCATCTTGAAATTTGGCATCCAGAAATGGTAGCATTCAAAGTCCACAGTAAATTCATGTGTCTAGGATATTAGTGACCAGATCAGTAGTGACTGTTAGTGACAGTTACCTCAGTTTAACAAGCACTGAAATGCTGCACAGCAATTTTGGAAAGAATCTAAAAAGTCTGCTGTATTGGAATGCAACTGCTCGGGGAACGAGGCACAATGTCATGATCAAGTTTCAATGTTTTCCTGACAGACGGGTCAGTATTACAAAATTCTCTTTGGGGACTTTAATGACTTTCTCTCATCTACCTTCATGATAGTAGTAATTTCATTAAGACTCTACTGCACGCCGTTATTGAAGCACATGAAGCACAAATATGAGAGAGGTAGGTGAACCTCAAAAGCGTGAAGGCTCATGTGGGTTAATTAATTGCTTTTCCTCTCTGCTGGGGTCTGGCATCTCATGAGAGCATTCTTGTGAGCTGTCAGATTGCTAGAAAGACATGTATAAGCAGCTACCTCAGAAATTCTACTTTCAGCCTTTTAATCTCCTAATTCTGGAGCTCCAGGAAAGATTATGCCTTGAATTTTGAGCTGTAGATAGAAGTTCAAAAGTGTCCTTATTTAATAAAATTTGGCTTCATCGGTTCTCTCCACACAATGGGTGTTTATTGCTTCATTTTGTATAGGCTGGTGGCATTGGCAGTAAGTAAACATTCCCATTTGTTAGTTCTTGCTGATAGAGACATTCCCAAACTAAAGGGCAGATGCAATTTTAATGTATTTTAAATTTGCACAGCTCTCTTTATGTTGTAGATTAAATAGATTAAACCCATAACTCTAGATTAAAAGAAGCTTCAAGCTTGAAATATGGGTGGGCAGAAGCTGAGATTCAGTTTTACTCACTGGTTAATTTCTTTTTTAAGTTTCAACTTTAAAAATCCCGTTGTTTGTTATATCATGCGAATAAAAGCTGCTCAGTTGTAACGGCTTAAGTACATGTCATACCTTATTCAGACATAGCTCTTAAGTGGTTTATATTTATTCTGTAAAGTTTATACCACACAGATTGTTTATATTCACCTCTGTTAATGACAGAAAGTTTACCAATAAACCAAGGACCTGTGCTCTTGGACAGTTTAAAATAATTATTTAAAAACAAAAGTCCAATTTCAAATTCCTCTAACTTTCTGCGGGGACAAGATGGCTAAACTTAAGGCAAGGTTACGTAATGTTTCTGTTTAATTTCCTTAGTGGAGATGAAAATTCTAGACTGAGATGATATTGTATGACATCTGAACCAAGAGTTTGGCTGAGCAGAGTCTGTTTCTTCACTGTTGGCTGCCTAGATCACTTATTTGATAAATTCACTAAGAAAGACTGATTGTAATCTTCACTATGTTAATTGTACATGGATGTAATTCTTCTGGCCTTGGTTACTTTACTTCTGATTTACACCAATATAAGATTACTGAGGATCTCAGCTCCTTGGTGGTGTAAACAGATACAGCTTTAATGAGAAGATCATGGTCACGTAGCCGTAAACAAACAGAGAAATAAAATCTTATTCTGATCACTTCTAATCCCAGAGTTACTGTTTACACTATCTAGTTAAACAATCAAGTTTGCAGATAATTCCATACATAATAAAAGTGCATTCCAGATCCTTTGCCAGGAGGAGTACACTTAGCAAAAGGAAGGAATGTTGAGGTCCACCTGTAGAATTATTTGTCCCTATAAGCAACAACAGGCATATGTTCTACATCACATTTAGGCCCAGTCTCTGTGGCCCAGAACCAAAGTAAACACATTTTTCTGATGTAATTGTTGATTCTAGTTGAATTAGTGCAATGCAGTCATAGCTGTGAGAAACATTTTATTTGGACCAGCTCTCAACCAGAGCTCAGAGAGGTTGCCTACCTGGCAAACCAGCAACAGTAGCTTGTTTTCACAATGTTCTCCAAGTTCTGTCCTCAGAGGAGCATATAAAAACATTTTAAAGCATGGGTTGTGGTACTTCTCCAACTGACTCTTGAGTAAATCAGAAGTAACTACAACAAAGTCAAATGCAGCCTTCCTGGTATATATGAGACGGGCTTTATGCTCCAGTCCTTTGCTGTTTTCCACTCTGACGTCTTTAGCGCTCAGAGGAACGTACTTATATACTGCTCGGGAACACACACCACAGCTTCTCCGTTTTCCCAGTGTAAGCGCCAGCCTTCAGAATGGGTAGCACTTGTAACAACAACTGGAGCTCTCTGCTTGAATGCCTGTATTGCACCAGCTACTCCTCTGAAATGGTAGCACTACTTTCACTCTGAACTCTCCTGATTCATATACCTGTAAAAGGGAGGAAAACTGAGCCAGGAATGTAAAATTGTCATCCAGCACAACAATAGCAAGTACTTTATACGTGACAGATTCTCAAAGAAAGACGTATTAAGTTACAATAGCAACATTTGTTCAAAGTTTTAAAAACTCTTCATAAGATCCTCGATGAGTGTACTCAATTCAGCAAAGGTCTCTGTTGTGACTTTGGGAGGCTCAGGGTTTCCCTAAGTTTTAGAAGACTTGTCTCAGTAGATTAGAGTATTAAGTAATACATGATCCATGGATAAGCAACTGGGGCTGGGAGACATGGGTGTAAACACATGAAAATGGTGGCTGACTAAAACTTGTGGAGCAATTTTGTACGTGTTTTTAGGTATAAAAGGGATTGCGCATTTGATTTATTTCAGATTTTCGTGCGTCTTAAATATGGAAGCTTCAACTTCTTAGTGTTAGATTCTATCTTCTAAAAAGAAAAAAAAAGGTTTAAAGGACAATCAAAATTCAAAGTTCTCCAAATCAGCTTTTTGTACCTGGAAAAGTTTCTCTTCGTGTTATTCTATGAGTTTTCCCTATTCAGCCCTCCCCCATTATGTCTAGATATTGGTGACTTGCCTAGTTACTCACGAATGTAAATTAAATATGGAAAATACACATTATTTCTTACCAGCAACAGAAAGGAAAAAGGAGAGAGAAAGAAGGTAAGGAAGGAAGTGACAGAACAAGGGATCAGTTGTAACTCTAGGCACCGGCAATGTGCTTTTGCTATTCTTTAACAATGACCAAGCAAAGTGTAAGAACATGAACGTTTAGTCACAGGAGTTTTCAGTGGTAGGAAGAATATGATTGCCTGAAGTCTGAACTTAACATTTTATTCACAGAACATCCAACTGAACTCTTACTGATGCTATGTGCACACATGGAAAGGAGTTGATGCATTCCCAAGTACTCCCGAGTGAATTGCAGAAAGTTGTCCAATTCCCTAAGACTTAAATGGTATTTCTTCCTTCTTTTTTTTTTATTGCAAATACACAAATAATTAATACTGGAAGTTATCTTTCTTCTGTTTCCTATAGTGCTGCACAGGTGGCTCATTCATTGAAAACACCTTCTGCTCTTCCAGATAGATTATTGTACAAACAAACAACGGAAACCTCTGCCCTGGCAACTGAAAAGAAAGATCCCAGCCATTGGATCTGTAAGGTTTCTCTAGCTTTACTCAAGGTCTTCGATCAAATCCTTATGTGAATCAAAAAGAATTAGCCATAAGCCAGTTTAAACAAAAGAAGTACATCTGGAAAGGAATTACCTAAGCACAAATATACAAAAGAAATATGGGAGTCACAAAGTTATAATCTCTCTGCATTCTTAAACATCTTAAGCCAAAATGCTTTTATTATACTGTAAGTTTTCTTTCTGGGCCTCTATATACCTTTGTGAAATGGCTTAATGTAACACCTGAAAGGAAATCTGATTATAGATACTCAGCTGGATTGAAGAGTTTGTTAGTCCTTATACTGTGAGCCATGCTGATTTCTCCAGTGTAGACGTTGCATTAGCCAGTGTCAAATTAGTCTTGTATTTGCAATTTCCTTTTTAAAAATTTCCTTCATGTCTTGTTAGTTTTTCACTTTTCCAATAAGGGCTATTTATGCATGGAATATAAGGTTTTCATTATTACTTTTAATCTGATTGCTCAGGGGACTAATGGCAGAATCCAGTGTATTTAACTCCTGCCTAAGACTCAGGAATGTAGCAGTAGTAGACACCTTTCTTCTCAGCTCCAAAATCTCCCATTAGACACTTTGCAAATTTGACTAATGGAGGGGTGTGAGTTCCCAGTACAGTCTGGTAAGAATGGTTGCATTTGAGAGCCTCTAGGGGGAAGAGCTGCTTGTGTGACTCACATACCCAGAGGAGAATTCAAATCCTAACCTAAAAACTCTAATTGACTTGGACCAGAACATTTGGACAGAAAGACAGGGCTTTATTTAGTTGAACTGGATGAGCTTACACATTCATCAGAGACCTATACTTTGCAACTCTCTTCACATATTCTGGTCAGAATTGCTTGACTTTGTCTATGATTCTTTTCTCATTCACTGTGAAAGCACCAAAACCTTCAAATACTGGACAACGTATTTGGTGATACATAATTCCGTGATTGGCTTTGGTTTTAGTGATAGTTTTTATAATGAAATATCAATATCATTACCGTTATGGATTCTTAAATTAATTAAGGGGAATTACTTATTTTCCACAAATTTATTCATTTTGTAGCAAGTAGAAAGGCTTGGTTCCCTGGACTCATCTCTCTTCCTTTATGTATCTGAGACAGCTTACAGTATATCAGACTGTTCTAAAATGCATTCGCTCCAGCGAGCTTGAATTTTGTTATGTGTGTACCAGGTGGATAAATGCTTTTAAGAAACTGCTTTTGCAGTTGTGTGTTTGTGATTGTTTTCCTCCCAGATTTATATCCCACATACCAATCTTTATTAATGGAGAGAGAAAAATGCAGAGATGTAAAGATCCTGCCCTTTGCTTAGTGCTCGTTTTGGAGCTGTATCAGGGGTACACTGAAAAGCCTTGTTTCAAGCCATGAACTTATGAACTGATGATTTTATGAAATCTAACTCTTACTGTTATTACAATATAATCTTCATTCCCTTTATTACCCCATTTTTCTGCAAAGTCAGCTCTTTATTTTCCTGTAAAGTGACATGGATGTACATGCCCACTTCCATCTGTCATATGTTGTGGCAAATACTCAGTGATCAGATAGGCTTCTGTTGACATCGGTGGCTGAATGCTTTTCCTTGGCACTGGGTCCATGATCTAGTCCCAGGAAAACAATGTATTCGGTCGTCTTATCTGCTTCCTGGCAGTTGATTGTAAATCTAGTTTTAGGCTTCTTTTCTTGCTGTGTTAAAGAGTGAACTGGGTAGCCATTTGCAGTTTGTTTTCTGAATCCAGAGTAAATTTAAGCTGCTATTAATTTATCATGCTGTCATCTGGGAAATTAATGCCTTTCCATCAGCTATTTTGTTTGCTAGTTTAGAGGTACAACACTATGTTCCCGCAGAAAAAAGATTTGAGTAAATGGTACAACAAGCATAGCGGAGGCAGATCCAAACCCAACCGACTTCTTTTGTTTGAGTCTATTGTAGAAACAGAACTTAGTGTAACTAAGCTTGGTCCTAGCTTTGTCATGTCGATGGATCAAAAACCAGTGCAGACACCCTTATCAGGGCGGTCAGACGGGGAGGATAGATATGGTGGATATCACCAGATGGCGCTGGTAGATGCAGCGAGCAAAAGCTGCTCGGGCTGTGACCACGGCTCTGCTCCCGCCTCCCTCTGCACGAATGCTGTTGTTTGAAAAGCTGTCAGGACAAATATCGCAGTGCCTTTTTTCTGCAGTTTCTACTGAAGAGTTCCTCTGAGATGCATCATTTCCTATGCAGTTGGGCTTGGGTGGAGGATTTGGGGAGCGTGTTTTTCTTGGATGTTCAGCATACTGTCCTGGAGCTGGAAAACCACCAAAAGCGACCAATGGGTCACCACTGAGAGCAAACCTTTGGGTCTGAGCCTTGGACCTATTTGCTTGAACCTATGTGTCTTGCTTCTCTTGCTGATCCACTTACCTAAGAATGAAATAAGAATGGTTCAACATATTGTCTGTCTTGGGACCGAATACATGCTGATCAACTTTATGTATGAACGATATTGAATTATTGACTATAATTCAATATATTAAATAATTGGCCTCTCCTGTACTTTGCCTTATTCTCCCCCATGCACTCAACACTAGTGATGTCATACCTCAAATATTGGACAGTTCTGGCCCACTCACTACAAGATGGACTTTGAAGTGCTGGAATATGTCCAGAGAAGGGTAATGAGTCTTTGGAGCACAAGTTCTGGGTCTGGAGCACAGGTCCTGTGAGAAGCAGTTGAGGGAACTGAGGTTGTTTAGCCTAGAGGAAAGCAGGCTTATGAATATCTCCAAATACCTGAAAGGAGATTGGAATGAGGAGGGAGACATCTCCTTCATGACAAATGATAAGACCAGAGGAAATGATTGCAAGCTGCACCACGGGAGGTTTAGGCTGAAATTTCTTCACCAGAAGGGCTATCAAACATTGAAATAGACTGACCAGAGCAGTTGTGGAGTCACCACCATTAGAACTATTTAAAAGGCACATAGACATGCTGTTAAGGAATATGATTTAGGGGTGAACTAGCAGTGCTGGGTTGAAGGTTGGACTTGATGATCTTAAAGGTTTCCTACAATCAAAGATATTGTGTGATATTTGTATTGTATCCTATCGTACCATGTTGGACTATACTGTATAAACTGTATGGTGCTATGCATTAGTGTTTTGCAGTTGGTGGTATCCCCAAATGACTAGCAACCCAATAATTATGGGCTAATTATGGGCAAACAATTTACAACAACTTTTTTTTAAAAAGGCAAGCCACAGACACCATCAGTAATTGAAAAGAGGTTGACCGAATTGGGCATATTTTTGGAGGGCAAAGGGTAAGAATATTGTTTCATACTTTGAAACTCTGAGAATTTAGGGACCGTCATTAGAGCTAAGTTGAATGTCAACTCTTATATTAATACATAAGGACAATTTTCATGTTCATTTTTCAACTAAAAGTGTATTTTTGTGGGGTTTTTTTTTGTTTGGTTAGAAACATCATAATTTGGGGAAAGATCAAAGAGAAAATTGAAAGCATTGTCCTTTTTCTTTGGTTTGAAAAAATGGATAGCATTCAGTTATTTTTACCCATTGGTAACAAATCTTTACTTTCTGGCTAACGGTGGCAGTTAACTATAACAGAATCCTGCCAGGACTTTTGACATATTTCCCCCCTTTTTTTTCCCATTCCCTAGGACTGTGTAGGTTCTTTTCTAATCACAGTTGGTTGGGGGATCTGATTCGTGGTTCATTATTAATGCATTGAGTAAAAGTTCCACCTTTTGCATTATTAAATCACTCCTTGCAGTCTCTAGGGATCCTTATATGTTTCTGATTCTTATATGACTCAGCTTCATCCTGTTTAGCTTGTAAAATTTGATAGGATCATAGCTCAAAGGGCTGCAGTGGATGTATTGTTTTTAACTCCTTGATGAACTCATAGATGTTCTTGTGTACACAGATATACACATACCCATCTGGGGTTGCATCTGGTAAGGTGCAGAGCAACGTGGCTCTGCTCCAGTAAAGCACTTAACCAACTGCTCAGCGTGGAGCCACTGGGCTCAGGCCAAGAGGGAGGTACTGTGACATGATCCGCATTGTGAATTGCATTTGGATTTATGGCTAGAGTTGGTCTGAAAATAGGGATTGATAATCCAAATATGTTTATTTTACTTTGCAAGGGGCTATACATAAAGGTTAGCTTAGGCTAATAGAGTCACTCCCAAAGGTCCTCTGAAGAAGCCCACTGCTCCTCTCCCTGCAGAACATGTGTCTAGAGAGATTAGTCTTGTGGTGATAAACTGAAGCTTTATGAATTCTCTCCAAAGTGTCATGAGCATCACATTTTTCTGACTTGTTGCAGTTTTTGGACACTTGGAAATGTTTTTGAAAGTTTCTAAAGTGTTCCAACACTTTGGAAAGTGCCACCACTGCTTAATCCTCAGATGGATGGTGTTTAGAGCTGAAACTTGGCTTAGATGCTGTTGTTAAAGATAACTGTGTCCTGTTCCTGCAATTTACGGACTGGGGTATGTATCTGCCTATCATATGATGCTTATTCTTTCAGTGATAGCTCCAGCAAAAGTGGCACAGCTTCTCAAGTTCTTAAAGTAGTTTTATGAATTTCAGTATCTTTTATCTCAGCCACATACAGTGAAAAAATGTAGTTGAACAAGTGAAGGCTAAGATATTAACATGGACAGTGAGTGTGCAGCAAATGAGTGATTAGGATGATAAAACAGGTTAAAATAATGATAATATTAGGATATTTTATAGTATAAATCCATGTAAGAGTGTCAGAGCATCTTCTGAACTGGGGCACAAAAAGCAGAAAAGGCGAGGAATATATCTCAGGGCTGAAGACAACTGGTAGCAAATGGATTCCTAGTACTTTTGATGTGCTACATGAATGCTTTACAGGAAACAAAGGTCTTTTAAAGCAAGAGGATAAGTTTAGGACACTGTACCATTCCCAGTTCCATTCTTACAGTCAGGGATTTTGGTCATTTGTTGTGGTTGTGGCTGGTTCTTTTCAACCCAGCTTTCCAGTACTCTTATCTGCTCATCATATAATGTGTATTCCTTCCATTAGATGATAACTTTGGCATCTGGGTATTGATGCAAATAAATAATAATTATATTTGACAATCCTTTTCCCTTAGAGTATGGTTGTCTGCTGGTCTTTTCCTATCTGATTTAGCCTCATGTTACTAAGTTCAGATAGTAGCTTTAAATGTGCTTCCTCCTCTTTGAGCCCAATTCTAAGCAAAAGAAAAACCCGATTTTCTTTTTCAGTGTGTAATATTAAACTACTGTATTTTTGTGTGCTGAAATATGAAAACTATATCTTATACTTATTTTGGTCTTGGAGTTACAACCAATACACAATTTTTAAAAAGTCAAATGATACCCAAAGAGAGAAACCAACCTAGCACTGTCCACAAATGGCTTGGGTTTTCCTATCTATTTTCTCTGGAATGCACAGTAACAGCAACTAATTTTCTGACAGACTAGAGAATCATCTGTGCAATCTGGAGTGCACAGCTATAGAAGCTAGTTACTATCCAGAGGGAATGTTGAGTGTCTTGACTGACCACCACAGGAACTGTTTCCTAGGGAAAAGGGGTCCATGGTATAAATATCACACATTTAAATTTCACACATGCAAAAAAAAAATAAATCTGAATTAAGATAATTGAACCACCTTCAGCAAATGATAATTTCACACAGTGATGCTGAAGACAGATGGAGAAGTATGGGGTTTAGTCAGTCTCCAGCTCACATCTGTCATCATATTATCAAATAGAGCATCAGTATATGGTAGGAGACTCCTGTCTTGATCCATAATCAAGATTTTCAGTTTAAGCTTTCAAAGGGTAGAGAATTTTCTGTTTAAAAAGAAGCAAAGCTGAAGACACGTGCTGAGTCTGTACTGACTCTGAGCTGGTGTAACTCCTGAAGGATCCTAGGCTCAATGGGAATTGAAAAGTCAGACCTCCTTCCCAGCTTCAAGCTTTCTCTCCCAGAGGAAGCAAATGTGTTATTCACTCCCTGGCTCTTTGCACAATGGGCTGACCTTCCCCTCAAATAAGTCAGCCCTGCATGAGAGCAACATACGGAGCATTTTGGGCTATCTTCTGTCCAAAAAGTTGTGTCATTTCTAGGCAGTATAGGACCCTCAGTTGGATTGACCTGCCTCCTCTTCAAGTAAGTATCAAGACTCCCATTAACTTCTGTGCGAAGGGGTCTGGGCATTGAGCTTTGCCTGTGAGAAAACCGAAAATAAAAAAGACATGTTATATGGATTCCTGAGAGTCCATAAGGTAGGTATTGCTCAGGTAAATGCAAGATTTAGACTAGTTAAAGGTATATTGGAACACATGCAGCGTTATCCTGTAGTTTCATTGCAAATGGAGCATCTTTATGTGCAAAAGAGATGGTGACACTGCAGTGACACCATGCAGTGAGTAGCAAACTGTACATTGTCAGAGTAGTACAGGGCATAGTAGGGATCAGGCAAAGCACTTTACACCAAGTCCTTTATTTTGGACAGGATTCTGATATAGTGGATTGAGCTATTGAGACAGTCACTCTGGGCATCTTAACATTTCCATCAGACCACGAACACAATCATTTATGTTCCCCCAGGCTCAGTATTGGGGTCCCTCCTGTTTAATGTATTTATTGATGATTTGGACGAGGGGACTGGGTGCACCCTTAGTAAATTTGCACATGACACCAAGTTGGGTGGCTGTTTTGTTCTGCTTGAGGGTAGAGAGAGGCCCTACAGAGAGAAACAAACGGGCTGGATTGATGTGTGGGAGCCAATTGTGTGAGCTTCAACAAGTACTAGGTCCTTTACTTGGATTACAACAACTCAGTGCGACGTTACAGGCTTTGGGCAGAGTGGCTGGAAAGCTGCCCAGCAGAAAGAGACTTGGGAGTATTCACTGACAATTAGCTCAATATAAACCAGTAGTGTGCTTAGGTGGCTAAGAAGGCCAGTGGCATGCTGGTTCATATCGCAAACAGTGTAACCAGAAGGACTAGGGAAGTGGTTATCTCCTTGTGCTGAGCACTGATGAGCCACAGCTCCACTACTGTGTCCAATTTGGGGCACCTCAGCACAAGAAAGACATTGAGGTGTGCCAGTGGGTCCAAAGATGAGGAACAAGGTTGGCAAAGATTCTGGAGAATAAGCTTTACAAGGAGCAGCTGAGGGAGATGGGGCTGGTTAGTTTGAAGAGGAGACTGAGGGTAGACCTTATTGCTGTCTACAACTACCTGCAAGGAGGTTGGAGCAAGATGGGCATTAGTATCTTCTCACAAGTAAGTTATAGGACAAGAGGAAATGGTGTCAAGTTGTGCCAGGGTCTCAAGCTGGTCTAGGTGGTCCTGCTCTGGCAGGAGGATTGGACTAGATGATCTTTCGAGGTCCCTTCCAATCCCTAATGTTCTGTGATGAGCTGTAATAGTAGATTTATCAGATAATCAGCACAAATATCTTTGAAAATATCTTTTGAATCTATCATACTAGAAACTGTACAGGGGACTCAAAAACTATGACAGCAAAAAAACCACCAACTCCCTTGTTTTGATAATTCCATAACACCACTAATGCAGAGGTTATTGGGCAAAAACAAACTTAAGGCAAAACAGACTCATACCCATACTTACATACCACTATATTTGCTCTCTCCAAATCAGGCTGTGTAGTGATGGGACTGACCTCTAAGTGTGGGTTGTGAATAGGTAAAACAGATCACCACCTTTCTGTGAGAAACCTTCTCCTGGAAACAGGCGAGCCAGGCAGTGTGCATTTTAATTAAAATCACATCCTAGGCATTTAAGTTTTCAAAAATTATTAGTATGACAGAGGTTACCTTTTCTTGTGACTACTATTATTACTGTCAGACTGCCTGCTTCGAGTAGGGGGCTGAAGGTTACATATGGGATGGGGGAATGTAACGTTAGTTGGAAGGGGTTAGTACATGGGGCCGTAGCCTTGGAATGCTCTTTGTTGGCTAGCGGTGTCTTGCTGTCTTGTCTACAGCTGTGCAAAAGACCCCTTAGGCCATTATGTAGAGCCCTCTGCAGTGACTGCACTGCTATAAACTGCAGGTGACTCTGGTAAAATCCAGTTTCTCTTCCTGAACAGAGCACATGCTATCTCTGCTGCATGTTCCTTGCCAAGGTAAACAGGAACAACAACTTTATGGTTTATTATAGAGGATTTCTTTCAAATTTATGCTTGGTATTGTTTTATTTCTTGAAATAATTTTGTGCTCTCTGTATTCCTGCATTTGCAATTGAAGTTGAAGAAATATTATGGCATAAGATGACATTTCAGTACGTGTAAGTAGTCTTACAGATGAAACGATGAGCTGCTGAGCTTAGTAAAGGACTGTGCTAGTCTTTCATATCACAAAGAGACTTTCTAGGAATTGTGACTTTTACTAGTCTCACATTCCTATGATTCATCAATGTGCATTTTAAAAATAAAGCTGTGTCACAAAAGGATCGAATGACCTACCCAAGGCTGTACAAAAATTGGTGGTGCAGTCAACTGTAGACTCGTACTCCTAGACCTCTGATCTATTCTGTTGGATTATTCTTTGGCACCTAACACTTGTGCCTTGAAAAGACTTCCTTCATGGAAATAAGTTCTGTTTCAGCTCTGAGAAGCACAACCTCGATTTAAAAAAGGAGGGGGAAAAGGTACATCTTTGGAGAAAAGGCTAAAAATGGCACAAGAAAAACAAATTCTTTCATAGCTTAAAATTCCGCTTTGTAATGTGTTTTGGTGATCATCAGATAAGTCTCTGAGAACAGAACTGGAATGACACTATATATGTGCTAGAGGTAGCTCTCTCTGTAATGGATCTTTTGGAACTTACCTAGGTTGCCATGAGAAACCCATTTTTTATCCCGCTGTACTGTAAATATTTTAGCACTGAAATTGGCTTTTAGTAAAATTAACTACAACTTCAAAATGTTTAATGGAGTCCATGGCAGTAAAATTAAGAATGTAATTTTGTCTCTTTAATGTGCCCCCAAACATTCTTGCAATGAGTTAGAAAGCTGATTGTTATTTTTCAGCTCAGGACTTGGCAGGTGTGTAATGCGACTCCTGATAGCAGGACAGCAGATTACTTTCTCCTGTAAAACCATTTCTAAGGGACTTGGCACAGAAACTGTTATTGCATGTCTGCAGGTGTTTAGTAATTGGATTAATGCAGAGCAGAAGGAATGTCTGACACCCCAGCACTGAAAAATGCTGAGGAAAGACACATTCATTTCTGAGAGTAACCTGGAATGCATGATGACAGCCTGTTCACACACATACAGCCAGATCTAAGCCTGCAAGTTTAAAATTAACTGCTGTGAGCAATCACCTTCCAGAGAAAAGTTTATCCAAACCTAAATACAATAACAGGAGCTCTGTAAGTAAGGCAGTAGGGAGCTTTGGGCTGTGTTCTGATCCTATTCCAAGAGCAACTTGCATAACCTTAGCAAAAGTCCTTATATCATGCATATCACGGATCCCTAAAATCCTAGGTGTCTAATAAAAATGCCTTTGGTAAATACAGCGACCCCTGAAATTCTGTAAAGGTATGGAGAATATAATGTAACCTTAGATCAAGGGCTTTCAAGATAAATTTGTGTTCTTTTAAATATCTTGATTATGAATTAGAAAGGTCAAAGACCTAAATCTTTCTATACTGACGAAAATACCGACCACGTGAGTCCATTTGAACTCGTAAATGTCAGAAACACGTTGCTAGAAGGATCTCAGCTCAGGCCCTGTCAGCGCTCAGAAAAGTACTTGGGTCTAATCTTTCCATTCACTGAGTTTCAACGTACATCTGACAGGTTGTCCTTGAAACCTCACTTGAGCAAGGGTACTGTTTTACCAAGCATGTGTTTTGCACATATAGCTTGTGGGTTAACAGCAGAGGAACTTAGGGATAGAAACTTTTTTTTGTTATTGTGTGCTGGGAAAACAGAACCCCCGAGACACAGTCGTCTGCTGCTAGGGCTACTGGGACGATGAAGGTTATGTGAGCCCAGTAAGGATCTTTAGAAAGTATTATCGTCTTCATCTGTTAGAGTGTTCAGGTCTACACTGCAAGCATAAAAAAAGGTGTGGAGGTCACTGGCCAGTGTGCTGGCTCCTCTGTAAATTGTACTATTTAGATACAGGTGGGAGAGACCAACAAGTAAAGATCACCATTCCCTTCAAAGAGATAGCTCTGCCTCAGTTTAGATCCTTTCTGTGCATTGCATGAGTGAGGCTCTAGCATGGAGGGTCCATTTCATGTGGTGTAGTCAATGCTTCATTTGAATTTTTCCAGCTTTCAGATGTTTGAATTTGGAGCTTTAACACTCCTTGCTCATCAGCTTTTATGAATTTAATTTTTTTTCTTTTTTCAGAGCAGGAAAGTTAAAAAAAGGTCTGTGGTGAATCCACAAGTTCGAGCACGGCATTCCTGCGGCACAGAACTGCTGTGCTGAATGATGATGCTGGCCATACAGGCTGACAGCAGGCTGTTCTAATGGGGAAATGAATGCTGCTTGAGTGACTCAGGGAATAATGAAACCAACCAGTTCCATATCTAGCCATCCTTTCTCCCATAAAGATGATGGTGTTCCTGTGTAATCTTTTCCAAATTTACTCTTCAAAATTGGATTAGCCCCTAAAAAACAACTTTAAACAATTTCTGAGAAAGTCTCTGAAGTCCAGAATTCTCTGCAGGTGCAGGAATGGCTGTGTAATAAAAAAGCATGGCAACAGCAGAGACCGAAAGGAAATAAAGGACTACATTTGCAGATGTTTGTCCTGTTTGTACACTCACTATAAATTCACTCACAGTCTTGTGTTGAACACAGGAAAATAAGTTATCTGGACCTCTGGTCAGACTTAAGACACACTGTTATTTTCTTATGTAAGTCTGAAAGTGTATTACAGAGTTCAGACAAAACTAGCAGCCTCAACTGCACTTATGGTCAGTGAAAACAGAGTAATTTAAGCCCTTTTTCTTGAGCATCTGGCTTAGAAGTTGCCTTCTAGAGGTATCTGTACTTCTCCACACTTACTAGAAGGGGACTTTGCATAACTTTTAAGTGTGCATGAGACTAGAAACTTACTTTAAACTATCACAATAACCAATCTGAATTTCCTTCCAGCCCACAATATCAGGAAGGGTTCACAGAATCACAGAAACATCATGGCTGGAAAGGACCTCCAGGGTCATGGAGTCCAACCTTTATCCTATTATCTAGCTGCTAGACCAGATCCCT
>JAOXOE010000256.1:62876487-62923040 GCA_028565055.1 Phoeniculus purpureus | reverse complement strand
CTTTTCTGTACATAGTTTAAGAGTTAATAAACTTTTCCTCTTTCAGTTTCCTAAGCAATCCATTGTCTGGCAAATTTTTCCGAGATCTCACTGAGACCTGACTGCTCTGGTTTCCTTTCCCCTTAAAACCTGGGAGCAAAGCAGTTTCAGCCCATTACACTAGGGATAGAAAAGGACCATGACCTTGCTCTATAATTCCTAGCTCTTTAAATCTAGTTTATAATGGGTGGATTTATTTTGCTGGTTTAGTGAATTGAATGGGTTCTTAGAAGCAAATTTGTTTCGCCAGTTTTTGTTTTACCATACCCACTGAAATGCATGCCTGAGGCACCTGAAGTAGTTTTCTTCCTGGTTTACATAAGTTATTTCTGAAGGCAATAGTGAGAATATCCACTTGCAAGGTAGATGCGTGGTCCTTCAATATTTAGCTCTCCATGCATGTGACTGCCAGCGGTAGCTGACATCAAATATATTGCTGGTCAAGACGTGGAATGGACACATCCTTCTAGAGCTGTCATAGACAGCAGTGAAAGACACTCATTGTAGTTTCTGCTGCACTAGTCAAGAATGTGAATGCGTCCAGTGCACAGAATTTACTATGAAGTATTACATATGTGGGGTCAGCGCATCAGCCCACAGGATTTAGACACATCAGGACTTACTGAAGAATGGTTATAGAAGATGGGCTTTTAAGTAATCCTATCATAATTTCATTGCGAGGATGATTATTCTCATCTATTTACCAAAATAGCTCTTGCAAATTTAAAAAGAAATCTATATTCTTTTCAAAACTGTTACATGAGGAGTGACTGACTTCTGTAATTGCATTGGTCTTTCAGTATAAAAACAATGGATGTGAGATATTTGAAAATTTCCTATGTTGATATTTGCTTCTCTTTTTCTAAACTGGTACTGAACTGTCTGTGATTGAATGAATTCTAAAATATTTGAAATTAATATTAATTTCTTACACAGCCTGTTCCTTTAGAAGGCTAATTCCTGTTGTGTGATGCTGTTTCAAGCTGGAATAAAGTTGCTTTGTTCTTTCCCTCATTTGTATGTGTTTCAGTGAAGCAGCAAATGATTCCCTAATGTCTCGATCTGGTTGAGGCTTAGACAGTACAAGTAGCTGTCTTATGAATTTAGCAGGAAAGCTGAACCCCACCATGTGTTCCAGCTAGTCCTCAGATAATAGAGGGGCTGGGTGTGGCTGGATTCAGCTCCTGATTGTGAATAGATTATTGCCAAGGCCAGGAGTAAGGCACAAGTGAGGACAGAAAGTACCAACAATTTACTTAACATTGTAAGTACCACAAGGAGAGTGAAGATAGAAGAGAGGTGGGGAAATGAAACGGGAGAGAGGAAAGCTAGAAAGCAGGTAAGACAGTTGTCTTCAGGGGGCCTGGAGACATCTCATAGGTCTGTAGGGTCTTCTTGATGCTTTGGGTGGTGAGCCAATGCCATTCACTAATTCTGGTACCCCTTTTTAGCCTAGGGAAATCCCCAATTAGCATGAAGAGCAATGAGGGTTGGTCCCATTTAGCATGATGAGCAAAGGGTGACAGCCCCAATTAGCATGAAGAGTGGAGAGGGGGCTGACCCACTGGCAATGTTTCTCCAGAATACAATTGCACTTACTTTCCTGGGGCCCCTGCCATCTTGCCCTTCTCTTGTATTCTCCACCAGTGATGTACTCAGATGTGGCAGAGAGGGGAGAAGGAAACATGCCCTTCAGCATATTGTGCGCCACCTCTGTCAGTATTTGGGATCTGTATCGGTCACTCCAGATGCCAATTGTTTCTTGAATGAGCCTATTTGCCGGTTGAGCTATGCATGTGAGTGGTTGAGACATTCTGCATAGTCATCCTACACGGTCAGTTTTCTGCACATGCATATGTACAGTCCCCCTTTACACAGGCAGAGTCTTGGAGCAAAATCCCTGGGATTGTTTTACTTCCTGGTATAAATTAGGCTGGCACATCCTGGGTTAATAAGGATCAACAATTAAGACTGCAACCTTATGTCTTTAAAAGCATCTGTTCAAGTTCGGAGCGTTATGTTCTGGTTGCCTGGAAGAAAAGAAATTTGTTTAATTTTTCATCACCTCTCTTCCTGAAGAGCAGAACGAACAACCCTCCATTGTAACTCCCAAGGCCAGGTTAACTGTGATTTAGAGTTACGTTTTTATCTCAGGCTATCAAAGTGGTCTTAATTGCATTATACTTTGTGTTCCTTCTGTGAATGCTGATACTAGTCCTCTACCTCAGGGTAAATATATAACAGCCCGTCTCATAGTCAGGTGTTACTGTCAAGTTTTCCATTAGAACTAAGGCAGAAAGACTGTAAGATAGCCAGCACTTGGAATAAACATGGATGCAAATAAATGTTTCTTGTTTGGAGACCCACTGCTGATATAGACAGAGCTTTGATGTCTAGGAAGACTTACGGGCATTAAGTCATCTTGTTTGTTTGTTTTCTCAATCCAGCATCATTTAATAAATAGCATCAGCCTATTTATTTGAAATTAAGATATTACCATGTTCCTTGTAAAAGTTTCATTAAACGATTTTCTCTCATTTTACATGTACTTTAAAATCACTCTGTTCTTTAGGCTGTAAGAAATTCTGTTCTAAATACCTTAGATAAAATAGCGTTAGGTTTCTGCTCTTGTTCTACCATAAAAAAGGGCTCTAAGAGGCAGGAGACATGACACCGAAAAATATTGATGATACTGATCCTCTGGTTATTCTAAAAAGTTTTCCTGTGTTTAACTTTCCCATCTCTTTGCACACAAAATCATAACATATCTCTGGGCTTGTAAAACTCCTGGAACTCAAGAGACAGCTAGTGCCATTGATTTGATGATGTGTGAGACTCGAAACCTGACGTTTTTCTAGGATAGCAAGATGGATAATTTAGGGGTTTTGTTCTCAATTTCCACATTCTTATAAACACAAAAGTGATTTGTTTAAACAGGATTGTTACAGAATACACTGCAAGCCCTTTCAAAGTCTGTTGTTCGTAGGAACCACGCAGGGCAACTGCTTTTGTCAGAAATACCTCTTTAATATGGAATTTAAAGCACCAAGAATTACAAGGATGATGTGTCCCAACCAGAAGTGGAGTTGGTAGGAGAGTCACAGGTCAGCACAGTTAAATGGAGTTCAACCATGTTAATGTGGGCAGGAAAATGTGCTCACCAGTCACTTCCTCACCTGGAATGCTACAGAGGTGAGTTTAGCATTTTCTAAACTGACCTTCAGTTCATTTCAAATGTAAGAGAAACAACTCATTAGTACTACTCAGGAAACCTCCAAAAGCTTAAATCTGCCATACGAAAGTCCATCATTCCGGGTATTCATGTTGATACTGAAATTGCTTTTCTAATTGTCACAATATTTTTGTGTTTTGGATAATCTAGAAATATGGGCTAAACCACAGGTGGAGACAGGTATATAGATTCTTCCGTATTATTTCTTCTGGTTTGGACTCCAGAAAAATCACTTCTATGTTAGAACATATGAATCTTAGGTAAATCTTCTCGATTCCCTTAGTGTAGCAGAACACTGGCGCTTTCCTAAGGAAAACCTAGCACTAGAATAGATACTAGGTAGATTTGCTCAAAAATATTGGACACATTTACAAGCAACAAAATGCTTTTCCTTCTGAATGCCTTACATAATATTTGTCTTTTGAGGAGATGCTTCCAGCTGCCTTTTCTTCTTCACACAAGCAAAATAGCTTTCTCTCATTTGCACATTTTTTTTAAGCAGTGCTGAAGCAAAGCACACGAAGAAAAGGGGTGAGAATGCAGAAAAAAAGAAAGTGACAACTTAAAAGCTGAAGGTGGATAACAAATCAAAGTTGTAAAAGCAATTGAGAAAATGCTAACTCTACAATGATGCGGTTCACACAAATCAGATCACAGAGACAGCATTAGTGACTAAAAGCTGTCTCTAATGTCTGTACTTGGACCTCTCCTCTTTTGCCACAGTGAGCTCTGGGATACCTCCATGACCCAGAAGGAGAAACTTTTCTCTCTGCCTCCTTAGAGTGTGAATCTTTTTCCACATCTTTTTTAGAACTCAAAGGCAAAAGGCTAATGAAGTTCACTCTGATACTGCTTTTGACTGAAGAATGAAACGGGTTAGGCTGGTTAGTCTGGCCAAAGCACATCGACAGGAAATCTTAAATGTCATTCCTGCTGGTTCTACCACCAACACATCTATTGCATTAGTAATATTATCAGTAACTAATATTCTTGTTGCTTGAGCATTCTGTCTCATGTCTTTCTAAGGCAGTGTAGTCAGACTGATTCATTGAAAAATAAGTCTCTTTATCCTCCAGACTCTGAGGAAATTGCATCCCTTCCTCCTGAGGGGAGAAGGAGAGGTGTCAGTGATCTGTATGTCTGCAGCCTCGTTAAAGGCTTCATCTGAAACTGAGAAAGGCAAAATTTCCAGCTGGCACAGTGAACAGCTGCCACCTTCCTGAGGTCAGAGATGGCTTATGTGCCTCAGATTAACATTACAAATCCTACAGTGGCCATCAGCCAGATCCAGAGATACTTTAGTTTTTTATTTTCATTTTTAATCACTTACCAGTTACTTAAACAATTAGACTGCTGTCCACGAACACACTATAATCAGCATCAGGGGTCTGGGGCAAAGCTGCTGTCGCAGACCAGAGGAGGGTTTTAAAGAACATCCCAAAGCTTCCTTCTTAAAGAGTCACTCTATAATCTCAAGCAAGGATTTAATGCTACAAAACCCCCCAAAAACCTACCATCAGAGGCTTCATGAACTCCATTGGGGACTTTTCTACTTGAGATGGGTGACTTGTAAACACCGTAGCAACAAGTGACAAACTAATATAAATAGACAAAAGTTCACTGCAGAAGCCTTGGCAAATAGCATTATTTGATGCAGAGAGTCTGAGAAAGTGTAACATTGAGATAGGATTATAAAATAATTCCTGAAGTTGCCTGACAGATATTTAACTATACCACTTGTTCGTGCTATGAGAAGGTAGTTCCACTACATCATTAGGGAAATGGTGTAATGTCTGTTTTGAGAAACGAAAAATAGCATGACAGTCCTCCTGACTGCTGACAAATACGGGTTTGGACAGGAACCATCATCACTATAACCATGAGTGACAGAAGCTGGAAGAGGAAAGTTGAATTTCTCTTTGCTACAAATATGAGTAGTGTGTTCCCTTGTCGGATACAGAGATGAATCTTCAACGCTGACTCATCCTATAGCCTATGATGAGAGGTGAGATGCCAGAACTGTTCTGCGTTTCATTCCCTTACAAGCCTATCAGTAAAGCTCTTTTATTCACCTCGATTATTCGAACTCATCTCACAAGTGAAGTTTTTTTGCCTGATTTCAAGAACACTGGTAGTCAAGTATGTTGTGAAGGTTCCTTAGGCTCTGTGAGGGCTGATCACTTATCCCACTTTTCAACTGCCTTTCTTCTCCCTCTCCCCTTGATCTTCAGATAGCAATTCTGTAAAACAACGCATTCACCTCCATCTCTGGAGCAGCCGACAAATCAAGGAAGAACGGGATGTGTTTGTCCTAGCTGGTCTTTAAAAAAAACCCCATGACAAATAACCTTGTGAGTTTTGACCAACATCACACTCCTAAAAGTCTGAACACTTAGTTTCCTAACTTAGCTTTTACTTTGGATGTACACTGTGTTTTGGATCAGCTTAAATTGTTGTTTGGAAATACAAACACATGTCTGACGAGTCTGTGTGCAGTCATGTCACATGAAGGGAAAAATACATCACTTAGGAATAGAATTCCTTTTGGGATGGAGAAGTGCAGTTGAGATTAGAATCAAACTTCATTGAATAAAGTGAGAACTGACTTTTAACTCCTTTTGTGTTTCTAGTTTTCATTCTTTATTTTTTTGTCTTTATTTTTCTTCCAATTCCTGGTCATGGCTTCAAAACAGAAGTAGTAAATACCCAGGAAAACAAGTCCGTTCTCTAAGATTTCCACCTCAACAAAAGCCAAACCAGTTTTCTGTTTTGTATTACTTCAAATAAAGTTTTAACTAACTTTAGTTGGATTAAGCATCTTAATAATTATTCTTTAATAACCTCCTTAGAGAAAGCATTCTTCCTTCACCCTCAGGCTGACTTTATTATCTTGATTTAGGAATTATCTCATCTATGATTGGTGAGTTCAGGTAAAATTCAGATATATTTGTGTGAATAGGGCAATGAAGAACATATTGAGTGGGGGGGAGGATCAGAGGTTTTGGGCAAACAGTGTGGTGTTTATGCAGCCACCAGAGGGAACCTGTATGGCCCTGTGGAAGTAAAGCGACTCTCGTGATGTCACCATACAGGAATTAATAACAATAATTAAATGAGGTCAAACAAAGCACATTCACTGCTTCTGGCCAAATTCTACATGTGTATAAAATTAAAACAATGCTTGGGCACTAAGCTATCTTAAAACAAATTCTAAATCCCAAACTCAGTTTTTATTTATTTATAATAATATCTTGATTGTCAGATCCTGAAGTTCTTATACTTTTAACCACTACTAGTTCTAGAAAGCTTCTGTCGATGTTCTCCTGAGTAAGGACAGAGTAGTGACAGAGTATTGACCAGCTATTCTATTATCCTAAGTTTAGAGACAACAGGAAGAGAAATGGGGTTTTTAATTTTTGGCCCCAGAAGATGCATTATGATGCTGATAGGATCATAATGATGCTGATAGGATATGGATGGCACTCTTTGCCAGAAAACCAGAATGTTGGGAAATTGGTTTAGGAATAGGTTTAGCAGGCCAGGCAAGGAAAGAAACTTCATTGGTCTTGTGGACAGAATGTCAGTTTTCCAAGATAATTTTGATAAAAACCTTAATTATCACAATATCATGAAATCTGGTTTCTAAAGATTTTAAGAAAGAAGTGGTATTTGAGGATTCTTGTATCGTCTGCTTTCAGAAGAATGCACGTCAGGAGTGCCGGGAGACCTCTAGAAACTGCATTATGCCAAAGACTCTGCCATGTCTTACTAGATGCTGCCTACCACCCTAACATCATCCCAGACGTATTAACATTTTAGGCCATTTAAGAAATTATTTCATATTTTCACTGTTGCATTGTGTGAACTGAGGGTAAAACAGAAATTATCAATGCCCTCTTGATTTTTGGGACAGTCGCTAGTGCTGCATTCTCAGAAAACAGCCCCTAGCGTGTGATGTTTACACTATTTCTCCTTTTTTTTCCCCCCTATGTAGTCACTAGGTGATGAACTGTCACACTGAAAACAACACTCAAACACATTCTAGGTATACTGGTCATGACCTTCTGATGTTGTCTTTACTTTGCAGATGAGCCTAAATATTTGAGATACTTACACAGCTTCTTTTGAGAGCCAGTGCTTCCTAATTTGAATTGTGCTTTAGAAAAGGAGGTTTAACTTCAAGGCAGTAGTGCAGACTTTGGGATTTTTAAGGGTGCCAAATAGCCCTCAATGGTTAGGCTAAAAGTAAGTAGCTTTCCAGAAGATTGCATGCAAACTTGCAGTCAAAAATAAGGGTTTAATGATTCATTTCTATGTATGAAAAATTGTACATTACTGCAAAAATTCTTACTAGCAGCCAAGTCTTGGTGATACGTCTTACAAGTAATTAGTTTAACTTATGTGGAATCAGTATAACCCTAAGACTTCAATAATTGTTTAAAGATTTAAGTTTCATAGCTGGTTTCATAAGCCAGAATAGTCAGCAGCCAGGTTTGTGGCTGAGTCGTGAAAGTTAACAGACCACTGTCAGAATTCACTTGGTTTAAAATATTAAAGTAATGGGTTTGGAAGTGAATATTTTTAAGCAGGATGCAAAATTTTACCTGTCACAATTTAAATAGTGAAGAAACCTGCAGGGTCTATAGGAGAGACATAAATTTCTTCCTGCCTGAGTTTGTTGGTGCGGCTAAGATTAGAAATAAGAACAGATGCTGTAATAAAGCAAGAAAAACAAATATATAATAGGGACAAAGACTGAATTAAACATAAGTTTTTACAGGACAACATATTTGCTTGAAGAAAGTGCTCCTATGGACTTGTCTGTGGATTTTCATTTGATAACGTTATAACAGCTTTTTAAAAAAGAATTATGGCTTCATCCATTTAGAAAGAACCAGAAGGTTCTCCTTTCTTAGATAACAACTCTAAGATGTACGTAACTATAAATAACCCAGGAAGTTGTTTGGCAGTCTCCTGTTGGAAGAAGGAAGCAGGTCCACTGTAATAAACACTTTCCTTCATTAACACATATAAGTCTGTAAATTAATGAAGCTTGTATCAATTAACTGAGTTTATTTCTGTACATGGTTTTGATTGCACAATTTCAACATTAAAGGCTACAGTGTCCTGAGCTCCAGATGGTGGAATCCACTGCTGAGAGCGGAGAGAGCTTTGTGGAGGTGCAACAGAGCTACTTCTCTGCCCAATCGGATGAAACTTCAGGATTCACATTGCCTGACTTTCTCATTCAGCAGTCTTAGGACTGAGTGGAATCTGTTGATAGGGGACACACAGAAGGGACACGTGGCTGGCTTCAGCAAAATATCTGTTTTAAACACCTAAGTAAGATGGGAGAAACCTCAAGATTGTTTTACAGGACAGACTTTTGCTTGTCTACATTAAAAAACCAATTCCTTAGTAAAAAATTCCTATCTTTAAGAAGATAGGATATAAAATCCTTTTTTCAATCTGAAACTGTTTATCTTTTAAAAGAATACATCAAATGCTTTGTCTTGCAGTTATATGAAATTAGTTTGTATCTGAGATGTGATAAAGCAAACACTGTAAGTTTCCTACAAGGGCGTTTGCATTCCCTGCAATGTTCTATGGGCCCTAAAACAGATGGTGAAGCCTTTCACAGTCAGATATGCCACACATCAAGATGAGGAAAACGTTTTAATTTTCAACAGACAGAGCTGATGACAAAGAAATAAACTACTGTTACGTTTGCTGCATCGGTCTGAAGTTCTGAGGAAAATAAGAACTACCAGACCTAACACCCTTTAGGATCGTTTCACTACTGGAACGTTTTATCAGAGATAATGAAGAACTGAACGAAAACAGACAAGAGGAACCAGGATTGGGGTGAAAGAAAAGAAAAATGAAATTATAAACCTTCTTGTCAATCTCGTAACACTTTCAGAATCAAGCGCAACCAAGTATTTTTGAAGTCCCGGAACAAGAAGAGAGAGCGCTTTTGGCGACTGTAATTGCTATCAGTCAAGGTTTGAAAGTGTAACGTCACCAAGGGGATGTGTCTGGTTAGCACCTCTGAAGTAATTGCCAGAAATCTCACACAAAATCCTGGTTTTCAGGAGACTAGTTCAGGTAATGTCAATAAACATTCGGACTTCTAGGTGATTGTCTCAACCAAATGTAGACTCTGAATTTTTCCATCCAACTTATCTGAATAGGAAATCACACTTGCAGTTTGCAGATAATAACATTGTCTGGGATTACTCAAGGAGGAATATTTCATCAGCAATCTCTGAGATTTATTTGCTAGAATGATGTTTTTTCTCATCCTTATAAACTCAGTATTTTGCAGAATGACAGGATTTGGGAGACATTTTTCTAGAATTTGTTTTCAGGAAGCTGGAAGTGAAAACAAAGACTTTAGTAAGCTGTGAAAACAGAATTCATTTATTTGCTAACCATGCTGACAACAACAATGTCTTGGTCTTTCATTCATGCACATCACCCACAGTCTGATATAGGACAACATTTGATTTTCATTTCAGATTTATACCAACAATATAATATTTTCCCTCTCGGTAGATGGAAATCTCTGGAATTAAGAGCTCAGGCAGGTTTCTGATGTGTAAAATAGAATCATAGAATCATAGAATCATAACGGATTGGAAGGGACCTCAAAAGATCATCTAGTCCAATCCGCCAACTTACAACTGTGAGAATGGGGGAGACAAGGAGCATAGGTTTTCTGCATGCTCACAGCTGATGTTAAGCTACCAATCACCATTATATCACAACTTCAGATTTGTTCAAACAAGTTTCCACCTGCACAAGAACCCCCTTTTACTGCCAGTGAAACACACTCTTCCCCAAGGAGCCAGGTATGGTAAATCATTGCCAGCATGAGAGGGGTCTGGCATGATGAACCTGAGGAGTAATGAGGGACACGGTGTAGCCCACACGCAGCAGGAAAGAAAAAATCGGAACGCAGTCTTAAGAGTGCAGAAGGCCAAGTCTTGTGCCAAAATCTTTTAAACACGGATGCAGATATGGAGCTTCAGTCAGCTAGATGTGACGACGAGGAGAGCAACCAGTCTCGAAACAGATACACACTGTCAGGTAGCCTAGCACGCATGAGTACGTACACCTGTGTGTGTACTTGTTATGAAAAGGAGAATAAACTCCAACACCAGACTGCACCGTGTGCATTTCATTACAACAAGGTATGATCTTCAAATGATTGGACAAAAACCCCACTGAAGTGTATAAGGTAGAATCCGAGGCCCCACCTTGCCAAAGCTGCTATGTTTTCAGCACTTCACCAAGTTGGCTCAACTGATTTTTTCTCAGTAAGGTCTCAGTAGCTAGTGCCAAATACAGACAAAAAATTACACTCAGGCCCTCTCCCTAGCCACGGTTCCAGTTGGTAACAGTAAATTGCTTTCTGTTGCAAGCCTCCCTACCCTCCTCTTTTCTGAAAGAAACTGGTGGTCTTACAGCATCCTGGGGGTGGTCTGCAGACCTCCTCTTAGCTGCAATTGCTCTGGTTCCTGTCTATGCTCCAGTCAACTCATACCCAGTTCAATGCCACCCACAGAGTACAATTGCATGTGAATATCAGAAAGTTCTTCTAGAGATGCCAGCTCTATCTTCTTTTGATGTACCATATTAGGTTCTAATGGGCCAAATTCTTCCCTTACGCATATGCAGCTCCTGCTGACTTCAACCAAGGCTGCAAATTCATAACACATAGCCTTATGCTAAGTAGAGACTAACCACAGTTTCAGAAGTATCTCAGAATAGAGCTCTCTCCAGTACAAGAAGTCATGTTCTTCAGCGCCTCAGCTACACCAGTTGCTGGAATCTCTTTGTCCCCAAAAGATGTTCGTATCCATATGTAAACAGATTTTTATGGGTACACTATTGCAAAAGACTCTTTGGATTAACTAGCTCTCAGTGCCTGCCGATTTTTCTGTACTTTGTCTACAAATTATACACATAGGCACAAGCCATTTCTAAATAAACTAGCCTGGACTCTACTAGAAATGTAGATGCAAGTGTAGGAATAGATTCAGTGCAGGATGCAAAACTGACAAGTCAGCTGGGTAAGGCTCATGGAATTTACCCATACTGTATTCTTTACTGGGATAATTGCTCCCCTAGCAGTACCTAATGAGCTGGTTTAAAGACCAATGGGCCTCAACAGCAGATATGAATTGCAGTCATAGTGCAGACTTTAGTATAGCCACCCCCAGCAATGATCCCTGAGCCTACGCAGTTATCTGTGCATACCACATATACCATAGCTCTTCCACTCCTTCATTCACCATACATGCAGATAGCAAAGCTAGGTTGACAGAACACGACTTTTCAGGTGCCTGTTTGGTTTTTGGTAACTGATGTGCATCACAAATCACAGTGACGAGCCGGGTGCAGTTCTAAAAGCAATCAGAAAAAGATATTTACACTTACTTCAGAAAAATGGACCATGTGTTGAAGTCAAGGAAGTTTATAAAGCACACAAGGTAGCAGGAATGCTTCAGAATATTTCTTTCTGTATCAGGTTTTTTGAAAAATATTTAAATATGCAGCAGTCAGTACTGACCTGGGAGATTCCCACATCGCTGCACACATTCTGTGCATTTTGCCAAGCTTATCGGCACAGGATTATCCCGACAGCAAAGCCTATATTGAATTTTATATAGCAGACACTCACAGAATTTGTACCCACATCACT
This sequence comes from Phoeniculus purpureus, assembly GCA_028565055.1. Taxonomy (NCBI): domain Eukaryota; kingdom Metazoa; phylum Chordata; class Aves; order Bucerotiformes; family Phoeniculidae; genus Phoeniculus; species Phoeniculus purpureus. The sequence goes on along the minus strand of JAOXOE010000256.1, from coordinate 62,911,059 downwards.
CACTCTGTAACAGCCTGCAATTAATTTGTTGCAGAAGTATAACAGATTATTCATCCATGAGCAGTAGATTTAATACAGCCTGGAAAATCTGGTGGAAAAATTAGCGTTGGACTATTCTCAGCTAGCTCTGACAGGAGTGTCTCAATAGGGCAAACCAGTGTAAAACAAAGTAAGAAAATATAAAACAAGGTGAGGCAATGTCAGACAAGCCAAGTTAGGAGAGATAGGTTGGTTTGCAGAGTCCCCCTTATTAGGAAAGTGAGGGGATACTGCGCTGTGGTAATTCCTCTGTTTTCTATTGCTTTCTTCAGATTATCTGCTCAGATTGCATCTGCTCAAATGAAATACAGACAGTAAGAGACAAACTAAATGACGGGATTATTTGCTCTGTAACTCCTTCCTTCCATGTTTTGTTTTCTCCTCTAGCCCCATGAGTTTTCCCTTTGCAGGGTCACGTAATGCCGCAGAGCTTGCAAAGTGTGCAACTTCCCCAGCGTGCTGATTGCCTTGGCATTTGTCCCTCAGAGTCATAAGGTCTAAAGCTGTGACAGTCCAACAGTCGTCGTGCTCTGCCATGTTTCCTGGCAACATGGTGGGAATGTAACTCTGCCAAAACCATCAGTGAAATGAACTGACTTCATAGAGTTGGTTTTTTTAGATTTCATTGAAATTAAGGACAGAAGGAACAAGCAAAAATTGTTTCATCTGGACCTCCTGTTTATCCCAAGCGTTTAAATAGCTCTATCTCAAGTCCAAGCAGCAATGACCTTAACAATTATTCTGTGTGATATTTAAATCTCCACTCCATCCTCTAGCTTCAAACACGTACTGTGAGTGCTGAGGCTGGGACACAGATGAGAGCTCACAAGTGCCAAAGGGAAGCGGACAGTGATCTCTGTAGATCCTGTAACCACTTTCCTCCTAATAAGCCAAGTATGCTTATTGAGAGTACTCTGTGTTCATATTCAGTCTGGTTCCCACCTTCCCAACAGAGCTACTATTGAGACAATTTCCAGCCTGGGCTCATGCCTGGAGTTGCTCTGTCCCAGGTGCAAAACTTTGCATTTCTCTTCATGGTGCTTTGCAGCTTTTCTCTTGGCCATGTCCTCAGGTTTATTAGGTTTCTTCTGTACTGAATCTGCTATTCACTTTGTCCCCTAATTTATGATAGTTGCACCTCTGAATTCTCTGAAGGTATACTTGACCTCATGATCTTACTATAGAGGAACGAACATTGCAACTATGTCCAGTCCATGAAAGGTAACAGATGAACAGAGGACTTGAGATTCAGAGATTCCCATATCAGGAAGATACGTATACAGATGTTCAGCCAGATCTTCTTTCCCCTTTGCACAAAGCTTGTGGGCCATCTTCTGTTTTTTCTTACAGATAGGCCAGTGTTAGTAAATCATTACAAAATGTAATCATTGCTAAGAAATTCTATCTTGTCTAAGATTTTTAAAGGAAATTCTTTTTGCACCTTTCCATCTCATTCAGATTTTAGTCTAAATTGTTACTACAGTAAGCTGAGTACAGAGGCTGCTATGGGAAAGCAATCTCAGACATAGAATTTTAAGATACTTTTGTAATTAATATTTGGAATTTTCTATCACTGAAGATGGCAAAGGAAATTAGAAAAAAAAAGTGTATATGCTTTGCTCCTTGAATTTTAGTTTCTGAAAATTTACATTTGCAAACAAATTTTACATTCCACTGTGGATCATTTAGACCACATCTAGACAGTGAGAAAAGTGTTTTCCAAGTGTCACTATAGTTCCATATGAATTTCAAACAATGATAGTTGTGCACGATGAAATTGGCTGAGTCTGGTCCACATGAAAGATGGAGGATTAGAAATATTATTTTGATATTAATATCTACAATCAGCTAAGGATTTCTCAGGAGCACAGCGGTGAATCTGATTCTGTGAGAATGGTTTTGGCCAGGTTAGACTTTTATTTTAATCTATATAGTACATCAAAAGTAATTCCTTTGCAGTAATTCCGCCAGTAGACTGGTAGCTCCTATACGTGAGGAAGGTAGATCATACTTCTGAGACGAAAATACTTGTAGCATTAGAATGGGATTAGAGAGCTTTGAGTGCAGTTCCTCATTATCACCACCTTTTTGTGAGAACTTCTGCCAGACATCATGTTCCTGCTCATGACTTGCAAAATGAGGGTGCTATTTTTTTTGTCATCCTCTGTATGTCTCATTTACCTGCTTCATATAACGAGACACAGCAACCGCTTCCTGGCATGACTTTGAAAAGCACACAGCTAACCAGGGTCCTAATTTGTGATGAATTTGTAAAAAAACCAAAGCGGGTTAACTTCCCTTAACGCATGCTTAACGATGCTTTAGAAGAGACACAGAAAAGTTCACATGCTCTCTGTCTTTTGCCTGGTGTTACAGCATTAAACAGCTTGACTAGAGCTATTCATATTTGTTCCAATATGCTGGTAGCATTTTCTGTTCTACCTGCCAAGGAAACTGAACCTCTGAGAGAATCCTGGAACTGCACAACACCTGGCTTTTTCCCCAAAATATTTTCAAGGTGTTGCATGGTGCTGAAAAGTCAATTTTGAAAACTGCTTTTGCCCCCACTGCTAAAACTCATCCATTCCCAACAAAAACATTGCTCATGTCTCAGGCACTCCGTGCCTTGCAGGGTATTTTACACAGCAAAGGAGGAGAGAGGGAACACTGCATAATTCCTCACAGTCCCCTGCCAGCATCTACCTCACCGGTGCAGTTAAGTCTGAGAGGTATTGTTAAACCCTCAGGCCATTCTCCTGTGACTTTTGCCTCCCTTTGGATGTACTTCCATGTCCACTGAGATTGCTTCATCACCGATTGAAAAAAGAAGTATAGGCAAGGGGTGGGTAGAAATCCCCAGGCCCCTTTATTATTGTGGGAGGTCTCAGTTGCCCCAGAAGATCTGTGGGACATTGAGTGAGCTCATTTAGAACCAAATTTTGGTAGTCTGCCATCACTAAAGGACAATGTAGACTCCTGAGTTGCATACCACCCCAACTACTTAGTAGGTGTTTGAGAAGTGATGGCGGTTAGAACTGGCAGTCTGAGGTCAAGCATACATGTATTGTGGAATAACAGGACCCTCTCCTCCCCCTTGCTCTGTTTGGGTGTGCCTGTGCTTGTGTGCAAAGGCAGAGAAGTACTTTGGTTTCTCATCGGTTTAGAAAGTGCTGCTTTTACTGGCCACAAAAGCGACCAGGTGGGCAGATATTTCTTTCCAAAATTTCCAGTTGCACTGCATGCCATCAGCAGGGTACGAGGCTAACTTGTGTACCTAGCATTTCCATTCGTTTGTTGTTGTCTACTCCTCTCCAAAACTACTTATTTAAGAATCATAATTTTGATTGATAGCATCAGTTCTATTTGCCTAGTTCTCTTTTTAAATGCTCCACCTTGTTCTCTTTATGCCCGAGCCACCTATGAACTGACTCACCTGTTGTATGCTGAAAAGTCTGAGTTGATGATGAATACCAGTTCTGTAAAGATGCTCAGAAGAGGCAAATTACATGGCCATTATAAGCCAGATGCATGAAAATCCTTGGGTAAACATCATGTAAGTCAATGAACAGAGCTCCAAGTTGGCACGTTTTCCTTTTAGGTAATGGATAACCCTGCATACAACTACTAGAGTGTTCCCTCTGAACTAATAATGAGAAGGAAGCAAAGATCATACTTGGATTTAGTACAGCCAAGTGTGAGGGCAAGAGTTTTATTAAAGGAGTTCAAACAAAAGGGCAGGCATGACCAAGATGTTATGCCTAAGGATTTAAATTTAGTTTCCTGTATAAGTACGCAACGACTGCCAAGAGACAAATTGTTTCCAGGGTAACACTTGAAAAGTCTGATCATATACCCGTTAGAATCAGGCTGCTGAACATTCAAATAGCAGGACACCACCATGACTTTTTGCATTCATCAAGCTTTACACAGGAACTATGCTAAGTGAGGTTGTACGGGAGGGAACGTCACTCACAGTTTATGGGTGTTTTTCCTGCCATTTGCTAGGAGCAAAGGGCCACCAGCAAAGGATTTCCACCTATAAGCGTGTTGCTGTAGGTACTGCTGAAAGAGCAAATGACTGCATAAGAGCACTAAGGCTTGACATTTCAGGAATGGCGAATTAAATAAGGTACTTAGTCCTCCCTGAATTCCAGCAGATTTTGCATAGTTTTGGTCCAAGCTTTTTTGGGAGTCCCAGACTAACCCTCCATGACACTGTGAAGTGCCTGAAGACTGATCGATTGGCGCACCTGATGTCTAACTGCTTTAACTCTGGCTGCGATAAAAGGAGTTCATTGCTGGCTCCCTGCATGAAAACAAGTGCAGCAAGCATTGCATTACTAGGTCAGTTTTGAAAAGTGTGAACAAGTTAATTCGAAGCCAGGCTCAGAGCAATCCTAATGGGGACTACTTTGATTTCATATGCACATTGCTTTAGGATGTTGAAAACACTAGACTGACACCTTCATGTTCATTTTCTGAAAGAGGAAAACAAGTGATAAAATAGCTTTTTAATAAAACTTCATAACTCAAGTTTTATCCTTATTTTTATGTAGAGCCAGGTGTGAAGTAGAGAAATTGCGCAAGTTTTGTTGTTTCATTTTTTGATAGAGTGAAAAATAAAGAGCATTGTTGTTGACTTGATTAGAGAGATTTTTCTCCTTTTTTTTGTTGAACTGAGAAGATAAAAATATTTAATTTAATTAAGTGTTTTAGTCCCATCTTTGTTCCTTTTTTAGTAAAACTATAACCACTTATCAAAACGGGACGTAATTTTAAATCAAAACCTTTGGTTCTGAAAGTGTTCGAATGAGGGCGTTAAAAACCAAAACGAACTGATTTTACAGAATCAACAACATTTTAAAATAATTTTGTTTATCAACTTTATATTTTGTAGATGAAAGAAAAAAATTGTGTTCTACTATATTGACCTTGATCTAGCTTGAAAATGATACAAGCTGAGTGAAAAAGCTAGAATATAAAAATAAAGGAGTGCCAAGGCATTGTATTACTTTGCAGTTGTGTAAATGAAAAGAGATCAGTTTTCAGGGTTGCCTTTTTCTTCTGTTAATGCAGAATCATTTCTCTCTTGGGTGGCTGAGATAGCAGTGTGCACATTTTAAATGTCAACTCATGCCTTTCTGCTCAGTGGAGCATACTTATTTCTGCCTTCTAAGGTTGATTTAGACCTTATTGAGAAAAGCTTTTGTTTTGAACCAAAGCTAAGAACTTCAGTTTTCTTCTACTCAAATCTGAAATGCCCCAGAACATGATCTCCTTCTGTAAATACTGAGGTATTTTCTGTTCTTGAAAGAAAAATTGTTTAAAAGATACAGTTGGCTTAAAAATCTTTTCCCAGACATTTGGTTGAAAGAATGGGATGTGGGGGGAAGAGGGTTTGATTGTTTGTACTTTTACATCAGGAAGTCTAGCAGAAGTCACTGCAACATCTCATAAAACATTGTGCAGCTGTGTGCAGACCTCAGGGTGCACAGATGCGTATGTATTATATTTCCTTGGAAGGGGCACAAGCTGAACTTTTAGATTTTGACACCCGACAGCATCCAGCAAAGGTGAGGTCTGCTACTTGTGCTTTCGGTTTTAAAATTAAAACCGTGTGTGCTGTGGTGCTCACATGACATGTATAAATGTCTAAACGAGGGCCATTAAGTGAGTGCGTTTACACATCATTTAAATGAAACAACACACCTAACCAGATGGATTCCTAAAATGAGTAACTGTGTACTGTTATTTCCATAACTATTGCCCATCTTGGTATACTCTCACTTCTCTGGTATGTCCATCACTTTGATTTGAGCTTCCAGATTGGGGGCCAAGACCTTCCTTGTCTATATTTTCTGTGAAAATCTTGATGTTATTATGTGCAACTGGGAGTGAGATTTTTCTCACCTCACTTTAGCTATCAAACACTTCTGTTGTAGTTTGACTTTGCCTTTTTACATCATAGCTAGCCAATGGGAAGAAAAAAGTGGATTCTTTAAAGGGCAATCTTACTTATCTGACTACATATATAGGGTGGGCGCACATAGTCTTCTATGTGTGCCTGTCATTCATTGCTTAAGGGAACAACAGTCTGGAGAACTAAGTTGGACAAATTGTCAACTTTTTGGTGGCATCAGTTACTGAGGGGAAACCAAGCTTATAAAACAATATCAGTGACCTAAAAACAACACAGGAAGGTAGCATAAGGCAACATCCAGGGGCTTCTGGAAGACAGTGAAAGCATTTGCTACAACTCTGCGTATAACAACCTCTATAGAATTTTGTTCAACTTTCCATGACATGAGAAAGTCTGTAAAAAATGCTGTATCTTATAGAGGTTTTCAGGACGGCCATCCGATTTAAAACGGGAAAATCATGTCTCAAATCATGACACGCATGTAGGACAACTCTAGAAGCCAAAATATAGCTACACGTCTGCGACAGCTGGATAAAGCTACCCAGCAAAAATAGAATGTTAGCCAGCCTACAATCCATCTTTCAGTTCAGATCTTCATGCCAGTGGCATGAAGCAGAAACTCTTGGTTTTCAGATTTTGTGGTCTTTATTCCTGAAGTCTGATAAAATATCCCATGCAAATATCACCTTCCACTCAGATAATTCTAGCCTATGTGAAATTGTCAAAGCACATCTAAGTCTTTTTTTCTGTTTTGTCAACTGTCTTTTTTCTCCCCTTCAATGGTGGTAAGAGAAAAATAATAATGCCAGCTTTTCTTGCAGCTTTTTTCCTTTGGATTTCAGAGTGCTCTGCAAAGGCCAATACAATTTACCCCTCTTTTCATATGTGGAAATGAAAGCATTTAGCTGTGAAATGGCACCCAAATAGAGAACTTGAATATTAGTTTCTGGATAAAAACAGAAGTTGATATTCTTCTCAATAACATTTCTAGCAGTAGAAATGGGTGAGTACCAGTGTGCTGGTAGAGGAGTTCTGCCCTAAAGAATAGCCTGCAAATGTCATTCAAAATTGTGAATGTCGTGTCACTTGCTCTTTGCCACATGAGTGTGCCAGACGCTGCACAGCAAAGTGTTGCGACTTCTGGACCCTTCATCAGTTCTTTTTTATGGTGATAAAGTGAAAGCTGAGTTTGCAATAATACGGGGTATGTACTCATGTGCACATGCAATGTGTGTAACGTAGGTGTGTATCCATGTGCAGTTGTTTGGCTGCAGTCTGAGCTGCATCTGTTAGCAATGAAAAATATGTGTTTTCTCACAGACATAAAATTCTGGGCCACTTAAAGGTGAATATTTTCATCAGATCTCTCCCCATCCTGTAATTTATAATCAGTGGAACTAGTCTGCAGTGCTCTAAGACCACAAAAAAGATAGAAAATAATCACGAAGGGAGATGTTGATAATGTTTCCCAGATGATAATTCAGAAGGTCTACATGCTCGGAATTTTGATTAGTGACCCCTGTTACCTTCAACAGCACAAGAAGGAAGAAGCTAATAAGATCATGTACTGGAGAGTAGGTAGTCAGCAGTGTAACTGGGCATATTTGTATTACAGTGCACAGACAAGATTATGTAATTAATGACTAGCTTTATGCACATCCTACTTGCAATGGGGGATACAGAAATGAGACTGGGTCGGGGAAGGGAAGTTTTAAAAAATGTGTAGGAAGGCTGATGTGAAAGCTAAGGGAAGGCAGCAAAACAATACCACCCAGTTATCTGTGTAAAGTAAAATATCTCAAATGAAGGATCCTTCAAAGGCTTTTGAATATGTCACATATAACACACTACCTTGCACCTCCTCTTTGTGTTTGGTCTGAGCTCACGGGAGAAATTAAATGTAAAAATGGAAATGCTTTGCCAGAAAATGCTCTGCACCTTTCATGTGATATGAATCCTGAAATACTAAATTATCCTGCTTTTCATTCCTAACAGGACTCCAAGAGTATTTACAGTTCTTGGAAGTACTTCCCAGGACTATCTGGCTATATCCATGTGAGTAAGACCATAGACTTCTCTCTGGCTCTCAGTTCAGTGGCATAATGAGCTGTTCAAGTCCTTCAGAAGCTTCAGAGTCTTCAGAGAACTGTTACCACCTTGTGTCTGGGAAGTCATCTCTGACTCATGCATACATCAAGTAGTGCCCAGGAACTGTTGATGAAGAGGCCAATGGCAGACACTGTTTAATTTTCTTAATAGATGTGCCATGTTTAAGCATCGTTCGTACACTGGTCATGCAAATATTCACACATTCAGTCCTCCAAGCAGTCAGGAAAACTATTGACAAAACATCTATTATTTAGAGAAACTACTTGTTAAGTCTCCTGAGCTGATGATGATGTTAACACCGTGATTTTGGAAATGAAATCCTGCTTTTTCTAACTTAAAGGAGATGATCAGTTCTCATTCTCAGCATAGCTTCTGTACCTTTAGGTAAAGATTGGGGACTCAGGAGCTCTACACCTGGTGCAGAATTTGTGCAGAAATCGAGTAGTTTTGCTCAGAAGGCACTATGCAAACTAAAGTTACGATGTTGATTTTTTAGCATTGGAATTTTAGACATCAATATAAAATAAGCAAATCTGACAGTTTTAATTAAATAATGATGTCTAATTGAGCATGATTTTGTTGTCCTGGACCTATGTGATAAACGCTTCAACTAGTTTGATGGGTTTCCATTGATTTGGTTGCAATTTATACCAGTCTTTTTCAGTCTTCCCAGTGTACACTGAAAGTTATTTTGATCACAGAGACTGTGTGAGGTGTTCTGAAGCATAAAAAAGCCAAATCTTCTTGCAGGTTGTACTGTTCACTGGCATACAAATAAGCTTCTGATTGACACTCTGAGCCTGACCTGGGTCCCGACCTGAAGCTCATGAAGCTTGAAGTTTTACATCCAAAGTGTCTGTTCTCATAGTGCATTTTGGAGTTCTTCCAGAAGTGTCCAGAGCTTCCTCTTTGTCCCAGGACATATTGCCTTCCTCTCCTGGCAGCAGACCATGAAAATGTGCAGGTAGAAACAAAACAGAAAGGTTCTAGCCCATGGTATATTATGCTAAAGTAATCTATTGTATTGCCATATGGGTAACTAGAGATGAGTGTGCTAGTTCAGTCTAAATAACAACCAGCCCCAACCTTTGCCCGCTCAAAAACTGACCCTAACCCAAATCTTTTTCCAATTTGGATTGGTTCAGAGAGATCAGCTGTCGAATCTGTCAGCTGGTAGCCAGACACCGGAGCAGACATAACTAATTAGGATACATTCCCTCATCTGGAGAGTAAGCGTGCTTTTTTGTGCTCTGTGCATGTTCCTGTAGTTACAACTTGCACTACAGTCTCCTGATCTGAAAGCAGCATCTTCAGAATGAAAGCAAGTGGGAAAGTAGCTTTTTCCCAGAGAAACCTCTGGGAGCTGGATTTATCTTTACTGGATATTTTCTCCCCCAGATAAGTTCAGCCTGCAATATTATTGACATCCCATCGTCACAGAACTCGTGATTCTGAATTTCAGAACAAATCTTGTCTCGTTTAGTCGAATTTAGCTCACATATTATCCAAATTTGTGCTACAACCATACGATTTTGTTCCTCATGTTTTGAGAGAAAATCCTGCAAATCCAAAAGCAAATCCCGTGAAAGAGAGAGTATGGAGCTTCCTTACCTTCCGAAAAATAAGCACTGCTGTTGAATGTGCTCTCCTGCCCTTGCTATAATTTCAGCTTTTGAGTGACTTTGCTTCATCTTTTGTTATTTTCTGCCCAGATTTCACCTGTACTAATGTCAGAATACGTTTAAGGCTGTACTTTAATGCCAGTAGTACTCAGCATATGATGAAAAATTAATACAGTGGAGGTCAGGATGTCACCAAGTTTCAAAACCAAGATTAAACTTGCTTATGGCTTAAAAGACATGGGACAACTGTTTGATAAAGAGACTATAAACTTAGATGTTCTACATGTTTTAGTGAATGGTGGAAAAAAGATTGGAAGAATATAGGACTTCAGAGAAACTAATCACGTGCTCAATTTCTTTTCAATAAGGATTTTGCTTCTGAAAAATAGTTTTAATTACATAGTGTGTGTGCATTGCCAGAAATTGTTTAGACACTCTGCATTTAGCAAGGTACCTCTGTACTATTTAGGTGTAAATGACATTTTTATATAACTGAAACGGAAAATATACTTCCCTAGTCGATGTGTCAAAGCTGTAAGACAACTGGAACGGCTTTACAGAAATCTCTTTTTTCTCAGCCCATAGTAATTAATTTATTTTCTCTTCAATTCCAGCTCAAATTTCCCCTTGCTGAGTCAGTCATTGTTCATAACAAAAACTACTGTTGAATCTCTACCCTTAAATTTTCAGAGGCACAGTGGTCAGGATTTATTGAGCATCGAGGAATGCAAAAGGTCTGTACCAGAAGGCATAGCAGCCACAAAAGATGAATGGGTGCAATGTCCACTGAGCATGATTGAAAGTTTCTCGTGTATTTTGTGCAACTGAAAACACTTAGGAGCATCTTTTTAACAGTTTTCCTCAACTTTGTGAGTTATAAGTTGGCACCAATTTCACCTGCTTCAGCATGTACTTAGCCAGGTACATACCGAAGTGTACATGCTTCGGTGGATAACTCACCTGCTGCCAGCGATTCAGAGGGGTGAGTCCTCACATGATGTGGGAGTAGGTATGTCAAGTAGCCTACAGCTTTTCAAAAAGCAACAGAAACTCGTGTTTAGGCAGCTGACTCTGCTAGCCTGTAGTCAGTGGAAACATTCTCTGTGTTGTACTTACTAACTGCATCTTTACTGACCACTTGGCCTACATAATACAAGTCTATGCAAACAGAATCAAATTAGGGTGTCTAAATCTGTTCCTGAATTCTGCCTTTACTCTGTTTAGTCATTCAGTCTCAAAGGGAAGAGGCAGACACTTCCATCCATCTCTTCACCCCAGACAAAGTCGTCATGGGATGACTTATGTCCGCTCCTGAAGTGTCAGCCTCCCGACATGAGGAGACATGAGTCCTCAACCAAACACTTTCACCCTGGACTCCTCATGAAAATCCTGAGGTTTGGGAGCGCAGGTTTCTGTTGTCTGTCTATGCTTTCTTCTGTCAAAGGAGGAGCTGAATCTGCAGCTCAGGAGTCAGAAGTTCTTTGCCTTGATATCAGTGGAGTGGCTTAGGACCTTACAGAACAAGAGATACTCCAAGCCAAGAAAGTCTGTTCCTGGATCAACAGAATGAGATGTATTTGGAAAACAGTACACATATGATTTGGGTGCTGGGCAGGAAATGTCACACTGAGTGTGTATTTTCACTTGCTTTATGGATTTAATTAGACATAATACATTGCTACCTGCCTACACAGTTATTTCACTCTTTCTGTGAATGCTAGGTACACATAGCATCAGACTGAACGGTGAACTTTGTATGTCTAATCAGTCAGGTCAACAGAGCTTCCCTGATGTTAACTGTACTGGACATTTTGTCCTTGGAAGACGTACGTTGAATAGGTAACAACAGAAATAAAACATTGAAGTGTTTTCTACGCACAGTGCATCTTGTCTCTTTCTTTGATTAATTTTAACAACCCTAGAAGTTTGATATTTTCCAGTCTTAGCAACTGCTCTTCATCTGAGAATCTCAAAGCATTTTAGAAAGATTAAAATTAACCCTCACTCTATATGTTACGTAAGTTTTCTCACCGTTTACAATACCGTCATTTAGTACATACAATCAGTTACGAGGTGGAAAGCTGGAGCACAGTTCAGTTACCCAGTCTCTTAATGTTGTCACTGGAAATCTCTAAGTAATACATAAACAACTATTCTGGGTAGGTTTGAAGTTATGAGAACCTCCACTGAAAACTCAGTGCTTGTCAGCAGCTATGGAAACATTAGTGGCGATCACTGATAGTATTTGTGATTCTGTAAAAAGGGAGCATTGAAGCTGAACTTCTGGGTTGCTTGTGTTGCAACGTTCGTAGGGCAACCTTTGTCATAAGTCTGATACTATGTGTTAAAACTACCACAATCCTCTGTGAGCAAAGCTGTGATTTGGTAAATGGTCATGCAGTATATGTTTAGCTGCCTTAAAGTCATTCTGTGGTCCCCTCAAATTCCTCTATCCAGCAGCAAAACTGCACAACGGGTGCAACATTCCCTGTGGCCATTTAAAGGGGATATGGATCTGTTTGGGTCTGTTCACATTTTGATACTGGCAAACAAGAAATCTTGAAGACTAACAAGATGAAAGGTAAGTCATCCTTACTGTGAAGATCTTACAGTCCAAGGTACAAATTATATAATGCTTATTCAGCCAAAGCACAAACTGCCTTGGCTGTGACTGATGAATATAAAGCTACGGATGGGCATTTTGATTTCCTCATTTAGCTCACCATGATAGACTTTCTGAGTAGGCTTGATGGCTGAAGCAAAATGAGACATGGACCACTGTGTTCAAATGATGTGAAGCATGGTTCATTTCAAAGTTAACATGTTTTTAAGACTAGAGGCAGCACTCTAATCATCTAACTCTTATTTCCTGCATAACACAAGCCAGAGTGTTCCGCAGACTAATTGATGCTGTCGAGAGAATCATTCTCTGTTTGTCAATGTCATGAATGCTGAGCTCAAAAACTTATGGTTGAACTAGATGTGGACGTGATGGGTTTGAAATCATTTTTTCAATTATTTCCTGGAGAAGCTACACAGGCAAAGGTAGAGAAATCAATTTTATCTTTAAAAATCTTCTTCCTCAATTGTCTTATAGTGTTTATGATCTGGCCTGTATTTATTGCATTCTTTGCTAGTATTGGACTTGCATTCCTCACTTGATGTTTGCCATGTGTTGGGCATTACTTGAAATACATAGTTCTGGTTTCTTTTCTCCACGGTCACTGGACAATTAACTGATATAATGTAGACAGTTTTTGCAAATTCATTTCAAGCCATCACTTATAAAGGTGAGATATTGCTAGAGTACTGGTATCTAGAAAAAGATACCACTGAAGAAAAGGAAGCAAATAAGTACATTTGCTTTGTACTTTCTGGCATGCAAGTACAGCAAGATTAGTAAAACGATATAAATTATACCCTGCATTCCTTCTTCTGATTCCTTTTCCTTTCATACACACACATACACATGTATAAATATATATGTATACTTGTGTGTGTGTGTGTGTGTACAGATAAATGAATCCTTCCATCTGACACAAAACAAGAAGGATTTGGTTCATTTTCTTCCTAGCTGTGAGATGAGAAGAGGCAAGTTTTGTTGATTTGACTTTGTGTGTCCAGATTTTTCCTGTGCTGGCTATTACTCAGCACCTGTACTTCCACTGCTTCTTGTCTCCTGTTGGAAGGTAGGTCTGTTCAATATCAGAGAAGGTAAAGTGAAGGCTGCGTCTGAAGCCACTGCTTTCTATTTGTACAAGCAATAGGTACAAAGTGGACATTAAACAGGCACCTTGCTGTGTACCTGATCAGTGTCTGTTTCATGTCTATAGTGTTCACGTATTTGTCATATACCGGCTCAAGGACCTGTTTCTCTGTGTCTCTCTTTTTCTCTCCCCAAACACACGCTACTTTATTATTTTCTTAAGGAAAAGACAGATTAGGAATCAGGATAAAAAGTAACATCTTTGGGGAGATTAGATAAATCAGTGTCTCTGGTACACAGAGAAAAACCCCAGTCATCAACAGGGATCACAGCTAATCTATTAGTGAAGACAGGTCTAAGGGAAGAATTTAAAGCCTGTATTAAAATAGATGGGGTTCTGTCTATGTCCTCCTGCTATTACTAATTCAGAATATAAGTTCACTCTTCTCATTGCCCAAGATTTTAATGCAGCAGGCTCAAGGGAATTCACTTCCAAACTTTGTTCTGAAAGGATCAAAAGCACCTGCTTCTCTTCACTGGCTTAAATGAATGTCCTTGTTAGACAGCTCAGTGACGCTTCAAGCTATTAGCTTGCTTCTAACAATTAATTCAGTTCTAATAAACCAGGAAGAATAATTCCTTGTATTCATTTTTTCTTGCAGCTGGTATCTGCTGACACCATGAAGAATGCTCTGTCTCTTTCCAACAGCTATTGCTCTTCCAGAAGTTGTGCAGCCTAACACGGAGATTGAAACTTAACTGGTACATGGATGGCATGGGTAAGCAAACCCCAATAGCTTCATGAGCAGAAATCATGGCTGATACTGGTGAGGAGTCTAGAGTCTAGAAATCATATGCTGGTCTCTGCTATCTTTCTAGGCCATCTCCATCCACCAGATCTTAAGACTATATCTTGCTTTCCTTTAGATTCCTAGCTTTAAAACTAGTGACTGCATGTACTAGAAATTAATCCATTTATTATGGTTAACAAAAGATATTCAGTAACTGCAGAGGAGTTAGATGTTCTTTAATTGTGAGATATATATATATCTCTGTGTGTTTTGCCTCTGTGATATACACAGCCTCTTTGCTTTACATACACAGTTTTGTACACGTATCTGCACCTCTGAGCTAGTCCATCCAAGGGGCGTGACAGAAACTTTCAGCACAGCATCTAAGCATGTACACAGGGAGGCTAGGGTTACTCATCTGAATACACATAACTATTTTACAGACTCTTCCAATTTGGGCACAATTTGCACTCCAATTTAAGGCTCCTATTGAATCCATTTGCATAAAATTTGTGACTTATAGCTGTATGTATTTAAGGAAGAGAGGCCGGTAGTTTTGAAGATGCACAGATGGTGATTTTATTTACCTAATTCAGTTGATACGTGTTGATGAGTATAGCAGGGAAAGAGCAGACACAGCTGGGCAAGATTCTTTGTTGAGTTTTTTTGCCTTGTAACTTCTGATTTCTCTGTTGTGATCACAGGAAAGTCATCTGCACACTCTGTATCCTGTTGAGAATTTCCCAAGGGTAGCAACAGTCCTAAATATACATCTTTCTCTTTTAATTATATTGTCACCTTTGTACTGGATACTGGGCTGAACCAACAAAATGTTCCACGTTTGTTTCCAAACATAAATTTCAGTTCTTGCTGACTGGTAAGGGAACGAATGACCTAGGAACTTTACCAACAGAGTCCTCAGCTATTCTGGCTAGATCTGGTTTTACACAGGTTTTATTAATACTAACTGGGGACACCATTTAAATGTCCAGATAGGATCCTAATTATAAAGGCATTTTGTTGGCTGATTTTCTGGTAATTTTTGTGATTTCTGACTCTGATTCATTCCTCAGACTGTTACTTAAAATATTTCAAGATGCATCTTCTGCAGTATGTCAGATCCATGTAATGACAATTAGGTTGTTCCAACTTATACAAGAAGTTGGGGAAGAAATCCAACAACATTCCAGTACTTCACAGAGTTCCAAATCTCAACTAATCTGATTATAGGCGTAACTCTTCCAAGATCAATTTGATTTCAGGAAAAATAACTGCTATAAAGTTAATTGTATTCTAGAAGTAGAATATTTTTTCATTTTAATAAGTTTACACATATGCAAACATATAATTGTGTATGTATGTAAAAAAAGGAGTACAATAGTCATCATGGGTTTTAATCATAAATTAAGCTCACGTTTGAATAACAGTTTGCAATTTGCTCGCAGACACTGCAGAAAACTTACTGATTTTCAGGTGTAAGGACCCTCAAATCTTATAATCAAAAGGCAAGGATAGAGGAAAAAAAGACTCTTTCATGCATCGCTTGTGTGTGATCCTACTGACATCAGCAAGTGTGTGCAAGTATAACTGGAGAAGTGTTTGGCCCAGAAAGTGGAAACTATTTGATAGAAAATGCTGAATTAATTTAAATTGCCTGGGGTATGAGCACTATCTTGTGGAATGAAAAGTGGCTGAAGGACTATAAACAAAAGCAGAAGACAAAACATTAAAATATATATTTGTGGGAAGTCCTTTTCCTAGTGAGGTACTTCAGCGATCTCTGTTCAGTACGGTTTACTTTAACATTTTCACTAATGTTAATCTAGAAGAAGTAAACCACCAATTAATAAAGTAAGAGGCTGGAGTTGCAAAAGGTGATGACATACAGATAGTGCAAAGAACCTTGATATGGATCCAAGATTCCCATTGTCTTCTAACATCGCTGGAGCCGATCAGCAGAGGTATTAGAGCGATGGACAGGAAGAATGACAAAATCAGATCCATCTTGGAAAATTTACAAAGGCATCAGGTGAAAAATCATCCTACAACTAATAATGTAGTGAAGGCAAAAACATGGAGAGCAGAGTTGTAAGTGAACTAGAGAGAGGAAGATAATATAAATACAATCTGAGTTTTATATGCCTCAAAAATCAGAGTTCTAGGCCTAGATATTGTGGAATATTAGTAGGAAGAGCAGCAAGGCACTCAAAAAGGAATGTGAATATTCAGGCAGCAATAATACCTCTGCACTTACTACATACTGGGGGATAGATATCAAATATAGCTCTGCATAACCATAGTCAAGCAAGAGCAAACAGGTCCCCAAAATACCGTGGAAACTAGTCTTATGTTGAAACTAGCTGTTCTCTGAAGTGGGACTGTCCCCTTCATATCCATTCCAAAATAAAGTGTTCCATGATTCTAAATATTAGACTCCTAACTGTAGCAGTGCTAGCAGACAGGCGATTTATTTTAACATACTTACGCAGTATCTGTTTCTGTATGTGTAAAATACTTTTGTGGCCAACTTCATGGTAATTTTGTAGATGTGAATGACATTAATGATAACGGGTCAAAAATATCAAATTATAAATTACATATATTTACTTATGAAAATACAATTATCAACCTGGTAGACAGCAGGATGACCATGAGCTAGCAATGGACCCTTGTGACCAAGAAGGCCAACAGCATCCTGGGGTAGATCAGAAGGAGGTTGGTCAGCAGCTCGAGAGAGGTTCTCTTTCCGCCTCTACTATGCCTTGGTGAGATGGCATCTGGAATGTTTTGTCCAGTTCTGGGCCTCTCAGTTCAAGAAGGACACAGAACTGCTGAAGAGAGTCCAGTGCAGAGCCACAAAGATGATGAAAGGAGTGGAACATCTCCCTACTGAGGAAAGCCTGAGGGAGCTGAGTATCTTTAGCTTGGAGAAAAGGAGACTGAGGGGTGACCTCATTAATGTTTATAAATATGTCAAGGGTGGGTGTCAGGAGGATGGAGCCAGGGTCTTCTCAGTGTCATCTAATGATAGGACAAGGGGCAATGGGTGTGAGATGGAACAGAGGAGGTTCCACATCAATATGATGAGGAACTTCATGGTGGGAGTAACAGATCACTGGAAGGGGCTGCCTAAGAGGGTTGTGGAGTCTCCTTCCCTGGAGATGTTTAAAACCCACCTGGACGTGTTCCTGTGCGACTTGGTCTAGGTGACCCTGCTGTGTCAGGGGGATGGGACTAGATGATCTTTCAAGGTCCCTTCCAATCCCTGATGTTCTGTGATTCTGTGAAAACAATAATTTTTCAGCCTGCAGGTGGACTGAGACGTGTCAGATTTACAAAGTTTATAAATAATACAAAATGTGTCTTTAAGGATGTGTAGCTTACTAAGGAGTTTTTATAATGCTCATTAGATATCTTTGATAGTTGACTCTTAATGGCTGTCTTGAGCTCACACAGGAAATTGACAGGAAAGTTGAGGAAATGTAAACAAGCTACAGTTCTGTAGGGTCATTCTTAGTATCGAAGGTCACTTAGAAAGCTTTTACCAGTCAGCTGCTGCCTTCCATGGATATAGACCAGCTTGGACTGACTGAAAAAACTTGAAGAGCTATCAGATCACTGGCTACCTCCTCAGGTGGCATTTTTACACTAGGATTCGGAAAATCACTTAAGCACACACTTAAGTTGAATTTTAAGCAAAAGCTGGAATGCTTTAGTGAACTGGGATGTAAAATTCATTATTTCCTATAGCCTAGACTCAACACTACACATAACAATGTAAGCATTCTTTTCAAATAAGAAAAGCTTGCTATTCCAGTTTGGTTCTGAGCATTGTTCTACATATGCCGGAAACAAAATAAGTCTGGGGGAATAATGTGTTTTGGAAACTTTTTATTGCTTCCAATGTCAAGTGGAATTTGTTTTTAAAAAATACAAACATATTTAAAGGTACAGAGATGTACGAGAGAGATTTGCATGCACGGCTATAGCCTGATTCCCTTCGTTAACATACCCTCGTAAATGAGAAGCAGCTCTAATGGAACTTAAATGCTAGGAAACCAAGAGATCGGAGCAATGGCAGAGGTTTCTTTGCATGAGTTTCCGTGATGCTGGCTTGAATTTGTTAAAGACATTTTATACAAATCTGGCACTGTGAAATCAGTCCAAAACTTGTTTAAATTAGTCAGACTCTTTTAAAATCTACTTTTGCACCACGGTGGTGTCAAACCAGTAGAGGTGACATCCACGGCCTGTGAAAAGACAACAGTAGGTCACACGGTCACATGCCTCAGCTCCATGTGAGCCAGTACGAGTTGGCATATAGCAGGCAATGTTGTTCAGGTGACATGGCACTGTGCCTGAACAAATTACCTTTTCCTTCAGCTCCTGAAGCATAGGTCCATCAGGGAAACTTTATTTCCCTCAAACTGGGTGTTTCTTTGTGAATCTACACTGGACCCTGGTTTCCTGAGGCTACATCTTCAGTACCAACAATATTGGCTCAAAAGAGGGCAAAGGACCAATAGTGAACATAAGTGGGCATATACGAGTAACACAAGATGAAGCTGTTCACCTGCATGGGAAAGCAGTTATTCAGTGATGCTTTTGTTGGTCTTCGAAAACATCTTATCTTACCTCACTCAAGCTGCTATCACATGGACTGAAATGGAGTGGCTGAAACAGTATTTGACGCTGACGCTGTGCAGAACTGCAGACAGCACACAGAACCTTCCCGGCATGGGCTCACGAAGAAATAGATTTCAGAACACAAGTTCTTCTTTTTTTGCCTCGAGTTCTAATCCTCTATTTTCCCTAGGAGTATTACTTGACAAGTCAAGTGAACAAGTTATGCTGTGGTGCCACAGTCAAGATTGCAAAGCACCAGGTTAACTGTAGTTATGGATGCTTTATTCTGACAGATCCATACAGATCAGTCTATAACGTCAGACATTATTCTTATGTTACCCATTATTTATTATATTATATTTCATTCCTTCAGATAAAACATTCTCTATGGGCAATATCAAGATATCGAACTTAATCAATCAAAACCTTCTATTCACATGTCCTTGAGTTAATCTAAACTCACTGCATTTCCAGTACACAAATAATTTTCACCACTCCTCTACCTGCATCTCATCCACAGAAGGTTGTCAGTGTTTTCTACCTCAGAGTAAATTTTATTCTTAGCTTGTACAGATTCTTTACCTCACTGAATATTGAGACTATACAGAGTCTCCGGTATGAATTATGACCCTTTCCCCAAAGTCTCCTGAAACATCTCATACACCAGCAGAATTGCTGAAAGCCCCAGAGACTGGAGTTTTCAGCTAAAAATTGTGCTAAGAATAGTGCAAGAATTGCAGGGCTTTGAGACCTCAGGAACACTTCTGATGTTCGTGAGTTGTTATCTATTCTGTGTGCTGAGAAATTACTTTAGAAAAATACCATAAATGCTTAATACACTTGTGATAGTAAACCATTTAGAATAAATACTATGGGTGGAGTAATTTTGTAGATGATTTAATGTAATCTCTTTGGCAGTCAAGCAAACTGGAAAGAGCTTTTTTGACATGCAGTATTGTTAATGCATAATAGGGCTTCCTGCATGATTAATATCTTAGTGCTTCTTATTGGGATACAGATAATGTAGTAAAAATAAATAAAACCATAAAGCAATTAAGAGGATTTGTACTCACTGATTCATTCCTGTTTATGAATATACAGTGTTAGTATAAACAGACAGGGGGTCCTCACTTTATCCTTTTATCATTTCCAAATGTTGTTGTAAGATGGTAACCCTACTGAAAACAAACAAAACAGCATGTCGTGTAAATGTAACTTCAATCTAATATTATGTTAGGTCAGCTCGGCTTTGAGAAATATGTGGCTTCTTAAACGGTTACTTTTGTTGGAAACTGGTTTGTAAATGCCAATGACATCACTTTGCAAACGAAGTAAACCTTATGTAGAAAATCTGCAGAAATGATATTTGCTAAAAAAGGTTTTCAGATCAGTTCTTCAGAAGACTTTCTGTTTTATACAGTTAACATTATATATTTACTATTTCTTTAATGAGGAAAAATCAAATTCACTAGAAGTCTATTGTCACGTAAACTCCTCAAACCTTACCTTCATGTTAAGAAAAATATACACTTTTTAATTTCAGTGTATGTTACACTATCTTTTAGAAGTTACAGTTGCACTCCTGTGGTGCTATACTTCTTCTCTTCCTAGTTCACACAAAACAGGAAGCACTTAGGTGAAGATACGTGTAAGAGTAGCTGCCAAGCCTGAAGGAAGCACAACTACATGGGCAAACAGCAGAGGCTAGGAAGCAGCCTTGAAAAAATGGCAAGGTAATGAGTGGTGCCTTGGTAGAAAAGGGAGTCTGGTCTCATCTATCTGGGTAGACATTCTGCTACCCCACAGAAATGTGATATTGTAAAAGATGTGGTATTATTATATTCTTCTGTAAAATATAATGTGTGTGAGGTTTTTATCAGAAAGTTAAATCGAGCATGGATGTACCCAGCTTTCATACCATAAAGGCTGCAAAGAAACACTTTGCCATGGAACTCACTGCTGCATATAAACAGTAACAATCAATAAATCTATAGATGATGTAAAAACTATTTTAAAATAATGAAATCATTAAATTTGGAAATGTAGCTATGGACCTTCCTGTCCGTAAGTCTCTAAGCCGCTGACTGCTGGAAAATGCAATTAAGAGATTACAAAATAAATGCTGCTGCAGGTTGGTCTTGTTATACTACTCTCTCCATTTCCCCTGCTAGCAAATCTTCATCCAGGAGTGCAGGCAGGATGGTGCTTTCCATTTGCCTTGCCCTGCTCAACATGAATGTCCATATGTTTTGGTATGTGCAGGACCAAACTGTGGCACTGAAATCTAACTGTAGCTCTGGAGCTTAGTTTGTGGATTTTAACACACAAATGTTTTGAATTATCTTTGATATTTTATCCATTTCTTGAGAGCTTGATAATGGTCAAGTGATCTGTTGAATTAATCTATAAATCTCAGGGCTTCAAGTATAAAAGATTTTCCTGCTATTAAAACAAGCCCTTAGCAGCATTTGGAAAATATTTGTTCATAATTCTGTTCTCATTCACCAGGCTTTACTGCTGGTAGCCTTTGATCTCAAAAGAGATGTATCTCTCCAAAGACAGTTAGTAAAACTGCAGTGGCCACACTCACAGGAGAAGAACTCTATGCAGAAACCTTGTTCACCGTAAATGTCTTATGATCTAGCATTGCTCTTTGAAGATGTTCTCAAAACGGTTAGCTTCACGATTGTTAGGGAAAAGGGTGGGAAAAGAAAGAAAATGTGTTTATTGAGTGAATACATTATGATTTTTCAACCAGCATAACCTCCTGAGAATTCGTGCTCCGAGATGAATGTGTGTGGCTCCATGTGTGCTTGCATCTGTTGAAGGTGTTTTTCATTTCTACGATGTAATAACGCTTGAACTGATGCAAGAAGAGGACATTTTGTTCTACAACTTTATACTACAGGAAGAGCTCAAGAACAACAAAAATAAATTCAAATACTCTCTGTTCTGTTCAATAATGGTCTTTTGCAGGACAGTCAAGTTTCCCACAGAGTAAATACAATCCATATTATGTAAATATGATCCTGTGTATATTCATTTAATTTAACATTACCATCAGAATAGCACATTTCACACGTGGGAATGCAAACCCCAGCAAGGGAGCAAATTAACTGCCCACAAACTGTTTGCTAACTATGAAGTTTTCCAAAAGAAATCTCTAAGGTATATCTTTACCAAGGGCACAGTGTTAGAACTCTAATACCACATGTTTCCATTTGCACAGATGGCAATGAAAGGTTTGGCTGCAATGTGTTACTAGTTAACAGAAAAAGACTTACTGATAGAGATCAAGGGTACTGTTTAAATTTACTTAGAGGAATGGTGGTTTGTAATCCATTCATTCTTGCAAGTATAATTACTTCATAATTACTTGTAAATGGGTAGAACCTCAAAAGTCCAACGTCGTCTTTTCCACTCCAGAGACCGTACCTTATCTGCTGTTCTAGTTGTCCTTTCCATGTGTTCATGTGCCTTAGTTCAGGTTATCTACTGCTGAACTGAGACACGTCGTAACATAATTTCTGTAATTCCATGTCAAAAATTCAGAGGAAGCCACGTGTTTATTGCAGCTATGAGTTTTAAGAAATAAGAAAACACTGCTCATTAATGGCACAGTTTGCATTAAGGGTCTAAAAGCTAAAGGAAAACACATGCTTATGTTATTCTTGTTGCTTATTTGTGCTTTAATACTGACTGCTGGGTGCTGGAATTCCTGCAGTGACCCCTGACTGAGAGTTAGAGACTCAGCTGGCACATCAAGAAACACAACCTTCCCTTACTTTATTCTTGAGCAGAAAGTGCTCAGTGAGTAGTAGATTCAGCGCCCAGTCCTCCCTGTCAGATCCATAATGCTTCCCCCCGTGATGGGAAGGATTAAATTAAGTGACTTCAGAGTGTCTGGAAGTCCTGTCTAAAGTTAGTGGGACCACTCATATGGACATAGTTAGCCATACATATTAGTGTCTGAAGGACAAGGATGAGAGGTGCTGGGCTAAGCTTGCCATCTCACATTAAAATAGTTGTGGAAAAATGTACTTAGTCAAATTTTATTGTATTTTTTTTTATGTGACTAGATTAAGGGTAAAGTAATCTGCAGTTAAATACGAATAGAGAATGATAGAACATACATGCCAGGGCAGAAGAACTGAGAAGTATTGCTGTATTTCAGTCATGCACAATGGTCTAAATAACAACTGAACACGCCAAGCACAGGTGAATGAGTTTGCTTTATTTCTATAGGAGATTTTCTCCTTGGACAGATGTCCTTTTACAGTAAAAATCAAGATTTGAGAAAGAAATGTATTTCTTAATTTAATTCAAGATGAAAGTTATTGCAGTCACCTAAATGTCCTCAAGCAGAGGCAGTGTTTTTTTTTTAAATAATATCATATTAAAATAACATATACCCTTTTTCATAAGTAAAATGTCAGTACTACATTAAAGCAAAAATCCTGCTGACATTCAGTATGAGATATGCAAATACACTTATCTCTGGCATGGAGAATTATTTTTGCTAAATTACTTTCGGGAAAAAAACATATAAAACTGTTTATGTGACATTTTGGATATTTCACTTAGTGTAATTATAGTTGTGATGTAAAATATTTTTCAGTCCTGAATCCTGTTGCTGTTTTTCCCTTTTTTTTTTCCTTGAAGATGGTTTTATTTTGACAAAAAACCGGAATGTCATGAAATTGTAACTCCATTTCTAGGAGAAGTGCTCATGCTCTTGTATGTGATTCAACTGTGTACTAGTGCCAAATGCTAATAAAAATTCTCAGCTGGCATTTTACTCCATCTTAAAATACTTTTACAGCCTGTTTTTGGCCATCTCCTGATGGAGATGCTGGGAACATGATGTCATAGTCTTCTGAAAAGAAGCAAGTATCATATATAAAGAGTGTACGTAAGATAAATTCTGTGTAAGACTTGTAATCCCTTTCCTCAATGCTGTTAATCCTTTTCTGAAGATATCATAGGTTTTGGGAACCCACATATCAGGAAGAACACTTAGCCATTAGAGAGTGTCCAGCACAGAGATCAGAGGTCTAGAAAATAAAACCTCTGAGGAGTGATTGAGAGAAGAGGTTTTGTTTAGTCTAGAGAAGAGAAGACTAAAGGGAGACATGATAACAGTGTTCAAATATGTACAGTTGTGTTGCAAAGAATTGGGCAATAATTTGTTCTTCTTGTCCAATTAGGACAGAGTAAGAAATAGTGGTCTTGAAATGAAGCAAGTTAGAAATAAGCGAGAAAAAATCCTGTATTTGGTGGCAATGAAAGCTGTGAGCTCCACAAATATTAGTGTAAAAGTAAATAAATAATAGTGGCAGATCTTTTACCTTCCAAGTAGGAGTCTTATCGTACATCATTTTTGTATTGAAGTGAGTTGAGTTGTCAAAACAATGGAATGAGAACCCTAGCTGTGAAAGATTTGATTTCAGAAGGTACTTACTGAAACAGGACCTATGGTTATTGCATTTAGCCAGTGAAGTCCTTGTTCAGCAATCACTGAGAAGCAAGCGCTCTTTTCAGGCATATGACAGACAAAGATGTGGCATATTATGCTCATTCAGCAGGAAGCTTTTGCAAAGCATTTATTTTTTCTTGAGCTAGGGTCAGTTGCCTAAACAGAGACACCTAATGCCTTTTGAGCCACTAACATTCAGTGTATCAGAGATGTCCATACAGGAGTAGCAGAGGTAGCCCCAGATTTAAAGACGACTTCTTTCCTTCTGGAATTGCAGCTGGAGGCCAGGTGTGGTAAGCAAAACTTCTCTAGGAGTACTAGGAACAAGTCACTTAATCAAGTTCCTAGTGTCTGGAGTTCTAAGGATAATTAGAAAACTGGAAAGAATTTCCTTAGTGTGGAAAACACGATTTTTAATGGCACTGAAGAGGAAAATACAATTAATTAAAGAAAAGTCAGGGCTGTGTGAGGTGTTTTCAAAGATTCTGAATTCTGATGAGGACCAACTTGTTGAGCATTTATACGCTGAACTTAAAAAGTTCACACTAGAAGGTTAATGCATCTTTGACAGTCAAAGTCATTACATTGGAACAAATATTGTGAAGATACAATGGAGTATCTTACCATTAGAAATTTGTTAAATGGGGAATAATCTATTCAGAAGATCTACTGTGTCTCAAGTGGAAACTATGAACTGTGAAAGAACTGTATTTTGGCCCTGCATTACGCACAATGCTAAATGAAACTCCACCAGTGAGCCTGAAGAGGCACCACAACTGAAATATTGAAATTTGAAATACACCTCGTGCCCTTTGTAGGTCTTTGCAGGTTTCTGTAGCTGCCTACACTAACAGCAAAAATTAGCCCATAATCACTGCAATAGACGTTGATAAATGTTGTTCTTGTTTATAAAATATATGCAGTTGTGAATGAGTATCTATTGTGTTTATCAACCTCTTTTTCTATCTCAATGTTAACTTCACAGCAAGGACAGTTTAAGTAAACTTTGTAAATGTGCATGTGGATAGATCTGACCATCCTTTCTCTTAAGTCTGAATGTTAAAACTTTAGATTCTCCTGTGCCTAACCATAGGGACCCTGTTGTTACTGACAGGAGTAGTTTCAAAGGGTTTAAAACACTACACAGGGCAAGGTTCAGGTTGAGACTAAGATGCCTTAATGTAAGAACTATAGATGAATTTAATGCTTAAAGGTCTGTTGCTCATTCTAGAGAGTGAGGCTGCAACTGGCACTATTTGGAAT
The DNA here is from genome assembly GCA_028565055.1 of Phoeniculus purpureus. Taxonomy (NCBI): domain Eukaryota; kingdom Metazoa; phylum Chordata; class Aves; order Bucerotiformes; family Phoeniculidae; genus Phoeniculus; species Phoeniculus purpureus. The sequence goes on along the minus strand of JAOXOE010000256.1, from coordinate 62,885,507 downwards.
AACCTGCAAGACTGCCGCTCTGGAAGGCTACAGATGCTCTATGAGCTCTGCAATGTGCCTGTGAGTCTTGGCAGATTTCATGCGTTTTGGGTATCTACAAAGAGCTTGGACATCTTAAGTGCTACTAGCTGTTTGAATTTATGCAGCTGAATTTATTCATGTGTAAGTTAAAAACCCCCACACATTCGAAGTAATGATAACCAAGAAGAAATTGAACTGAAATCCAAATGTTTAAGCTTCTCATTTTCATCTCAGTTTGGTGCTTCACACTCTCAGTAATTTTTGTCTTCCTTGAGAGGCAGAGGAGGATTGTTACTGTCATGTTCGGGGAACAAAATACCTTGAGCTCAATTAGCTCGATTCAGCGTTAAAAGTGGGTGTCTCTTTCATAAGTTTCTGGGGAAAAGGTTTGCACTACAGTGATGCAAACGCTGTATAGTTCCTTGGGTGGCTGAGGTCAAGCCTACACCAATGAAGGCTGAGACAAAAGCTGGAGACAGTTGTGTCAGCAGGGTCAGAGCTGGAGTGAACTTGGGAGATCAAGACCTCTAATGGCATAGCCACAGCCTGGAAGACATAACCATGGGGGTGAATTGATGTTTTGTCATGTGAGGATTCTCCCTCTACTGTGTTTCTTTATTAACACAATATTTGCTGATCTAATTCTTTCCTTAGTGTGCTGTACAACACTAACCACCTGCCGTACAATTCACTGACTCATATTGGTGACAGCCTTCTGTTTTTAATAGCCATTTGCTGGTCCTCGGCAAAAAAACAAACCAAACCCTAGAAAAGCATAAAAGCATAAGCTAGGTGGAATAGAAGAACATTATCTTCTTTTAAAATACATGTTTTATATCCTCAGGAAATTGTTATAAACCATTGCACCGTGGAAAAGGAACAAGTGTTCCTATTTAAAGCTGCCTTTGCAGACGGCCCCTTGACTCTCTGTGTAGAACACTTGTGCAAACCCATGGACATGACTGGATGGAACTTGTTGTTTTTAGTAGAGTAAGAGAAGATCTGCAAAGCTGGCAGACTAGGTGGGCTTTCCTGATGGCTTGCTGATCCTAAGGCGTGTGTGGATGTCTCAGAGCTTACACAGCTGTAACGTTCTTTCGCACACTCTGGCTGGACTATCACACATGTTGCCACAAAAAGTTAAGACATCAAGACTCAAGCGTTCTTTTGTTCCTTTTTCCTCTCTGTGTATGTTTTACTCAGTAGCTTTGTTTATTTTCTTAAAATATTTCCTTTTTGTTTGCATTTCTTGGCAAAGGCCTCCCTGTGTTTTTATAACTGTAATCTTCTTTTGGTCCCTCTGCCAGCTATATTACCCAAGATTAGCCACAAGTGTGCTCCATGGGCTTCAGTTCCTCAGAAGTATGTGTGGTGCTAACAGGAAACCAAACACACTTTTTCATTTGCCTCTCAGCCTATTTAGTTCAGTCCAGGTACAACGATAAAGTACAGAAACTTGGTATAGCATTGTTCTCCTTCTTTTTATCTATGTAAGTAAGTCAATAAGGTCATCTTGTGCTGAAGACGTGCTACAAGTAGTAAATAACTGTCTTTGGTATGGAATTAACAAGACATGGGGTTTTTGTAAGCTGGTAGAAATGGCTGCTTCTGGTGGAGCAGAATAAATTCCCACAGATGCCATTTCAGCATCAGAACTGCCTTAACAACTACTGGCTTTTCAGTTTGAATGAGCCATTTTTGGAGCAGTCAAACAGGAATGCTGCTCCTCTACCAGTAGGATTGGTGTATATGACAGCCCTCAACTTCTGGGTTCTCCTAAAAATTTCACAACATGGCTTCTGTAGGAAGGATCAAAGAGCCAAAGGTCAAACGAAACAGTAAATTGTACTTTATGATCAACACTTCTATGTAGTCAATGTCCCTTGTAATGAGGGAACAGAAGACATCTCATTTTATGGAAGCTAGATTTGCAAAACGATTAATCCACCAGAGTTTTGCAAGGGCTCCATTTCTAACACTGAGCAACTTTTAAAATTTTATCTTACTAGCAGGCAGAAAGTTGTTGGCTTGTCACAAACCCCCTTCAAAGAACCAAATACCAGCACCTCCTGAACTAACAATAAGACATGTTTTACTAGTAGTGATGAAACATCTTCTATAAACACTCCCTACCTTACTGACCATCCTTTCCCAGTATTGATTCACCACTGAAATATTTGTGTCACTCGAGTTCAAGTACATGAAACCAAACCTTTCAGTGCTTGGAGCTGTACGAGTGCCACTAAAAGCAGCACGCACTTCAGCAGTTAGTGAATTAAATAAGCAAAAGCATGCTAATGGTCTCGGTGAGACCAGTGCTGCTGAGGGAGAATGATAATAAAGTGAAGAATACAAACAAGAGATGGAACTGTGGGCCTTTTATGGGTCATATCAATAGAGCATGCAGGGATTTGGAGTTACATGTTATTGTTGTCAGACCATCAAAAGAAATGTCTTTGCTGTTTCTTTAGTATTGTACTGTCAGAAACTACTCTGAATAATTTCCCTGGAATATTTGCAGGATCCTGTCCCTACTACATTTCTGCTCAATTCAGCTGATAACAATAGTAAAACACTTGAACTAATCTCCTAAACCCAGGAAATACCCCAGTTAAGAGAAGCCACAAGAGTCACAATTTTTCCAATGAAACAGAAAGTAAACACATTACATGGAATTGTTTTTCTTGATGGGGTATTTCAGAATTGACTGGAATTTACTTTCCCTCTACTTTAAATTATTGAATACAGTGTTTAGTTATAAGGAATAAAACGACTGTTGAACAAAATGTGTTATCTGTAGATATCAGACACTTGAAATGAAAGAATGGTAAATTCACATTACAAGGTAATAGTGTTAATTTTTTATTTCCCTTTAAAATACTCCTTACTATATGTCTAACTGGAGGAACATAATTAGAGGATATATGAAAGATATAACAACTAATGCAAGAACAAATATTTTTTGCAGCATAAAATGCCTAAAGAAATCAAGGGGCTTCTAGGTAAATTGCATTTCAGCTCTTCTGCTCTTATTTATTTGCACTATATTACGTATTTTGTACCTCGTGGTGCAGAGCAAGAGTGTGAGAAGCGTTTTAGATCCAAAAGACAGAGTAGGAACAAGCGTGTCCCGTTGGAAATCTGTTTTCTTGTTTGAATAGCGTGTTTTCTCCTTTGCTGTGAATATGCTGCAGAGGTTTGTACAAAATTATTACCCACTTAGGCCTTATAAATCATAGAAAGACTTGGGCCAAAGCTGGGAAAGAAAAACAGATTACCTCCTTCAGAACATTAAAGTATCCTGGGATGTTTTGTCTTGACATGGGCAGATGTTGGCACTCGAGAAATTTGACCCTGGCACCATTCCATTGAATATTTATTTCCAACCGCATAAGAGGAAGAATGAATCCTTGATGTTGCTGAACTCCCCGTGTAGTGTTTTTAAAATCATTTAAGTTAGACAGTACAGTCAAACACATATAACAGCGAATGGGAGAAATGATATACAAGGGAGCACAACAAAAATTTTACAAAAGGAAGCCATGCACTTTCTCTTCTCCCTCCCACTCCAGACTACGTTAGAATCTCACAATTCTGTGAAAATCTATCGAGAAAATTAATTTTACTTTCAAGAGAGCTGTCCAATGAATGCTTATGGTTTGGTGTCTGCTTGGACGACCACTGGTGTATTAGCCAGTAGAATGCACTTAGGACAGCAGGAAGAATTTTGGACTTAGTGTAATGATATTTGCACATTCTTAATGCATTTACTTACGAAGATATAACTGTCAAATGCACAGCCAAAGCATGGGCTTATCTAAAGCACAAGTGCAAGTAAGAAAGGAAAGATCAGGAGGGAGTGTGTAGTATTCTGGTACTTGAAGCATTCAGCTAGGCATTGGCTAAGTGAATGTTGGTTCTTTGGAATGTCACCTGCTGTTCGCTAGCTGACAAGGCGGGGAGGGAAAAGGAAAATAAAAGGAGTTCTTCCAAAGCTATTAATAAGCACATGTAGAAAACTTGTACCTATACTGGCAGGCAGTAGCTATGCATTATTTTGCACTATTTTATCATCACCATATTTAAAGAAGGCAATAGATCTAGGCTCTGGAAACTAGAAAAGTTAGTTATGACTGCTGTTAACCACTGTCAGTCATTATTCTGATCTAGCCTCCACGCACATCTATCTGCTATTTCCTTCTCTTCTTTACACAAATACTTCATTTCACCTCTTCTTCTTTATTCCACCTTCTTAATTTTCCTTTCTGTGCTCATATTGACAGCTGCACACCTTTAAAGTATTAGGGATGAAAAGCTCTCTTTTTTCCTTGGATGTGGAGAATAAATCGAAGGAATGTTAAAGTTCTCTAAGTGTCTGTTTCTTACCGCCATAGGTACTGCCATGAAACAGTCCCTTTAATGCCTGTGTTAAATAAAATAGACAAGAAGCAGTGTGTTGCTCAGAGCTTACTGGAAGTATCTCATAATTTATATCTTTCCATATATATTCTTGTATGCTCTATATCTGTTGCTGATTTCATCAGCATTGTCAGCCCTGTGGCAGGATCATGCTGCCACAAAGGAGACCTCCACAGGGTTATTTAAGGCTAAAACAAAGAACGGTAAGCTTTAAACAGAAGACTCACACTCACAGGTAATTTGTATCTTACACAGCCTGGAGAACAGGCAAGTTGAGTGACACTCATACCAGTGACGCACTCGTCCACTTCCATTGATTTATGACTCAGTTATACTTTAGACCAAACCTCCACGTATACACTTTATTTACACCTCTTCTATTTGTCTTCCATGTTTTTAGCAGACATTAACGGTACTGACACTCATTTTTGCACCCACAATTAATCACCTAAAGAAATTCCCATAATGAAAGCACTCGTGTGGCTGAGAAACACACCAGGCAGATGTGCACACACAACACACTAAAAAACTGCCTAGTGTTCACCTTGGTTGCCTATTAGTGACAGTTACGTAATGCTTTGGCTACCTGTGTTTTGAGAAGGAACATAAAACCGCTAGGAAATGAGGGAAAGGAAAGGCTCTGCAAATGAGGAATAAATCCAAGTGTGTGCTGCTAATTGCTCTCTCTTTAAAAAACATGATTCAACAATCACTTCTGCACAGCAAAGATACAATAACACACTTTTCTAAATAGGGTAATAGAAAAGCTGCTAGAGAAGCTGACTTTTCCTCTAACTACTGTTCTTTAAAAGTGATTCCCTTCAACAATGTACGAGGTCGACAAGTCAACGCCAGACCACCCTGCTTGGGGATTTGCTCTCAACACTGAGTTGTGTTGAATCCCTCAGCTGAGAAATGTCAACCAGCACCTTTCATATTTATGGTGACTCATAAACAGGAAACTCAGCTCTGTCCACAACACTGGAGCTTTTTCATATCTTAGATCCTTTTATGAAGGAAAAAGGGTAAAAAAAAAATAAAATAAAAAAAAGAAACTTCTCAAAACAAAACAAAGAACTTAGCAGGACATTTAAAGCAGCTGCCTTCTATTTGACTTGCCAAAATAAATATTGCCAAATTAGTAAGGCATACTGAACAAATTAAGCGCTAAATGCAAATTTATCGACTGAAATACAATGGTAGAGTAGCCAAGGGGCTGGTGGTGGTATAGTTCATCTTCGTAAGTAGGTGTTTTGGTTGGCCACTTGCTGGAGAGTGACATGGGAACAGTAATATAAAAAGAGAGCATTTCTGTTACACCCAAAACGAACAGTTTGTTTTAGAAAGTTCAAGTAAACATTTTCTAACATACGTTCACTAGTTTTAGTGTCTTTTGCTACCAAGAGAGAGATAAAAAAACTGGTTTTAAAAGTCTATCATGAAAATACAAGATTTCAGAAATGGCAATGTCAGTGTGATAGATTATCATATAAAATTGTGTGGAATTTCTCATTGCAGAATAATGAGGAAGGCTTGGTTCTATTCTCCTGTGTTCTTATAAGGACACCCATGGTTTGCTTGCCTCTGCTGTGATCTAACCTTAAATACCTAGAAGCAGCATCACAAGACTCCTCTATGCATATGTTATAAAGGAGTGTGAACACAGATAGACAGACAGACAGACAGACAGACAGACAGATAGATAGATAGATAGATAGATACATACATACATACATACATACATGATAGATAGATCGATAGATAGACAGACCAAATATCCATAGGGAAGTAAACAGTCTAATACTGTAAGTTTAGTCTCTGGGTAGATTGTAGACGTGGTTTACATGACAGCTCATGAGCCATTTTTGTCAGTAGAGTGTTCACTTGTCCATATGTAAATCTCAACGTTACTGAAAAAAGACATTGTTTTCCATTGGGTAAACCCAAGCTCAGAATTTTGTTTCGGGTCGCTCCAGCTCAGACTTTCTTGTGTTTTGGCACTACTAGTTTGTTGGCTTGACACAAAACTTTCAGATTTAAAATGAAATGGTTGAAGCCTCCCTTTGCTAAAGCTGATAATATATTGCAGGAAGCATATTCTGTCCAAGAAGTCTGAACCAGGTGGAAAAAGCATTATTTATATCTTTAAGTAATAAAGCTTAAATTTCTGAGAGCGATGCAGTTAACACAGAACTGATTTTGAATGCCAGGCACATCTCCGTGTTCAATAAACTGAACAAATAATTGAGATTCAGAGATATCAATGTATTTTTCAAAACATTCAACAGTTAGTGAATGAGAACTAGTTGGACCGTTTCCTTTGGAGAACATCATTTTCCTCTTGAATTCGAGGTTAAACAAAGAGTGAAAACTTCCTTCAAATGTTTCTTGAAACCCTATTCAGTCTTTTTCCTGTTGCAATGTTCCTTTTTGACCTACTGACAGCTAGGAGCTCCCAGCTAATCATCTCACCTTTGAAGTTGGAGCAAGCTATACCGAAATAATTTTCATGATAAAACTAAATGGCAAACTAACAAGATGACTCCCAGCCTTTTTCCTATCCACCAAACAAAAAAGGGCAGTACACGTCCAATTGCAGCTACGAGGGTTTCAGCCATCTTTTCAAACAAGAGGGTGAACGCCTGCGTTTCCATCTGAAAGGGCAGCTCCCATTGACCCCATCTGCATCACATCACCTCTTTGCAGGGCCCCACACATGCAAGGGTTGGTGTTGGGAGCAGACTGTTTGAAATCAAGCGGCACCTGCTTCTGATAGACAAAAGTCTTCAGCTTCAGATTTACTCTCTTGTGGTCAGGCATGTACTTTGGCTGAGTATCTACAGAGCTGCAGCTGAAACCCACCTCCCAGCAGACTGCAGGGAGTGACCACTGCTTTGATTATCAGCAAGAACTTCTGGCAAACACGCACGATACAATGAAGAAAAAACAAAGTTGTGAAGTTTACTGTTTGAGTCAGCCCAGTTCAAAACAAACAAACTGGTTCCAGCAAAGTGTTGTTGGTTTCCTTGGCTAGAGATCCCTTCTGGAAAAGAAAAAACCCCACAAAAGTCCCAGTGCAATTGTAAATTATGACGCACTTTGGGGGTTAGATTTTCCTCACAGAACACTGCAAACACATTTTTTTGCACATCAACTTAAAATCAGAGCAGATATTTTACAGAAAACTGGCTTTCTGCGCTCCGAAGAGGCCATCACAGTTCCTGATTTGCCACGAAACTTTGGTCATGGTGGAAGAGGGAATATTTCCACATGCTGAAAGCTTACAGGAGCCTTACTGAGGATGAGGCGCAGAGAAGAGGCAAAATAAGACCAGATCCAGGCATTTTCTCACAGTTGAAAATGAAACAGAAGCCAGGTTCCAGCCTGGACTGAGAGGGCAAGTTTGCACACTACAATTGTATCTAGCATGGTGGCATTTAGAGTGCAAACTTCAGCCCGTGTGAGCACCGCTCCTGTCAGGTGAGACGCCTTCCTCCCACATCTAAGAGGCCAGTCTTGCAAGACAAGATACCCAACTATCTTTCTTTCTCAGATTTATACGTGCTTATCTTTTTTTAGAGTTAATCTGAACTAAAACGGATCCAGCTCTCTTTCAAATAATACAAAACATATGGGAACAGGGTTGTGTAAGTCACAAGCTGACAAGAACCAAAACCCTTCAATGATCGTCTCAGCTTCACATCATATTCTGAAATCTGACAGACCCGTTACGTGAGCAAGTGCTTGGAGCCCACCAGCCAGCTTTGTAGTGACTTTGCAGCAGAGACAGCTGTGAAGAGAGTTCTTCCTCTTGTTCTCCACACTGACTTGTGCTACATCATTTCAGAAGAAAGGCATGGATGAGCCACGTCTTTTGCCAAAGCACTCTCTCTGCAACACAAGATCCTTTTGCTCCTGAAAAACTGGTATCTGCACTGGACCTACATCAAAGTCAGTTGCACGTACAACCAAGCTATCAAAACGTGTGAATGTCAGCATCCAGTAAGGCTGACTTTATTGTTATAAGCCACCATAAGTCACCATTGCAGAGGTAAACATTGCTTTGCTGAAAAAAAAGAAAGAGATGTTTGCTAACTGTGAATTATAAATTAGAAAATGTGGGAATTATAAAGTTTAAAAAACATCTTCCCTCAGTTCAAGAAGGACATAGAGCTGCTGGAGGGTGTCCAGCGTAGAGCCATGAAGATGATGAAGGAAGTCGAACACCTCCCTAATGAGGGAAGGCTAAGGGAGCTGGATCTCTTTAGCTTGGAGAAGAGGATGTGGCTGGGGAGCCGTGTGGCAGAGAGGGACCTGGGGGTTCTAATTGACAGGAAGATGAATATGAGCCAGTAGTGTGCCCAGGTGGCCAAGAAGGCCAATGGCATCCTGGCTTGTATTAGAAATAGTGTGGCCAGCAGGAGCAGGGAGGTTATTATCCTCCTGTATTTGGCACTGGTGAGGCCACATCTTGAGTATTGTGTCTAGTTTTGGGCACCTCAGTACAAGAGAGATGTGGAGGTGCTGGAGCGGGTGCAGAGGAGGGCAACTAAGCTGGTGAAGGGCCTGGAGAATAAATC
>JAOXOE010000256.1:62851723-62876387 GCA_028565055.1 Phoeniculus purpureus | reverse complement strand
CCCTGTGATCATCCTTGCAGCTTCCTCTGGACTCACTCCAGCAGTTCCATGTTCTTATACTGGGGGCCCAGAACTGGACCCAACACTCCAGATGTGGTCTCACTAGGGCAGAGTAGAGAGGGAGGAGAAGCTCTCTAGATCTGCTAACCATCCCCCTTCTGATCCACCCCAGGATGCTCTTTGCCCTGTTGGCCACAAGTGCACATGTGACTGCTTGTTGTAAGGAGGGTGGACTAGATGACCTTGGGAGGTCTCTACCAGCTCAATAAATTCAATGATTAATATCACTCAGAACTCCAGTCAAGGTCAGATGGTGGCTAAAGAGGAGCCCAAGTACCTTTTGGCCTCTATGTACCCTCAATAAACTCCTATTCTTGGTCTGCTTGCATTCATACCCACTCAACTCTGGAGACATTTAAAACCCACCTGGCCATGTTCCTGTGCGACTTGGTCTACGTGATCCTGCTGTGGCCAGGAGATTGGACTGGATGATCTTTCGAGGTCCCTTCCAATCCCTAGTGTTCTGTGATTCTGTGATTTGTGGTCCTTTCCCAGCTTTGAGAGGTTCAGCAGCTCTGTGTTTGTATCTGCAGAATGGGCTCCTTTTATTGTGCACACAGAGATTCCCAGGTAAGAGACTTGCCAGTTCCAATTACTCTTGCAGTAGGAAGTTTATGAGCTATGGAGAACCGCTCTGGTTTGCTAGAGGTGTGCAGACAGCTGCAAGAAAACTGCTAACTGAGAGCTGCTCGCATTTATTGGTCTCTAAATCACTTTGCTGCCTCATCAAAAGTGCTGGGTTAGGACACGACTTCACGCTCACTTCTGGAGCCCTTTTCAACTCCAAGGGATTGCATCAGCAAACGCTGCCAGGCAGCAGCTCCCTCTGGGCTGTTGTTCTGTTTCCAAAGGGGCCATGGAAACGCCAGCAGTGCAAAGCGCCAAATCCGGGGAGAACAGCCCTGGAGAGGCGCCGTGGCTCGGCCCAGAGGGCTGCTTGGCTCAGGATCCTCTCTGAGCAGGAGCAGGAAAAAAAGGGGAGGACAGAAAAAGAAGACTAAAACAAATATATGCCTTAAAATAAACAAACAAATAACCAAGTAGCTAACTAAATACGTACATGAAATACTTCCCTTTGCAGCCTTCGAGAACTTTCAGTCCGAAGGAAACAAATAAATAGGTAAAGAAATAAGTACATGGATGGATGGATGGATAGATCCATGGATGGATGGATGGACAGGTAAGTAGGTAGGTATGTAGATAGGTAGACAGATTAGATAGATAGATAGACAGACAGACGGATGGATGGATGGATGGATGGGTGGATGGATGGATGGATGAATGGATGGATAAGTAGGTAGGTAGATAGATAGATGGATGGATAGGTAGATGGATGGATAGGTATGTGGATAGGTAGGTTGGTAGATAGGTAGGTAGACAAATAGATAGATAGATAGACAGACAGATAGATAGGTAGACAGGTAGATAGATATATAGAAAAATGGATGGATGAATGGATAGGTAGGTAGATAGGTAAATAGACAGACAGACAGATGAATAGATAGGTAGATGGATGGATGGATAGATAGATAGATAGATAGATAGATAGATAGATAGATAGATAGATAGATAGATGAATGGACAGATAAGTAGGTAGATAGGTAGACAGATAGGTAGATAGATAGATGAATAGATAGATGGATAGATAAATAAATGGATGAATGGATAGGTAAGTCGGTAGATAGGTAGGCAGACAGATAGACAGACAGACAGATGAGTAGATAGCTAGATGAATAGATAGATGGATAGACATACAGATAAAATACTTCCTTTTCCAGCCTTCAAGAATTTTCAGCCTCTGCCATTCCCTGAGTCAAATCTCACCCTAGAATCCATACAAAAACGTCTTTTGCATCCTTAACCTTCTTTCTTTGGCAGGCAGCTCCACACCTGTCGCCTGCAGTGGGAGAATCAACTCCCCTTTCCTTGTGTTCATTGCATCCCTCACGAGCTCTGTTTGCTGACTCCTAGTTCTTGTGCTAGAAAATATTTTGAGGCTTAAGGACGCACTAAACATGGGAGAGAAGAAGAAAAGTTGTTGTATTTAAGGCTCTCTCTGTCTCTCTGTCCCTTTTTAACTAAAAAAGAGAGGAAACCAGAGCTGGGCAAACGCCCCAAGTCCGTTGAGAGTGAGTACTTATGTACAGCCATTAAAATTCCTTGAAACATCAAGGGAACAGCACTGGGGGGAAAATCTCCCTTTGATTGCTCGAGCTGACCTTTGGATTCAAAGTTGCTTTCAGCAACACAGAGAGGGAATTTCTAATATTCAGAATAATGCTCCAGCATCCCAAATAAAACAATCCAAACACATCCAAACGCCAGGATACGGATTCACTGCAGCTGACAAAAACAATTGGCACTTCTAGACCCCACAGCAGCTTTTTCCTCCCTTCCTTCTCCCTCCCAACCAACAGCGAGCCCCGGTTCAACTGCCCTTGCAGACAGTCTGTAAATCCATAAGCTCAGAGCTGCTCCCCTGTTTACTCACTGGCACCTTCAGCTACCTCTTGACTGCATCATGGAACCAAAGTTCACCAGAAAAAGCAGCAGAAACCCCAGCTACAAGGTCCTGGCAGCACATTCTGCTGCAATAACATTTGTTGGGTTTTTCAACTAGAAAAACAAGACGGTTTTTCTGCCTGGAGCTGGGAGGACCTGGGGCCATCAGGACATTCGTCAGTTGTTAATGATTTGACATATTTCACCAGGGCACCTCGGGTTCTCCAACAGAAAGGCGGCAGCACATTTTCTCCCCTATTAATAGAGGCACTAACGTCTTAATTTGGTGGGGATGCAGCTCGCCTTCTGGGATACTCAGTCACAGCAGCATCCTCTGCCCCGGGTGTGTGCAGAGCACACAGATTGCCTTGAGGCTTGGGCTGGGCTTCAGGGCATTTCCTCCTTCCACTTCACATCCATCTTACAGCTCAATTAATTTACACCTCCCGACCTCTCACCTTGTGACTTGACTTAGACCTGAGACAGAAATTCCTCCCCGTGAACAGGGTGCCCAGGGAGGTTGTGGCTGTGCAGAGCTATGAAGATGATGAAGGGAGTAGAACAGCTCCCTGGTGAGGAAAGGCTGAGGGAGCTGGGGCTCTTGAGCTTGGAAAAAAGGGGACTGAGGGGTGACCTCGTTCATGTTGATAAATATGTGAAGGGTGGGTGTTAGGAGGATGGAGCCAGGCTCTGCTCAGTGTCATCTGGTGATAGGACAAAGGGCAGTGGGTGTCAGCTGGAACAGAGGAGATTCCCAATAAACACGAGAAAGAACCTCTTCACAGTGAGGGTGGCAGAGCTCTGGAAGAGGCAGCCCAGTGGGGTTGTGGAGTCTCCTCCTCTGTAGACATTTAAAACCAGCCTGGCCACATTCCTGTGTGACTTGGTCTAGGTGATCCTGCTGTGGCAGGAGGATTGGACTGGATGATCTTTCAAGGTCCCTTCCAATCCCTAATGATTCTATGATTCCTTGATAAAAAAACTATCCACAGAGGAACATGAGAGAGTATTGGCAAGTTTCTTAACATAAAAAAGTCAGATCAAGCAGAGTTGATTCATAAGCAGCAGCTGAGTGCACACTGATGTTCAGGCTGAGCATTTATCAATTACATGAAGTTTACAAAACTTTGTCACAGCATCTGAAATGAAAAGGCTAGAAGCCACCTTAGGAACTCATCTGGTCTCTGATCTACCCAAAGACGACTCACACCAAAGCCATTCCTGACAGAAGGGTGTTCAGGTCGAGTGATGGATAACCCAGGAGCACTAGAATCTCAGTTTTCCCCTTCCCAAGGCAGGATAATAGCAATATTTATAACTCTAGCCTTTCGCCCTGCAAATCACCAGAGAACACAAGCAACAGATACCTTTCATGTCCTAAAATGATCTGTTGTTTGTGCAGCTTCTGTGCGAAGTACAAAAAGAAAATGTGTCCTTGGCTGTGTTCTAGATTAGAGAGGTTTTATTGACGTCACATAGAAAGGAGCCCAGACTCAAGAAAGAGCCTTCTCCATACTGAGGCATTTAAAAAAACATGACTACAAAACCAAAAAGGCTGCTTTTGAGACGCTTCCTTGTTTCATCACTTCTTATATAACTGTCCTTACCCACTTGTTTATCAAGAAGTCAGTCATTCGGCAACCACTGTTCCACATGAGAACTTTAGCATGTGTTAGGAGCACAGCACCACATGTGGTCTGCCTTATCATCTGTGCTCCTAATTTCACTGAGCTGCTTGCTGAACTGAAGTGTGAAAAGGAGAAAAAGGGGGGCTGGGAAGTCTCCTTCGCTGGTGATGTCTAAAAACCCGCCTGGATATGTTCCTGTGCAACCTGGTCTATGTGATCCTGCTCTGGCAGGGGGATTGGACTTGATGATCTTTCGAGGTCACTGCTGCTGGTTCCTGTGCTGAGGGAGCTGGGTCTCTTAAGCTTGGAGAAAAAGAGACTGAGGGGTGACCTCATTAATGTTGATAAACACAGAAAGGGTGGATGTCAGGAAGATGGAGCCAGGCTCTGCTCAGTGTCATCTAATGATAGGACAAGGGGCAATTGGTATGAGCTGGAACTTAGGAGGTTCCACATCAATAAGAGAAGGAACTTCTTAACACTGAGGGTGACAGAGCACTGGAAGGGGCTGCCCAGGGAGGCTGTGGAGTCTCTTTCTCTGTGGACATTTAAAACCTGCCTGGACATGTTCCTGTGTGACTGGATCTACATGATCCTGCTGTGGCAGGGGGATTGGACTAGATGATCCCTTGAGGTCCCTCCCAATCCCTAATGCTCTGTGACTCTGCAAAAAGGAACGCAGACCAGCAGAGAAAACCTTTTTAGTATTAGACAAATTACTTTTACACAAATGCCCTCGTCCAGGAGATTTCCCGTGTCTAACGAGGCTGCTGCAGAATGGTGAGAAGGTGATATCCTATTTTTACAACAAGAGCAGAAGTGAGCAAAGACTTTTCAGGAGTAATATGTACATATTAATTGGGTTATGGCATTATATAACATCATAAGCACCAACCCTTAGCAAGGCACTATCCTGCTTACGCTGAAGATACAGCTAGGGTGACCCACTGCTACAGCAAAGAGGCAATGAACAGAAAGTAACGAGCGTGGCACTGAAATAAACCCCACAAAGAGCTCCCACTAAAAACCTTACAACGATCAAAAATAATCTTTAAATTACAGGAGCTTTTAATTAGCTAGATAAAAGCAGAGATCTAGATCCTATTATGAAACATCAGTGAGCATTCAGCTGCATTCTGACCTTGGTGCGTTCTTTACACTGAGCTGCTGAACTTATGGACAGATCCCAGCACATTCATTTTCCCCTTAGGGACAAAGTACCAAATGGTAGTGTAATTGCCAAGGGAAAATTATTACTCTGCTCTGAATTATTTCTACCATAAATCCAGCTCCAGTCAAACAGAGTCTGTCACAAAAACGACAGGGCTGCCGTACAGTGATGAGAGTCCCACATACGAGTGCACTATAAATCCCTTCGTCTCAGCACCCAACAAAGTCATTATAAGTCATGCGTTTAAATCAGAATTAGGAAATCCAAGCTGGCAGCAAACCGGCCGGCGCTGTTGAAACAATGGAAATGAGGTGATTTACTTGCTGCTGGTTTAAAACTCATTGTGCATCATCTGTTTCTTATGAAATATGGAAAACACGACAAGCTTTTCGTCTAGGTAATTCTGAAGGGGATAAACACAGCTCTGCAGAACAGAGATGTGCAGCTCAGATTAACTTCGGCTCCAGTTCTGTGCCTGTGCAATATATTCATAATTAGACTGCACTCATTAACCCGTAAGGGACAGTTTAAAATCAGTTAGGATTCTTATTCTTTGATTCATTCCTTTCTGTTTAAAGTAAGGTCTGTAGATTCTAATCTTCTAATGATCTTCTAAATCATTCTAATGCTTCACAGAGAAAGCTGGTGCCAGTGAACAGTCACTTCTTACTGTATTTGACTTTTTCTTGCCCTGTTCATTTCTTCCGGACCTACCAAGAACTGGTGCCCACACTGATGTATTCAAGCAGAGAATCCCAGAACATTAGGGAGTGCAAGGGACCTCGAAACACCATCTAGTCCAATCACAGAATCACAGAACATTAGAGATTGGCAGGGACCTCAAAAGTTCATCTAGCCCTATCCCCCTGCCACAGCAGGATCATGTAGATCAAGTCACACAGGAACATGTCCAAGTGGGTTTTGAACATCACCAGAGAAAGAGACTCCACAACCCTCCTGGGCAGCCCCTTCCAGTGCTCTGTCACCCTCACTGTGAAGGAGTTCCTTCTCATATTGATGTGGAACCTCCTCTGTTCCAGCTCACACACATTGCTCCTTGTCCAATCATTAGATGCTACTGAGCAGAACCTGGCTCCATCCTCCTGACACCCACCCTTCACATATTTATAAACATTAATGAGATGACCCCTCAGTCTCCTTTTTTCCAAGCTCAAGAGACCCAGCTCCCTCAGCCTTTCCTCATAAGTTGTAGTATTTTCGCATAAGAAGAGGCGTTTGACACTTGCACGTGGTCTTTTACCCTAATGCTAACCCCTAACCCTTTCTGCTGGTGCTTCCACTGAATCTGAGCCTCATTTGGACATGGACTGCAGAACTAGGCTTGTATATAGTCTGGAGTCCTCAGCTGAGAGGAAGCGATTCACCTTCCTCTCTGCCAGAGAGGATTTTTCCCAATGCTCACACAGGATCAGACCTTTGCTAAGCCGAAGATATTAAATCTATGTGAAGAAAAGGGGGGAAGAAAGAAAACTTCATTATTCCCATTAAAAAGATGCAGGGCATGCAAAAATAAATCTGTATCTGTTGAGTCCCAGCCTGTATCTGCCTACTCCTGTCTACAAAATCTCTGGGTGTTAATATAAGCTGTAGGACCTCAGGACTAAACTCTGCCTAAATATTTGTGATGTGTCTGTACTGAGCAGAGAGAAGGAAAAGGGAGAAAAATAAAAGACAATTAAACAGAGCAGGAATTCAGGATAAAATACTGATGCCTGACACTGTCATCAGTAGTACAGAGTTACAGTATCAGCATCCCTTCCCTTCCATCAAAGGAATTAAAGGCAAAACTCTTTATTGCATACAGTTACTCATTGATTATCCAGAGAATTATTCCTAAACCAAGGCACCTTGCTAACGTTTTCTTTTACAAGGAAAGATTTGTACAAGCCACTTGCTATGTGGATCCCAGCACTGAAGTGCTTTCCCATATGAACGTGCAGCTGTAGGAAAAGGAACAGAAACAAAACCCTGAAGTCCAAGAACTCTCCTCATACTTAACATGCAGAAAACATAGCGGTGGTTAATCATGCAATGGAGCTTGATTCAAGTCCGCTAATTGGGAATAAAAGAGAATTGAAGAACCATGAGTGAAGGGCAGAAGCAGTGTCCTGTTAAACGTTAAAAGGACCTGCTCAGTGTGATGCTAGTCTGACTAAACGCACACTTTATTTCTGCTGCTACAGGTTTTTTCTTACTTAGTTCTATTGCAATTTCTCATTCTTTTTGGAATTTTTTTAGCTCTCTTAAGCTGCCGTGATTTCAGCAGTATTCTGAGAGGGATTCTGGCTCCCAAAAGGATGCTCCTCTGAGAAGAAGTAGGTATCTTTTCCTTCCCACCACCTTGGTTTCTGAATAAATCTTATGAGGAGAGAGATTGAGAGAATTGGGGCTGTTTAGTTTCAGGAAGAGGAGGTAGAAGGGAGACTTCATTGCGCTCTACAACTATCTGAAAGGACATTGTAGAAATGTTGGTGCTGATCTCTTCTCACAGGGAAATAGCAACAGAACCAGAGGGAAGGGCTTCAAGCTCCAACAGGGGAGGTTTAGACTAGACATCAGGAAAAAAATTCTGTCCAGAGAGAGTGGTCAGGCACTGGAATGGGCTGCCCAGGGTGGTGGTTGAGTCCCCATTCCTGGATGTGTTTAAAAGTCTCTTAGATGTGGTGTTGGGGGATCTGGTTTAGGGGTGACCTTGTACAGTAGGATTGATGGTTGGATTTGATGATCCCAAGGGTCTTTTCCCACCTGAATGATTTTATGATTCTATGTTATAAGCTATTTAATTCCAATTGGAGTTATGTAAGGGATTTAGGGGATTGGCTTGCTAAACCCTGCTTAAATAAAATAAAATAAAATAAAAATCACATTCTGAATAAAATCTAAATTCAAAATGGAGGCAACTCATCTTCTCCTGTTCCATTGGAACAGGCTGCCCAGGGGGGTTGTGGAGTCTCCTTCTCTGGAGACGTTTAAAACCCACCTGGCCATATTCCTGTGCGACTGAACCTAGAGGATGCTGCTGTGGCAGGGGGATTGGACTGGATGATCTTTGGAGGTCTCTTCCAATCTCTAACATTCTGTGATTCTGTGATTCTTCTTAGACTTAGTAGATCTTGGTGGCACTTCACAGAACATTACAGAACATTAGAGATTGGAAGGTACCTCAAAAGATCATCTTCAGAGGAAGACATTGAACCAGGAGGCAGAGATGTATTTTAAAGTATTTTGAGAAGAAGAATCTTTTGCTTTCAGAATACCATAGACTTAAATCAATATTTGGTTGAAGTGATTTGTTTGAAGGTTGGGTGTCAGTAGGATGGAGCCAGGGTCTTCTCATTGTCACCTAGTGACAGGACAAGGGGCAATAGGTGTGAGCTGGAACATAGGAGGTTCCGTATGAATGTGAGAAGGCACTTCTTCACAGTGAGGGTGACAGAGCACTGGAACAGGCTGCCCAGGGTGGTTGTGGAGACTCCTTCTCTGGAGACATTTAAAACCCACCTGGCCATGTTCCTGTGCGACTTGGTCTAGGTGATCCTGCTGTGGCAGGGGGATTGGACTAGATTATCTTTCAAGGTCCCTTCCAATCCTTAAGATTCTGTGATTCTGTGAAGGTTAATCTCAGAAGTTTCCTTCTCATCCAGCTATGACTTTTACAAAGTGTCTTAAACATTCATAAGAAAAATATGGGAAAATGTACCGCTTCCCTACTGTTACCACTTCCCTGATACCGCTTCCCTATTGTTTTACTAAACTTTGAGGTTATCGTCTTCATCTGCTACTCTTTTAATAGCTCCTGTTGCAGAAAAGACAAGAAATGTCTCTCTTATCCCATGAATTTTTAAATTGATCCTATGAAGATGGGATCTTTCAAAATAGAAGGGCTCATTGTGTGAGGCTGGTGTAAGCAACATTGGTCTGGAAGCTGAGTCAGCCCAGAATGCTTTCTGTGCTAACTGCTCCTCAGTCTCCTTTCACTTTGCATGACCTATCAGGAAGAAAGAGGATGTATTTATCTAATACTCTCAAGGAAAGCTCTCTTCATTCATGTTAGCCATAGGTCAGGTCCGGAAAGACTTTCCCAAGGTAAATCCATAAAATATCTATATTTCCAATAATTTTATTTGAGAATTCACCTTTTCCAATGAACAGCTGTTTCACTGGAAAATTCCTGCCCAGTTGTAGCACATGGAAAGAAAAGGTCAGCATGACTCAGTGTTGTAACCTCATGTTCCTTGGAGGATTAATGTGGATCACTAATAACTGCAGCAGCCAGAGCAATTAATAATTGAAAAGGTGCTAATGAGTGCATTGATGAAGTCAAAAGACTCAGAAATGTATCACCTTTTTAGATCATCTTGCACTATGTGCTGAAAAAAACATGCGTTTTTTCTGCTTGTCAGGCCTAACCATCCTTTAATAAATGGAATTATGTTTTCTTCCCTGATGAGGAAAGGCTGAGGGAGCTGGGTCTCTTGAGCTTGGAAAAAAAGGAGACTGAGAGATGACTCCATTAATATTTATAAATATGTGAAGGGTAGGTGTCAGGAGGCTGCAGCCAGGCTCTTCTCATTGTCATCTAGTGATAGGACAAGGGTCAATGGGTATAAGCTGGAACATAGGAAATTTCACATAAATATGAGAAGGAATTTCTTCACAGTGAGGGTGACAGAGCACTGGAACAGGCTGCCCAGGGGGTTTGTGGAATCTCCTTCTTAGGACACGTTTAAAACCCTCCTGGATATGTTTCTGTGTGACTTGGTCTAGCTGATCCTCTCTGGCAGGGGGATTGGACTAGATGATCCTTCGAGGCCCTTTCCAATCCCTAATGTTCTGTGGTTCTGTGATTCTGTGATACTGTGGTTGCAAACAGGTGCTGGGCCATGGAAATCCTGCCTGAGTTTCCCCAGGCAGGGGAACTTGTGCTGCTGCTTTAAAGCTCTCTGAAGTTCTTCAGAGCCTGAAACCATCTTTGTTCTGTACATTACTTTTTCCATGAAATATGCCTGCTGTCAGAGAAGGATGACTACACATTCCTAGCACATGGCTTTCTTCTTCTTTCACACTGAGCAAGTCCTACCTGGTTAAGGCCCATCATAATGTTTGCACAGCCCCTAGTAAGATGCAGCAGGAGCATATTAGAATCTTACTCTCTAGGTTCATCTGCTGACTTCATCTTTGATGTAAAGTCAGTGTGAGCTGTAATCCAGGAAATCCTTGCTAGATGCTCAGGCTGATGCTTTTTATGATCTTACTCTGTTGAGAGCTCTGGGCTGGAGGCTGTCTTGATGAAATGACTGTGCTGTAGAGGGGAGCTCCTGCCTCAGACTGATGTTGCAAGGAACAGAAAAAAACCCTACACAGAGAAAGGTCTGTTGTGGGTTAAGTGCAAGAAAAGGAATGCTAACACAAAGGAGGAGCAACAGCAAGTAGGAGTCTAATTTTCCCAGCTGCCTCACACTTTCCCTTTAGAAAACCCTTCAGAAATGGCACTCTTCCTTCCCAAAATGTCTTTGAGGCTTTGCTAGAGAGTCAGGTTTAGGTCAGGCTCCCAAAGAAAGGAGGAGAGAACAGAAAGAGTGTCAAGCTCAAGTTCACAAGGCTGCAAACAGAAATGTCTTCTCCCAACAAGAAGAAACCAATTGGTCAGGATAAGAAATAGCACAGAATAACACATTATGTCTCTTGGTAGTCAGGAACATTGGAGCAGTGTAGTAAGTGCCATCTCCTATGTGTGATTGTAAGTGTGTCAAAACAGCCAGTGTGGAGTGAACTGGAAAGGACCAGAAACGTGTCGTTGACGTAGTGTATTCCTGCTCCAAGTGACCACTTAACGGTCATATACTCCCAGCAAACACGACTAATGAAGACAAGCAGATAAAGTACATATGCTCAAACTAAAGACAAGAAGAACTTCAATTATACTGTTCCAGGACAATAATCCCATTAAGCAAATGTCGCATGCAGATGTGCCGCTGATGGAGCAGCTGCACATGAGCAGGATGGAAAATCAAAGCAGGGAGCAACTCTAGTGTCATTGAAAGATGTTGAGCTGTTCTACTCAGGATCAGCACAGAAGTGCTTCTATGCAACTTGGTCTAGGTGATCCTGCTGTGGTGCCAGGATTGGACTAAATGATCTTTCGAGATCCCTTTCAATCCCTAATGCTCTGTGATTCTGTGACCAAGGCAAAGATGAGGAACACTTTGCTGATGCATGCTCTGCCTTTTTGCCTGCTGATTGCCCTGACATCTGATAAAGCAAAGGTAAAGCTCCCCTATAAAATGGTTGGTCTCTTACACCTGTGCCATATGTGTATCTGTGTCAGTGGGGACAAGTTGCCTAACTGAGAGTGCCACTCACAAACCCATGGAAGAGCCTTAATCCTGGAAGATTTTTAATCCTTTTCCAATGGCTATGCAGGACTTCCAATAGGAAAAATTATTTCACAGAAAGCGTGGTCAGGCACTGGAATGGGCTTCCTGGGGGGGTGGTTGAGTTGCCATCCCTGTATGTGTTTAAAGATCGTTTGGATGAAGTGTTGAAGGATCTGGTTTACGGGTGAACTTGTAAGGTAGGGTAGATGGTTGGACTTGATGATCCCAGGGGTCTTTTCCAATCAGAGTGATTCTGTGATTCTGTGACTCAATTCTGTGACTCAATTCTGTGGCAATGGGGGTGAAACCCAACTAAATGTAGTAACTGTATGAGCCTTGCATCTGCAGCTCACCGTCCAGAGCACATGTGCTTGTTTTTGGTGACCAGTTTAACATCAGCAGAGCTGCAGCTCAGCCTTATGTTGTAGCTGTGAGGTAGATAGATGTGCCCAGTGTGCAGAATGGAGAGCAGTTTGCAAGCAGGAAGCACCAGCGGGTGTGACGAAGCTGGAGCTGGAAGCAGTTAGACATGTCGCATTACATAAGTAGCTCAAACTACGCAACAGCATAAGTTCTGCACGTGCCACGGGCAGAGCAGAGCCAATTATGTTTTATCAGTCTCAGACTGCTTTATAGTCCCCTTCACTTTTTGACATTGATCTAGTGGAAGCAGTGCATATAAAGACACACTTTCATACCCTTTCTTCCAGAGAACTCCCTCCCATCAGTGATACCATATGGTCTTACTTTATTTAATTGTTGCTCTACATAAGAAGACTGGAGATAAAAGTTATTTTCTGCAAAGTCACAGCTGTATTTCCATCTGCATTGCTGGTAAAAGTAGTTATTCTAACATGATTGTTTTCTTTTATATTCCTGATATATTGCTTAGATTTGTAGTCATTTGCGTAAACAACAATAATCTAATGCCAGCTATCTACATCAGAGACACTGTCCTACTGAAAATATATTCAACTGTACCAAGCTTCCTAAAACCATATGGAAGAATATCCCTTAGTGTACATACATGCAGCTTTGGGGTGATAATTAAACATAATCTGAAGGTGAAATATGGCCACGTGGTCTTTTGAAAGAAAAGGAGAAACAGGCCAGAACTGTACCTACTCCTCCATCCCCTGCATTGCCACGGGCCAATTTTTAACAAAGTAGGATTGTGCTAGGTACCACCTAAAGAATACAGTATTTTCTTTAAGATGCTTAAGGATTAGTGTCTTCAGCTAAGTTGGACAATCTTGCCATTGTTTCCAAAGCTCACAAGCTTGTTGTTTTATCTTGGAGGAAGTTTATTCCTAGATAGCAATCTTCATAACATGGAGTCAAGAATAGAGACATTGACAGTTAGTGGATATAGTTTATTGCTTCTTTATAAAAGCACTATTTAGCAGCAGGAGTGAATATTTGAGTCAGCAAAGACTTGCATTTGCTCCTCTCAGCTAATCTGTCAGGTTTTGCTTATTTATAGATCTTAGGAGCTTCTTTCTAACATTCATCCATAGCCAATACTTTGTCTGACTGTAGGTTTTCACATGCTTTTGGGAGAGGATACGGTTTAAACTTTAACTTTTATAGTTACATAGGACGTATAAAACGCCCGCATAGTGTGGTTTGTACGCTGAAAGTTGTACAGATCAGAGAAGATAACTGGCACCAGAAATTCAAGACACAGTCAGAAACATGTTCCTGTGCCAATACATCCCTAAGAGATTCAGAAGTGAGGTTTCAGAAGTCACTTTCTAATGCTTTGTTGGCAGTCTTGGTGCTTCCTCTGCCTCTGAAAACCTCTCTCAGTCAGAACATAATTAATGCAGTTACAATTTCTGATTGGACATTGAAACTGCTGTCATTAATTTGTTATTTTCAATGAAACATCACTTACCCTTCTGGTTTTGGAACAATTAGTGTGGGGAGTTGTTATTTTTTTTTTAAGTTACTCCACAAATGGATGTTACCAGAAATAAAAACATCAGATTACCAAAGTGTCTTTCATTGTGGGATGACACTCCTCTCTCTCACGACTGCTGGACAGAATAACTTAACATCTAAATATTGGTGATAGTTTTGTTGTCTAAATTAATTGGTGATATTTATCTGCCTGGAACTAAATTAGCTTCAAAAAAATCAGTTACATTGTCCCTTATTCCTTATTATTCATATTCATTAGCAGTCAGGGTTTCCTACAAGACAAGACAAAACTTGTGGTATTAGCAGCTTTCTGGGTGTCTCTGCCTCTGTTGACACCCTGAACTCCCACCACTTTCCCCTTCTCTTCTCAAATTCACAGTGACACTTTCCGCTTCAAAGCATCTACTGCAGATGCTGCCTCCCAGCTGCCTATCACATGCCTCTGTCCTGCTCCTGAATCCCTCCCTTGCACTTCTGCCCAGGTCACCAGCAATTTAGACTTATTGCTGTGATCCACATCCACCACCCTCCTATCTGCTACACATCCTCTAAAAACCATCCCTCCTGAGTGCTTCATATGCCCATGGGCCACCTGTCTCTTTTGCTGCCAGCAAGAGCAAACATTTGCTGGCAGGTTGGAAAGTACATACCTAGGCATAGGATGGACATAACACAAAGATGTGACCCTATGGGAGTTGGATATATCTGGGCATAGGTTAAACCCAACAGCACAATTGGCTGCTAGTATTACAGACATAATTCTGACTAGCAGCTAGAAGGATCCCTTCTTCCTGCAGGCATGATTGAAGTGATGATTTTTCTGCAGTTTCCCATATTTTTCAAAAAATGACAGTTCTGGTAAACTGCTGAAAATGTACATCTGTCTTTAATAAAGAAGGGACTCAATTAGCACATCTTCTCTGTGGAGTAAGGGGAAAAAAAAAGGCAGAGAGGCAGGAGGAAGAGATTTATTTTGGTGCCTGTTGAATCATAGCTAGCCTAGCATGCAAAGTCTGGAATAATGCTAAAGCGGAAAGAAATGGTGTGTAAATGGCAAAGTCACCCCCCACGCTTAACAGCAAACAGTAGGTAAAATACACCATGTTCTGATGCAGAAGAGCAGCTTTCCAGGGGAGCTAGTCCAGATTTACACTGCTGCGGCTGAAATGAGAAACTGTCCCACAGAGGGTGTGTAACTGTAGGAGTAACGTGATATGCTTTTTCCTTGGATGATCTTGTTCAAGCTCTGCTTGAACCGCCACCCACCCTGGCAGTCAACAACATGGCCTGATCGGGTACAGTGCTGTACAAACACATCGTGGGAGACAGCCCCGTGCATGAAGAGCTTGAAACCTGAGTGTAGTATTAGAGGCTGTAGAGGAGCATCAAACGCGGGGAGCAGTGAGTTTGTTATTGCCAGAACGAAGCTGATCGTTCTGGCTGTTAGGCCACCCGTTGATATGTTGTTCAAAGGTGCAACGGAAGAGAAGAAGCTTTAAGTGGATTGTGATAAGGCTTTGTGGACACTCAATTCTACAAGGGAATAGCAAGAATAAAGCTTCACTCTGTGTTTGATAACAATGGACTGATGTCAGAACTAAGTAGGGGTAATAGGGAACACAAAAAGTGCTGCTTGTGAGACAGAACACTACTACAAGATTTTTTTTACATCAGCTGATGTTCGATCATGGGCTACCATACCAGTTGGTTACCATACCAGTAACAGACATGCAACCCCTCAACTGGTCTTCATGAAGGTGCAGGTGGCAGGAGATATTTTCCTGGTGCGGAAAGCCAAATAAGTTGTGAAAGCAAGCGCAGGAGCATAAGTTGAAGGTTTTAAAGAGGAAGATCATGTGTCTGAAATAATCAACCAAGACAATGATGTTTGGAACAGTGTTCTGAAAGTATTTTGAGCAAAACAGGGTAGATATCCACCTACAGAGCAGAAAACTGCAGATGAGGAGTGAGTGTTGAGCTCTTGTCAAACTTGTTTTATTCTGCTTAATACGTATTGGTTGTGTGAAAAATCTTACTGAACAGAATGAAACATAAGTTAGAGTTATCTGAAATAACTGTAAATAAATTCATGACAGAAGCAGATTTATTGTAAGCTGAGAAGTGGATAAATTAGTGCATTTAGAGTTATTGGTGTGCTACCAGAAGCTACAGGCTTAAAAATATTCAACATGGGCAAATCCTGTGTCCAGAAAAGATTTCAGCTCAGCTATGACCGCTGTTTCACAGTAAGTGGATAGTGCCAAGCTGATTTCTGTTGAAACTAAAAATAAGCCTGGACTAAGCATGTTTTGTGGGGATTTCTGCTTTAGACATATCAAATTTAAGCTCATACTGTGCTCTATTTGGTCACTTTGAAAAATGTCCTAAGATTTGAGCTCACGCAGATGGAAACAAGACAAGGAAAGGATGTGTGGGTTACTAATAAGAGTGTGAGGGTTGAAACTGTGTCTCAGTTTATTTAAACAACCCTCCCTTCATTGCCACGTGTTCCAAGGACACAGCACAGTCCTCAGAAGACAGGTTCATCCTGTGTTTCGGTGCAAGTTGAGTGGTAATGATCTCGGTTTTCTCTGTAGCATGTTCTAAAGCCAGTTCATCAGAGCAGGCATCTGAATCCAGTGTTCAGTATATGGGGAGGAAAACATCCAGGCGCTTGTTTTTTAAAAATGAATTTATTACCTCCTTTCAAATATCCTCCTGCATCTGCTGTCCAATTCTGTGCTTGTTCACATGTGACACTGTCTCCCGGTCCTTCACAGCCATCCCTGAGGAAATTCTGCAGCATGCCGGTCTCTCAGCCAGCCAAAAGCATGAAGGCTTTTTTTATTTAACCTAAAACTTTCTGGAATTTTGAGCAGCTATAGGTTGCACTCAGCTCTGCACTCAGTGATTGCCAATGTTTTCAAACTCCATTTAGTGGCTTTATCAGGGTTGTCCATGTTAGCCATTTGATACAGTTTCCCTCATTATTTACGAAGCATTTGAAGAAAGCCTTGGCTTTCTACATGCCTACAAGGCATGTTAATTCAATGCTCTCCATTCAAAGTGTGTCCTTACTTGCTGGTCTATAGTAAGAGTTGAAAAATGCTATACAATAACATCTGTTATTACACAATAGTTCTCTATTTGCTTCCAGGGAGCTTACACTAAACCAGCATTGCGTAATTCTTTTTCTTCACATAAAACAATGAGAGCATATGCTGGCCTGTAAAAGACTGTATGGCCTCAAGTAATAAATACCTCTCAAAGACACTCAGCACAAAACCTCATTGTTAGAGCAGTTTTGCCAGAGATGTTGCGCTGCGGCTGAGTCCAGTGAAGAGTAGTTATCTTGATGCTGAAGTGTTTAAACTGCCTCAGAAAGGTTTTCAAAGAATTCACTAATCAGGCAACATAGAGATGGGCAGTTTATGTGATTTGAGGGTGACAGGTGCAGTGCTGGCTGCAGTGTAAGTGTGGAGTTAGATCTGACCTTGCTAAAATCATACTGTTCTAAACCACGGGGAGAGCTCCTTGCTCAGTCTGCACAGATTCCTTGCAGAGCTTGTGTGCCGATGTGATCATACTCTTCTCTCCTGACCAGCACCATAAACGGAGTTCATTGCCAGAGCAGTTGTAGCTTCTTATTTTAAACCATTAAAATGATGAGAAATTTTGGTATATAGGTGAAAAAAATAATGTCTTCTACAGTTTTCATCTAACAATGGAAATTCAAAGAGGAAAACCTCATTTAACTTTCCAGGAACTTATGCAGGCTTGGTTGGAGTTTTTTTGTGTGTAGAGCCTTGCGACCAGTGACAGCACTCATCACTCTGTCCAAGCAAAAGCCTGTTGCTGTTACTGTCTCTGTAAAGAATTTGTTACTATTGTTAGTTGCTGAACATTTGAAATTAGATGTCTTCTGGACAATACACATAAATAAAGAGAGCCAGATGGAACCCATCTGGCCAAATATAGATGTTTACATCTAAATTGGTCCTTATAAACTCCCCCTGTAGTCAGTGGCAAGAAAAGGACACTTTCAAGTTTTATTTATCTCAGGTTAAATTAGATACTCAGAACTAGACAAATGAATAGCCATTCTCATAGATCCTACTTCTCCCCACAAGTTTCAAATAGAGTTTAGGGAAACATCCATATGGTAGATGTAGAGGTAGAAAATTCAGTAAGATGAGTCCTACCTCAAGCAGTTACTATAGTATTAGCAGAGATCTATCTATAACCATAAAAAGACTACCAAATGAATAAAAGGAGAGAAGAGACAAACGGGACACATTATGTACTAACTGGTTTGCTTTCGGCAGTGTATGAAAGCTAATGCATTTAAATAAAGCCCATTATACCCTCAGGTAGTAAAAATGAAGATTAAGCTACTTTTTTTTTTTTGTAGGACTGCTATGGATGCAATCATGTTGATTTTTCAAAGGATAAAAAGCAGTACAGAAGTAGCCTTGACAGTGTCATCGCCAAGGCATGCTTCATGATACATGCTTCCCCTCCCACTATCTCTGTTAATGATTATTAGCGTGGAGTGCTTTGTATGGTAAAAGCACGGTTATTGGTGGTTCTTCCCTTCTCCAGATTTAATACTGGCCTCATACAGATTGCTGTGGGCCAAGACCAGTAATTCTTTGTCAATGATTTTAATGAAGAGCAGGAAATAGGGAGATATTTTTGGACTTTTTCTTTTGGAACAAAAGGCCCCAAAAGAATATGATTGTAACTTTACTCACTCCAAAGTGAGTAACTCCAGTGGTTCAACAAGAGCACCCTAGCCCAGCTTTCAAGGGTGCCTTAGCCAACAAGTCATACCAGTCCAAAGCAATGCAGGCTTCCATTAATCAGCTGGAAGAGCTAGCCCATTAGACATTATTTACCTTCTGCAAGAGCAGCTCACTCCGTACTCAGTTGTAGCAACCTGCCCAGCTGAAGACTGAAGCACGCTGCTGTAATTAAAACTGGAGCTGGCTAGATTTAGAGTGGATGTGAGGAGGAAATTCTTCACCATGAGAGTGGTGAGAGCCTGGAATAGGTTGCCCAGGGAGGTGTTTAAGGCTGGGCTGGATGAGGCTCTGGCCAGCCTGATCTAGGGTGGGATGTCCCTCCCATGGCAGGCGGATTGGACTAGATGATCTTTCGAGGTCCCTTCCAATCCGTAATGATTCTATGATTCTATGATTCCAATTCTTTGCTGCTTCATCTTTTGCCTGTAGTACATGCTGACCCACCCACACATTTAAAAAGGAAACAGTGTTGATTTGCTCTATATCTCCAGTACTGAATTTGCAAATTAAAAATGCATTATCACCCCAATTATGTGGTTCCTAGTGTACTGCAACAAACATATTAACATAAACCAGACTGTTCTGGGATAACTGAGCTTTATGTCTGATCTGAAATAAAAAGTCCATCAACAAGTGAAGATCTCTATTATAATAGGATACTATCTAATAGAGAAGAACAACTCTAGAATCACAGAATCACAGAACATTAGGGATTGGAAGTCCAAGGTATTCTGTTCCTACCATACAAGACACCAAACTCCACCATCTCATGGTCACTGCAACTGAGGCTGCCCTCAACCTTCACCGCTTCAACCAGACCCTCCTTGTTGGTGAGTACAAGATCCAGCAGCAGTCCTCTCCTAGTGGGCTTCTCCAACGTTTGCATCAGGAAATTGTCACCAATGTACTGGAGGGACCTCCTGGATTGTGGATGGCTGGCTGAGAGTGATGGAAGAATGATAAAATAATAGAAAAAGAGAGAAGCTGAAAGTTAAATGTTAGCATGATATTTAGTCAAATAACCATACTTCTCCTAAACAGGGGAAGATTGCTCAGGGATAAAAAATGTCAGAAGGCTGCAGAGTTTTAGATGTGAGAGAAAGCTGACATGGTTTGTTGAACGTCCTTCTCCAGATCTGTAATACCTTTGTGTTTGCTGTCAATAGTGAGTGAGTCTAAGAAGAAGTTAGTTTGCAAAGTCTATGATCAATTTGTTTTAGCAGAGGTGGTTTCTCCAGTGTTAACATGCAAAACTGACTTTAAACCACTGCAAAAGGCAGTGGTTTAAGCACTTTAAGTGTCTTCCTTTTTCTCACCCACAAACCCTGGCTGTGGTCCAGGTAATCAATTCCCTGCTCTCCATTGCAGCTCTTTCCTCATGAAGCCATACTTCCCAAATATGAGGAAAAAGCTTGATACTTGAGGCTGGACAGAGAGATGAGAAGGCTTACATGAAATTAATTTGGCTTTGAGAAAGATAAAACCCAAAATCTGTGTAAGACTCAACTAAGATAGTGCCCCATAGTCCAGACATGGGTAAGTGTTATGAAAAATAAGCAAGATTCAGAACATAACATTTTAGCTAGAGGAATGACCAACCAACTCTCTCATAGCCTCTGCAAAAAATGTTTTCCTCGAAGACAAGCTGTGGGGGTTGGTGTAAGATGGGTGTAGATACAACTGAGTTATGGTTTTGTGACAGAGAAACTTAGTAGGTCTTTTATTGTATAAGGAGTTTGCTGTTTCAAAATTATTCTTTTGTGCAGCAATATATCAGTTTCATATGATTTAAAGACAGATTGTAATCACAGCTGTCTTGTTACAAGGGTCTCAAAACATTATTGGAAGAGCATTCCACAGAATGAAGGACCTGTGATGATTTAGGAAATGAAGAAGTTCTTTTTCTATTTGAGAATCTATACAATAGCACATTCAAAACTGCTAATAGAGTGATCTTATGAGAATCCGCTGTAGCTATTACCTGCCTGGAATTGCCTCTTAGTTGTTCTTAAGCATTTCAACGTGGTTTATTTTGGATGCCCAGAAAACCAGACATAGAGGGTGCAAAGAGCTCTGTCAATTAGCAGTCTTGACCCCTGATAGCTCAGTTATGGAGCAGCAGTGCACACAGAACAGAGAGATAGATAAAAACACTCACAAATGTATAAATGAAAATAATTCTTTTGTATCACTCCACGAAGTCTTTCTCAACTCCTGCATCAGAGCCTATACAGGCAATAGCCTATATGAGCTGCTGGCATCTTTTGCTTCCACACAGTGTAAGGAGTTGGAGCATAAAAGGATAAAAGATTAAATATAATTTAAGAAAGATACTGAAGGAGATTTTGTTGGAGTCTTCCAATTCTTTTTCTGTACCTGCTTTGAAGGTACTAAGAAAAGAAGTGGTCCAAGTCTACTTGGGGTGGATCAGAAGAGGGGTGGTTAGTAGATCGAGAGAAGTTCTTCTCCCCCTCTACTCTGCCCTGGTGAGACCGCACCTGGAGTATTGTGTCCAGTTCTGGGCTCCTTAGTTCAAGAGGGATGTGGAGCTGCTGTTGTAACAAGTGGTAACATCTCCCTTCAGCCTCCTCTTCTTCACACTACACAATCTAGTGCCATTAGCTGTTCCTCATCAGACCCATCCTCCAGGCCCTTCACTAGGGTCATTGCTCTTTTTTGAACATTCCAGTACCTCAATAACCTTCTTGTACTGAGGTGCCCAAAACTGAACTAATCATCTAGGTGAATCCTCAGTAGTGCCGAGTACCAGGGGATGATCACTTCACTAGTCCTGCTGGCCACACTATTTCTGATGCAGGCCAGGATGCTCTTTGCCTTCTTGGCCACTCAGGCACTCTTCTGGCTCATGTTTGTCTGGCTGTCAATCAGCATTCCTACGTCCTTCCAAGTCCTACCTCTTCTCCAAGCCTTTAGCATTGCATATGGGTTGTTGTGACCAAAGCACAGGACTCGGAACTTGGACTTGTTAAACCTCATACAATTGACCTTGGCTCATCTATCCAGCCTGTCCAGGTCCCTCTGCAGAGCTTTCCTACCCTCCAGCAGATTGACACAACCACTCAATTTGGTGTCATCCACAAGTTTGCTAAAGATGCACTCAATCCCCTCATCCACATCATTGATGAAGATGTGAAACACGACTGGCCACAATACTGAGTCCTGGGGAACACCCCTCGTAACCAACCACCAATTCAATGTCACCCCACTCTACACAACTCACTGGGCTCATCCATGCAGCCAGTCTTTTTGCCTAGCAAAGAGTACACTTTCCCACAGAATGCTGTGAGAGACAGTGCCAAATTCTTTGCTGAAGTCTAGGTTAACAACATTCACAGCCTTCTCCTCATCCACTAGGTGGGTTACTTGGTCATAGAAGGAAATCAGGTTGGTCAAGCTAGACCTGCCTTTCACAAGCTGTTGTTGGCTGTCCCTGATCCCCTGGATCTCCCGCACTTTTCTGTTTGAGTGTGCTCAGGATGAGCCTGAGATTGACAGGTCTGTAATTGCCTGGATCATCATTCCTTCCTTTCTTGTAGGTAGGTGTGTGTTGAGATGGTCTTATACGTACAATAATAGAGATATGTTAAGAGTTGTTAAGATAGCAATTAACATAACACCTGCCTGCACTGCAGTCTGAAGAATTTAAGTTCAGTGATCTTTGCTCCTACCACAAACCACCCTACCTGAGCTGCTCTCCAATTGTTCCACGACTGCTCATCAGGTGTTATGTGGGCTATGTTCCATCGGCATCCACATTGGCCCACAGAGGAAAAAAAGTGATGACAATTTGGATGTCATATTTTCACCTCAACTTCATTTAAAGCATTTAAAATTGTTTCAGTCTGAAGTAATTTCATGTAGGGGATCTGGATCTTAAGCTGAGATTTATGCCATTCTAAATCTTATATCTTATTGCAGGTTTCAGAGGCAGACGAATGGCCTGATCGCAAGCTTCCTAGTTTTCCCCTGGAGTTTGGTTCAGGCTCATTACTCATTTCCGTTTAAGCTGGATTGTCAAGTTTTCACTTTTATGAAAATGGACTCCTACAGCCAAGCCAAAATAAAGGAGATATTGCTCATTGTAAATTAAATTTAGAATGTCACAGAGGCTGTGCCAATTTAAAACAAAATGAATTTCAAAAGTAGGTTTTGCATTCACAAGTTTCAAACCATATTATGTCGCTAGGATTTTTTTTACTGGAAACGATGACACAACTTTAAATGACAACATCCCCAGTAAAGCTTTATTTACCTATTTTTGAGCATTTTTTAAGAGAGGAAAAAGACTGTTTTCTTATTCAAATATGTAGTATTTTCTGCCTTAATCTTCAGCCTTATGCAGTCTTGAAAGATTTATAATTTGCTAATTCTGTAAGGCAAAAGGACATTCTCCTACCCAGAAAGGTCTGTCAAACCCACTTCAAGAAATGGTCAGTGGATTAACACGTCATTGAACTCCTTATAACTTCACTGCTACCAGGATGTTTTAGCTAAAGACCATGACATTGTGAAGGTTGGAATGGACAACTGATCCTACCTTCTGGTTGTTGAAGGCATGAGTAAATTAAAAACCCTTGACAACATGTTTCTTTGGTGTATCCTTGTCTAAGAGCAAACCTGCTCTCGTAAGTCTGATAGAGAAACACAAATACTACTACGTATTTGCATGCATATGCAGTTGGAGATTTCCAGAGCATTAGAACATTTTTGTTTTGCTCTAGAGGAGTCAAATCAAGTGTCTAACAATCCTTTCAAAACATTAGGAAAAAGTTAGGTTGGAAACAGATACAGAGCCTTGATCCAACTCCATTCAAGTTAAAGTTTTCCCACTGACTTCTATGGGAATAAATCATGATACTGGAGTGGGTGGTCCCTTTATCCTGCACAGTGGGCCAAATCACCCCCGGAGCCTAACTCACCATGTGCTGTGGTTTGGACTCACTGCTGCTTTCAAATTTCAGGTTTGGCTGAGCTGCGCAATGGGAGGAGTGAAACAAAGGATGGGTTCTTCGAAGACTGATGCTTTTGTCTTCTCAGCTTGGCCCCTGGCACAATTTAGAACATCCTAAGGCACAAAAATCTAAAAATTATGAGCGGAAATAATCAGTCTTCAAGGGCAACACTGGCAGCTGGAAAACACTGAGACACTGTAGTAGTTACCCACACCCATTCCCCATGCGTTTAGCCATCTCAGCTGGCTAAATCAGCTAAAGGTCCCCCGAGGTGTGTCCTCAGTTGGCCTTCAGAATCACTAGAAAAATACGAGACTGGAACTGAGCTGAATCATCTGCCTTCTGACATGGTGCTTGGTTTTTCAGTTGTGTGTCATATCTCTGCCCAAGACCTGTATTATTTTTAAGGGACTGGTTACCACTGGTGTGCAGAGAGAACAGCTAGAGCAAGCAGTGGCATCTTTCATGTACAGGTAAAAATGTCTTTTCCTTGCGGTGTTTCAGCTTAGGTTAGCAGCTGTCATTTGCTGGCCAAGTTAGCACAGATATGCTGAAATAATGGCACAATCAAAATTAACATAAGCTGCAAACTAGATCCACACTTTATTTCTTGTTTGTTTTAACGTAACTGCATAACCTGTTCTTGAAAACATATTAAAGGAGCAAGTAAGTATAGCAATCTTTGTCCAGATCCATAAAGATAGTAAACCACCATAACACCTCTGAATTCCTGTAACAATATGGGTTTGCACGTGTTTAGGATCCTCACATATGTGATGTTAACTGAAAAAATTGTGTCCAAACATCTACATACAGTTAACCTCTAAAGAACGAATTTTGAGGCAAGATCAAACATACTGCACATCTACAAACATTACCTCTCAGCAAATTATCCAAATTCTTAAGTCTAAATATGGCACTGGTGTCTCTTCCTTCCCCCTCAGCTCAAAGTCCAGCTGTTGATTGGAATTACTGTATTTTTGACTTCAAAAATACCGAAAAAATTTGCTCTGAATATTTTGCCTTTTCATTGAATGGTTTGTTCTTGCATCTCACCTTGGACTTCCGGAGGGCAAACTTCAATTTGCTCAAGAAACTTATTAGCAAAGTCCCATGGGCAGCAATCTTTAAGAACAAAGGGGTCCAGGATGGTTGGACCTACTTTAAACAGGAGCTCTTGAAGGCGCAAGAACTGACAGTTCCC
>JAOXOE010000256.1:62824905-62851623 GCA_028565055.1 Phoeniculus purpureus | reverse complement strand
CTCTGTTCCAGCTCACACCCATTGCCCCTTGTCCTATCATTAGATGACACTGAGAAGAGCCTGGCTCCATCCTCCTGCTAGAAGATGCAATGTAACCATTAATGGAAAAATTAATTTGAAACAACTTTCTATGAGATCAAAACTATTAGACAATATTTGTCAAAATAGATTTTGATACCAAAAAATCACTCCATTTCCTCTCTGAAATTTTGTCTAAAAACTCAACACTGGAATCTTTTCAAAACCTGAAAAAAGATTTTAGAACATTCTTTTTATCACTTAATTACCGTGTCTACTTCAGGTTCATTCTCTTTTTTGAGTAGATTAATTCATCTCTTTTGTATTTGATGTAAGAAAATATTGGATAGATTTTTTCCAACAGAGGAGAGGTAAACCTCATAATTTCCTCCTGCAGCATTCCTCCTCTTTATTTAGGTGCTGCCAGAGAGCTAGGTTCTGCTAATCCTTGCCCTCTTTTCCTTGCTTCCCAGCAAGATCCACCTGCATCTATGCCGTCCTTTTCCAGACCACGTTACACAATTACAGAAGACAGTTGCGATGTTCCCTTTATGAAAAATAAATATTACACCTTAAGAAATATTTGTAGAGTTTTCTTGGAAAGGCTACAGGAAGGCCATACCTAATAAGAAAAGCCAGAGCTGTTATCATTGTTCCTCTAGAAGTAATAGCAGAATTCACAAGAATGATCTTCAGAGCCCAAAGAGTGGAAAATATGTCCGTTAGAAAAAGAGTCAGAAAAACATGTGCTGGGATTGCCATCTACAGCCAAGTCCAGAGGTCACCAGTGTGGTCCAGCCACTGGATTTGTCATAAAGCTTCAGATCAAAATGTGTGCAAAGAAAAATGCACTTAAATACCAAAACCTGGAAAGCCATACCATTTTTGACTCCAGGGAAATGCAGGATACAAGTCTTCTCACAATTTCAATTCTGGCTGTCTCTGTGTGACCCAGAAATATGACAAGTCATAGGTAAAATAGGGTACGTACAATTAAAACTCTTAACAGGAAACGTATCTTTGTGATGTGTTTATATAGTGTGCAGTAGAAGTGTGGAAAATCCAGTTTGTAGCCATCAATAAAATATGAACACTTCTGGATTAAACTAAGGGTTTGAGGTTGGTTTTTGTGAGAAACATCTTGGTGTCTTCAAGCAGTATCATCTCTCTAACTAAAAGTACAGTTCAGAAAAGAATTATTATGGAGGGTGGTACATCCTGCTCTAACACAAGTCATTAGAAACTTGACTTCTCTCAGTTTGACACCTAGAACTCTCCTCAAGCAGTGAAGTGGGATAACATCTCCCCAGCTGACTCAGCACATCAATCTTAAGCACTTCTTTAGGATGAGGTGAATTATTCCCTTCAAGACACCTGTCTCCATCACCTGCAGTTGCAGGCTGTACAGTGAGCTTCAGCTGACACCTCATTGCTATTCAATCCCAAGTAGAGATAAATTCCTAGCAGACAAATTGTTTTGAAAATCCAACATTTTTTTGCCACTTTTCATCTGCCTACAAACGTATCTAAGAATTTCACACCTCAGCTTACAGTGAAGAAACAAGCTGACTGTATGCTGTGCTAACTGAGCAAATAACTGCTTTGCCTACTGCTACACGTACTCTCCTTGCTCAAAGTCATTGGGTAGGACACAACTTTTAATGAAATCGTGATTTATTTCAAGTTCCACGTGGGCCTAGTTATCCTGAGAATACCGCAGAAATTTTCTGGTGTTTTGACAAATCTTACTTGAATTTTATGGCAAAACTTTGTTCTAAATAAACAGTATTTGTTTATACACCAATAACTTATGCAACAGATTGCATGTAAAGACTCATAAACAGTGCCATGTCATTTGAACTATTTGAACTTATGTGTCTGGAATAAAAAAAGCATGAGTGACTATCACAGAAGGACTAAAGACCATATTTTGCTCAAAAATTACCCATCACAAAATTAATGAAGCTCAAGTAAAAGGATGTTTCCTTTCTCCAGACACAATAAAGTTATTTTGCCAACATTTATGTTTAACGTGACATGGCCTTTTCTGAACCATATTAACATCAATTGCTCTCACTAACAATGCTTTTCAAAAGGAATTCAAAAGGAATACAACATTATGCCCATCAATTTTACATTGTTTTATTTGTTAAATCTCCTCTTTAATATCTGTTAGTCATTTACAAAAACTGTCATTTAGAATAAATTTGTGCCATTCCCTTTCTTTCAATCACCTTGACCTAAAATAAATACATTTCTCACTTCTTCATTCTAATCTCAGTAATTTGGATACCGGTAGGTCTCTAACAACAAGTAAACTCTAAAGATGTGAAGAACAAAGTGCATAGTGGAGGGTTATTTTACCTTTAGATTGACAAAATAAATTGAATGAATGCTACTTCCTAACAACTCAGCCTTCTGTGGAGCTAAATATTCTGAACTCCCATTTAACTACCAACCTAGTAGTTATGTCAGATTAAAGCAGGAGGATTTTTTACTTCAGTGGGCAGATATTTCTCCTTCCCCCTCAGAGTGGGGCTGTGTGTCCTTAGACACACATCTGCTTCCTCTTCCTCTAATCTCTAATATACTTCAAGTGTAGCTAAGAGTTTAAAACACAAAAGTGAAAATGTTTGTGTCATCCAATCTTGGCTCCAGCTTCTGAGTTGCCAGTCATTGGGGACTGAAGGTTATGGCTGTTATTTCATTGACTTTAGGAGAAAATGGGTAAGATTACGACAAGATCTTGCTCGTAGGAAGCCCATCGCAGACGAAAGCCAGTGATCGTGACCTTCGTCTGTGTGCTTCTAAGTCTCACTACCTCCCGCAGCTGATACAAAATTTGATGGAGATTTTAATCTTGTGTGAATACTATTTTCAATGTAAACTTTCTATGAAGAAACATCCTTTGTAATGACTTTTTGAACTTGGACAAAATGAGATCTTTAAAAACTCTTTTCAAGCTATCGTATTAAATATTTCAAAATGGAAAATATCAGCTTTCTCAGTTTCACGTTACTTTTGTTTCATAATTTCAGCTACTATTAGGACATAATTATAAGGAACTGTTTAGAGATTATTGAAACAATAAACTCTTTCTACAGATGGGGTGTGACATTCTGAATATTGCTTTCAGTTGTGCTTTTTTTACCCTAGCTCTCCAATATTCTCTTTTCAGTATCTCCTTTTGCCTGAAGGACTGGCATGTGGTTTCATGATTAGTTGTATCCCCTTTCCAACTGGATTCTGAAAGGTGGTTAGATTTTAACCTTCAGATTTGGTTTTGGTTATTTAGCTTGGATGATTTCTAGTAGAAACCATTCTTTCCTGTTGTTTTGTCTTTCATCAGTTTCTTATGAGAGCTCTGCTCTTGGACAAAAAGCTAATTGTTTCTGTAAAACCGTGTCTGAGTTGCTCCTTGACATCTAGGATTCTTCCTGGATATTAAGAACACAGATGTGGTTTTGAATTAAATGACACTGGCTTTCATTACCTTGAACTCTCAATGTTAGAATAAAGGGATAGAGTGAAGAAACTATTCTGTTCAGACAGGCAGTGGTTTGCTCTGAAGCCTCAAAGATTTCCCCAATATGAGATCCATAACTGATTGTTCACTTCTTCCTCTTGGGTAAGATGCTTTCCCCTTTTTTTGTGTTTAGGTGTAAACAATTTTAGGCAAAGATTTGGTAGACTTTGTGTAATGAATTCTTTCAGATAGAGTAGCTAATATTACTTCATGTTCCTTGCTTACCAAGCTACACTCTCCACATACACTGCTCTTGGCAATGTGCACCTCAACTTTTTCAGCCTGACCTACCTCATAATGGAAGGAAATAATGTGAGGAAACAGCTCTGAGTTACACCAGGGAAGTTTTAGATTGCATATTAAGAAAAAGCTTATCACCAAAAGGGTTATCAAGCATTGGAACAGGCTGCATAGGGAAGTGGTGGAGTTACCATCCTTGGAGGTATTTAAAAGTTTTGTAGACATGGCACTTAAGGACATAGGTTAGTGATGGACTCAATAGTGTGTAGGTTAATGGCTGTCTCAAAGAGTCTTTTCCAGTCTAAATGATTCTAAGTGGTCAGGAAGCTGGACTGAATGAACATTATAGGTCCCCACTGAAACTGCTCTATTCTACTCCACATCTTATTTTGCTCTAAGCCAATATCCACTAAACATCTGATGTTCAATGCAACAATGATGAAAGTACAACCATTTTCTTCTTCCTCTGCTTCTGGTTTCTGGCAAGGAGATTCCAGCTCTCATAGTACATGATGACCTCAGCCTAAGTTTATACAAGCTTTTCTCACCTCCCATCTGGAATTCAGTAATGTGATATACCTGGGCCCTAAGCCATCTGTCCTAGGAATCTGCAACTAAACACGGTAGCATAACCCAGCAACACAAGCTCTGTAACTATCCCAGAAGGTCCTCTCACTCCACTGATGTCCACTAAGATGAATAAACAAAAAAAGGGAGATGAAAATCCCTCCCTTCCTTTTCTGCAGGATGATTGGTGGTCTGGTCTCAAGACAGGTAAGGGCAAAATAAAGCATGGTCCAGATATCCCAATTGGTAAGTCCATGCAAGTTCAGAGTAGGGTTTTGTGGACTCACTAGTTTGCATCTGGAATCGGTATAGCTGCATGTACTTGGCGCCATGCCCAAGCTAATATACTCTGCCCTTTGTGTGTGAACGTGACTATTCTGCTTCCAGGACTGATTTGGCAGTTTATCCAGAACCACCCTTCTGGTTCTGGGGTTAATGCAGGAGGAGCAAATCTGTCTGCAGCTGGCAGTGTGGACAGGCTTTCAAAGACTCTCTGGCACTAGGGTGGGAACCTGGGATGCAAAATCCCTCCCCAAGCACAGCAAGGCTTTCTCTCCAGAAGGTAACACTTGTCTGTGCAAAGGAGAAAACATTCCTTTCAGGAGATTTGTCCAAGTTTCTGGAATTAATTCTCACAGGAAATGTTAAAAAAAACCTCAGCAACTCATGTTGTCCTGTCTATCACATGACGTTCATCCAACTTGATTTTCTATTAGCTATATGCAGCACATTTATCACTCAGCTTTCCCACTCTACCTTCTCAAAACTGTTACCCAAATGCCATCATCTGCATAGGGTTTCTCCTGCAATGGAAAAAGGTAAGCTGCTTATATTAGTTAGGTCACATTATGCTCCTCAGAAAGGCACCGGGGTATCAAGAGGTACAAGATTCTCACTACAACTGAATGGAATAGAAAGTGTCTGTGTTCTAAATGTGGTGCTTTAAGACACACAAAACCCGAATTTGCTAACCCTGCCAGATCAACTGGGACATCCTAAACTTTTAGACAAAAATCCTGTCATATTAATCCACATTCTGTGTAATTTGTCACAGATTACGGCTGCGTGCGCCTTAATTACAGAATCTCAGAACATTAGGGGTTGGAAAGGACCTTGGAGCACATCGTGCTAAACAAATCACAGATAATAACGGCAGGCAAATGTATTGGAAAGCATCCTTTTCACACTTTCAATGTTGCTAATGCATTTCACAGCAATTGCTACATAGGAGTAGAATTCTGTTCTTAAAAATACTTGAGGCTGTCCCTACAATTTCTGACTTATTATCAGTCCTCAGCCAGGTCAAACTTCCTTTGAGGAACATAGAAATGGGAGCTTTGCCTGAGGTGATGTCTTCAGAGCCATTCCTGCTGATCAGTTTTGGCACACAGAGAAG
The DNA here is from genome assembly GCA_028565055.1 of Phoeniculus purpureus. Taxonomy (NCBI): domain Eukaryota; kingdom Metazoa; phylum Chordata; class Aves; order Bucerotiformes; family Phoeniculidae; genus Phoeniculus; species Phoeniculus purpureus. The sequence continues at coordinate 62,845,876 of JAOXOE010000256.1, read as the reverse complement.
AGCTGGGTGAAATTTTGAAGAGAAGGAAAAGTTTTATTTTGATTTTGGAGTCCAAATAAACTGAGTCAGCACACAGAGCAGAACTGAATTAAAAAGCAAAACCTAATAACTCAAGAGCTTCCTTTGATTTCACACGTGCTCTGGGCTTTGGATGACTTAAATGCAAAACCATACCTCAGCCAGGTGTGTTTGAAATATTTGATGAAGCTGGGCTGAATTTGAGACTGGTGATGAAACATGGAAGCAGGTGAGTTCCATGTGTTTGGGAGATTTTCTCATAGATAGTTTGCATTTCCCTAATAGTGACAAACTCAGAAAAGTAGCTTACCAGATGTATGCACCAAAAAAAGGATGTAATATGAGGACCAGATAGAAAGTCTGGACACTGAGCTGATTGTTGTGCATTTCTGTTCTGAACTGAAACAGAGTGGCACGAAGCTCTGTCCAAGCTGAACGCAGTCGCGCTATAGCAGATGTTTTCTATGGTAAAGAGATCCAGCTTAAAATAAAAAAAGACAACCAACCAAAACCAGATATTAAAAAATCACAAGAACCATGGGAATCTCTCATGAAGTATTTTGCAGAATTTCAACAACCAGACCTCATAAGAGGTCACAGTGAAAGCAGTTATAAAAAATGAGGTGTCTTTCCTGAAAGTGATGAGTCTTGTGTGGCTCACAGCAGCTGACTCTTCAGTATTTTTATTAATAGCATTTTGTGTTGCAATCAGGTTTACCTGAGAAAAGTGGTGACTCAGACAGACACACAGTAAGAAGCAGCTTCATATTTCAGAGCTCTTACAGTTCGTAGTGTCAGTATGTTGTGATAGGTTTGATAGGTTTTAACGTGTAATATGGGAAAAAGCCAAATCTCCCATTTATTTATTTATTTAGAGAGATGTTCAGCAAAAATATTCCCAGAAGAAATATTTGATTAATGTCTTTTGCATTTGCACTGCAAAGCAAAACACAAAATCCTGATGAAAATAAGACAAAACGGAACAAAAAAATTACTTCAGGTGAACAACAAGGATTTCCTTCCAACAACTCCTGCATGCTTTGCAGACCTAAGGCACACTTTGCGGACCCAAACCATACTATTTGCATTATACTGTTTCCTAACCAGATCATACCTCAAGTGGCATACCATAATGCATTCCTTTGATGACCTGACATGGTAAGTTATGGAAATATCTGTGTGTGATTTAAAAAGATGATGACACTTCTCGGAAGTGCTAGTTTTGTATGTCTATAAATATCAGTATCTGTAAGCACGGGCATTTAGAATATAAATCAATTTTGGTTCAGATGCTTTGGTTCCAGATTATTCCAGCAAATTTAAGTACTTGGTGTGCTAAATGGAGTCATTCTAATCCCCTTGTGTAGTCAGTGGAGAGATTGGACATGTCCAGAGGTCAGTCTTAGTAACAGATTGACTTTGAAAGTGCTTTTCTACTGTCATTGACGAATAACATTGTGCAAGGTAAGTCAGTAAGTCATGATCTTTCAGTATAGTTGCAAGATCAAAAGAGGTCTATAGAAGCTTCTGCCAGTAAGTCAATATTTAAAGTTTTCAATATTAAAATCTTTGAAGTCACACACTGGTGTTATTTTGCAGGTGAACAATACATGATTTTTTAAAGCTTCTGTTATGAACCACCTATAATCAGGATAAAAGACAAGCATGTCAAATGCTTTTTTACCACAAAGAACTTGCCAATCACTACTTTAACATTGCCCCTATCTCAGAATGAGGTTCTGATCCAGTTCAAGGACAATAGACAAACGCTGTGTATTGAAAATAGAAGCCTTGGGAAGAGCAGACTCCTATGACAATATACACTGGGAATTTGTTGTGACAAACTCAACATTTTCCTTGCATACAGTGAGTTTTATAAGCAACAGATGACTTCATGATATCCAGGAAGAAGACAAGCAAAGTGATCTCACCCAAAGTGTAGATATTCTCAGTTTTCTGAGGCATCACATCATCTTTACCACTAGCCATAGCTTGGTATTACCTGAGTGAAGAAGCGGTGTTTCACAGTGGACACGTTTGGAATAGCACTTGGCACAGCTACTGCTGGGAACAACTGCTGTTCATCTGCTGCTAGGTACCAACATCTTGCAACAAAAGATGTTGGCATATGTCAATAAGTCTGTCATGAAATCTTTCTTCAGTTCACTATGACAAATCATTCTTGTGATTCATTACTCATTGACTCCATAGCCCTGAGTCATAACTAAAACATTTGCAGAAAGAATGTGAACAGCCTCTAGGAGCGTATTTTGAACAAATAGCAACCTTATGCAAAGAGCCAGATTCTTCTGCTCTTATTTGTGCTGGTGTCTATCCAGAAAAAACTCCCACTGCAAAGAGTTACTCCAGATTTACCAAATACTACTGAGCATAATTTAGCCCATTACCATGAATCAACGGCTAACTTGTACTTATTTAGAGAGAAAATGGGCCAAGACCAACTTGCTCAACTCATATCAAAGTTTCTAGTAATCTGAGAAGGAATTTTGTCTGATTAGAACAGGATGCGATTTTGTATCCTTTCCGTGAAGGGTAGATTCTCTGAGCTGGTCAAGTCCTTGGTTCAATGGCAATTTTGAAATTAGAGGTAAGAGAATAACCTTATAATGTTATGGAAAATGCATTGCTGATGCATGAACATTTGCAGCGTATTAACTGCAAAGGAATAGTGTTCTGGTATTAAAAATCATTTGACATTGTCCCTGCTATTTGTTGCTCATTATCAGTATCCATTGCCAGCTCAACATTCCTCCAAAAAAACCTTAAACCCTACCTTGGGAAAATGAGGCAGGGAATATGTGCAAAGGCTGATGACATCATCTGCTAGTAATGGCTATAAATCTTGAGTGAATTTGTAAGTCCAAATGTACAGCATGAAAGGTGCCAGATTTCACGCCTGCACACTTATAGCTTGCAAATTCATCACGTGCAGAACTTGGGAACACGATTTCCATCCAGAATATGCTCAGCTACACCTTGATGAAGTTAGCTCAGAAAAAAAAATTCCAATCTCTACTAGAAAAAAATAAGGTGTCATATTTTATAGCATCGGAATTTTATTTCACTTTTTTTTGGTTACTTCAAATACCTCATTTATGTCTTCATCCAAGTGCCAGTTTGACATTTTTGAGACACACTAGAAATTAGTCTTATGATAGATCAGCAAGAAGTTTTCATGCATTCCAACTGCAGTATAAGTGGGTGTTAACAAAGCACTAATACCGTTTGGATAGGAAGGATAATACCAGTTGTCCAAACCTCTTAAAAGCACATTCTAAGCTATTATATTGCCAATTAAACACCAGGTGGAAAATTCTTGTCATTCTGTTGGCACAGATAAGGACTGTCTAAGTTGTTTTTTAACTTGCAACATGCTTTTAGAAAAGAGAAAACTTGAACTTTACCGTAGATAGTTTGCATTGAAAGACACGATCCTTAAATAACTCGTACATCGTGGCCAAAAAAATATCACCTGTGAGGAAACTGGCAGAAGGCTTCATTCAAAAAGAGCTGGATGGTTCAGGGAATTGTAGTGAAATCCTGATACTTGACCAATCTACTTTTTCTTGGTTCCACTCCAGCACTGGTCATAGTCAATGAAAGTTCTTAATGGAGACCAGCCCAAGCAGCAAAGGCTCACGCCCGCTTCTGAGGCACCAGATAAATTCTGGAGGTTTGGATTTTAGAACGAATTTGAGGTTTATCTCAGATTACTGCTTTCCAAAATCATTCCAGTTGAGTATGTGGAAAGAGTTACTGGCATCAGTGTCAATGCAGTTCCCAGTGGACAGATGCCCATTTCCCACCACTATTCAACAAATAAACTGCTATTTGAATGCTTCTTGAACATTTTCACAAAGTAGTGCCTCACAGGTGTGCGGGTTCCAAAGTTTCTGCTGACTGGCTTGTTTGTTGGTGATGAGGTGATGTATAAGTGCTTATGGACATGTGACCAGGCCATGTTATTGTAGGTCTCTATACCTTCTCTATGCTATCACCAAGATGTTTCCACATCTACATGAGGAATTCCCCTTGTTTGAGATCAGACTAAGGTGGTAAAATTCAAGTCAGTTTTTCTAGCTCTACTGAGATCTTGTTTAGAGCTTAGATCCAGGAGCTAGTAATTATGTCTGGAAGCCCAGATCTTGCTGTATCTAAGGTCGTTAAATTCTGAAATAAGATCTCCTTGGATGGAGTTACACATTCACAGTCTCATTCTGAATCTCACAGACAATGGCTTTCCAAAGTATTTCTTGTCTTTCCTTGCTCTTGTTCCTCCTTCTACTCCTGAATTGAGGTGGAAGAGTCAGCATTTGAAGTTCTCCTTGCGTCCAAGTTATTAATACAACTAAGTAGCAGCCTCACAAAGAAAACATCTGTCTTTTGTCTTAACAAGTTCTCTGATCTGACTCAACACCAAAGCACTCATGCCCTCACAAGAGAACTCTGAGTGGCTTGCCATTTTGGGGTCATAATTTGGGTTTGGCCTGTTGATTTAATTGGAAGACGACGACCCCACCCAAACAGAGGAAGTGAGTCTTTGCCCATGGTCATCTCTGGAGTTTTTCTTGTCCATGAATGTGCTCAGGATGAAGGAATGAGTTTCCAGCTAAATCCACGTCTCTTGTTCCTGTTCTTGCTCTTTTCCGTTCTAAATGAAATATCCATCATATAGTCACACAATTTAAAAGGAATCTTGCTAAAAAAAAGTTCAGGCATGTTTCTCCAGTCAGCTGCAGTCATATAATACTTCTATCATTAACTGGACTATGATAAATTACGATAATAAAGTAATGGTGCAGATAAAACTGTACTTCGTTGGAGGAACCTAAAGAAGATCTGGATTCCTTCACCAATCCCTGGTGATTCTAAGATTCTATGATACACATTGCATCGTAAGGCCACATTTTTACCACCTTTAAACTCCAGGGTCTGCAAGTAATTCTCTGCCACAGTATAACTCATATTTTAAAGGCTTTATTTGTTAACTGTGCGTACACAAATAACAGCACAGAGTATAAAGAAGGATTTTTAAATAGTATTTTTGGGTAGATGATGTAAAAATGTTCTGTAGAAAAGAGAATGAGTCTTAAGTAGCTTAATTGGGCAGGTGTTCTGTTTTCTGCTTGCTGAAACTTGTACAGTGTTCCGCTGTGTGTATTATTTTCATGGGCACTTCATTTTCAGTAATAGATCCACTCATATGTAGAGCTCAACCAGGTACAGCTCTGTGCCAGTGTAGAAGGTCCTGTTCATTGTACAGAAATCTGAAAACCTACACTTAGAACAAGAGTGAGAGAACACATACGTAACTCAACTAATCCTGACGTTGGAAGTCAGAAACAGAGAAAGCATAGGGACATTTATTTCAGAACTTAAGTGAATATTTTCAACAATTATAAGTAAAATAATTAGCATCTTATACATACATCTTGTGTGAAAAACCATCAACATCTATGAATACTGGGTTGTGGAAGTTCATGCTAAGAATCATGCCACATCGTTTTAGTCATTCCGTTATATTTTATGCCTTTGTGTTGGCCTTCCTCCCACTGTTAGTAATCTGGATCCAGCGAATAATCTCCAGAGAACTATAAGTTTGTTTGGAGGGAACTGGTTTTTCCTCACATGTGGACTCTACTGTTAAAACTCCAAACAATTTCTCATAACAGTTGTGAGTCTGAGCTAAAAGAGAACAGTAATGGCTCCTCTCAAGGGAAGAAGATATTTCAGCTGAAAGAAGGGAAACTGATACTTCACATGCAACTTGAGGTAAGTGCAATCCAGATCTGCCTGGTTCCAGAAGAACATTAACGTGAAAATGAAGAGGCAGAAAGCTGAGTTACATCACCTCATCAGCACTATCACTCACTGACTAGTTTTCCCAAAGTGTAGAACACTATTTTTAGCTGTTTTCTGAAATATAACTGCCCTGATTCCCGTTGCCATTTGCTTGCTATTGGCCTCACAGGCTGTCAATATTATTTTCCCTAAGGATACCAGTGAGTTCTGCAGCAATGGAGAGCTTACCTTGTCACTTTGCACACATGGTTAAAGAGGGATAAAACCGTAATCAACAGTTGCACAGCACAGGAAATGATACAGAAGCAATTAGGAAGAATAAATACTGCTGTGGGTCCTTATGACAAAGCTCATCCAAATTTAGATGTGGGAATTCCCATCAACACACCCAGAGAAAAACCTTACTGGGCTGCTAGAACTCCATTTTCTTGAATTATTTTTTTCCAAATAATTTTGCAATGGTAGAAATTCTTTTGCCAAACCTTCTATTTTTATTTCATTACCTTCTTTTTTAAAGCTGATGGCTCATGCACACCTGTTGAATTGTCCCTCATATCTATTACATCACGTAATTTTTTCCACCAAATCATAAGCTGCAATTTGCTGGAAGATTTTGATTTATGCACAGGACAGATTTAAGAAAAAATAAAGAATTTGTATTTCTAAAGTTCTCACACAATTAAAACATAATTTTTACTAGTATCTTCTAGTTAAAAATCCTGTTTTTCTGAAGTGAGTGTCTGAAGAAACATATCCATGAGAAAATGCTATTTTCTGTTTATATAATGAAAATCACTTTTTCAGTGGCTCACATTGTAAAATGATTGAATTAGATATTTTCTCTATTAATCCCATTTAGTGACACAGATCACACAACATCAATGCAGTAATATTAAAGCCTTCAAAATTCTGTATTTGGAGGTAATTTTCTTCACTAACATTTAAGTATTTGTGCAAGTTTGTGCACTTGGGACATTATGCTGGAAAGAGTTTACCTAGATTTTCCGTTACTCACTGCAGCCACCAGTAGTCTGAACAAATAGAATCACAGAGAGATTTAGGCTGTAAAAGACCATCTCACATTTCAGAAGTCCTTGTACTTGCCACTTATTCCACTGCAAATCCATATGTGGTCTACCGAGATAAAAGGTGCTAAATTGTTTCACATTACTACAGTTCCAATATAAGACTTTAATACAATTCTAGAGAGAAAAGAGAGTAGTTCCTCTCTCTCTTCTAAATGGATTAACATATTCAATAAGCTTTTTCCCACCAGTCCACTGGAAAGATTTATAGCATGCTGTGGTTCTAACTAGGTAATGCTGTCTGACTGCAGCATCACAGGGCTTCCTAGCCATAGAGGCTGTTTTGCATCATGATATGGATCCACCCAGCCAAGCCTTGGCATCACTAGAGCTATCGCACGATAAAGTTGTATCTCTCCTCAGTCTCACTTGGAGAGACTTCAGTCAACCTGACTGTTCTGGACCACATATCTGGGCTCAGACTGCCTGTGGTTCTGTGTATCCACGGATATCAGACGACTAAACTCCCTGAGACATGGATCTTTAAACAGTGATCGCACAAAATTAGCATCAGCAAAAAACTAACCCATTATCAAGATGTCTGGGGAAGAATGTTCATGAAAATTGTGACACACACACACAACTCCTGTGGCCCGCACGTGTGTGTATACACGCCAGTATGGCAGCTCACCAATGTGGTCTGCTTGTCAAAGAGAAGTGTCTTCCAAGATTTTTGACAATCAGCAATTTCACCCATTTATAGGGGTTTATACAGGGCTATATACTGTTTGGGAGAGACATGTTAATAGTAATGACATTTACACAAAATGCTACACATGTGTGAGAGTGGGGAACCGTCTACAGCCTGCCGTTAGACTTTTGCTTAAAATGGATAGAGAAAGGACTGACATGTAGATCCAAACTAATATTTCAGACACCAAACTGTCATATCTGTGACCAACTCAATCATTCTTTGCAAGATTTGAAGCAGCCTAACTTCTTCGGAACCTCAGGTTACTGCAGGGAAGGTATAAATCAAGTTACTGGATACTGAAGTGTTCTGTTGATTCAGGATAGTCCTGGACAAGGCAAGCTCTTGTAAAGTGAGCATAAACATATGAGAAAACACATAATGACACCCTTGCCATTTAAGGATCTTCCAATAAAATAGAATGCCAACATAGATACACCTAGGTTTTATCTCTGAAAATTCAAACCTTAGTCTGAAAAATGCAGTGTCAGCAACAGGATTCAGATGACTCACTGAGAAATAAAGTTTGAAACCTCATGTGAAGGTCACCTGCAACAGAGATGCTTTCAGTACCTTTTTTGTCTCTATCTTACCTCCCTTTGGACTCAATGGAGAAAAATATGTGTTTTAGTACAATTCATCATACACAATTCATTTCAGATATTGACTTTAGCATAAACTAAGTTTCACTTTAGCAGAGTCTATTTCTTCCCACTGATTATGGGGGGCCTGAAGTGGTAAGTGTGCATGTCTAGACTGTAGATGTTTATAGTCATGTAATTGAATCCCATTTGTTCCATCTACTACAGTTAGTAAAGTACAAAATTTATTTACCCCACATATGATTTCAGTGAGAATGGATAAATCCAGCCTTTGTATTATTTATCTGTCTGCTTACTGCCATCTTTGTAGATGAATGCTTGATGAGATGGCCTCTAGGTCCAGAAGGATTGATACTGTGCTCCTCTGTTCCAAATCTCAAGACTGAAAACAATACAAAAGGTAAAGGGAAGGAAAAAGTAGCTTAAACATAGAACAGAAACACGGTGACCATCAAATGAAAGGACTGTAAACATAGACCTAGAGAAAAGACAGGCTTATAAGATAAGGAAAAGCTAAACAGTTTAGACTGAGACTCTTGTGACCCAGTTCAAATATTTCTGGAGTTCTACATGAAGCTGACCTACTATGTACTACATAAAACATGAAGTTTAAAAGTTATGAGGAAAATGCTGTTAAAGAAGCTCATAAATGAGGTTGACCCTATGAAAGGTTTGCAAAACACACTGCAACCATAAAAAACACCTTCTAAAATGTGGTATTTCTAGTTATTATCTACAGTTGCCTACCACAGCAGAAAGGGTTATGCTGTCGTTAATTAGGGAGTATACCAGCTGTTCAAGAAATTTTACTTGAATCTGGATTAAGACGAACATTTAGGTGATTCAGTTTTTATATTGTAACAAGCTACAATGAAGGAGCAAACAATAAGAAAGTTAAGAAGCTTTTCTGATATATAAATACTTTTTATGATACATATGATATATACCAAGTAATGCATTAAGTGATCATACGAGTGCCACAGATAGTTCACGTTGTCCAAAGAAGATATCACTTGCCCTTTTGTGCTTGAGGCAGGAGCGATGGTAAAGCCCACGTTTCATTTACTAAAGCCTAACCTTTGAGCTTCTGGATCCATGTTGTGAAATTTTGTGTGACTGAGTAAATCACATCACATTCTGTACTGAGGTCTGGGAAACACAAAAGGACTGTTGTTTCTGAAAACAGAAAAATTCTGTAAATAATTTATTCTGCTCAGCAGAACCAACAAATATTTTTCAACCTCCCAGTAAAGTAACTGCACAAATGTTTTGCCAAGTAACTCTCATACCAGGTAAAGATTTATCAGCCTTTGTCCACTTTCTCACAGTCCATTCTTTCTTTTCAAGATAGAAAAACATCGCACAACCCATTTAGGGGCTTTAGAGCAAAGAAAATAGTCTGTTTCCCCTTGTGGAATAATTTCCACTTAAAAAAAATGAAAAGGCATGGACAGAATCTGTAGTGGGTCCTTTAGCACAAACCTCACTGGCAAAGGTCTCTCCTGAAATTAAAATCACATAATTTAATCTCCCAATCATCCATCCTTTTTGGGTGTTGTGGTCCATGTCATTTCTGAACGCCACATTTGGAAAACAATTTGAAGCAAAACATCTTCCACTGCTACAATATTCTTTTCTCTAATGAGCTGTCTCTGTTTTGTGCCAGCAACAACTCTGCTTTGTGGTCAACTAACATACTACTCATAGCTACTATATATCCCTCCTGGGATCCATTTCTATATTCCCAGTCTGTCTACTGACAAAGAGTTTCAGGTGGACAAGTAACACCAGATACAGCCCAGTTCCTAAAGGAACCCTGACAAACAGCCTGGGTCATGCATTTAGACTTTATGAGAAAACATATAATAGAGATTGAGGAACTGGTAAATAAAGAGGAGATAAAAATCCAGTACAGAGCTTTTTAGAAAAGTAAATATTCCTCCAAAATATAGATACCTAAAGGTTTTGACCTTTCATGGAGAGGGCAGAAATGCTCCGTGTGCCAGCTGATAAAAATGCCAGATTTTTAATCAGTGTAGAATTATTTGTATTTAAAACAAAAAATGCTCTAAAATTTTAGATTTACAATATAAAATTATTCTTAAACAACAGTATGAAAATCACACACAAGTCACAGTCTAATTAAGCCACTTAATGAAACAAGGTTGTAAAACAGTAGCTCAACAACCTCCACTCATGTCTTTCCCAAACTTTCTTAACACGACCTTAGGCTTCATCCAAGTCCTGTCACAAAGTCACTGAGTAACTCTGTTTTGGACAAACTTAGGCTTTTTAGCCTTAGATTTAGCTTATTGATTTGACTGCTATACTTAAAAATTATAACCTGTATGAATTTATTTGCAAGACATAATTTATTGAACTGAAATTCTCAATTATCTCTACAGCCTTAGAGCCGTCAAAGCTACGATGGCTGTATGAGAGAAGATCTGCACACAAACAACTTGGACTGAGAAGCAAACTGAACTGTTAAGTTTAAGAAAATTTAACGTTCTGTTTAATTTGCAAACAGAATGGATTCACCTTTGACTGCAGCATGTTTTTTGTTTTCTTCAGAGCAGTCTTTTTACTTGAAGCTCAAGTGCACAAATCAGTGGGTAGTGAGGGACAAAGATATTATACACATATTGAAACAAAGACAAGATCCCTGTTCCTTCAGCTTCAGAAACAAACCCCAAAGAAAAGGAGAGCTACCAAGGAGTGACACATGGAATGCAGTAAATAAAAAGAACTTTATTTAAAACAAAGGCCATGCCTTTTCCTGGTAAGACTTGCAGGTTTCTCTGCAGGCACGGTTCTTTAGACATGTCTCCAAGTTAGGCAGTTATTTGCCTTTCCTCCATTTGGATCTGATAGCTGAGTGTTAATCTGTAATGAAATCCTATATGGTAGAAAGTTGACACGATTATTTCATAAATCATGGGAATAGAGCTAAAAAAGGCAACAAAACCCACAAACCATCTCTTAGAGATTCAGAAGTGGAACTAAGTGACCCCTTTTCCCTGCAGACCAGCTGGGTGGGCGCCAGCACTCGCTGTCAGTTGTGGATTTGCACTGTTCCCCTAGCTGAGAGGAGTGCTGTGGAAAAAGAAAAAAATGATCTATGAAAGAAAGCTAACAAGCACTAATAAGATTCTTGTGAGTGCTCACAGTTTGCACATGACTATCAGTACTCAGCATTACACCAATAATTCATGAAGGACAAGGAAGTTAATCCCTTTTCTGTTTCGGCATTCATCAGCCAAAATAGAAAACAAAACTGGCAGTACATTGGATGTCTGTGCTCCAGTTTATGAAGCCTCCATAAACCAACACCAAGAGAACACAGCTAACAATTTTCTGATTAAAACAGCAATAACTGTTCAGATTTTACATATTTAGCAACTGAAGCTACTGATGTGGGATCCAGCCTGCGAAACCAAATGTGATGTTAATTAAATATCTAACGAATGTTTGTGAAGCTACAGAAAGAAAAGCACTTGGTTTTCAATTTCCTTTAGTATGTCCCCATCCCGTGAATCCCCCCAGGCCCATTTCCGTTTCTTGTTCAGTTTGAACAGCAACTTTCCCAAGAAACTTAAGAGCTGAGTTTTTCACAAGAGCTTAGGAGAGTCGGTAAGCCAATGGAAGCTCAATTTCCGTGAACTGTGAGCACCTCATTCAAGACATTTCTTCCCTAAATCAGGCATTGTTTAAGTATATGAGGGAACTGATACTACAAACAGCACATACAATCTATACTTACTAAAAAAAAAAAAGAGAAGAAAGTTTTATCATCACACTGAGGATCTTCCTTTCCTTTTTAACCAGAAAAGCCAAGAACTGATTGCAGTCCAAGCTCAGTCAGACCTCCGAATGGAGACTAAATCAGTATTTCTCCAGCTCTTTTCCCAAGGACACAGAGCAGCCTGTTTTCACTAATGAAGCCAATCTTGAGATACCTCTGCGTAATCAAATAGAGGTCTGGTTATAATTATAGGCTGGATGCTTACTTCAACGTAACGAGCAAGTGTAGCAGTCGCAATGAAAACGTTGGCTGTGACAAGGGTTAGGAGTGAGAGTATTTTTTGAGGGTCTCCATGGAGTTCATGGTAACCAGATTAAAGCTGTCGGGGATATGCACGGTCCAGCCCACTCAACAACTTCATCTTCACTCACTTCTGTGATGTAGCTCATAGTTTCACTTCATAGCATTAGCAGCTGACAGTAGAAACAAAGAGAACAAACCTTTTACTGTACTTCTCAAGGTTGTTCTTAAAGACAGTGAAGTAGGCAAATGTTTCAGCCTTAAAGCATCATAGTACCATCACCATCTCTAATCCACTCTCACTGAGGGGTGACCTCATTAATGTTTATCAATACGTCAAGGGTGGGTGTCAGGAGGATGGAGCCAGGCTCTTCTCAATGTCATCTGGTGATAGGACAAGTAGCAATGGGTGTAAGCTGGAACATAGGAGAGTCCACATAGATCTGAGAAGGAACAACTTCACAGTGAGGGTGACAGAGCACTGGAATAGGTTGCCCAGGGGGGTTGTGGAGTCTCCTTCTTTGGAGACATTCAAAACCTGCCTGGTTGTGTTCCTATGCAATTTGGTCTAGGTGATCCTGCTCTGGCAGGGGAATTGAACTAGATGATCTTTTGAGGTCCCTTCCAATCCCTGATGTTCTGTGATTCTGTGATCTACAGTAGAATTTTAAAGTAGCAAGTAACAGGCATGTTTATATTTTAAATTCATTTTCATCCATTTCTAATTTTGCAAGACTTCTCTTGGGAAGGCACCAATTTTTGCAAAACACGTCAACTTTTTTCAGAAGAAATCAGAAGAATAAAAATTAGAGTCAAGTTACAGCATCAGATAAATATCAACAGAAGTGATGTGAAAAGCAGTTGTTTGATAGCCTAAATAATTTCACTTCAGGTAACTAATTAAAATAATTTTTTAAAGCACTGACTGTTTATTTGAATCAGTTGTCTGGAAATTAATGACTTGGTGAGTACTTCTGGACATGCTCATAACTTGCACCAAAATCCATTTTAAGAGAAGGGGAAACATAAAATCATTAAATGGCAGAGCAAAGCTCAAACTCAAAATAGAAGGATAGTTAATCAGTTTAGGATATGAAAAATCAGGACTTATAATTTTATTCGACTATAGTCGTTCTATGATAAAGATACATCAGAACTCAAATAGCTACAAAAGACTCAAAGATAACAACATTGAGATAAAAAGTTTAACTCTGATCACACATCCTGGAGGATTATTTAGCTTTAAATGTTTTGCTTGTAGAAAGCAATATTCTAAATAGCTTTTTTTAAAAGAATCAGCCATTTAGGAACAAAGAATTTGATCGTACTAGAAAATCTGCCCATATCTGAAGGTGGGTTAATTGTCTGATTCAAAGATGCAGGTAAGTGTTCATACATACCCGTGTGTGTGTGTGTAGGCAGGTAAATCACAGACCCAAATTCCTTCCTTTCCTTAGTACACATTCCCTCCCTCTGACCTGTTGCATGAGCTAGATCTTAAGAATTGCCATTCCTGGATGTGTTTAGAAGTCATGTAGATACGCTGGCTCAAGGTTTAAGTGGTAGAGTTAGATTAATAGTTGGACTCAATCTTAAAGGTCCTTTCCAACTTAAATGATTGTGTGAAAAGCTAAACTGCAAAGAGATCATGAATCCTGACTCCCTGTTTAGATTAGCAGGAAAAATCCGGAGGGGTGTAGCTGATGTCTCTTCTACGGTTGTTCTTCAAGTGCAGAGAAGCATGGTGTAGTGTGCTTCCAGGAAAATAAGGCATGATATTAGTTTCCCCATATTTAACTACTGTTTGATGAAGCAGCCTGCACTCTCAGAGCACAAAACTGGTGAGGTGTTCCTGAGCTGCCTTCCAGGAGTTAACGAACACTTCTGCCAAAGCCAGGACCCTTCTGCAGGAGGCCCTGCGTAGGCATGTTGTACAAGAGAGGAAACCCCAAACCCAACCGCAGAGGACTTACATTCTAAATAGACCAGAAAATGTGTGGGATGCCTCAAAAGGAGTGGCTTAGTGAAAAAAAAAAAAGGAATAGAATCTGGGTTGCTGGCTCCCAGAAATCTCACCGGTGCTAGTAGCACTGAGTGAATTACCCTGGTCTATCCATTCCCATATGAGTCAGTCAGTTCAAAACAACATGAAGGACAGAAAGAAAGTAGCCTAGAAGCAATTCTGGGACAAATTAGCTCTTTACATAAAATTATTTCATTCACTATTTTATTGAAGTGAGCAAATTAGAGACCACGTTGTGGTTGTGCAGCTAAGTAGTGCCATAAAGTAGAATAACACTTATTGAAGGCAAAGAAATGTCAAATTCCTGCCTGCCATCAATCCTGATTGCTCAGGGTTAGCCCTTGCTTGAGTAAGGCACCAATGGGTTTCTGCAAAGCTCAGTGACGTACATCCTTCCATAGGGTTGGACACATGCCCTTCTGCTGGATGTACATTGTGTTCCATGGACACGCTAAATCTGTGTTCGCAGTGCTTGTATGTGACTCAGAAGGAAAGTATTGATAGCTGGTACGGCAGCAGATTGCACATGGCGTTGAACTTTACACATTAGGCTTGCTAGGAGATATTGCCACCTATTGTTTTCTGTCTTGATTGCATTGCTTTATTAATAAATAATTGGGTTGGCTGCTTTTTAACAATGTTCCAGACAGAAACTTTATGAGATGAAAAGCTGCACTTTTTTATTGCAGTCAAATAAACTGATGATTTTTAAGGAGTCAATGAGTCTTTACAGATCTTAGTGGTTTCTTTAGCAAACATCACTGTAATATTCAAGTTCTGCACGGACCTGTACAGTGAAGCTTATAAAAAATTTCATAGTACCTTCCCTCCCTAACTTCCAGAGGACTTTGCATGTTCTGTCTTTCACGTGGAAAGTCTCTCAGGTAGTTAGAAAATTAAAATGTATGCTTCTGCTTCTTTTAGAAATAAGCCAATGTTGTCATAGTAAACTCGAGAGAAAATACAAAGACCTCCTTAGTAGGTACAAGCTTGTCTTTTTCTTTTGGGTATTTTATTTACTGCAATACAGATCCCTGGCAACCAAAATTTTTCATGAATTTGTCTTGATTTTGCTGAATTGTTCTGGTCAGAAAGAAGCTGGTAAAGTGTTAGATTGGGCATTATCCTTAGTTTTAAATTTTGCCTACATTAAATGAGAAACATTAAAAAAGGAAATTCAACTAAAAATTCACTACAAATGTAATTACTTTTCTTCACTTCAGATAAAATGAAACAATTGCTTAAAAACAAATATCTATCTCTCATTGATTTTTGTCTCTTTCATATGAAAATCTAAACATTTTATTATCGAAAAAGACCAGAGCTGTTCCTCACAGCATTTTTTTTCTCTCTTTGAAACACATAATTATGTACATGATCTACCTCCTCTGGTCCTAGTTGCAAAGATATTCAACTGAATCTGTCTCAAAGTGGCTTGAAGACTCAGATACAGACACTGAAACAGTAATATTGGGGCATGGAAAATCAAAATGAAAGTGATAATATGACTTGTAAGCTGCTGGCTGAACAGGCACGTTACCCTTAGGGGAATTTCCCTACTTGTTATTCAAACCACTGTCCCGGACTTTATGAGTGGCAGTTTGGTCTGTTTGTGCGGTTCTCAAAGAAGGGGATGTGGTATCAGGACTTTTTCATCAAGGCAGTGCACACAGGCTGTTGGAATAAAATGTGGCAGCTAGTCACACATGCCTTCCCAGCAGAACAGCCTGTTTTGTGTCACTATGAAGCCAAGCTGTAGCACGCTGATACTGAGAGAGGACGGGAGTCGGGAGGGTCAGAGCGGAACACAGGTTTTGTGAAATGCCACACTGGGAAGAGGTTTATAAAATCCCAAACAACAACAACAAAAACAAAACCTTATGCAGATAAAGAGACAGAAAAAGACCAATCTACTGACCACTCGATAAAAACGATCAAGTGCACATGTAGCCACTGCCAAGTACAACAGAACTAGAACACACGAGCTCAGATATGTATGTCGCTATGTCGGAGACGACTGGAAAAATTAGTTCAGAGCATTAGACAGAGACCTAACAGTATTTATTATCCCAATATTTAATTTCATCTTAAGGCTACTCAAAATTCTGTTCAGGCTCATTTCTGGTTAACTGGCATTATCATGCATCCTCTAACACTTCAATTATTTCATCCTGTACCTACATAATAATTCGGTTTTGAAAGCAGCTCCTCCTGAGCCATTTACCAGGTTCAAGAATATTGTGATGTGATTTCAGAAATGCTTACAGATTAATTTGAGAAACATTCCATTAATAAAGAAGTCAATATTTGTAAGCTTTTTATAGAAGAAACATGAAGTCATGCTGCTTGTGGAAAGCAAAAGAGGAAGAAACTTAGATTAAATGAGTGCAGAATCACCGACTGCTTTTTTTGTAATTGGGGGATTCTTCACCATCTGAAGAAAATGCATTAGTTAAAAACAAAACACGGGTTTAATGTACAGATGTATGTAAAGTTATAATTTATTTATACAGAAATCTTACATAGTCTGATTTAACAGTTCCTCTGCTCTAATACACCAGAAATAGCACCCCAGAAGAGGAAGAAAACTTTACAGGAGTTTTTCTTAATTTTTGTCATATTCATCTCAGAAACATACGGAAACATAACCTAAAAGTAGCTGAAGTCACAGGCAATAAACTTGCATGACTTCATGTCACTCGGGAACAGCAGTCAGTCATTTTTCTACAGCTCTCCATGACAAATGTTCGCAGGCTTTGTTTTTAAGAGTGACAAATGGGTGGATTCTTTGGTGATTTTTAAGATATTGAACTGTAATTTTTTATGCTTAAATGAAACTAAGCCTCATTAGGTGTGGGGTTTTATCACTGTAGGAACACTTAGTGAAATTTTGTAGGTTGCAAGGTTCTAAATAAAATAAATTTCATTTTATTATGTCTTGCTGAAGGATCAACAAGTGGCATATATTTTCCTTAATATTTTGTAGTACTGGTGATTTCATTTGTGCTATGTAGACTCTCACTGGTTATGCTACAGCACATAGATGCCTTTTACCTACCACTCGATCTAATCTGGTATGGAAGTCAATCACTAAATAACAAAATAAAGTGAAATCGGGTAAACATCCTACCAGCTGATGAATTGCCTCAGAGAGATTAAATTTTGATGAACTCACACAGTGGTATCTGTGTTAAGTATATATTAGTGTGTGCAGGGTATTGTTTTTCTAGTTTGACTAACCAATTAAATCACTATATTTGACCGAACGTAAGACAGTAGAACCAGAGCATAATTTGGGCTGAAAGGGGCCTCAAGAGGTCATGGCACTTGCTGACAGCAGGATCAGCTGTGGGATCAGACCACGTTGCTCAGGGATTTATTCAGATTAAAACATTTTATTTCAGATTGAAATAAATAACTTTTTCCATTTTCAAGAGATAAAAGAAAGGAAGGGCTAAATTCATCAAATTCCATGGGAGGAGATAGTATTAATCCTCTCCTATCCAGTAGCAGAAGATTACAGAATACAGCCAAGATATCTGATACTGCCTCAATTGTCTGATTTGTTTCAGAGCATTGGAGGCCATCTCCTAATACTTCCAGAAAAATGTGTTATCATATATAGCCCTGCAGGCTACAGGGGTGGGAGGATGGCATGCTGTTTTGAAACTGAAAATGAGTGGGTTTGATGTCACCAGCAAGAAGCTGGGTATCTTCATGACTAAGTAAACTTCACTGAGGGTGAAACCACTCCTGATGGAGCTAGATCACCATGTGGGTTTACATGATTATAAAAATGGGGAATGAGACTCTGAAAGTGACTTAGTGGTACAGCCATTAGTAGCCATATACCCGGGAAGTCCTGATCTCTGCTCTAGGACACATCTTTGTCAGCTAGAACTGTTGTATTGCCAGGAGAAACATGTCTTATCATTTCCAATCAATTATCATTTTAGCAAGGTCTTAGATGGTATTATAGTACAATTAAAATTTGTTGAACTACAGTTGAAGCAAAGTATTTTGTGACCATGATAAATTCTCTTGTCTCTGAGCTCTCTGATAAAAAGGTGCCACATGATTATCCTCTACCACCTTTGCTCTTCCATGCATGTGTACTGGCTATGCATGATAGAAATTGCAGGTTTTGGTAAATTCATAAATCAGACTTTAATTAGAAATTCTCCGTTGCTCCAGCCGGAAACATTTCCCACTCTCTTCACAAACACTTGGCCTTGGGCTTATCCTTGCTTTACCCCTATCAAATCTAACGTCGAATTTTTCAGTCAGCTTCCACTATCACTTCACTAATGGTGCCAGTTCTTATCATCATCTCACAGACACCTCTGAGTCCTGTCCCACTTCCCTCATGCTTAGGGACAAATTCTCATCCATATTTTTGGTCGGGCTAGTTTTGTTTGTTCTATCCTTAAAACCTGTTTCTGATAAAACACCAGCACAATGAATATTTAGGTCTGCCAAGACCATTTGATTGTACTTGTACTTCAGGACTGCAATGCTAGGATTTCCGAACTGTGGTAAACTGTAGTAGAAGTAATAATTAGTACAAAATCTAAGACTGAGAGTGGTAAGATTGCTTTTGCAGGAAGACTAATCCCTTTTTATTCCTAGAACTGTATATCACAGCTTAGCTAAAGGACAGATTAAGACTAAAATTTAATTTTCCTGAAGCTGTTTTGTCCAAAGAAGAGTAAATTACGAAAATGGCACAAAAATGCCAAAGAATGCGCGTTCTCAGCAGTGCAATTCAGATAGCAAGGCTGAACAATAAATACGAATGAGACTGAATGACCAAAAATTATGACTTCAGACAATTCACTGACTCAAGTGGATGTTGTTAAAAATCAAACTGACATCAGACACTTTGATATGGCTACATAATGTTATGTAGTAAAACTTTGTATGCTAAAAATATTTTGGAATATTGACCTAATATGGGTGAAAACTTGGAATCTCATGCAGGGCTTACTCTCTAAGTTTTTAAGGCTAAAACTGTCTGGCATACCTGTTTCATAGGGGCTGGACAGGTCTGGGAAGAGTACATGAGAGCATAGCCACGGTTCCATAGTAGATAAATCCAGGAAATATTAACAAGCAGATACTTGCAGAGTCAAAGCTGTGGTTTGAAGTCTAGACTGAGCAATACAATGCAGACAAATGAGTGAAATTTAGAAGTGCAATACAGCACCTGCGTCTGGCCTCAGTCATTCAGGAACTACAAGTCCTGACAAACAGGACAACAGCTTGCCACAAAAAAAATCATAATTTTTTGCCAAAATAATATATGGAGCCATTTGTCAAGCCATTAGGTCACACTGGTGTCATGTTTTTTACCATCGCTTTACAGAATTGGAAATGTTCCTTCCCTCTCTATTTTAAATTAAAACGTCTTGCAACTCCAGGATTCTCCTCAAGGAGAAAACTACCACCCACAACCAACCAGGCTCTAGGCAATCTTATTGGAACAGCACAGTCACCCCCTCAGAGAGTGAGGAGTACAACAGAGATGATCACCATGATTGCTTTTCTGCAGGACTGGATTTTATTCCTTCTCCTTTTGGAAGCGATGTCCTCTGCTCCTTCGCAGTTCTGAAACAATGAAGTTAGCAAGGGAGGTCACCAGAGAAATCTTAAGTGTCCTGGGTCTTCTTGACTCCCTCTGTTGCTTTTATCCCCAGTAAGCAATTAAAGATCTGGCAAAAGCTGAGGTTTACTGAATGGATGCCTCAAATGACCTTTGGTGATGGAAAATGCTTAAGATTTAGTTTTTCTGTATCAGATCAAAGAATAAACATCAGCAGCAGCTATGTGAAGTCTTGTAGTTGGTTTAAAGTAAGTTTTTAAAATATTACTTCAATATGGTTTTGTTCTTTAGTAAATATTTTAAAATATTTATACAAAATGCTTGTATATGGCCTGTAGAAAGAGTTTTAAATGTCATAGATTGGGTCAGGAACAAACATCCCAGTCATAATACAGCGGGCTTCTTGAGAATGCTGTTTCCACTCCTTTTGTCATTATCTTAATTTGAGCCAAGATTTCAACAGTTACCAAGATGTCGCAGTTTGAAAATTGCCAGAATTCTCAGATGTGTAGATTTGTGCTTTCATGAGGAAAAAGGTGCATTTCGCTTTAAGAGAATTGTCCCCCTGCCCTGGGAGAGTGTGGGCTAGGTGGCAAGATAAAGGGGCTGGTCATTGTGACCCTGCCTCTTTTGGCTGGGGTCTTCCTCCTGGCATGGGGCTTCAGCTCTGGCATGACCACTACCACCACTACCTTTCCAGGGTTGGGGGGGAAGATGGGACAGGGTGGCTTGCAGCGGCTTGCTGAGGCCGGGGAGGCCTAGCCCGGCCTAGCCCGGCCAGACCCTGGCCCTGGCCCTGGCCCCAGCCACAATGTGGACCGGTCCCGGCTTCCACCCAGCACAGAATCCTTAAACTTCGGGCATGGAAGACAGAGACTGGGTTCTCTCTGAAAGAATGTCTCCTGCATCAAGGGATGCAATTCCGGATGCTGAGGAATCGTGCCTGCCTGATCAGTGCCTGCCTGATCCGTGTTTTGCTGGAGAAAACTTTACTGAAGGACTGAATGTTATCGGGGAAATCGCCGCAACGTATTTAATTGACACCGTTGCTAAGTCCAATTAGAGAATTTTATTAATTACAG
>JAOXOE010000256.1:62791372-62824805 GCA_028565055.1 Phoeniculus purpureus | reverse complement strand
CAGAACTATGTAAAACAACATGGACCCCAAACTCTGAGGACCCCTTGCTCCGTTTTAATGAGTCACACTCAATAACACTGAAGAGTTCACCAGTCTGGACAGCCGAGGGTACTGGTGTCTGCAGACAACAATGGTGACGCATGAATAATAGAGACGGTGGTGGTACTGTCTCTACTTGACTGACATGTTCTTCCCCCAGGTCTCTGATATGAAAATGACTTTTTTAAAATCATTCAAGCAAAAATGTCAGCTCATTTTCTGACTACTAGAAAATTTAATTCTGGAACTGGCATGTAGGTGTTGCAGCTGCCCAGCTTGCCTCAGAGTGGCCAGATTTAGAGTCAACAGAGCAATAACACAAGGGACATCACACATATTGTAAACTGAACTAAACTCTTCAGAGGCAGCCAGGATGGTACTGTCATGTTTAGTTATTCATGATTTAATAGATGTTTGTTTCAACACTTTGCATCAGCCAGTGATTTCAGCACTTGTTGTTAGAAAGTCTGTAATAATGGAATGTATGAGATTAAGGCTTCATCTATGCAGAATGCAAAGCAGAGCAGGCTTCCTAACACCATCTCTGCTAACTATGTATTGCAGAACTAAAAGTTGAGGTCTGGATCCAGAATTTACCAAAGTTCATGTACGTGGATTCAGCCTGTCCAAAACTCCTCATTAATATTATATTTCTGTTTTCTCAAAAGCTGAGAACAACTCAGACGCAGGGATTAATTTCAGTTCTATGTTCATCAATTACAGGTTAGGGAATAATTCTTTAAACCTTGGTGAACATTTATGATATATAAATAATAAGAATAGTGGCGTGCTAAAAAAGACAGTGGAAGTCATTGCTAAGCCACTCTCCATCATCTTTGATAAGTCATGGGGAATCAGGAGAGATGTCTATGGACTGGAGCATCACAATCTTCAAAAAGGGTAAGAAGGAGGACCTTAGAAATCTGTGTTCAGTCAGGTGATTATGATCTGGTGGCAATTACAGAGACCTAGTGGGACATCTTGCATGACTGGAATGTGGTCATGAACAGCTATGTCCTTTTCAGGAAAGACAGATCAGCAAGGCAAGGTGGTGGAGTTTGTCTTTATGTAAGAAAGCAACTGGAATGTGTTGAATTCTGTCCAGGGGCGGATGAAGAGAGAGTTGAGAGTTTGTGGGTGAGGATCAAGGGGCAGTCTGGCATAGGTGACACTGTCGTGGGTGTCTTTACAGGCCACCAGATCAGAATGAGGAGGTTGAAGAGGCCTTCTACAGGCAGCTGACAGCAGCCTCACAGCTACAGGTCCTGGTTCTCATGGGGAATTTTAACTACCCCGATATTTGTTGGAAGACTGTGATGGGCTCAAGACCATAATTAAAGACAAAGAAAAAGAAAACCAAAGCATTTAGGTCTCGATGAGATCTCGGATAAAATTTGCCAGACAATGGATAGCTTAGGGAAAATGGAAAAGGGTTTATTAACTGTAACTGTATACAGAAAAGAAGAAAAGGTTAAGCAAATTAGTGCACACAAACTACAAATTGTGTCACAACTGCCATCACATATTCTGAGAAAAATACAATGGGAGATCACTATCGTATTGCTATCGTATGGGGTTTTTTTCACATCAGAGATATGGGGGAAAAGGGCATGTCAGTCAAGTAGAGATGAGTATCATCACTCTCTCTATTATTCATGCATCACCCCTACCTGTTAAATAGTGGCACCTGGGCTGTTTCTCAGAGTGGTGAATTCTTCAATTCTTCAGCTTAGCTTCTCCAGCTCAACGCTCTCGGGACGGCCTGACTCCTCAGCACCTGAACTGTATCCCTCAGTGCAGGAGACATGCTTTCAAACAAAGAACCCAGACTCTGTTTTTCATGCCCAAGGTTTTAAGGATTCTCAAGTCCTTCTGCTTTCTTCAGCTAAACCTGAGGGTCTTGCATCTAGGCAAGAACAACCCCAGGTACCAGAAAAGGTTGGGGACTGACCTGCTGGAGAACAGCATAGGAGAAAGGGACCTGGGGGTCCTAGTGGACAGCAGGATGACCATGAGTCAGCAATGTGCTCTTGTGGCCAATAAGGCAAATGGCATCCCAGGGTGACTCAGAAGCGAGGTGGTTAGCAGACCAAGAGAGGGTCTCCTCCCCCTCTACTCTACCCTAGTGACACCACATCTGGAGTATTGTGTCCAGTTCTGGGCCTCTCAGTTCAAGAAGGACACAGAACTAATGGAGGGGGTCCAGCGTAGAGCAACGAGGATGAGGAAGGGAGTAGAACACTTCCCTTGTGAGGAAAGGCTGAGGGAGCTAGGTCTCTTTAGCTTGGAAGAGACTGAGGGGTCACCTCATTAATGTCTATAAATATGTGAGGGGTGGGTGTCAGGAAGATGGAGCCACACTCTTCTTAATGTTATCTGGACAAGGGGAAACAAGTGTAAGCTGGAACATAGGAAGTTCCATATAAATATCAGAAGGAACTTCTCCACAGTGAGGGTAACAAAGCATTAGAACAGGCTGCCCAAGGCAGGATTGTGGAGCCTCCTTCTCTGGAGATGTTTGAAATCTGCCTGGACTTGTTCGTGTGCAACTTGGTCTAAGTGATCCTGCTATGGCAAGGGGATTGGACTAGAAGATCTTTCGAGGTGCTTGCCAGTCCCTAATGATCCCATGTTTCTATGATTCTGTGATTCTCAGGATAGCACAAACTCTCAGCCAGAAGCAGAGCTGGCAGCCAGCTCAGTTAAGCATAAATGAAAATTTAAATTATATTTTCATTTCCATCCCTCACATTCGCACCTTAACACTTGGAGCATTCTTGGGCACAGATCCCGACGTAGTTAGATGACTACGAGTTTACATAATTTTGTGTTTATTTTTGTTCTTGCATCATTTTTTGCTTCATTTTTTCCTTTGTTTTTGCTGACTTATGACACTTCATACTCCATACTCCATACTCCATGCTACATGTAGTAGCATCATAAGTGAGCTAGAGATACATATATATATATATATAAAACACCTGGATTAATGTTTTTATATTATTCACTCGTGATCCAGATTTTACATAGAAAACAGATACAAAATACCCTAGCACATACACTAGGGCACGGGTACACCATCCTCTAGTGCAGCAAGGCAGCAAAGAGCAGTACAACAGTAAGTTACTCACTTCATTGGTAGGAACAGCAGCCTGAAACAGAGCTCACAGACATAAACACTAATGGTTGTTTGTATTTTACTTACAGCATGTTTGTTCCATGATGGAGCTATGTACTTCACTTAACGTCTTGACTTACACTGATGCAGAGGAAAATTAATTTGGGCTTTAAAAATGTATTTGGTCCAAGTTTTATGAATTGAAATCAGATATTCCTTTGCTGTTTAATTTCATAGAACTATAAAATAATTCAGGTTGCAAAGGACCTCCTGAGGTTTATAGTTCATCATTCTGCTCAGGGTATTGTTAGATGGGAGCCCAGATCTTGTTTTCTTAGGACTTTTCCCAGCTGCATCTAGCAAACCTACATCAATAGTGTGCACAACTTATTTGAGCAGACTGCTCCAGTGATGCACAACCCATATGGTGAAAATGTTTTTATTTATAGCCAGTGAAAATGTTCCATGTTGCAGGTTATGACCATTACTTTATGAAGACTTAATGATGTGCTTGATCTTTCTGTGCTTCTGGACAGTCTGCCATTTTGTCCTGCAAAGCCGTTTTTATTCTATGAGGAGCAGGCTCAACTCCCTCAGCTGAGGCACATACTCCAGCCCTGACCATCTTGGTGGCTGTCCATAGTAGTCCCTCAAGTTTACTGATTTCTTTTAAGCTATGGGCACAAGACTGGATGCAGTATTCCAGACATGATCTAATGAGTACCACGTAAGAGAATAATAATTTCTCTCAACTTATTGGCTATGCACTCCTGTTGATACAGCCCAGTATGCTGCTAATCTTCATCACTGGGAGGATGCTTATACACTCCTGAAAAGCAAGTTCCAATAAGTACCTCTGTTAATTTATATCTCACTGAGTTAGATGCACTAAATAGCTCTGCAGGAGGGAATTAGCTGTCCAATTCACTATATAGGGACCACAAAGGGGTTAGCACTCTGTGCTCATGTAAATTATTCCTATAGGTTTGGCAAAATACGTTTACTGTGAAACCTGTCAAGATATGATTTACGAAATTTAGCAAGCACTTTTAAAATACTGTATTGTATGGGTTACTACTAAAAGAACAAAGCAATATTCTAGTTAGTAGTTCATATTGTAGTAACTGTAGCTTCAGAACAAAGTTCAAGGGAAGAGGAAAACCCCAGTTCAAGCTGGAAGACTGCCAAAGGGGCATATTTAGTAAAGAATTCTTAGTTACTATAGAATTTCCTCTCAATAAAAGACCATAAAAGTCTATTTGGGTGAAAGACAAGTTGAACTGTCCTTAGGAAAGGAAGGGTAGACAGGATGTGAAACAAGTTGACACTGGAGAAGTTAAGGTTAGTTTTTAATTTACTCTGGGGTGAGAATTTTCTATTTCTATGATTTTCTAGATGTCTCAAGGTTTGTCATGAAGAACTTGTGCTTTGGGGGTTTTTTTGTTAAAAAACACACACACTTTGTTTCTGTTATAAACTGTCTAGGGTGTAAATTTCTTGGGGATAATTTAGAAGCATGAAGTATAAAACATTAAGGAAATGCACCAGTTCAAACAAATTAGATGTTTGATGCAAGACTATTTTGATGTCCAGAAGCCAAGGAAGGGCCCTCAGCCGGTGCACCCTACCAATGTGACAGAACCAAGAAGTTTCAATAAAAGGGCAAAAGATCCGCTTATCATGTGTTGCCCTGTGTTACTCGAAGGAGCAGAAAGTATTGAGGCAATTCACAATTTGAGGGAAACTCTTGTTGTTTGCTCATTCTGCAGGATGGAGAACACTTATTTGAGGTTCTTCCTGATGTGCCCTTCTCTTCAGGTCCAAACAGAAACACACTGATGTCAGAAACATTCCTACTGTTCTTGATGGATTGAAAACAAACTTTTCCTAATCTTATTAGTGCCCTGGTGCTTCAGAGAAATTATTAGTCTTGTGACAAACAGAATACTGCAGGTACTGCTTTGTCAGGCACAAATGGTTGGGACAACTGTTTTGCTTTGGCTTGAGTTGGAGCAGAAGGTACTTCAAGGTGATGTTTCCTCTTTTTCAAGTTACTCTGTTTTCCTTGCAAAAAGCCAACCTGCATAACAATTACCTAAGCATACTTGATAGCTGGGTTCTGTTATTTTCATAAGTGTTTTGAAGAAACGTGGTGTCATGTAGCAGTGATATGCTGTCCAGTCAAGCAGAACTACATATGGATTTTCTTCTTTAGCAACTACTACAAACTATGTTCCTACGCAGTTCATTCTCCTGTTTAAGGTTTCACAACCATGGTGATTGTAGCTAGCACCAGTGACATCAGATGCTTTCTTAAGAAAAATTTTGCAGTGTCTGAGACTGAACAGAGAAAGAGGAGCTGTGTTTTCAGATTTCCTATCTGTATTTGGCTGGCTGGCTTCAATTAACACATTAAGTATTTCAATGTCTTCGTTTTTTAAATGGGGATAATTATGAGCTGTTCATCATATCTATGCAAACCTCTGAAGGTCTGCTAATGAGAGAATGTTTTATCAGTGTGAGATATTATTACAACGCAGGTGATTAATGGAACTATGCCTGCAGGGGAGGGGCAGCAGAGGAGGAAGAGGGTGAAAATGGAAACCATACTTTTGTCAGATTCAAGGAGCTAGTGAAGAATGAGGACAAAATGCTACATTGCTTTGTAGAAAATTAGGGATCAGAGCTACATCTATCACCATAAATGGCTTGCCTGAATTGCTGGCATTCTCTGTCTGAACTGCAATATTTCATTCAACTAACCATTTGTTAAACACACATCCTGAAAGCAAATAACTTCAATGTAAATAATTTGTGAAGCATTGTTCCATCTGTTGAAAATGTGCAGTAGTAGTTTCGACCCTTGTCTAAATCAGGCAAGCTACTTTCAGGCAAGTTTGGGAGGTAAATGAACTGTCTGGCTGCTTTTCTTGGCAACATCTCTTATTAGTGGGAGGTGGCAGTAAAGAGAACATGAGGAAGACTGAAAGTGTTTACTTAAAACTTTAGCCAAATGGCTAGGGAGAGTTAAGATAAATCATAACTGTCAATGATGACAACTTTAGACTGCTACTAGTTCACTCCTGTTTATGCAGTTTTAAATGTTGCACTTAGAAATGTTTAGGAGCAGACTGAATTTTTATTGACAGATGCCACAAGTTGTTTAGATGTAAATATTTTGGACTTGGTTCTAACAGTGACATGGAAGATTTGCAAGGAAGAAGGCTGTAAAGCTTCACACAACACTTGAGAGATAATATTTTTAAGAATGTCTCCAAAGTATGCGTCTGTGACTCATATTTCCCTAAAGAATAAAGTCCATAGATCAGTTGCAGGCTTGTTACACTTTCTCACACACACACATAAAAAAAGACAAAATAAATTTACCATATGTGATTATCAAACAGAATCACTTCTCTTTCCCTTTTTTCCCCACTCTTGTCTTGAGCACCTTTTCCCCACCCTCCTTTTTGTACTGGGTTATTGTTTTCCTTCTTTTTGGACAGTGGCAAACAATTAAGTAGCAGTTAAGAAGTCAGAGTAAATGAGCAAAAGGGCAGAAGTTCAGCCAGCAGCTTCAAGATTTTTTTTTTCTTGAGTCATGATGACCAATGCCATGAAACACAGTGCCATGTGAAAGATCAGGGGGAACTGATCAGGGATTTATATCAATCTATGTTTTGCCTTTAAGTGTGGCATCTGCTGCTTCTTAACACTCACTTAAGTTCGAGTAAGCAGCACATCTACATGGTCTCTTGTTTACATAGTTCTGCAAGATTTGTTTTGTAGACTACAATATCGCAGTATGTTTGCAGGAGTAAAACATCCCAATAACTACAAGTAGTCTAACCCTGGGTTCAAATCCCTCTTCTAGTTATAAACAGAAGCATCACTAAGAGATTTATCCCCCAAATTTCTTAAGTATGGGTGATAGTTTTTAAAGCACATGGAGGATAGTGGAGGGACACCTCCCTATGGATTGTTCATGTACTCCTATTTGTATGGACCAAAATGGATCCTCCCAGTGGAGTTACTACCTTGGGTAAGAAGCAAGTGACCATAAATGGTTTTCCTATTCTGCTGCTGTATAAGAAATCTTGGTCCAAGAGCATGCTCTGTTTCTTGACATTCATTTTCTCAAAACTAAAAATGTGTTCTTAGCCTGTTCTACTCAATTCCTGCCCAACTGTGGAGAAGCCTGAAATGTATTACCCCATGCCAACAATTTTTCCTAACATTTATGTTCTGGTTTTAGTGACTTTAGTTTTTTTTTCATTTATCTGAAAGTCTCATACTCCTACTTCAGGGCTTTAAATTCTTTTGGAGCTCACATCTCTCTGAATTAACTTAATCAACCTAAATTTAAGGGAGAAATTCAGCTGCTGAAACAGAGATATTTAGTACAATTTGAGACCAGTTGGGATCTTCTGTGGATAACAGACAGCTACAGTCTGGAGTGACAGACTCCTGCAGGAGTTAGGAGGCTAGACCACGTATCTGGTGTGGTCACGTCTCAGTGGATCCGAGATGTAACAGAAGTGTATCTTCAAGCTCAGTTTGACACAGCAGTTTGTCTGACAATAAAGATGTAACAAACCAAAGGTTTTTTTCTGATCATTGTGTCTGCAGCTGGTTTATAAGAAGCGGAGAAGTGTTGAATCCATAAGTGCTGCCAATGCTTCCAAAAAGCTGGTATGTAATTGAAGAGATAATCATTCTTTACATGTCTAAAGAAACAATGTTTCTTTAAAATAAAGTTTCTTTAAAATAAAGAAATAAAGTTTCAATGTTAAACCATGAAAAAACAGTAAGTCTTGAAAATAAGTTGTGTGAACAGATTTTTAAGAAGAGAAATTTTCATAAACACACTTGGGAAAATTAGATGTTCAGATATTCTTCAAAGCTTGTCCTCATGTTAAGTTTCTGAGATTAATGAAATAACTGGTATTAAATATTATAAAAAAGTTTCTCCTTTAAAAATATCTTCCTTTTATAAATTATGACAAATCAAAAATTCATACAAATTTGGAAATCTAAGTTGGAATGGAAACATTTAACTCATAATGTAGGTGGTCCTTGACAACAAGAGGGTTGCCTATAATATTCAAACTATCTTTCAAATGTTTTACACGCTGCTGAAGACATTTTGAAAGCATCTGCTGTGAAGACTTTTTGGCATCACAACAGTCAGTAAAAATTCATAAAGACTAATCTGTTCAAATTATTTATAAAGCAATGGAAATCTTTGAAAAACCAGGGACCACTAAATAGAAATCTAGGGGCGAAGGATTCGTGGAACACTGGAGGTTGCTTTCCAGTAGAGTATTGGAAAGCTTGTTTTACTCATTTAACCCACCACAAATGAAATGAATGGATAATGCAGTACAGCTCTGCACAAAGTTGAAAAGGGCATTCTCAAGGAACCACAGTCCCATCACTGTGGTATTTAATGCAGAATACAGAAAAGGACATGTTGTAAAAGTAAATGCATAGTGCTAAACTAACAGAGATAACAAGAATGATTTAGAAAGAAAAGGTCTTGGCTAACTTGATGCTTCAGGAGGCTGCAGACAAAGCTGATAAAACACAATATAATTTATTTGGATCTTCAGAACTTTTTGACTAAGTTCCATACTACTGCTTTCTGTTTAAGCTAAAAGTTGCCAGGACCTAGGGAAGTACATGGGAGTGGATAAAGTACTGATGGAAAAACAGAGAAGCTGTGTTAGGTTCTAGAAAACTAGATTTACTGGGGCCCGACAGGGGTCAAAATTTAGCCCTCTACTGTTCATGATCTATAAAAATGATATAGGCTAGTAAAATACGCTGACAGCACAATGTGGAAGGAGCCATGAACCTACAACGTAAAGCTACAAAAATTCGAGTGTTTTTTGCTTAGCTTGCTTGTTTCCGTTGCTCCAAAAGCACTAATAATCTCCTTTGCGCTAGCTCTCAACACGAATGCATTTTAAGAATGCCTAAGCTATAAGGTAAATAAAGAAAGGCGAGAGTGAAAACCAGTCTTTTGGCTCCTGTGCAGACCCTACATTAGCGTGCCTTTAAGTTCTGCACTCTTTGGGGAAGTGCCAAAAATCAGAGATATAACCCCAGGTATTACATGAGTGAATTCCCTAGTTTTATGTCCTTGTTAAAGAGTTCATGACTCAGTAGTGTTAACACAGGGGTGGCAAATGGATAACCCCAATACGAAGAGGAAAATTCAAAACTGATTCGTCAAGGTTGTCCATCATGGGGTTTATTCAGAGACAAAACTGACCAGATAACTTAGTTAATAATGCTTGTAGTCTGAATGCTATCCCTGACAGGTTTCTGTGTCCTCATAGGCAGGAGAAATAAAGTGATAATGCTAATGCTTTCTTTTTCAGCCCAGAAATTGTCCAGATTTCTATTATTGTGGGGCAGTGCATGTTGGAATACATGTTTTTGTTTAAGTTAGTGGAGATCCTTACACTTGTAGGTGTAAGTTTTGTTCAACATTCTGATTCTAGTTGATAAATGAAATGTCTTCAAAGAAAGAGCTTTGAAAGAGTACGGGCATTGGTGATTTCTGCATGTTTTAAAGTAGAGTACTAAATCCTAAAGCTAAGAATTAACATGGAATAAGCAAATTACTTATTCATTAATCATTCATAGTGAAATGAGAATCCATCAAACAAGTAGATTGGAAATTGGAAGGTATCAAACTGCTTAAAATTTTTCTTTTGAATACATCATATGAAGAAATTACATTTTCCCCACAGTCTTTTTTTTTTAATTATCATTATTTTTTTTAGTGCAGTTTCTTTCCCAGCAGCAATTTTTCAAAGCAGTTTTCAATAACAGGACACTATAGTCATTTTTTTCACAAGTTTTTACTCTCTGTGCATTTTCACAAACCTTTATGTGCTGCAGAACCCTATGGCCATGTGAGAGGTCCCACTGAATACAATAAGACATCTAGGATGTTAAATATGTGTGAAAATAGGGATGTGGAGCAATGATGTAAGAGTTTAGAACTGAAGTATTTAAAGTCACAACCAAATATATTAGGCTTGTTTTCTATTAAATGTGTATAGGTAAAACACATTTCCTGACCAACTCTAAGTCTTTGTTGAGCTTCATCTGACTTCTAAAGTTTCTAGATAAGCATCAGGGAGCAGCACCTTCCATAGTCAACATCAGAAATCTGTTGCAGCTTGAGCCTAATGGGGTTTTAGCCTTGGGGGGAAAGTTGCTGTCACAATGTTGGTAACTGGCTTTGAAGACAGAAGCTCCCCCAGATAGCTCCAGTTATTTACCCACTTCTGGAAGTTTGAGCCAAATATGTGCCTCTGCAAATAAGCATATTTGGAGCATGGGAATACCTGTATGACAAGTTTCCTGTCAGTTTGGTCCCTTTGCTCTGAGGCATGCAGTCACTGGCCTGGGCTGACTGGGGCAGACATTTTTACCATGGGAGCGTGGTGATGAAGGAAGGAGTGAGTCTCTGGAAACTTGAGAAGAGTCCCTGAAAAACCATGATGGAATGTATAGAGGAAGACAGTCCCATCTGTAGCCCATGGAGAATGACATGCTAGAGCAGAGTGTTAGCCCTGAGGACATGGACCCAGGCAGCTTACCCTTAAAGAAAGAGGGAAAAGCTGGGCTGCAGTGGTCAGCACTGGGATGACCCACAGCCCAAGAAAAACCACAACATAGAAAATATCATGGAGGACATGTCTTGTGTTGGAGGGAGGATGCCATGACTAATTAAGTGGGAAGTGAACCCACCTTATTTTTGTTTCAGCTCATTGGTGCATTATCTAAATTAATAAGCTAATTTGTCCCAGATGTGGTCACTGTGGCCAACTGGTGACAAACTCAAACACAAAGTAAATGTGGTTTTCTTAGGCTAACATGCTGAACTTCAGAAAAATTGAATGTGTCAATATATTAAAAAAATGTGAAGTCTTACTAATATATTTGATAAAATAGAACCTAGCTACATCGCTGTTAAACTTACTAGTATAGGTCAGGCCTTCTGTTCAGACCTGCACAGCTTGTGTGTGTATAACCAATCTTCAAGTCCAGTAGTGTCACCCATGCCACCTTCCAGATACAGTTTCTAGTTGCTGTTTTCCCCTAACATGTAGTGTTTGTGAGAGTACTAGTTGGTACATACCAAAATTGTGCCAAGGAGCATCCTAAGGATTTGTCAATATAGATGTGTTTTGTCAATACAGGTGTTCAAGCCAGTATCTTTTCCCTTCTCAGCTCACTCATACAGAGATAACTCACTAGAATAAAATTTTCCTGGGTACCCATGATGAGTAGTCTTTTGATTAAGTAACAAGGGAAAGGT
The DNA here is from genome assembly GCA_028565055.1 of Phoeniculus purpureus. Taxonomy (NCBI): domain Eukaryota; kingdom Metazoa; phylum Chordata; class Aves; order Bucerotiformes; family Phoeniculidae; genus Phoeniculus; species Phoeniculus purpureus. The sequence goes on along the minus strand of JAOXOE010000256.1, from coordinate 62,813,307 downwards.
TATTATTTTTCAGATACTGAATGGAAATCCATGGAACTAGTTCTGCATAAATGCATTATTAAAATATACACTTAAAACATGCACTTCAGCATGAGAAACACTGATTTCTTCACTCCAGTTGTGGTTCTTTCTGAAATACTGTGCTGAAGTGATGTGCACAATATTTTCAAATGAGAAGCATGCATTTTAGACTCTGAAATACCACAACAAAGAGCTATCTAGTGATATTTTTACTGAGTATGGAGAACTGGAAAAGAAGCAGACCATGATTAGCAAAGTCAGATCCAGAAGGAGAGTCAAATAAGGTTCTAATTAAATTTAAAAGACTCAATATTAATTTGTAAAAGCTTGTGATGAAGGGGAAATAGGGCAAACAGAATAGATAGCAACCACATCAGGTGTCACAGATGCCAAAATTTTCAAAGTCTAGATGACATCCAAAATAAATTTATTTTTAATAGAAATTCTAATTCCTGACCATATTTTGGAGTAAGAGAGGCATATTTTCCTCCAAACTGTGTGTACATAACTGAAGTGTATGGTAATTGCACAACACTGTTTGGATGAATAGAGACCTGATATTGGTGGAATGGATGGCCAGTTGGATTCCTCAGTTTTGTAATATCAGATTGTTTCCACCACCCTTACTTGGCACGGTAGCCTAACCCTATACTCACAAAGCCACTTCCGCAACAAGCCAGGAATCCTCGTGTTTTAATTCCACAAAACCAACATACTGCTTCAAACTCTGGACTGCCAATCTAAGTTTCACGAAAGCCTGATACTTTTCATTTTATTAAAAGGATAATTTAATCACAATATCTAAACCAAGAAATTAGAAAAAGAATGGCAGATTTTCAGGCATAGAAAGGCATATTCATGCTTCAAATGGAGGTTTTATGTCTTAGACCTTACCTGGGCCCAGTGTGCTAAAGAATTTGTGTGGTTTTACAGCTATATCATTTGGTGTAAGGAAATGTCCTCTGTAGATCTTACTTTGTTCATACCCTGGCATGCATTTTAGTAATATCGATTTGTGCCACCCCTCATAAGTCTGCGCCTGTCATCAAAATCTACCAAGATAACATCCTTGGAAAGGTATGTCAGAATCTTCCTCTTGTGACACATTCTTTCTCCATTACTTTAATGATCATAATAATCTTCAAGGAGGATCAACGTCCCACCAAACTTTGCAGTGAAAGGAATGGTATAATACATGGTTTGGATTTTTAGGACAACAGATGCAATCAAGGATACTCAGATTCTTATGGAGTAAAGCCTTATCTTGAATAAATCTGCATCACATTTCATGTTAAAGTATTTGCAATTTGGTTTTGATGTATTAAGAATGCAGAATGAAACCCGTGTCACTGCTAAGAAGAACAATGAAGAAGGGACTAACTTGCTCTCAAGAGCAAAGATTGAGTTATACACAAGCGATCTGCCAAGTCAAAGTAATTTGTCAAGCCTACTTCTGTGCAACCCTGCTTTGGAGCTTCTCTTCCCATGCTAAGTAGTGTTTTCTTTTCCTTGGCTTGAAATAGCTCCATATTTCGATGTTATTTCTTCTGTTACACAGGAGAGCTCTTTCTACTGGTGGGACCCTTTCCCAAAAGAACCCTTCTGGCCACAGTCTTGATAATGACAACATGATATAACAAATTTGTCAATTGAGCTTTGAGGTAGACTGACCAGAAAATCTTGAACTTTCAACTAAGGATCACAGTTATTAATTCAGAGCAGCACTGGTGGTAAGTCCTTTGCTGCTCATGGAAAAAACCATAAAGGGAAAATATACCCACTCAGTGCAAGGACTTGTAAAAACCCTTTTTCACCAATCTGAAAATCTCACTCAGATGCTGAGATAATATCTTTCCCCCAACTCATATGTGATCCTTTCATCTCAATAACAATGACAGGCAGAAAAATAGAAGAATCATGTTTTCTTTGAAAATACTTTCCAATGTTTCAAACAGAAATTATATTTATATGAAATCTAAGATCATAAAGCAATAAATACCGAATAATATGGTGACTAACGTTTTAAAGCTGAACTTTATTCAATTACATCAGCATAAAGCTTGAATAATAAAATATGTTTCTACTTTCACCACTTGCCTTCCAACTTAGCAGAGAACTTTCTCGGGTGAGGTCATAGAGTGGTTTGGGCTGGAAGCTACCTTAAAATAATTTTATTTCAAACCTCCTGCCATGGATAGAGATGACTCCCACTAGATGGGATCTGCTTCTGCCATTACACATTACCAAGTACTCATAAGCACAGAAGACAAACATATAACATTCCCTGGTTTTGTCCAGTGAAGACACTGGACCTGTCTTCAGCTTGGGGAATCTATCACAGCTGATAGGAGTCTGCAGGTTAAAACTAACATTAGCCCTGGGATAGCTGGGCTGACTTTTTGAAGCTACTCTAAAGCTGCAGCAAATGGATAGGAAAAGCAGACTTTTTCTTCAAGAAAAAAGTCCTTCAGTTTTCTGTGGAGACTGGTCTCAGTCTCCTGAGACAGGAGTTGCTTGTATTGATCTCATACAAAAAAGTCATACGGCGCCCAACCTGTGTTTTAGGTAGTGTCAGGATGGAAGTAAGAGTTTTCTGATGTTAGTAACTCAAAGATTAAAATAATGGCTTAGTAAGGTGCTGTGCTGTTCAATTTAAGGATCAAACCTGAGTTCAATGAGCAAAATTTAAGGGTGTAAATTCAATGTCTAGTCACAGGAGAAAGTAGGCTCCTCCCCAGAAAAATTCATAGCAATAATTTAGATGGTTGAAGTTAAGGTAGAGTGAATGTCACCCCTTGAAGCAAAACAGTACTTTATGAAGCAGTTAAGGCATTCAATCCTTTCTGAAGAATTGTAAAACAGAAATACGAACTGCTAAAGAACTTTTTTATTTATTTGAGCCTGACAATGGGTTTTTCAAGAGAAGCATTCCTTAACCTGCATTACTTGGTACAAAGAAGAAATAACAGGTCTTATTCTTCTTAGAATAACATCTATATGATCTGACTACAGATGATGCTGATATTCAAACATTATCATCTATCGCTGATATTCATACATCATCATCTATCATTTCTCTTCACTTGAGCATTCAGATTTGCAGGGAGTGTTCAGATTTACAGTGATATATGTTTAAAATCAGTGTCATGAGACATAAGTCACTTCATTTTCCATTACACAACTATACGGCCTGTGCAATATTCGGTACCAAATATCTATATTTATCCTGTAATATACTGAAACACTAGAATCTTTTCAGATACCTGCGGATAACAAGACAGAGCTCTACCCAAGTAAAATTTTACCTCAGGTTTGCCCAGTTTTGAGGTACTGGTCATTACCTGCATCTTTCATGTTCAACTGAAATCCTTGTGTGGGCTAAGGGTTCAGTAAGAGTCAATATAGAGATGGAGGAGTTAACAGATGACAGCTGTTAAATGCTCTGCTGATCTTGACTTGTAAAGAGGTGGAAAAATTTTCTGCTCAAGACTATATTTCTCGAAAGCTGTTGCAGCATCTATTAGCAGCAATAAATTTTTGTATCAATTGATTTCATTCTAAGTAACTAAAAACAAATGTCTTCAGTATATGCTCCTTTGATAGTAATTCCGTTATTTTAATACCATTGAATAAAGAAAAGTACATACTGGAACTGAAGGGAAGTTAACAGTTGTTGAGCACTTTTAGATTCTCTTTTCAACTTTATCTCTTGGACTTGACTTTGCAATATAAGCTGAGGAGTTGCTTTTGTGCTTTATGCTGTAAATATTTCTGCTGAAGATAAAATACTGTGAATATCTACAGAAGCAGCATGTGGTCACCCAGAAAGTATTCTGGGATCCATGTGTGAAAATTTCACCCTTGTCTAATTAACGTGCAATCAGTAGCTTCTTTCTCCTGAATTAGTGTATGCTGTTTATCATCCATTTAGCATTACTAAAGCTGCTTATAGTGCTTTTTTCAATTCTGACATTCATAACCATTCAGTCCGTTGACACCTGTGGTGCAGGCAATGACCCCCATGAAAGAAGTAAGTAAAGATTATTTTTATTTCTAGAGAGCACATATTATCCGGTCATTATTAGAAAGAGGTTGTGTTTGTCAAGACTTGAAGCCCAGAACCATTCAGAATCCATTTAACTTTTCTTCATTGCTCGTCTGACCAGCCTGGATTCACATCCCATACAACAGGATGCAGTGTTATACATTTGCCTTTTTAGAAAAGTCACTGTACTGCCATACAACTCCACAGAAATAGAAGATAGAGCAGAAATGGTTGGGCCATACATATTCTGGGGAATCAGCCATCCTGAACATAAACATGACTTATAGTGAGCCTTGAAGTGAAGAGACTTGAGGTTTTCTATTCACTATGCTGGCTGGGTTACCTCAAAGATTCCTTTGATAGCACTCCAATGTGTGCAGCCAGTGAATTTTGCCTCAAGCTGTCTTTGAAGGCTTCTTCCTACTTGGATCAAGATGTCAAAATGTCCTCAGTTCCTTTGACTCAGCTCCTGATTTAAGCAGTACTTGGCATATCTCCAGAATGAGATTAACTCCTGCTTCTTTTTTTTGACTGTATTTGCAGTGGGAATTACTAATACGTGGGCCATGCTGTACTTTGACACAGCAACTTGTACCTATAGCAAGAAATCAAAGTAGTAGGACAACAGTTTCATGGACATCTGGATTTTACTGGGTTCTATACTCACCAAGACCAAATCTTAAAATTAATTTAAGCTTTTTTGGTTTAATCAAAGTTCATGTTATGCTGCAGTTTAAGTAAAATTTGAGATATTAAATGAATCAAAGATGTGATTTGACTTGTCAAGAGCTCTTCTCTGTTCTGTATAGAACAATCTATATGAGACAGCAGTCTCATACCGTACGCGTTTCTGGTTCAGACAACACTCCTCTCCCTCGTCCTGAAGATACGTCAGGTGATCAAATATACATCCTGAGCACGTCTCAGTCACAAATGCACTTCTTTTCACGTGAAAAGCACAGACTATAACACAAAACTGACCTCATGGTTCATCAGACTATAATCAGGTCATACAGCTCTACTGACCTTATCAAACTCTGTTATGCAAATAACCGAAATTTGTGTCTCCTTGGATTCTTATTGGAACACAATGCATAATAAGGTAAGGGAGGAATTCCTTAATTAGACCTGTAGTTCACTACAGTCTTTAATGTATTCCTGTCAGGACAAATCCTGTAGGACTGACCAAACACCCAAACTTAGAGAAAAGATAGTCAGCAAAACAGGGTTTGCAAAGGATTACTCACTAAGGCGAGCTCTCTTTCTGCTACTGACCCAGCTCTGCATTCCAAGGGTGCAGTATGCTACTGTAAATGCCGTTTTCCAGATGAGACACAAAATCAAAGTTCTACCAGCTGTGGTCATTGCTTGAAGATAATTCCAATTTGGACAGTTACATTCCTTTTGGGCACAAGATAAATTAAAACAATCTCAAACTGGGATTATTCTACGCTGTTATGTTTGTTTTATGCTTCATATCACAAATCAAACAAGATAAAACGTAGCCTTAAATAGTGTTTGGAACATGATACCATCCATAGGTCTCTTGGGAAGTCCTCTGGGAACATCTCTTTAGGCAAAGCCTTGCGGGGGACAAAGATCACAAAGGATTTATCCCAGAAAAAATAAAGCTTTGCTGTAAAACTTTTGTGCTTTCTCTGCCTTGCTGAGGTATTAGGAATTTTTCCAGTTGGGAATTCATTGATGAATGCTAGAAGCCCAACCCTTCAAGAAACTCAGATTTAGAGTAACTGAGACAACAACTACGCTTTCTTATCATGTGCAAGTAAATTCTCCTTCCACAAAACATCTTGCAGTTCTCCCAGAATGCATTTCAATAGCGAAAGAAGGTTCTCTGTATGTTTAAAACCAGATTCCCTCAGCTACACTTGGAATTTCCTCCCAAACCACAAAAAGAGAAACAACTAACAAATGACATTTATGGCACAATGTATAACACACACCAGATATATATGACATTTTTTATTTGGATTTTTCAAGCTAAACAGAAGCAAACAAATGTTTTATGAAATTCTCTATGGTCGTGCCGTGCTTTGAATTTGGTCAGTATCTTGGCCTGAGAGAATGAGGAGTAACTATGACAACCTGTGATAAAGGATTTGAATTATGAGCTTTTCCTTAGTTTCAGTATTGGCCTGTATGCAACTCTGTGAACTGGTTTTCAGCTCCTCCTTCTTCTTGATGCTGCTTTTGTCTTTGTTCAGAGAGAGCCACATGGTACTGGACTCAACACAGCAGCCATCCCGCCCTGGGAACACGGTGAATAGAAAGAGAGAGTAATACTGCAAATATTGGGGAAGGAACTGCACGGCTTGCTGAAACTGAGACAGTTCTTCCCTCATTCATGCGATATGAATCGACATATTGAAAGTGGAGGGCTGGCTTGGAAGCACATGAAACAGAGCATTGGATGATAGAATGCCCACTGATGCTGAGGGTTTGAATGGACTCCACATTTCCACAAGGAAAAAGAACTGCTGGACATTTTTTGCCTTTGAGGGCATGGGGGTAGCAGCTCAGCCCAGTTGTGTAAGAACATGTGATTTATCTCTGTATGTCTTTATGTTGGGATTTTTCTGTAGGGGGAATTAAATGTGCCTTGTTATTTTTCTCAAAATCAACTCAGTTTTTGCGTTTTGCTGCAATTTGTAAGTGGGTTTTGAATGCTCCTTGTTTTAGTTTTTTTTGTTTTGGCCCATTAACATTGTTAACTACATTAATTGGTTAATTTGAAAAAAAAACCCTTGACAGGTTATGGTAATTTCTGCCTTAATATTCACAGACAAAAATATTATCACAGGTCAAGACCGGTGAATGCCCTTATTTAAATAGTAATGTCATTTAGAAAACTTAAAAAAATACCAGAAGACACAATAATGTTTAATATTAATTGCTTTATTCTTAGATGAATTGCTTTCCAGCTGAACACCATTTTTGTGATCCCAGTGTTATCTTCCTCTAACCTTCCAGAATGATGGGTGAGATGGTTCCAAGTACACTCCCTGTGTTTTCTCTTCTTCATGAAATATGCAGACATGTACTGTAGCTGTCCCAATTTTCAGGAATCGTTGCTCCATGCTTGGTCTGGAACTTCACTGTCCTTTCTTCAGCTTTCAATGTTTGTAGGTATTTGAGGTAACAACTGAAATATTGAGAAACTGCTTTGTAAAAACTGCAAAATAGGGACTTAATCTACTACAAAACACAGTCAGAAATGGAAACCAGGAAACTGAACACATTTATGAATATACACAGTCAAGTTTCCATATAATCAAGGTGCTTCTGTCACAATCCCTATCCAGCTATGGGGCTGGAATCCCCATATATCCCCTGTTGTAATACAATAGTATATTGTTGCTCAAATAGACATATGGGATAAAATGTTTACATTTGTTTAAAACAATCTAAAATCCTAGTGGGGATTTCACTAAATTCTCCTAACTAGCTAAATGCTAATTCCAGTTTAAACTGCTCAAAACCAAGAAAGAATTTTTGTCTGAAGTTCCTATTATGATCCTTTTAGTGTTTTGATCGCAAAAGCACTCCAGAAAAATCTTGATTTGAATAATAAAAAATTAGTCAAAATATAGGTGCCACTTGCACCAAAACAAATCACTTAAGTTTGGAATGTAAAGGAACAGAAGTGAAACCAAAATCAAGTTAAATAAACTTCTTGATGTTGAGAAATTCCCTTCCTGCCACTTTGATATTGGCCATGTGCTTGGTGGGTTGCTATACCTGAAAAAGAAAAACGCCAGGAAAAACAACGACAGTGAGTTTGTAGCTAGTTGGCATGCAAGCTTTAGAAGATTATTAGGGATGGGTTTTAGCAATTGGTTTTTAAAGGAAAAAGACAAATGAGGAATGGACTGTGCAAAACAGCTTTGTTTCCTACATGATGCAATCTCTCAGTGCGTTGATCTTTTCATGTTATTTGAGTGAAGTAGAGACTCTTTGTGGAAGAGTTTCCAAGGCGAGAAGCAGAGGGGCAATGAGGAGTAACACTTGTGTTCAAATTAAATCCAGTGGCATTTCAGGGAAAAAAAAAACCCCATAAAGCACAGTCGTGGCAATGATTAAGAAAATAGTAACCCCCGCCCCAAGTCATGGCACATGGTTCTCATATGTGTTCCCTGGGTATATGCCAGAAACAGCAGAATCTGGTGGCATTTCTGTAGAATGTTTCAAGGCCTGAAGAAGTCACCCTGCACTAGATAGTGTTGGAGTGGGGTGGAGTATTGAAATGAGTGCCTGCTTCTGGTTTGATTTCCCACTGAAAGGAGAAGCGTTCAATAAAGTTGGCAAAAAGAACTCCCAACAGCTTTCTGTCAGAAAATGTATTTCTGTTAGAGTTGAAAAGCTGGAGGAAAAACCACCCTCTTCTCTGAAATTCGACATTTAAAAAAGAGGAGAGTTTACTTCAGCATGTTCATTCGGCTCTTGAGCACACTTTTGAAACTAATCTTCCATTTGTCCCCACTTACCACACTCCAGTTCACATCATGGAGCAGTCTCTGAGCAAAAGAACTGGATTCCTCTGAGATTAAATTCAACTGGAAGATGTGCTCCAGAAGCACAGCTAATGTACTCCAAACAGTCAGGAATGTTTAAACCATGGGAACAGACTAAAACTAGTGTGAAGCAAAAACCCTGAAAACGTGCATAGCACAGATGTCAAGTCCTCTATACCAAGATCTTCTCCATGCAGACCCACTCCTAGGCTGCACAACTTGCATATGTCGATGCAGCCAAAGCCTCCAGCTTTCCAGAGCAAGCTGTTTTGATTTTACACCGACTCTTTTCTTGATTTGTTTTTTATATATAGTATATTATATAATACAAAACTCAAAACTGTAATACAATGCTTTGACTGACCTCAAACCATTCTCATTGTCTTTCATGGAGTCCTTTGAAACAGCTAGGTTTCTTTCCAAATGTGAATGAGGACAAATTGTGAAATACGAAAATCCTCTGCGACTTGAAATTGCTGCCTTCCATATGGCTGCACAAGAGACCTAGACCTCCTTGAAAATGAATACCTTTGTACTTTAAACATCTGAAACATTCAGGCCCTGTTCAATTTGACAGCAAGACTGCTGTGTGTGTAATTACGAATGATGGGAGGAAGCTGCTCCTCCATCTGGTATTCCCTATAGGACAGACCATACACTACAGATTTCCCACCCCCTCCACCGTTCTCTCTCCACAGAGCTAGCAGCTCTTGCACACCTAAGCCCTGCAGGTTACTGCCTTTAAACTGGCAGCTGAGTATGTTTGAAGGAAAATGCCTGTCTTGCACTTATAAGCAGTTATTATTTCAGCCATGGATCTTGCAGCATGTTTCCAAAACTGACAATTATTTAAAAAGGAAAAAAACCCAAAAAAGTTTCTTAAAATGGCAAAACAATGCTTTAAAGGTTTGAGAGTGCTCTAACTGCTGACATTTCTGTCTCTGTAAGCCAAGGAACGGGCCCATGCTCACATCTGGTAGTCAAAACTAAATGGAACCAGCTGAGAGAATACCCACTAGAAATTAATTAGTGCAGAAGATGGCTAAGCCAGAAGGACTTAAGTGAAAGGCTCTTTTTAATAACTCCCTTGCTTTGCACTCATGCCTTTTGTTTACTTTGTTTATTTTTGTAATAAGCAAAAACAAATGAAACTGTCCCAGTTGTTAGCATTTAGTAAAATGTGTCCACTGTGCATTCAGGAGAGCATTTTCCATCCCATTTCACAATAAGGATGTCATTCATGGCCAGCAGTATGTCTATGGAATGTTGGCCAGCAGCTTTATGAATCGATTTTAAAATGTAATGGAAATATACTGTATGTGCACAGTAGCCAACTCATCCACTGTTCATAACTGGGACATTTTAATTTGTTTGCTGTTTATTAAAAAACAAATGGGAGGCCTGATTCTAGGAATATCCATTTGACTCCTTGCGTTGAAACCAACCAGAACCGCCTGCTTATAGAACTTTCCTTAGCGTGGCCTGGCTCAAGCCACACACGGCTTTCTTTTAGTTGTTTTATAAACTGCCAAGCCACGCAGGGAGAAGGGATGATGTCTCGTTTTCATTTTGCTACACGTATATTCTCTACTCAAAGCTTTTAGTCAAGTTAGTAGTTCCTCTTTTTTTTTGCAAAATTTATAAACAAGATTTTTCACTAAATTGGAACTTGCAAGCAATAGCCCATTTCAGACCCTCCAGCTTTAGAACAATTATAACCAAAGCAAATAGAAACAATAAAATGACCCTCTAGATTAACTGCATTGTACACACTGTGCAGTACTGACACCCTGCAGGTTTCATAAAGATCCTACTACAAACTCTTACCTCTCTTAAACCAATTTTTCATTAGGCTACAGCTAGAAGACTGTAGTGGGTTGTGTAATATAAACAACAATTCTCATTGTTAGATTTTAAAGCACAGAAATCTTTTTTGCATTGCAGGAAAATTGCTTCAAAAATAGAGCCTCAAGAATAAAGACATCAGACTGCAAGGGAGTGCATGCTGTGTCACAGGGAACCTGAATGTATAATGCTTTACCTCTGTCATGTGCTGGTTGTTGCTCTGAGGGACATAGGGAAGAGTACGCTTGTCCTTTGGGCAAAGTGTAGCTTTGCTTCTTAAAAGAAGTCCAACCAAACAAAATGCCACGTTTCAGTCTGCTGGAACAACTTCACAGGAAATCCCATCTGAGGAACAGCACCTCTGTGGAAGTTCACTTTGAGCTACTTCATCTTAAGCCTCAACGTGCCAACACTGACATGAAGCAAAACCTCTGATGAGTGTGATCTAATTCCAAATCTGCCAGCTGCAGCACCTCTGCTGTCCTAGTCACACAGTGTAGTATGAGGTAAAGGAGAAATTTATACAAGCTCCCAGACAAGAAAGATGAGAATCCTAAAAGTGTTCTTTAAAATATTGCTTCAATAGGCAGTGCTTGTAAGATGCAGTGCTTCATGCATAGATGGGTGACAAAAGCCCTTTGGCCTCCAGGCAAAGGCATTTTGGATGTACTGCTCTGGGAGTGCTGAGGGAAGACAGCTACCCATCACATGCTCATTACGCTGATGATGCTGGTGCTTATTCAGAGTACTTGCCCTAGTGACCTTGCAATCTTAATGAGATTAATTCTGTTGGGCTGAAAGTGGGGAAATTGCAACATTTAGGCATTGTTCTATTATTTTCGTCTTTGGAAAGAACACAGATATCTCAGAGCACTCCTCCATCGTATTTCTTACTATTGCTGTGGCTCTATGCCAACAAAAAATAGTGCTTCAGCCTTTCATTGTGATCCTGCGCCAAGTACAGCAGTATGAAGGAAGCATCAACACAATCAGCACAATGTAGCATCTCTGAGCCAGCAGGGATATGTCACAGCTTTATGTAGAATTTCCTATCTTTTTATTTTATTATACAGACCACAGACTGGGTTATTATAGGTCACTCAGAGGTCATGTTACAAAAAGCAGCTTCTTTTTAGAAAGATGAGCCTCTTTTCAGTATGCTATTAGATTATTTTCTTTCTCTCAGTTGACTACACAAAGGTACAGAATGCATGTTTGTTTTGTGGGTTCCTTGAAAATCTTCTCTTCTTCCTACATACATCTGTTTGGAAAGAGGAACTTCTGCAGTTTTGACAAAGATTTATCTCTCTGGTCCCACAAAAATAACAGCCCTAGGCTACCCCATGAAAAGCACAAAGCATTTAGGCACCTCAGGAAAAGCAGCAAGACTTGGACTACTACTGTCTAAGTTCATGTGCTTATCAGATTTGTTCTTCCAAGTAATTCCTGTACTTGTGAAATGTTTACTATAACTCAAACTCTGTTATGAAGCAATATCTTAATAGTTTCTTTTGCTTGTGTCTCATTGCTCACCTCAAAGATGCTCATGCTCTAATAGACTGAAAGAACTGAGGCTCTTTAGTTTGAAGAAGAGGCTGAGAGAAGACCTCATCACTCTCTACAAATACCTGAAGGGACTTTGTGGAGACGTGGGTGCTGGTCTCTTCTCCCAAGCAATTAGTGATAGAACAAGAGGGAATGGGTTCATGTTACAACACAGTAGATTTTGACTAAATATTAGGAAGAATTTTTTCACAGAAAGGGTGGTCAAGTACTGGAATAGGCTTCCCAGGGAAATGGTTGAGTCACCACCCCTGGATGTGTTTAAAGATCATTTGGATGCGGTGTTGAGGGATCTGGTTTAGGGTTGATCTTGTAAGGTAGGGTAGATGGTTGGACTCGATGATCCCAGGGGTCTTTTGCAACCAGAGTGATTCTGTGATTCTGTGAATAGTGCATGAAATGATAAGTATTTATTCTCTTGTCTCCATCACAAAACACTGGAATTTAGTTAGTGGCATCCCTTCTGTGTTATAGTTCTAATTCTACGTTGTACCAAATGATAATTCAACTACGTGTGTCTAGAGAACAAGTCTTATATGGAGCAGCTGTGGGAACTGGGGTTGTTTAGTCTGGAGAAAAGAAGGCTCGGGGAAAACCTCCCGAAAAGAGGTTGTAGAAAAGAAGAACGAAGCAGGTTAAGACTAAGAAACTGCTTTGCTCCTGGGTTTTCGGCACCAATTTTGTGATGGGTTCAAGACCACAATTAAAGATAAGGGGAAAAACAACAAAGCAGTTAGGTCTTGAAGAGATCTCAGATAAATCTGCCAGACAACAGACAGCTTAGGGAAACTGGAAAAGGGTTTATTAACTCTATAACTTTATACAGAAAAGAACAAAAGGTTAAGCAAGTTAGTGCACAAAAACTACAAACCGTGTCCCAAATGCCACCACATAGTCTGAGAAAAATACAACGGGAGATCAATTGGTCCTTGGGTCTTTTTTCACATCAGAGATCTGCAGGAAAAGAGCATGTCAGTCATGTAGAAACGAGTACCACCACCCTCTCTATTACTCATGTATCACCCCTGTCTGCGGTACAGCGGCACCCCAAGCTGTTTGCAGACTGGGGAATTCTCAGTGGCAGAAATGAGTCTCTCTTCCTGCTGATCAGGGCTCTCTAAAATGGTGGCGGCTGCAGGGTCCCAGCCATGTGCAGGAACCAAGATGGAGACTGATCACATGGCTGTCCCCCCCACTCTCTGCATGTGGCCGAGAGGGTTTTCCAGGACCCTCTCCTCTTTCTCTCCTTGTATCTCAGCTCCAGGAGGAAGAAAGAGGAATTCCTTAGCTCATCGCAGTGCTGAAGGTCTTCTCCGTGGTGGGACGGTGATAGATCTGCAACAAAGTCTTGCTTCTCTGGTCCATGACGTCAGGTCCAGTCCAGACTGGGGCTGCCCCTGCCTCGCCGGGGTCGGCACAGGGCTGGGGTTGTCCCTGCTGTGCCGGGGTGTGGAGTGGACCCGATGAGCACCCTCCGTCTCGTTCCAACAGGGGAAACAGGGGAGGGAGCCACTGGAAGCCATCTTCCCCCACCACCACTGCCAGGAGAAGGGGGGTGGGGGTTAGCAGGAGGCTACAGCCCTCGTGCTGGGCTGAAAGCCCTCAGCCAAAAGAGGCAGGACGAAGATCACTGTCCCCTTTTATATGCTCACCTAGCAACACCTCTTAAGGGCAGGTACTTGGGACAGTATCACCTCCCCCCAGGACAGGTCAGTAACAGAACTTTTTCTTTTCTTCATGAAAGCACAAATCTATAGATCTGAAAATTCTGGTAATTTCAAACTGCAACAAAGAGGATTCTGAACTCTTCTCCCAAATAGGAAGAAGGAAGAGTGACATGAGATTCCCATCCAAGTGCAAGTGGAGGAGAGGAGTGTATTTTAAAGGTTCTTTTCGCCCAAAATCCCTTGTCTGAAAGGTTTAATAGTAATGCTCTCATCATCAGGGATAGTGATACATTTTTTGGTGTTGATGCCATGAAAGCTTCAAGCAGTATAACCCATCATTGATCTGAACCAGGGACAGGTTTCATTTCTGCATCTTCCTCTACTGACCATAAGCTTTAAGTGCTTCCTTAGCTCTAGTGTATTTCTGTTTGAACACACTTTGTGTCACTTTCCCATCCTACAAATCATGTGTGGGTGACTTTTTAAAAACCTGCTTGATTTGCCCAAGATTTCCAGACGTGTAACATTCCTTGTATTAATGAAAATTCTTGTCACTTCTGCACAAGTATTTACCTGTGGGTCACGAATGAGAACAGTATTGTAAGTCTTTTCATCAAGGATTGATTGAAGCATGCCTGGAAATCTTGGATACGACCATTTGCATCGTGAAACTCAGTCATGAGACAGCCAATGTTTCCCAAACTTAATATATTTTCACAATAAATCAAACGCTGTGGGGAATCATTGCACTTTGCCTTTATAGTCAAAAAGCTGCTGTCATCTGGGAAAGCCCCATGCTACAGAATGACCCCTCCTTCTACCAAGGAGACAGCTGGGGCAAGCAGCCCATCTTGCACCCCCATGGGTGGCCCTGACTACTTTTCCTTTCTTCTGTTTTTGGGATTAAGGCTGCTCTGTTCTGAAATATGTGACTGTAAGTGTGGGCAAGTGCTCACGGACAATTACAATATATATTAATTTAAACAGGAGTTAGATTAGGTTTGCAAGGTATCCCCTCCCCCATTACATATTTTTTTACAATTTCCTGCTATTGTTGTAGATTTATTTTACAAAGCAATAGAAAACTTTGATGTAGTATTAGCTGAATCTCTTTTACATGTTCAGTTTTTGCTGGCAGTGGCTTTTTTCTCCTGGCGTTAGTCTCAGGGCACTACATGCACCAAATTGGACTTTTCAAACATTAATATATAAGAAAGGAAGCATAAACTCCAAAGCCCACCTACTGTTTGTGTGGGAAAATGTAATAGGTTGATTTCTTAGCATGATTTCTAAGCATGGACTTAATTACAAAAGCACTGTAAATCTACAGCTGGCTTCACACGCAGACACATATAAGTGCGCAGTTATGTACGTACAGAAGCTTCAACAGCAAAAATAATCAAACTTAGGCCAGATGTTTGCCCTCACAGAAACTGAGAATCAAAGCCTGTATAGGTGTATAAAATTGAGATATTAGAAAGATGTTTTATCAAAATTTCTTAACTGAAGAAATAAAACTAGTTGTTCATGGCTTCATGTTTTCTTATACTCTTCTTCCCTTCCTAAACACCTATGTGCCCTTCCTAGCTCATTGCCTTCCTATATTTCTTCTAGTGGAATAATTCAAGAAAGAAATTAAGAACTCTGAGACTCTGAGAAAACTCTGAGAAAAACTATCTCACCTTATGCTTCTTTCATTTTTGTTCAACAAAGTGTTCAAAAAGCTCCTTTCTTAAGGTTTCAGAGCAGAAAGTGTAGATACACATTCACCACTTTGTAGATTGGTCAACTGAACAAAGGAAAAATGCAGATAGGAAAAAACCCAACCAGTTTGCAAAACCAGGAAATAAACCAGCAAGTTTTTCTTCCTCTCTTTCATTATTTTGTTTCTTGATTTTCTTTTGTTTCCTTTAGGCAGGGTAGATAATTCAAGCCACAAAATCTATAGAAAAATGTTTGCAACTTTTGATCTTTTTTTAGTTGAAAACATCCATCAAAACTAATCTTTATTAAAAGATTGATTCTAAGAGTAATAAAACTGACTTTTAAACAGGTTTAAATTCAACTCCGGATCATGAGTTCAGAGACACTTGTGCTGGATGATGCTCAACTTTGGTTGCTGCTTCCCTAAATTTACGTTCTGTCTTTTTGCAGCTTTCTTTCCTTTTCTAAGCAGGAAGAGAAATAATGTCATGGATCCATCAACCTATTAACTGATGTCCCTGCATCAGGACTTTATCTTTCCAAAACAATCTCTGTAATAAATTCAGAGAGATGAGCACTAGCATAAGATGATCCTGACCTGACACTGACTGTGATTTACTGTCATAATAATTACCATATTTACAAGAATTTTTATTGAGGGTCTTTGCCACCAAAGAAAAAAACTCCCCAGAAGCCTACTACAGTAGCATTTATTTTCAAGAAGTGACAAAAAGATTTGGTTAAAAATAAAGGAATTAGTTAAAACATTTAAGTCATGAAAAAATAATTTGCACCTAACTGTACAAAATTAATTTTACTTATGCTGTCATACTTTAGACTGTTTGTAATTGGTTTGAAGAATCTGATTTTGGCTCAGTAGATGATAAAATAAGTGCATAGAAATAAATGATTAGAAAATTGAAGTAGGAAAAGATCATAGTTTAAAATAGTTCTATTTCCCCATCATAATAATCACTTATCTCAGAAAAGGCAGAGAAGATCTGGATTGTACACAGGTAAGGAGAGTACAGATGGCCACGTCTATGAGTGATTTGACTCAGGTTCAACATTTAGATACAAATTCAGCTACTCAAAATGGCATAACCAAAAATGTGTGGACAAATTACAAAGTGCTTTGGTTTGGTTTTTTCCAAACCTTTCCCAACTGTTGGACTGGGGATTTTGCCCATGTTTTGCTTTTTTGAAATTGCATTCAAGGCCTTATGAAAAAGGGTTTTCTTGTTTTGCTCCTGAAAATCATTCTTAACATGAAAAATTTTAAAATATTTGACTTGGAAATACTTTACTTCTTTAAAAAATGAGGCCATTTTCCTTAAATAATGTGCAACAGGTTTCGTCAATTTGTTTCAGGCTCTCATGTTGCTCTATTCTGCATTAGTAAAGCTAAGCTTTTCTTACAAGAAAAAAAAAATCACATAAAAGTTTACTCATAGTATTCCTTTCTGGCATTTTGTTATTTGTTTGGGGAGAAGAAGGGCATTTGAAGGAAAATAGAATTTTGGAGAAGAGCAGTTTCTGCAGAGCAGTTCACCCCAACCGAAAACTGGCACTAGAAACAGCACGGACTGCTAGTGGGGGTCACTTGTGACTACTAGCTGCAAGGGCTGCTGTATGGCTGGTCCAGAGATACGCATCTGAACTGCTGATGGATAAACGTAGCGTGCCGAGTGCTACCGACTGGTCCTGCAGTAGTGGAGCAAGAGGGAGCCCAGGCTTTTATTTGTAGCACTCGATCAAGGGTGAGATAAGATTCTGCAGGGCTCTGGTCTGTAGTTGGTTTAATAAAATGAGCATTTGAAGCAGGAAAATGCTGCTACACAGGTACGAAACTCACACAGTGATGATGAAACATGTTGCAGGCACAGACTTACCCATGCTTTCCTTGCAGATTGGAGAGGAAACGTCAGCGAGCATTCATGTGCAGATTGGACTCCAGTCAGGTGCAGGTAAGTTCCGTCTGTTTCTGCTGTGGCTGAGACCGGCGATTGGTAACTGCAAGGTAGTTGAGCTGAAACTTGTCTCTGTAAAATGATAGAAAGGCCTTTTTGTGGGCCTCTTGTTCCCTGAATAAGCATGCGACTGACATGCCTTTGAAGTACACACAGCTGCACATATTTACCCTGCTTCTGTCTAATTTGTGACAGCAGTTTTGTATTCCTCTGCTAACCCTGTGCTTTTCTTCCTCCACAGCTCCCGTTTCTAATTGTTTGAGCATTAATTAATAATATACCATGCAGGATTAGGTAATCAGGAAAACTGGCATCGTTTACAGCAGCATTTGCTTCATCTATCTTTGTTTGCAGACTTAAATTTCATGTTTCATTCCAAGGTTTTACAGCCACAATTTTATTTCCATGCCTTAGCTAACGAAGCCTGTTTGTGGCCAAAATACGGGGTAAAATAAAACTTTATGATCTTAACTGCAAGTTGGTGTAAGGTCATTAGATTTGGCAGTCAAGCTATTCTAACTTAGAGTTGGATACCCAGTGATTATTTCCAGTTTGATCCACTTGGGCATTTGTGACAATAAACATTAAGCTTTCAGATTTTACAATATTGTAAATCCCAGGGAAGCATTAGACCTGAATATAAGTTCAGAATTTACCTCCCTTGGATGATTTTTGGGTTGTTTTTGTTCTTGCACTTCTTACCGGTAATGAAGCTGTCTTCCTGAGGGATAATAAAGAAGAAAACTGTTGTCATGGAATGTCACCATTTTGAACTCCACAGCTAAACAGAGCTGAATTGGATCGACACGAACATAGTATCTACACGAAGGAACTGGTGCACTTCAAAAGTAGGTCTAACAATTCAAAAAGTGACATTACTTTGTCAAATAAGCATTGAACCATAATTTCAACATTGTTTTAGAAGAAGGATTATATAATCTTCTAGAGCTGTAAGAACCTGATCACCTGTGTTTTGTAATAGAAATGTTTGAGGTTTGTCTCGTAAGTCTGGGAATTTGTTTGTTTGTGGTGTTGTTCTTGGCTTCTATACTTTTTTCCCAGTCTCTGTATTTTTGGTTTTCTTCTTTCATTATTGACCAGATAGTCTTTCCTCATTTGGATTTAAAGCCTTAATTATTTTTTGTAATCTTTACTGTCTCTCTGATACTTAGGATTCATAGCTATATTTTACTATTTTTATCTTTGCAAGATCTAATGACTGTGTCTTGTCTGCTATAATGTTATCTAGAAGATCACTGTTGACTCCTGATACATATTTTGTTTTCTATCAGTCCACGTAAAGACTGGGCAAAATACCTGTCAGTTGACTGTCTAAATACAGCTACTATGTCTATGCACAGCAAGCACAAGACATTAAATATAGGATGAACTTTTGTGCATGTAGGTGCAGGTCGTGAAGCACCATATGTGCATGTTTCTTAAATACCTCCAGGGATGGTGACTCAACCACCTCCCTGGGAAGGCCCTTCCAGTGCCCGACCACTCTTTATACAAATAATTTCTTCCTATTATCCAATGCAAACCTCCCCTGCCTCAACCTCAGACCATTTTCCCTAGTTTTGTCATTAGTTACTAAGGGGAAGAGGCCAACACCTGCCTCTCTACAACCTCCTTTCAGGTAGTTGTAGAGGTCTCCCCTCAGCTTCCTCCAAATTAAACATGCTCAGCTGCCTCAGCCTCTCCTGAGGTCCTGACCATATGGATGCTTGTGCTGCTGCCTAATGGCTTTCTGTGTTCTCCATGGTGCAGAGGCCTGACAGTGGTGCTGGTTGCTCACCCTGAAGGTTGTACCTGTTCCCCCGAGCTGAAAAATTCAGGAAGCAAATCCCCCTACAAGTGTTAAAATGTTTTCCACCAAGCAGATTCTCTCTTGGCTCCTGGAGGATGGGAGTTACTGTCGTTTTCTCTAAGACATCAACCTTCACCTTGTGACGGTGGATTGGACAGATGTTCACACTCACAAAACAGATCTCTGAGAAGTCAACACTCAATGGATGGAGGACTAACCCCCTTCATCTTGTGCTGGCGCTGGCTTTCCTCATTCATTAGGGCTGACATCTGTTATTGATATCAATTATGATAATTAGTGAAACATTCTGCTGGCTGTGGCTGGCATTCTGTCAGCAGTTTCACACAAAGTCTGGGTGATGGCATTAGTGGGAGCACAGAGGAGATGCTCAGGCAGGTCTATTGGATTAAGGAAGCAGTGGGAGCAAAAAATCTTATTAGTATTTGTGTTAGGGGCTGCTGTGAAAAGGCAGATGGGAAGGAGAAGGAACCTGTAGAGATGTGATGGATGGGGCACCTAGAAAGTTGTTTGAGGTCTTCCCCCTCCCTGTGCTGTCAGTTTATGGAGTGTTTGGCACAGCTTTCATTCCAGGATTTTCAGGTGAGGCCAAGTTCTTGGGTTTGATTTAGCTCAGCACTGGGCACCTGGATTGCTCAGGCACTTTTGCATGTGTCTACCTGCACTTGGCTGCACAGAAGCACCCTGACAGCCCAGCTCTTCTCGCAGAGCAGTGAGCACTGGATGTGCACAGGAGCTGCTCAAGGCTGCCCTATTTTAGGAAGTGGCTTAACCGTGAGGTGGACTGAGCACAGAGAATGGCATTTCTGTGGTGGAACTAGATCCTGAAGTCCCTGGGGTGCTTTGAGACAGCTACACACCACTCCCTGCAGCTCTGTCAAATCTCCAACCTGTTTTTCACAGAGAAGATGCCAGAGGAGACCCTGACTCTTACCAGCAGCACAGTTAGTTGTTCCAGGAGCAGAGTGGGCAGCCAAGCCCAGAGTTGTCCTCCTGCTCTTTGTGCAGTCAACACACAGGCTGGGTTTATAGTCCTCGTGGCAGAGTAACCCATATTTCAGGACTCGTCTGCATCTCTGCTGATCCCACTTGTAAAGAAAACAGATTTAAAATGCTCAGCATTACCCCTGCTCTCCTCTGAAGGCAGCCTTGGGATGCACATTCCCCTCAGCATTGGGACAGTGGTGCAGCACAACCACCTCAGATGGAGACATGGATGCTGTTGGCATTGGGGCTGAAACAAGCCCCACATCCATGGGAGAGGGTTCTGTGGGACCTGAATGTGGAGCATTGGAAGCAATAAGGTGCTGCAGGGCTGTGTGTGAGCACCAGGAGGATGTAGTTTGGTTATTATTGTTCAGATTAGCTTTGCAGCCTTAGCTCTAGGGCTCTGGCTCCTCTGAAGATACTCAGCAGTTTGCTGCTGTTTATAAATTAAGAGATTGAGATGGGAATCCTGAGACATCGAGCAGTTATGAAGCTCCTTCCATGTCCAGACTTGTGGGATTCTCGTTTATGATCTCCTCCTGACTGTATGAATGTTTGACATTTCATAAGCTGCTTTCTCCTGACAGGCTACAGGAGATAATTCTGACTAATTTCCCATGAGAAGTGAGGGAGGGCAGGAAGTCACAGAGGTTTCGGTGGGGGCTGTTTGTGGAAATGCCTTGGAACATCCTTAAAAAAAATGTCTGTAATTTCAAGCTGCAAACTTCCTCTAAAACTCTGCTGTCCTCAGGACCTTACTGTTGTTTTAAAGTTCTTGTGACCTTTATTTTCTCTCTTTAGCTCCCTAAGTCATAAAACCGTAAGGAGCAGCACGGGATTTGGGGGGCTTCTTATTTTTCTCCCCCCTCTGCTTGAGACAGAATGGTGTTTGGTGTTTGAAGTCACAAGGTGAACGAAGGGAGATTTAAGCCGAAGAGACGCTGTAGCACTCCTGGAGCTGACTGATAGCAAAACAAGCAGTCAGTTATTAGAAGACACAAATCACTCTCGAAGATTAAGCACTGAAAATAATAGCCAGGCACCCCTTGAAGGAAGGGATGTCAGAGGCAAAGGTCATTAATTGACTGGTGAGATTCTGGGCTACAAGTTGCTGGGGAATTATCTTTTGGGTTTGTTGTTGTTTTTTAAGCCAAGGGAAGAAAAATCAGGTTCTATTATCAGTGGTGGAATAAGGTGATGGCTGTTGTTAACTGCTCCTGGATTCAGCGTTAATTCTCTGTTCCAGTGGATCCAAAGTAATGGGTTTTCCCTGCAGTTTTTCTGGTTTATTTTCTTTATGCCCCCGGTATTTCCGTGGTGCTGCTGCTCTCTCACTGAACTTGGAGCAAGATTAAAACAGCAATTAAGAGCTCTGGGAGAGAAATGAAGCACATTTCATTTCACAAACTGCCCGTATGCGCTTATCAGGTGAGGGGGGTGAGTGGATGGATCAGGTATCCTGATAGAAGCAGCATCTTTTGATGCTCTACCAACACACACAGCAAAACCCATCTACTTCGCCACAACACGGGGATAGCAAAGTCCCAAACAACACTGGACAACCCTCTGGAGACCAAGCTGAGAAGAAACTAATGAAAACCTCATTTTTATCATATTTTGTAATTTGTTCCTTGCAGTATGAGGCTTGGGAATGGCTCAGGAGGCACAACAGCACCAAGTGTCCTGTTCATAGAAGCATAGAATCATTAGGGATTGGAAGGGACCTCGAAAGATCATCTAGTCCAATGCCCCTGCCAGAGCAGGATCACCTAG
>JAOXOE010000256.1:62781045-62791272 GCA_028565055.1 Phoeniculus purpureus | reverse complement strand
ACCTCCAGGGATGGTGACTCAACCACCTCCCTGGGAAGGCCGTTCCAGTGCCTCACCACTCTTTCTGTAAAGAATTTCTTCCTAATACCCAGTCCAAATCTCCCCTGCCTCTACTTCAGACCATTCACCACTGTCAATGTAAAAAAATTCCTCCTTATATGTAGCTTGAATCTCTACTCTTTTAGCTAAAACAATTACACCTTGTCCTATTGCTACAGACCCTAGTAAAAAATCCGTCCCCATCTTTCTCATAGGCAACCCTTCAGGTTTTGAAAGGGCACAACAAGGTCTCCCCAGGGCCTTCTCTTCTGCAAGCTGAATAATATTGCATCACCACAACCGCCTCTTTCGAACTCAGCTCCATTTTCACAAATGAGCAGTAGTAGAACCAAAACAGTGTTTTCCCCTTATGATAGTCCAGATTGTGTCATTTGCAAGACTCCAAATTTAGCCAATGATAAAAGAAGATGGAATTACTAGTAAGCTGCCCTTTTTATTCTATAATATCTGCTATAGAGTGAATGTCTAAACTATTCTTACAAGCAATATCTTTTCAGCAACAATAGTATGGCTTGAGTATTGTAGACGTAGGGTATTAATGAGCAGCCTGGCATTGAATTTCTAAAAGTCAATTGCACTATGTTGCAATTAAAAATTATTTTGACATTCAAACAAATGCGAGAGAAGTATTTATTTTGTGAACATCTGAAAAGCCAAGAACATATGACTGAAACAGATCAGGAGCATGTGTTTATCACTGCCTTTATAAAACACTTGAGCTGGCTGTAGTCTCATATTCAAATTGTTACCTGTGATTTTTTAGGCAACTAATCATGCAAGCCTGAAAATATGGATCATCTATTTCAATCTGTTATGTCACTAACTGCCTTCTAAATTCAGTATTTAATACACACTTATTTAAGGGGCAAGTTCTGCCTATATTTAGGCAAGACAGAATCCTGTAGAAGAGTTGGAAAAGTTTAAAAAAAAATAGAAAATTCCTCCTTTGATGCAAAAATGAAGCTATCCTACAGTGATCACATTAACTTGCCAACTGACTAGTGCTTTGAAGGCTAGAGGCATTCTTTGCACATTGAGCTTTGCACAGTGAGCCATTGGCTTCATCAGATAAAAGTTTAGTAGTTCTTGAATAAACTTAAAAAATGATTCCTGAGCAATTTGTTGACATGAGCTGCTTTCTCTAAACAACTTTTAAATCTCCCTAACAGACTTTTTGTTTTACAAAATTGTATGTTTGGGGCATTCCAGAAGTTTCTCAATCATTTTTCTACATCTTTCCTATTTTAAAGTGTTTAACTCTTCATATGAAGAAGTTGAGAAGAAAAAAGTGAGAGAATTCCCTTGACCCACACATCTATTTCAAATCTTCTAGTGGGAGATGATGCCATGAGGTCAGAAACTCATGAGTTCAAAAACTTAAAGAAAGGGCTGAAATTGCATCTCTGAAAGCCTAGCCGAATGCTGAGATCACTGTACCTCATCAAGAAGTGCAGTTTTATGTAGTAATTTCCAAGAGGAAATGTCACGGGTTGTGCTGGTTTCCTCAAACAACCTGATGCACTCTTTGCTTGTGACTGAAATGTACTTCCTGTAAAACCTTCAATTCCTTCATATATCAAAATAAGGATTAAAAAAAACCCCAAAACATGTGAGTTTGCTCTATTTATTTTTGTATCCGTAGTGAAGGTCAGAATAATTGAAGGATTTAACACAGTGTGATACTTCTGAGTACTGATAGCCTTTAAGGGCATGTGAACAGCCTGTCAGCAGACAGTGGTTGCCACCAATAGGAATCTTCAAGACCTCCTTGATACCTCAGAGTCCTCTGGGTCAGACTCTGACCTCATTGCTAACAGAGGTAGAATCCTTATGGACCCTAGCTGGGCCAGGATTTTGCAAATGTTTTAACTGCCAAAAGCCATAGTTGTACATGGCCTTTACTTCTGTGTACACAACACTGCAGTGAACGACCACAGGCTAAAACTCAGGGGATGTGGGTTCCGTTCCCAGCTCTGCAAACAGCATCCCCGTACAAATTATTTCCCCTGAAATGTCTGGAAAGGCACTTTTCTCATAAATTCTCTAGTGCAAGACTTTCTGTGTGAATATTCACATCTAATGCTTTTTGTCTTCCTTTGCTTGAATATTTTATTTATAACACAAACACGGTTTGTTTAAAACTGACCTTTGCTGCATTATCCATGCCAGGGCCACAACACTTTAACATTTTCAGTCCACTAGAGCCTTGTCCCGATCCGATACCAGGGACGGTTCTTGAACAATCCCCAAGGGCGAGACTAAGACACAAACGAGGTCAGATGCCGTACAAACTTGTGAACTTTATTTTCTATAACAACTGATAAGAGCCACAGGACAGAGAAGAAAGGGGAGAGAAAGTCAGAGTCCCTAAGCAAGAAAGGCGGCAGAGATGCATCTAATTACCACCATCACCGGGGATCCAGCGATGTCCGGCTCGGTCACGGCGCAGGGGATAGTCCAAAGAACAGGAGATTCAACAGGGTGCAACAGACAAGGTTCAGGGAAAGAGCCCCCCTTGAAATAGAAGCACGCCGTCCCAGTTCTCTGAAAAGTCCACCCATTTCCACGGAGCTCACTGCACCAGGTGATGCCCTGTGGCCCTTCACTCGCACATGCCCCGGTCCGGCAAGGACTGGGGGGAGGCCCACAGTAACTTTAGCCCCCGGGCCCCCACCTCGGCCTCACCATCCGGCTCACACGCAGGTGCAGCGAGGTTGTGGTTGCTGGCGGATGTCGCAGGTGCAGCGAGGTTGTGGTGGTTGGTGGATGTCGCAGGTGCAGCGAGGTGGTTGTTGCCGGCGGATGTCGTGGTTCTGTCCGGAACTTTCCAGTGGCGCAGACTCTCAGCAGGTCAGAGACAAGGCCCATCGCGAAACAGCAAAACAAGGTTCAGTGTAGAGCAGCGAAGCAAAACAAAGTCCTTGATCAGCAATGCTGAGACAAAATAAAAGCCCAAGTCGGTCACTTACCGACTTATCTTGTAGTCATTGCTAGAGCACGTGTGTACTGAGTTTTGACATTTAGTCTGAACCATTAGGCCTGAGAAGGCCAAAACTTTTAGCAACTGCCTCTTCTCTCTTCATTCACCTGCAGCTGCTTAGGTGCCTTGCTAACCTTGCTCCTCCTGTGAATTTTTTACCACCATGTGAAGATCACCCTAGAAGTCCCATTTTACTTGAGACATCTGAGCTTCATGAACACAAACTTACAAACATATATCTATTTTACCATCCAAGTTTGACCAAATCACTGCCCAGATAGAGCTGCTTTTAGAATGAGGAGCTCAAGGTTCACATAGCATTGGATTTGCAGATGCACAGGGTTTGCCCACACAGGAGGAATAATCTGTTGGTTGAAGAATATAAAAACCCCACCAGCCACAAATAATCAAATCAGCCATATTTATCCCAGGCTGTACTGAGAGTCTCATCTCTCTATCTCTCTCTCTCTCTCTCTCTCACGGTTCTCCACATGTTGATGAAGATGAGGAATGAAATCTGACCTGCTTTTAAGTCACAGTACCTGTTGCTGTGTTTCTCTTGGTATTAAGTGCACATGCTTGTTTTCCCCTTCTAGTGTAAATGCTTTCATTATGTTCAGTTTGAAAACCAGCCGTGAGGACAATAAAATCTGAGCTGCAGAGGCAGCAGGAGATATTTACAAACTCTGTAAGGCCCAGCAGTCATACTGAAACAAAACATGTTTTGCAGGAGAACACTGCATGCTGATCGCTTGCAAACCAGACCCCTTCTCATTTCTTTTAGAAAAGAGGCAGTTCTCATCTCAAAGGGGAAGACTAAGTGTTATTAAAAAGGAGCACAGGGATAACTAAGCCACAAAAAACCAAATCACTTTGAGAAGCTCCCTTGTACTAAAGAAACAGATGGAGACAGCTGAGAAAATATGACAGGAAGGAGGGAGATAATGGAGGAGAAGGTTATTCACATTGCATGACCAAAGGCATTCAGTTTGAGCTTCTTACAGGCAATGAGAGAGCTGAGCTCCTACAGACAACTCTTTGCAGTCTATTTTTGCTTATTTTAGAGGAACTGGCACCCTGGTTTAGGATAGTTAGGCTATGTGAATCTCTCCAATTAATGACTTTTTAACTGCATCACCAGGAGGCTTTTATTGTCTATATTATTTACTTGCATCATAAATCCAAATAAAAACAGTGGTTTAAGTAAAAAGGCAATAACATGCAACCTAATGGTCTGAGTACTTCAGTGTAAGTTCAAACATATATATGCCATTTTATACTGACTTACGTAATATATAAGGAGACAGGCTGGTCCAAAAGAGACACAAGCCAAGCTGAGGCATTAAAAGGTGAGGAGTGGTCTTGAAAATGGGGCTGAGTAATCTGAGCCAGATGATTTGTACATTTTTTGTCCAGTCTTTTGGCTGTTTCATTCGCTTCAGCCTGAGCTGAAAATGTGCACTCTGTTTAAACAAGAGTGAGCTGACCAAAAAGCCTGGGGAGTAGTGTCTGAAGCCCACTCAGTAGTGTGCTTCAGTACACAAGTGAATCCTGTGCTCAGATAAGGCTGATGCTTGTGATGCAGACTTGAGAGTTAACAGCTCTTGGGTGTGGAAGTCAGTTCCTAAGAAAAGGTTGAAATCCTCACTAGCAGACACTGCAGACATACCCATGAAATCTCACTTGCTGCAGTCAGGAAAGATCCCACCAGTGTAACTTTTGCTTTGGTGTAACACAGGTGCTTGGAGGGAGTAGAAGGGTGTCCCAAGCTCTGCAGCTCAGAACATTCCTGTCTCACATACTTTGCTCAGTGTGCTTGTTCAAGAGTGGAAGCTTTACTCCACAGCTAGTCACATGGGATTTAAGTGCTGTCTTAGATATTTGTCTTTTCCCTGCCTCGTTCTTTCTACCAACAGTTATTCCTAATTCAGACAGTCTAAAGTTTGAAAATCAATTTGCTAGTGCGCATTGGTTGCTGTAAAAACCTCTGTTGTTGGGAGAGGGTTGTGAGGTATGTTTGATCTGTGCCCTCCGCTTTCTCCTTGGTTCATTGGCTGTTTCTAACCCCCACACCCCACTGCATAAACTGTTCAAATGTGTTATTGCCTTTGGGACAGCTGTGAGATTCTTGCTGTCTCAGTACTGTCAGTAAAAATCAAAGGTTTGACCTCTGTCTTAGTGGCATGGTTAGAAAACAAGACGTATTAAAACTAGGTTAGAGTATCAAAAGTTTATACCAACCAGGACGTGACTACTTCCTTTTTAAAAGGCAAAATTTTTCTGTGGGAGTTTACTTCATCAGCATGAAATCAAAAGGATCATTTACAAGAGCAAATTACTACTTCAAGCATGTTGCAAAAATATGGCAGTAAAGATAAAAAAGAATCTAATCCAAGATGGTGCAATAGCTTTCATCATCCAGTCTCATAAATGTCTAATCCTACTCTCCTTCAGACCATGTTTATTTTCATATAAATTCTTTTAAATTGTAGTGTTGTTCTTCTCTTAAACATGCTCAATTGTTTTATGCGATGCTTGTGAGCTCAGATTCCATCATAGCTTTTTTTCATACTGTGTGACTCAGTTCATGCAGCAAATCCATCCAGTGAGGAAAAGGTGTTATTGCAATACATTTCTAAGGCATATGCACGTTTCCACCAGCTACCCATTCCCCATGTTTCCCAAGTTTTCTTAGTGCTGAAGCATATTTTTTATTTGGCTTTACTTTTTGAGGGTTGCATTTTCTGCTCGATTTGCAAGAGAGGTTCAGGAAATAATTTAATGGACACCAACCATGTTCTCGGCTTTATGTCTGAGCATTAGGTGTGCCACATAGTTTAAAACTGAGTAGAGCGTTTTCCTGGTACTGGTGGCTAAATTTTTAAGAGCAATAATGATAAAATGATTCTCAGCCCAAAGTATGAAATGTGGTTGTAGCTGTTGTCTCCTAGATTCAGTGCAGGAAGATTAGTGGGCTTCCAAGTAATCATGTTCTCCCTCAGTAAAGACTTAATTGAGAAAACCTGCCATAACCTGCAAGTGGGTTTGGGGGCATTACTAGAAGTCATTTACCTCACCATGTTTAATGGCCTTTTGTGAGGGTATGCAGCTGGAACTGCGAATATGTGCGTCTCTCATTTGTCCTACACAAGGTCCTTACCAGTGTGGAAAGAAGGAGGCATCAGTACAAGTATCATGAACTTGAAAACAGAAAAACCTTCTTCCTTCTACGTTCCCAGAGCAATGACAGCCTTTTGCGTCAAAGTTTACATGCCTTCTTCAACAGTGAGTTAACATTCCCTTTTCATAACAAATGCTTTTTCTCAAAACTAGCAATACAGAGAAAAAAAAAAAGAGAAAAAGTCATTTTAACTCTTATTTTGGTCATAAAACTCAAAATTCTGCTAAATATGCTTCCATTATACCATTAATGTGATAAGCTCAAAGAAAGGTTTTGCATTCCTCTCAGGCCGTGTCAGTTCTTCACTGTGATTGCATTTAAGTGTGGCTTTACATGGAATAAGTCAACAAGATAGCTTCTGTTCATAAAGCAGCAGGGATATACTTGTGTGTGAGGAATGAAGCAGATCTCTTGGCAGAGTTCTTCATAACTCCGAAGCTCACACTTTAAATTCATGCATATATAGAAATACATTCACGTGTAAATGCGTGTGAGCGTGTATACAGTTATATATCACTATGTATAAGTAATAGGCAGTACACAGTAGCCCCTAAGTAATAAAACTGTGCACACTACAATGCAATGAACACTAAATTGTGTGTTATTTTATCAGAACCCTGCAGCTAATACATTTTAACCACATTTTTCCAGGGCTGTGTATTTCACATGCAACATTCAAAGGATATCACAAGATTTTACAAAGAAATTTCAGTGGTTTTATTACATTCATATGGGAAGCATAACTTTGCATTCCTACATGTTTACTGCATTTTCCATAATACCCCAGTTGTCAGGAAAAAAACAGGAAAATGCTAAAAGAAAAACAGTTTAGATTAAAAGACTGAGCCCCCCTATGGATATTCTCAGATCCATGAAATTCTTTCTTTGTGGATTTCTCTGATGGATGTGGAGGCTCATCTGCCCACAGCACTAGCAGGAAACCCCACACCTTGAACAGGATGACCTCAAAGAGGTTCCTGAGCTTTCTGGCCCCTTTTTCAGACCTTTTTCTCCTGGGGCCAGGGCTGCACTGTGTGAACATTAAATACTTCATGGTGCTCTTCAAAAGGGAGCCAGCCCTACGCTCCTTAACAGCAGTCGGCTTTGTCTTAGGAATTAAAGACAGTAGGAACTGACCTCAAAACAGGACTTCTCTCCAGTGCTGATGAGGATTCTTTTTCCTCTGTCTCTAGTCATGCAACATATCATGTAGTAGCTGTTTCCTCCTGCTTCCTGCAAGCCCCAAGGCAATTCCGTTTTATCTGTGTTTTACACTTGCAGTTTTCCCAGCATTGGAGGTTCAATCATAGGCACCTCAAATTAATTACACCGAGTCTGATTCTCAAGTACATTAAGGCGCCTTTACACTTAGTTTGTAAGGCCCCTTTACACTGGTGAAAAAAGATAAGTGGACCTCAAGGTAAATGAAAACTATTCCTTCATTTTTGTGTTTTCCTTCAAAATACAGCCGTGTTTGTTCCACCACACAAAATAGAACAATATGGCACTGCAAAAAATGTGATCCATCTGTTCCCTTAACAAGGAATGCCCTGAGAACTGGTGCTACCAAAGTTTTATTATCTCTCACAAAACAGATCTTAGAACCATTCACTAAACACAATGGAGCATCGTTAAAAGATTAAACTAAACAATTGTCCAAATAAATATGCAAAGCACATTTGGTAATCCATTACCTCATTTTTATTGTGTTTATCCACTTTATTACTGCTTTGCAGTTCAAAAAAATTTTGATGGGTTTTCCAATCATTAGTGACAATTAACAAAAGTGAACCATAAAAATGATACAACCACTACAAAAACGGAAATCTGTTTAATAACCGTTTTATTCAAAAGTGCTCAGTGTTTCTGGTCATTAGGTCTACTACTGAAAATTATGCTTTTGTGTTAATTATGACCTCTAAATGTGGTAAAATTGCTGTACATGTCTAACAATAGGAAAAGAAAGGAAGGAAGGAAGAAAAGCAGTTATCACACAATTATTCAGTTTTGCAGTAGGAGGAGCCTTCTGTTAGAAGACTAAATTTTTCTGTGGACAATTGAGTGTCATTTGCTCTCTAAGAATTTTTTTTTCCATTTTTAGAAAAACACAATGCAGGACAGACAAAATCCTAAAAGTATTTTTTGGAAACCAAAATACTGTATCGAATAGAGTTCCTTACTCTCTGATGTTGCCCTTGTTCCTGGTACATGGATGAAATCTTGACTGAAGTTTCATGTCTAGGTTAAGCCAGCAATCTATCCCGACTTTAACAACATGGGAGAGAGCTGTCCCATGGAAGGTTCACATAGCCCAAATGTTCTGAACATGTGAAGAAACCAAAGAAGCTTCTTGTACCTTAGACACATTTTACGTAGTATTTCCATACAACTAATTTCCCATAAAAGCTCTTATTTACCTGAACAAATAAAGTTTTTTAAATTAAAAATATTCAGAGTTATGTACATTTTTAAATTGTGTATTTTTTGCCATTTTGAGTACTCAAACTCCTTTTCCAGCCATCCTCCATCATAGTTCCTATCTATCAATGGGAAAGAAATAGTAGGGAATGAATTGAGAAAAAGAGCAAATAGCCAGAGGACTAGATTTTAAGAGAAAGTCTTGGAAATTAATTTTGGGTTTTTGTGAAAATCAACAATGATCTATCAAATTCACTTGCTCTTGGTGTTAGTATTTTATTAAAAAGAAAGCACTTATTCTTTGGCAGTTTGAAATGAGGTGTACATACCAGACACACACAACTTCAGGTGTGCAGTTGTGTCAATTAAATATGAAACAAGGCTTTCTTTGTGTCTAAAAGTAAGGAGTGGACTTGTCTAGAAGGCTGTTCAGTTTCAACCGATCTGGTTCAGTCTTTGCAGATGCATATCTCCATCTATTGGTATCTACTTTAGATACTTCCTGCAAGTGCCTGTAGTGAATTGTGCAGACTATCCATTAACTATGAGTGTTATATAAGGAACCTGGTTTCTACAACTACGCAAAAGAGAAGGGTTTCATCAACCATTCTGATAGCACATCAAAGCAGAATGTTCCGTATGGGACTTGCTATCGTTATGATTAATTCTTTACTGTCGAGTTGCAAATGAGATCAGATATTTGTACCTCTAGACTCATGCCACTAGAAACCAAAAAATCCATTCTGAACAAATAGTCTTATACAGCTTTATAAAGAAAGATTATTTGGGAAACTCATGGGAAGAATATGCATGACTTGGTGGGGTACATATGGTTTTGCAAGATTACAGTTTATGGTGGCATGTATGGCATTATCTCTTTTTTCTAACTGGACTATTTTCATGTTTTCAATAGAGCATTCTCTTTAATTATAGTGCAGTATCCCCTTTCAATAAGAAAATAATATAAATGAATTTGTGAAAAAAGAAAAGCAAAGGACTGGAGAACAAGAAACCAGTTCAATTGTTCCCAGTTTGGCTATAATCCTTCATGACATTTTAGAAGATTCACTTCTTTGTCTTTGTGGAGCTTATTTTCCCTCTCTGTAAACCAAAGTAGAGCTCCTCACTATGTGTACTCTCCCATCACAGAAAGGATAGTAAAAAGAATGAATCACTTATGACAGATTTTATTGCTCTTACTGTCTGTGTCACTAGAGTGCATTCTGATAAACCAAATGTATTTCGGTCGAGTTGTTACGCTATGCCATATTAAACTAAACAAAGTCAAAGCTCGGTCACTGTCTCAGGGACTAACTGGTGAAGCCTGCTGACAATTCTTAAATTCTTAAATCAATATCTTAAATAAATTCTTAAATCAATAAGATGGCTGAATCCTACTGTTTTGGTGATTACTCCCTGGGAGAGGCTAAAGAGTGTGCTTGGCTGTTCAAATCAGTCAAAAGAAGAGGTTGTCAATATCCAGCTCCATGGACTGCACTTGTGCTTTTGTGCTGTTTAACCTATTAGTATAGAGAGATTCAGCCATTAAGAGAGGATGGGATGGGATGGGATGGGATGGGATGGGATG
>JAOXOE010000256.1:62733678-62774277 GCA_028565055.1 Phoeniculus purpureus | reverse complement strand
TCCTTCTTGAACTGAGAGGCCCAGAACTGGACACAATACTCCAGATGTGGTCTCACCAGGGCAGAGTAGAGGGGGAGGAGAACCTCTTTTGGTCTGCTAACCACTTCACTTCTGATTCACCCCGGGATGCCATTAGTCTTCTCAGCCACAAGGGCCCATTGCTGGCTCATGGTCATCCTGCTGTCCACCAGGACCCCTAAGGTCCCTTTCTCCTGAGCTGTTCTCAAACATGTCACTGACCGAAAGTTTTAATCCAGAAAGGAAAGTTACCCTTTACAGAAACATGATTTCTTTTACAAAGTGGAGATTACAATTTAGAAAGAATAAAGTCTTTACTTTAGTCACAGAATAAACAAATGGGGGGGAAAATATAATGGCATCTCTTCCCCAACTTGCTTTTCTGACCTACGTGTCTGTATCTGTCGAAGAGGAATTTTTTTCACAGCATGGACATCCTTGCTCATCTACATTTGTCCTGCAGAGTTGAACATGACCTCAGCTACTAGACAAAAGTAAGAAAGTTGCCTGTCAGGCAGGGTATTCAGTTCACTCTTGACTGTATTTCTTGCAGCTGGCTGTGAAATACAAATCAACCCTTTGCCTGATACAGGAGAACCCAATTTTTCATTTCCACCCTTAGCATATTTGTGTTTGCACTGCAGCAAAAATTTATTCCTACCTCTCAAACTTTGCAATGGAAAACTAAACCTCGTTGCATAAAGCCAGCAAAGCAGCAGAGCCGCTGATGATGAGCAGGAAGAGGAATGAAAGGCATTTCATCTGCTGAGTTAGACTAAAGGATTTTCCACAGCGCAACAACAAATGGTGATGTGATTACTTAAAGTAACTTTCTAGACATTCTGATGGGAGAGGAAGCCTTGATTGAGTAATCTGTATACACTCTGATAGTTCAGAAAGTAGGAAACAAAGCAAAAGGAGCCAGAATGCATTAATTTATATTTACGTATATTTTAATTTTCTACAACACATAGTTTTTGTGGAGCTTTCTCATCTTAACCTAATCTGTCAGTTGACCAATACTTCAGTGAAGCAAAAAACCCCTCCCATTTGTAAGCTGTTATTAGTGTGAGGTACAATAAAGTATTCCACTTGCAAAAGATGTTGATGAAAATGCAGTTCCTACTCCACACTCACTGCTAAGCACTCAGAGAAAATGCAGAGAAATACTTCAGAAATAATGTCTGATGTTAATGGAATTATTTACTTGTTTGAAACTCCTGGTTGGCTCAACATTAACGTAATCAGCTGATCAGCTGATGAGGTCTGAGATGAGATGAACTGATTAATTTAGTTAATATGCTAATGGGTCAAAACAAGAAGAGTGGAGGCCATTCAGTGCATGAGTATTTCCCTCAGTGCCAATGGGTGTTTTAAGGGCCAGTTCTCTGTGACATGTCCTTCCAACGTAGTCTTCCACTTCCAGCATGCCAATTCAGATGGAAAACAAATGAAAGAAAGACTCTCTCTCTGTTTCAGCAAAAAAAGGGATTGCAGGTGAATCCTTCCCTTTGCTGATCTCTCTATCTGTCCATTCCCTGTGTTCCCAGGGCACAATGACTGTTGTGTCCAGCCTGGTGAATTTTCTCTCTCCAAGCAAATATGACAAGTGAAGAAGCAGCAGGAAACTGGAAACAGGATACTTCAAACCAGCCACACAAGTTCATGGAGTTGCAAAAATCTGGCTTTGAATCACAATTTGCCACATTAACTTCCCAATGCCTCAGGTAAAAAACCTGCTCAAATTCAAACCACAACAGTATTTAGCACAATGTAGTGGCGCTTCAGTGGACAAACCCCTTAAGCTTCTACAGCTGATTATTTATATTATCATCCCTGTCTTAGGTACATCTATTTTAAACCTTCAAGATGCCTCCTGTCCTTATTTTGCTCTGGAAGACTTCTATTATAAGCTGGGAAACTGTCTAGGGCTGCCTTTACAAGTTTGAATTACACTGCGCATTTTCAGTGTACTGTAGATTTCTATTGCTTATATTTAATGATTTTTTATAAATGTTGTTAATGTCTGAATCAACTTGCAAGGACTAGGTGAGAAAACTCTCTGTTAATTCTTCTTCATTGTATTTGATATCAAGACCATGAATAATGACTTACCCCACATTTCAGTAATCAGTCACCATAATATTTACTGGCAATGAGTCAGTGAAACTTGTTGCTATAGTAACTTAATCTAAGGCTTAATCCAGGTCCCAGAGGAGGTGTCCATTATCTCAAAAGCCACTGCTGGAACAAGTATTTGTAGCTGCAGTGTTGGAAGAGAGTAATCAGGGACTGCACAGGCTGAGTTTCTAAACTACTGTCTCACACAGTCAGGCTACTTGAGCCTAACAGTGCAGCTGCATAGCCTTGTAATAAGCATGTTTTGGAAACCTTTCCTTTTCACTGTGCTTTCTAAAGAAGGTAAAGATTTGTCAGTATTCCTACTAGAGAACAGACCTACTGAGAAAGCAAGAACTCATCTATGAAACTAAAGGAGAAGAGAGATATCCCAATCATAGCCCTGAAGACAGAGGATACAGAGAAAGCAGAGATACTGAACACCTTCTTTGCCTCTGTCTCTATTTCTGAGGGCTGTCCTGATACCATGCCCCAGATTGCTGAGGTCCCAAAGGAAGTTGGGACAAAAGAGGAGTTTGCCCTGGTTGATGACCTGGTACTGACCCTTGGGGGACTCCACTAGATACAGACCTCCAACTAGACGCTGTCCCATTGACCACTACTCTCTGCTTCTATCCTGCAGCCAGTTCACGATCCACCTCACTACCCTATCATTCAGACCACACTGCCCAGTCTGGCTGTGAGATGCTGTGGGAGACCGTGTCAAATGCTTTACTGAAGTCAAGCTGGACTGCTTCCACTGCTTTGCCATCATCTATCCACCTGGTTATGTCCTCACAAAAAGCTGTAAGTTTGGTCAAGCATGACTTCTCTTTGGTGAAGCCATGCTGACTGTCTCTAATGACCCTCTTGTCCCTGCTGTGCCTAGAGACAGCATCAAGAACAAGTTGTTCCATCACCTTTCCTGGGGTGGAGGTAAGGCTGACCAGTCTATAGTTACCCACGTCCTCCTGCTTACCCTCTTTGAAGACTGGAGTGACATTTGCTGTCCTCCAGTCCCCAGGCACCTCTCCTGATCTCCATGACTTAGAAAAGATGACGGAGAGTGGCCTAGCAATGACTTCCGCCGTCTCCCTTAGCACGCGCGGGTGCATCCCATGGATTTATGTACATCCAGTTTGCTCAACTGATCCCTAGCCCAGTCCTCATCAACCAGGGCAAACTCCTCTTTTGTCCCAGCTTCCTCTGGGACCTCAGCGATCTGGGGCTTGATATCGGGACAGCCCTCAGAAATACAGACAGAGGCAAAGGAGGTGTGCAGTATCTCTGCTTTCTCTGTATCCTCTGTCTCCAGGACATCCACCTGTTTCAGCAGGAGACCTACAATGCCTCTAGTTTTAGTTTCACCTGTAATGTACTTGAAGAAGGTGTTTCTGTTGCCCTTGACCTCTCTTGCAAGATTTAACTCCAAGGAGGCCTTGGCTTTCCTAGCTGCATCCCTACATCCTCTGACTACAGCCTTATAATCATCCCAAGTGGCCATCCCCTCCTTCTATGACCTATAGACTTTCTTCTACCTCTTGACTTTACCCAGCAGCTCCCTGCTTAATCATGCAGCCCTTCTGGCTCCCTTCCTTGACTTCCTACCTGTTGGAGTGCTCTGATCTTGGCCTTCATAGAAGTGGTCTTTGAATGTTAACCAGCTACCTTGGCTCCCTTTACCTTCCAGTACCCTGTCCCATGGGATTTCCACTAGCAATTGCTTGAAAAGGCCAAAGTTTGCCCTCCTGAAGTCCAGGGATTGTGATTCTGTTAGGTGTTCTGTTCCTGATATATATCAGATCCTGAACTCCACCATCTCATGGTGACTGGAACCAAGGCTGCCCTGAACCTTCACTGCTTCCACCAGACCTTCCTTGTTTGTACTCACTAACAAGATCCAGCAGAGCTCCTCTCCTAGTGGGCTCCTCCAGCATTTGCATCAGGATGTTGTCACCAATGCACTGGAGGAACCTCCTGGACTGTGGCTGGCTGGCTGAGTAGGTCTTCCAGCAAATACTAGGGTTGTTAAAATCTTCCATGTGAACCATGTTCTATAGCTGTGAGGCTGTTGTAAGCTGACTGTACAAGGCCTTATCGACTTCCTTATCCTGATCTGGTGGCCTGTAACAGACACCCACGACAGTGTCACCCATGCCAGCCTGCTCCTTAATCTGCACCCACAAACTCTCACCTCTCTCCTCATCCACACCTGGACAGAACTCAATACTTTCCTGTTGATCTCTCACATAAAGAGCTACTCCAGCACTCACCTTGCTGACCTGCCTCTCCTACATAGGACACAGCTGTCCATGACATGGTTGGGAAGTCCTGAGAAGGTGATACCAAGGGAGAAAGTGCTCTGGACTATAGAAGAAATTTTGCCAATTGAAGATTCTTCTCCCCCATGTTTTTCCCTGGAGGAGAGGAATTTTGCCCTCTCCAACCTCCTAAGTATTCCTTCAGGTAATCTTAACATTTAAATAGCGCTGTCACGTAAGTGTGAGATGATGTAATGTAAGTGCTAGCGCAATCCCAAATTTTTATCTTGATAGAGTCTAATCTGAAAGATTTAGACTGTGTTGAAAATATTCCTCCTGCTCTCATGCAGGAGTGTTTGCTCCGGTTCCCTAGCCATAACCTAAACTTGGCTTCAAAGGAAGCAGCTGACTGACCTTCTGTGTAGTTCCTATAGGAGACTGCCAATTTACCCTGAAGACGCTGAAAAAATAGTGACAATTAGCTTGGTGTGACAGGTTTAACATTCACTTATCGAGCACAGCAATTTATTTTTGCAGTGTTGCAAAATGGCTTGTGCCCAGACCATTTCACTTGGAGGAACAAGCGCTGCCACAGCCAGAAGGCACAAAATGTGCAGCAATAATCCTTAAGGCAACACGCTGTAATTTGCCTTCTTCTGTTTAATGCCATGTCAAACAGAAGGATTTCTACACATTTCAGATGGTGACCGTGTTGCCTTCCCTTGGTTTCAGTTTAAAGAAAAATTGATTTACTTCAGAGAGCAGTGATAGATGAAGGATATGACATGCACTGAGCATGCCTAGTTCCTTGCTCATGCCAAAAAATTCCCAGAAGGATAAATCTCGTTTCCTGCCTTACTTCACAGAATTTAACTTTTTAAACAAGTCATGTTCTGTGGTTTGGATTCTGTGTTTATATCAGGGTTTGTTTCCAGGCTCACGGACAATAGTAGTACATGGGTCTGAAAAATCTGAACATTTTCATGTGGACAGAAATCTTGGTGTTTTAATCTCACTTTCACTCTTATTATTCGCATTAATCCTTATAAACCAGTCCTTTTAGATAAGTTGCAGTAAAAGTTGATATTTTCCAGGTATAAGCTGGAAAATATGTGAACTTGAGCTCTCATTTAACTTATTTCCATGATTTCAGGCTGTACTTATATATTCATACTGCAGGCTTTATTTATTTTAGAAAATATGGAGCTGGAAATTAAGATTTAATTTTAAAAATATGTTCTGTGTTTAAACTGACTTGTGCATTTTATACATACATGCACACACATGCATACATAAACTCTTTGTGATCTACTGATTATAGCTGGATTCAAGTTGAATTGGAAGCAGAACACAAAATACGCTGAACCTGTTGGTCTGACTAAGGTTATAAGAATAGGTATTTTTTTCTAAATTTCCCTAGTATCCTTAAAAAAAAAAAAGAAAGAAAAAAGAAAAGCTACAACTATGTGATTTGATTGTGTCTTTCAAGAACATGCAGTGTTTACAAATATCTCAAATGTCCAAATTTGAGAAGGTTTGTGGTTATAATATACACATGTAAAGTCTCACATAAACACACAGAGAGACAAAGGGAAACCAAACTAGGATCAGACTTGAGACTTATTGTGTCTTGCTAGATTTGAAATTCTAATAATGCCCCAAATTATGTCCTTGACAAGTACCTAAAACTTTATTCAAACATGCAAGAGCAGTGCTGCTTAAGGGAAAAGTGACGTTCTGAAAATAGACCAGGAAAATAAAAATACAAACCAAAAAGCAATTAAAATGTTTTTGTGCTGTGGAATATCCTCTAAGCTTGATGGAAAGCTAGTAAATTAGCTATCTTCTGGTGGACTTGGGTTTGTCTGTTGCATTTACTTAGCCCACATCCTTTTCAACCCTTAGCTAGCTATACACTGCAGTTTTACCTACTTACATTCTGGGGTTTAGTGTATTATAAACATTAATAATTCCTACCTACTTAATGCATACTTCAGTAAACTTAACATACATAGTAGTCATTCCCAGAGAGATAGGTAGTTGTAAAGAAATAGGCATGTGTCTGTGTATTGGAATACAACGTGAATGTATGTGTATGTAGGCATGTATATGATATATGCCAATTAAAAAAATCATCAGAAATCATTATATTTTAGGTTCTATTAAAATAAAAAATTAATGAGCAGTAGAAGAGTTTCCTTTGGTTATTGGCTAAAGATTAAGCAGAACAGCTGGTGTTTGTCCAAAGTGGTGGTTCTATGTGCTGCTCTTTTCCTTCTACTGAATGATCTTATCACTAACTATTCTTTAAGCAGCAGTGTAAATATTGTCAGGACAGTATGTCTTTTTTTTCCTCCTTAGTGTAGGACTACACTTGCAAATTTTAGGAAATAGTAGTAAAATGAAGAATACATGCTGAATTACCTCGGTAGGATTCCTTTATTTTTAAACTTTACCAGTATCTAGAAGACAAGTTTTGCAGAGTCCAAACTCGTTTCTCGGTGCCCAAAATATATAGTACGTGTCAATGTCTATTTTACTGCTAGTACTCTGAAATATGTCCATAAACCTCAGTTCTTCTGCTTTCCCTGCAAGGAATTTACCTTTATGTAGGAACTTAAAAAGCAGTTCAAAGAGGAATTCTTTCAAAGTGAGATTCCTTCAAAGAGGGTTCCTTCAAACTAATGCAGACATCACTCATTCTTTGGACCAAGGAGGAGTAAGAAAAACAGCTGCTTCCACAGTATTGCTGAGGAGGAGGAGTGAAGGAAAAGCGAATCGAGGAGACTGACATGCTATACTCTTGCACCATGTGGTGCCATGTGGTTCCTGTTACACAAGACCAAGATATGTGCACCTTGGATGTAATCCATATATGAATCAGGAGGCTACTCAGCTGCTGCTACAGTACATAAGGTCATATGAACAAGCATATCATGTCTAACACTGGCTTCAAGGGACATGTAAAGAGTAGAAAAAGCAACTCTCTTAACTTCCAACCATTTTTTAGGGTGCTTCCTCAGCTTGATATGATTTATTAAGTTTATAATACTTAATGAATTGAGTTTCCACAATATTGCCCCATCTCCCCTTGAACATATGTAAATTTTTGCAAATATGCCACCCTTTGTAAGACATTTCATAGGTCCACTAGCTTGTGGACATAAAGATCAAGCTTTTCTTAAAACTTGTTCTTTCTGCTTCATTCTTACTTGGATATCATGACACACTCTCACAGGATGTAGCACAAACTTCTGCTTTTTTTCTTCTTGGGATCTTCATGGCATACGCTTACAAGAGGTAGTGCTTAGGTCAGAGCACTAGTAATGAATTTCCAGCCATGCGTGGTGATCATGTTCTTGTTTTAATGATCAAAATGATTGCATCATCTTGTGTTCCAAAGCCTAAGTAAGAAAGGTTGTATCTGAATTTGAGGCATTGTGCTATTGTGACACTAAGACAAGCTCAGGCTGCTGAACCTCTGCAGGCTTGGGATGCTTCCTGCCACGTTGTAGATCCCTTTGCCATCTGAATGTAAACATGCTATCCCATTCAGATGACCTGTATGCTTCTTGGGGTGTGGACAACCTCATGTGCATTTAGCACCCAGCACACAGACACGAGAACTTGTCAGGGTAACCATGGTACTTGTAAATAAATAAAAAGAATATTAATCATTATTACTATACAGTCCCCTCTAAAATAAAACATTCTCTATAAAAGGGTAGATTCCCGGTAATTACTCTCCTGGGACCTCGTCTTCCCCCTCATGACTGTCTGGAGAACATTGTCTACATGATCATATCACTAAGTTCTCAACCTGGTACCTCTTGCTGTCTTTCTCTCTTGTTGCCTTAGCTGCTTTTGTAGCCAAATATAAATAAACCCATCTTATTTGCTTTGTTCCCATTGTCGTTGTGTTCTATTTGTGCTATAACTGAATTCTCAAGTTACTGTTCTTTTTTACTGCCAAACTTATCAATATTTTACTGCCAAAAATATTGATAAGTGCTTTTCTAGTATCTTAAATTTACTAAATAACACCCCTAAATGTTTAATTGAGTTCTTAGAATAGTTTTATGTTTAGTTACCCTTGATGCACCAGTTTCCTAAATGTTCTCTTCTGACTCATGTCCTAGCGAGTGTGAGTCTTTTTGCAGTGTTTACCTGAGAAACAGGTATCTCCTGAAGAGCTGCCTGGTTTTATGTGAATACCTTTATTTGCATGCCCAGCTGATGTAGTGAAGAAGGTTTTTGAAGTATGTTTCTCAGATAAACTTAGGGATTACACCCCAGGAATGCACCATGGGGCAGATAAACTATCATGAGAAAAGGAATATTTCAGGTGCTTGTGCAATTTTACTCTTATTTTTAACTAGACCAAGATTATCTTTACAGCTTCATCTGCAGGAATTTATCAG
Organism: Phoeniculus purpureus; assembly: GCA_028565055.1. Classification (NCBI taxonomy): domain Eukaryota; kingdom Metazoa; phylum Chordata; class Aves; order Bucerotiformes; family Phoeniculidae; genus Phoeniculus; species Phoeniculus purpureus. The sequence continues at coordinate 62,765,459 of JAOXOE010000256.1, read as the reverse complement.
TCTTCTTATAACCTTCCTCCCTATGTACTCAGTTGCTGCCTGCAAAACACTTACTCACTTCATGGTGCTTATCACTGAGGTGTACTCTTCTCTAGCTGCAGGCTTATGAATCTTTTCTTCAAAGCTATAAGGAACATCTTAAGCTTCACCAAAAGAGTGGAACCTGCTCAAACATACAAATCTACAAATCTTGTTACAATAAGAGCACTAGTGTAGGGAAAGATATTTTACATATTAAAAATGTGGGGGACTGACCTGCTGGAGACCAGTGTAGGAGAAAGGGACCTGGGGGTCCTGGTGGACAGCAGGATGACCATGAGCCAGCAATGGGCCCTTGTGGCTAAGAAGGAGTGGATTAGAAGGGGAGTGGTTGGTAGTTGGAGAGGGGTTCTCCTTCCCCTCTACTCTGCCTTGGTAAGACTGCATCTGGAATATTGTGTCCAGTTCTGGCCCCCTCATTTCAAGAAGGACACAGAACTGCTGAGAGAGTCCAGCACAGAGCCACAAAGATGATGAAGGGAGTGGAACATCTCTCTTACGAGGAGAGGCTGAGGGAGCTGGGTCTCTTTAGCTCGGAAAAAAGGAGACTGAGGGGTGACTCTATTAATATTTATAAATATAGAAAGGCTGTGTGTCAGGAGGTTGGAGCCAGGATCTTCTCAGTGTCATCCAATGACAGGACAAGGGGCAACAGGTGTCAGCTGGAACATAGGAGGTTCCACATCAATACGAGAAGAAACTTTTTCCCAGTGAGCGTGACAGAGCTCTGGAAGGGGCTGCCCAGGGAGGTTGTGGAGTCTCCTTCTCTGAAGACATTTAAAAACCTGCTTGGACATGTTCCTGTGTGACTTGATCCTGCTGTGGTAGGGGGATTGGACTAGATGATCTTTTGAGGTCACTTCCAATTCCTAATGTTCTGTGATTCTCTGTGATTCTGTGATCTCTTGATTAGTAAGAGAAAATATAGCTGTGAAGAGAGCTTTATCTGCATAACTTGAACTACAGAAGTGATGATCTAGGAACCATTGCCATGTGATGATTTGTTCTCTCACCATTCACACCTTTGTGAATGTTTAAAAGTAGGAAATCCTTTTTGTAAGTGACCATACTCAAAACCTTTTCTCCAGTTCCTCTCATATATCCTGGTTTTCTTTCAGTAGTGGGAGGTCTCTGCAGAACTTCAAGAAACTAGTACTTCTCTGAAAGAAGACAATAACAGGAGTGAGTTCAACCTCTAAATATGTGTGATACTATAACTCTGTTCAGTGGTGAAGCTTTTAATCATTGCTAGAATTTTTTTTGTCCATATAGTGGAAACTAGCTTGCTGAAATGTCCCTCAAGTGTTTCTTCCATCTCAATATTATTTAAAACCCAATGGCCATTTTTGGAAAATAAGATAGAAATTTAGTATAATCTAATTGGTATTAGACTTATCTTGACTATGACATAAGTTATTCTCAGTATATTCAGACTTTATTTCCAAAATACATTACTACATCAAGGATATTTGTACTAAATGATGGCACTGCTATCAGTTGAAGTTTAGTATTATCGCACCAAAATTGCCTGAGAAACAGATTCCCTATTCTTTTACTAAATGATAAGCTTTTCCTTCTGGATGATATTCAGCAATAGCTGAATTCTGTTAAGTGCTCAATGGGATGTCTTGTTGCTGCTCCTGTGAGTAGAAGGTTTAGAACAGATCTAATCCAAACTCCTCCTATAATCAGGACCATGCTGAGTGAACAGTTTGGCTGTTGAACCAAATAATTCCTCTTTTCTGACAGAGAAAAGAGGATGGAAATGAGTTATCTCTGCCTAAGCTGTTACAAATTTTACTGTGGTGTATGCAGTTCATACTCGGTTTCTTCTGTCTGGTGGATTTCATGCACAATTTTGCCAATCATAGCATTATTTTTACTGATGAAAAACGTGTTATTTCAAAGAATTCCCAACCAGTTCCACCTGCTGTACACCATTTAGTGTACTATTGACTGATTTTTACTTGTTTTGCTTGGATAATCTGACTCACTTAAAACAAAAGAATCTTGACCAGACCACGTGAGTGATAACAGCAGCGTATCATTTACTGGCTGCTGCCAGTAGGAGGAGAGGCTGGATAGAAACAGAGTTCTACAAAAGGAAAGATAGGTGAAGCTCCAAAAAAAGGCACTGACTGTGATGAGGTCATACAACTAAAGATTTTAGTACTTGCTGTTCTAGACACATTCCTGACAAAAAGCTGTAAGATTGGTCAAGCATGATTTCCCTTGATATATATATGTGTGTGTATATATATATATATATATACACACATATATAAGCTGTTCACTCCCAATAACTGTCTTCTTTTCCAGATGGTTAAAGGTGACATCCAAAAGAATTTGTTCCGTCATCCTTCAAGGAATGGAGATGAGACTAACTGGCCTGTAGTTTCCTGGGTCATCTTTCTGGACCTCCTTGAAGAGTGGAGTGACATTGGCCTTCCTCTAGTCCTTGGACACCTGTTCTCTATGGCCTTTCAAAGATAATGGAAAGTGGCCTGAAAATAACATTCACCTGGTCTCTCAGCACTTGTTGGTGCATCCTGTTGTGCCCATGGATGTATGGACACTAAAGTGTTTGGCCAAGCACTTTCTGACCCTTCCACCAAGGAAAGCCTTCCTCTCTTATCATTGGCTTCTACTACAGAGTATGTTGTGTATTTTTAATAATCTAGCTGGTTTGGATTGGTCACCCTAATAAGAGGAAAAACAACATGCTTTTTCATTATGTTCTTCCATTTCCACTTTTCCCATTACAGGGATCACTTCATCCCACTGGGAGCAATGAATTTCATAATTCAGTTCATTAAGATGCATTAACTAATTGTCTCCATTCTCTTGAAATTAATTAAACTAAATTAAGTCAATTATACTTTTCATTTGCTGCCTCTTCTTTTACCTAATCTAAATTGGAGAAAGTGAATCTTACCTGGAAAATAAAAATGAGAAAGCATTTCCTACAGAAGCCTTAATATCACAATTTAAAGTCAAAGTGATATAAAGGACTTTTAGTGTCATTTAACAATTATAAATATTGATTAGCTGCTATTTGTTGTGGTTTAATTTTATTGTTTGTTTGGTTGTTATTAGTTTGGGTTTTTTTGTCTCCAGAACATTGTGACATCATTCAAAGAAATGGACATTGATATCTAATTAATTTAGAAATTTTGATGTAAGACAGCCATGGTAAAAGGCTGTTGCAGACTAATGGAGTGTAGGGGCTGGAAAGGACATCTAATCCAGTCCCTCTGCCAGAGCAGAATCATCTAGAGAAAATTACAGAGGGAAATCTGTTATGAAATGGCAGATCATTTGAGCAACGCATTTTAGCAACTAAAATTTATTCCTGATGCCAAATAATTGCTGGATTCCTCTTGAAATGGGAAATAAACAATTTTCATACAATCATGGAATTTAAATGTCTTTGGCATGGAGTAATGATTTAACCTTAGCCAACAAATAAGCATCATGCAGACGCTTGCTTACTCTTTCCCCCTCCCAGTGGGCTAGGGAGGACACTCAGAGAAAATGGTAAAACGTGTAGGTTTAGCTAAGAACAGTTTAATACCTAAACTAAACTTAACAATAGCAATATAATAATACATAATAATAGCTACAATAAAAAAAACCTTAATAACAATTATGATTAATATAACAAAAAGATGGAGGTAGTACTATGCAGTTGTTTGCACCTACTGACCGATACCCAAGCAATGATCCATGCCCTGCACTCTACTCCCCAGTCAACATACTGAGCATGATGTTTTATGGTATGAAATACGCCTTTCACTAGTTCTGGCCAGCTGTCCTGTCCATGCTCCCTTCCAGCTTTTTATGCAACTGCTCACTGGCATGAAAATATCCTTAACTTAGGATGTGCTACTTAGCGACAATTAAAACATCAGTATGTTATCAACATTATTCTCACACTCCAAAACACAGCACCACACTAGCTACAAGGAAAAAAGCCAACTCTCCCAGCTGACAGAGACACACAGGCAGAGGCATCCTCCAATAGATCAGGTTGCCAGATCCCATCCAACCTGTACTTGAGTGTCTCCAGGGATGGAGCATCTACCATTTCTCTGGGCAACCTATGGCCCTCATTGTAACAATTTGCTTTGTTCTATTCAGTCTAAATTTACTCTTTTTTTTAGTTTAAAATCATTCCACTTTCTCCTGTTGCAACAAGCCTCGCTAAAAAGAGAGTAGAAGGCTACATTAAGTTCTTTCCACAGCTGAACAAGCCAACTCACAGTCTTGTCATCTCAACAGGGGTTCTTCAGTCCTCTGATCATGTTTATGGTCCTTCTCTGGACCTGCTTCAAGAGTTTCAAGTTCTTCTTGTATAATAGAACTCAAGAACTAGATGCAATACTACAGATTAGGACTCACTAGAGTGGAGTAGAGGAGCAGCATCACCTCCCTCTACGTGATGGTGATGCTTCTTTTGATACATCCCAGGATGCAGTTGTCTTTCTGAGCTGATAGAGCACATTGCCAGCTCATTTTGAACTTCTCATCAACCAAAGACCCCAAGACTTTCTTCTAAGGGCTACTCTCAGTCCTGTTACTTAAACTCCTTCTAAATAGTCTATATGAAATAGTAGTCTGTATGAAATGTTCGGATTTGATTAGTTACTGGGAAATAATAAAATTAATGTTTTAAACTAATGGTTTTCCTTTTTTTTTTAATTTTTACCTTATTCTTTTTTTAGTTTTTTGTATTCTGCTGCTACACTGATGTCTGAAAAATAAATTGGGTAAAAATAGAATGCCTCCAGAATCACAGAAACACAGAACATTAGGGATTGGAAGGGACCCCGAAAAATCATCCAGTCCAATCCTCTGCCACAGCAGGATCAGCTAGATCAAGTTGCACAGGAACATGTCCAGGAGATTTTTAAACATCTCCACAGAAGGAGACTCCACAACCCCTGCAGGCAACCTATTGCAGTGCTCCTGAAGTGCCTCTCCAGTTAAAAACAAAATATTTCTTTATAAACCGCTGAAGATCTCGGTAGAGTAAAACATTTTCTTCAAATAATTTTTCCCCTCTCTGTTAACTCCAGTTGTGCACCCAAACATTAAAAATGAGAAACTTCAGGTTGAGTTACTTCAGTGCTTGTGTTGGATTAGTCTAACTGGTGACCACAGATGACCTGTGAAATCCCTGTATGGATATTCTCCCTTGGTACAAATATGAATCAAGAGAAGATCAAAGATATGAAGCAATATGAAGATAAGAAACAGTTTATGTGCATCATTTTACTAAAATGCTGTAATTTCCAGCCCAGAGCAATTTGAGATATCTGACATCTAATCTGTTCATGGCACAGTTTGAGGATTTCACAGAGATTAAAAGTTTTCTGCCTTAATATACCTCAGCCATATCTTCATTCCCTACAAAATGGAAACTCAGCCTTCTCTGTCTTGAAGTCGTACCTTTTGGGTGAGGCATAAAAGTCTCCCAATGAAGCATTTATCATTCCTTTCACCCTCCATGCTTGGAATCTGATGTGATAATGGACTTATAAAAAATGTTACTCTCAGTGAATAGGTGGCATGTGGAAAGGGGTCCAGTATACTGATTTAGAAACATCTCTCTTCTCTTTCACACTATCATGTTGCACCGGCTTTCATTTTTCTCCTGTCAAAGAACTCCTTTCTCCAGATGGCAAATACTTGACTTCAATTCTTCTGCAAGTCACTTGTCACAAGAAGTGACAAGACAAGAAGTGCTAATCTATGATATATATATCTGTCTATCTATCTATCTAACTATCTCTCTCCATCTATTTCTTAGCCTTCAAAGAAGGTGACAGTCTTAAATGACTATCTTCTTTTCAATAGATTTCTAGACCCAGGAAGCTGCAAAAAGCATTAACTTGTCAACACAGCAAAGCAAAGACTGCATTTCACTTTTTTTATCAGATGTTACTACATTAAACACTAATTCAAAGACTTCTACATCTTAATTTAAGGAACTGAGAATTGCTTATGGAGTCAGAAAGTATTTACCAAGATTTTCAGGTTTCTTTTCTGCTTATAAGGAAGGGTCTGGAGAACAAGCCTTATGAGGAGCAACTGAGTTTGCTGGAGCTATTTAGTCTGAGGTAAGGGAGGCTGAGGAGAGAACTTATTGCTGTCTACAACTACCTGAAAGGAGGTGGTAGAGAGGTGGATGTAAGTCTCTTCTAACAATTGGTAGCAATATAAGAGGACTGATGGATTGGAACTCTAGGAGTTAAAAACCCAGAAGTTTTGCTTTGCTGAGATGTGCTGTGAGACTTAGTTTTGCTTTACTGGGAAGATGTGTTTTGAGACTTGCTGAGAGGAATGTGGGGGATAGTAAAAAAAAATCATGCCTTGGATGCAGGGGAGAAGGGATGAGAAAGGTTTTCAGCTTTGAGGTAGCTGTATGCAGACGCATACAGAAAAGAAGGAGAGAATGTCACAGAGTCGCAGAACATTTGGGATTGGAAGGGGCCTCAAAAGATCATCTAGTCCATTAATCTTAAAGCAGTGGAGCCAGATGGATAAGAAGGACCAATCAGCAGAATATTCACTATCTTTGAGGGTACTTTCTCAGCCTTGTGACTAACGGCCTGTAACAGCTCAGCGTTCATGCCAAAGGTAACAGGTTAATGAGTTTACTGCAAAAAAGGTCTTGTCAGTCAAAAGACCGTACCTGGGAACCCTGAGACCAACTACACAGACATAAACAGGAGGAGTCAAAGGAGGGGGTCGTGATAATAATTACCTGTAATGTCCCCTCCTGTTTATTCACATGTATGAAAAGACTGTACATAACCTGATGAAATTCATGCTTCGGTGCACAAGATTTGGAGGACTTTACCTCCGTGTGCCCAGCGCTGCAATAAAGCATGCCTGCTCTTAATTCTCCATGAGTTGGAGTTTGTTTTCTGCATATCAATAGGACAAGAGGAAGCGGCCTCAAGCTGGGTCAGGGGGAATTTAGGGTAGACATTAGGAAAAGTTCTTTTATTGAAAGGGTCCTCAGGCACTGGAATAGACTGCCCAGGCATGTGGTTAAATCATCATCCTTGGATGTGCATAAAAGCTGCATAGGATCTCAGGGACATGACTTAGCAGCAGGCTTGGGACAGTTAGGTTAATATTTGGACATGATCTTGAGGGCGTTTTCCAACCTAAATGATTCCGTGAGCCTAAGATTCTATGACGTTACCCACAAGTCAGAATATGCCTCTGTAACCTTTGCAATTGATCAGGAAAAGGAATGACTCAGGTTCATAGATTCACTCAGGTTGAATTAATCAGTTCACCTGTTGTTAATCAGAGTCTGACCAATTCCAAGAGGTAATAAAGCAGATCTTTTTGATATATTCCTGTATCTTACCTCTTCAAACATATCACACTACTCTTCTGTATGTGAGTTACCCTGCCCTGAAATGCTTCAGAGTTTATTCAGCTTTTCCTAAAGCCAGGAATAACACTGATGAGTCTCACTATTGATTGTAACTGGCATCTCCCTATGCTGGAAAAAGTGCACTAAAATTAGAGGATGGTGAGACCAACTTGTGTTTATTAAAGTACAATAACCTACAGTAGGAGGGTTACTAGCTGGGGTGTCAAGATAAGGTGTGTCAAGATGAAAAACGATGATCACCCTGATCCCAAAATATTGGTTTGGATAGGAAATGTAGCGTTGTGTGATAGTGTGCATAGAAACCTGCTCAAAGCCAGGAACTATGTGTGGAAAAATAATTGCTCCCAGCTGGATTTGCTTCTGCATCTGAGCACCATTCTGACTGTAATTTTAATTTTACTTTACACCAGAGGACGAGAATAATCTCACATTCAGGTAGAAGGTCCCCCGTAGGTGCACTCTGTGCTAGAGCACTCTGCAATATATGTTCTGTTTATAAAATACATCTCTTAAACAGCACACAAGCTTACCATGGATGTTGTTTTTAAAAGCAAGTAGCAAACAATTTATAGTCCCACAAGATCTCTGACTCTTTCCAGATCATACTATTTCTTCCTCCTCCTTAAGCAACTATGAGTTCAACAGCTTATACTGTCTTTAAATAGGACAAAGGCGATTTCAAATCTCAGGAGTCTTATTCACTCTATGAACTTTCTCCTCTCTTCTCAGAGAAAATACATGTGTTAGAATGTCAACGAAATCAGAATGATGGCACAGGGGAAGAGTAACCCAATATTTAGCTTCAGTAAATAAATAAATAAATGAGACAATTGAGTGTTCTAAAAATCAAAAAAAAGGAGAAAAAAAGTCTGTGAAAGATGCCAATTCGGATTCTATGCAGGTAAGTAACTAAGAAGGGCGGTGATTTGTGGTAAGGTAAGGATATAAATCAAAGAACACTCAGAGATGTTGCTAAATTAGGGGGTTTGTGTAACTTTAAAAACAAAAAAGATAAATTACCCCTTCTAGTACCACTACATTCTGTCTTTCCTATAGTCTCCCTTTAAGTACTGGAATGCTGCTCTAAGGTCCCCCCAAAGCCTTTTCTTCTATAGGTTAAATAGTCGCAACTCTTGTCTTTCCTTATAGGGAAAGGGTTCCAGCCCCCTGACCATCTTCAAGGCCCTCCTGTGGATCTATTCAAGCAAGTCTTTCTTATGCTAGATCCAGCGCTGAACACGGCACTCCTGGTGGGATCTCAAGAGAGCTGAATAAAGGGCCAGAACCTCCTCCTCAACCTGCTGTCCACACTTCCATCAAAAGTCTAACCCCAGAGGGTTAGTACATCGTACTGTACTAAGTCAATTAGTCAAAATGATCTTGCACTTACCAAAATGTGTTCCAAGCAACCTAAACGTATGCATTGGTAAAGGTAGCTAAGTAAAAGTCAGGTAAAACATTGATTGCTTTTCTCAGTAGTTTATTCTAATAGCAAGTTCCCCAGTGTTTAAAAACAAGGAGAAGAGATCTGTCTTAAAATATTTCTCAATACTCTTGCGAATTTTCAAATCAGCTTCCTGCTGTGGTTCTTGTTTTGCCTTTCTCCATTTAAGTATAAAACACTCAATCCCTGGTGTACCAATTTGCAACTACCTGCTGGAGGAAGCTGCAGAGTGCCTGAGGGTTGCAGTTCACTAATGACCCACATCAGAGGATCTCTTGGACCTCTTCAGTGTTTCACTTCAGCCTGTGGTGTCTGTGATTTCTTTGCATAGAAGCCAAGGCATGGTGGAGGGGGAGCAGAATTGAGAAGAGGAAAGCAAGGAAGAGAATCTGGATGCTGCTAGTATATATTCCTATTCAGGAAGTGAAAATGTTCACAGCTAAAGTCTTTATCATGTTTTTGTCCTGAGTGGCTGTTAAAAACAGTGGACATTGATTTGTTGCTTGATTTTTCAGTTGTTCCACCTTTTTGTACATCTCCTTATCTGAAAAGTCTGTACTGATACAGATTGCAGGACTTGATTTTTGCTTTAGCTTTTTTTTCTAGCTCCATGTTAATAAAGTTATCAGGTCAGAAATGTAATGAGTGTTAGTAACAAGAGTACAGACAATAGTGATGTCGTTCTAAATCTTAATCATTATGTTCATGAATTTCCACTGTTTGATAATATTTCCGCTGGATCTGTCATTGTGTTACACACTTCTGCAGTTTGTCAAAGATGTGAACTACCTAGGACAGGACCTGAGGACTTTTGAAATTAAAAAAATATGTAAGAAAGCCTTCTTGGACAACCATACTCTTTTAGTTAGCTAAAAAAAAGTCAGCAACGAAATTAAATCCCTCAAGGAACTCTAAAGGTAAAAAACAAGTTAAAAGTAAATGTCATGCCAGTATAAACATTGTGCATACACTTCTGTGTCATGTACAGTACTGTGCACGACACCATCCAGCTTGTACAACTAAGTGTATGTACGTTACAGTACCTAGACCATAGATTTTGTCCTTTCTCCAGCAGGTATATTCCTGAGTGTACTTTTTCCACTGCTGTGTAAGGACACCCCGGTTTATCCTTCATAATGCTGAGTTGTTACAATCTGGAACTAATAATAGACTTTTTCATCCTACTGACTAAGTTACTTGTCAAGATGACCAGCAGTGTTTAAACTTGCTCAGGGTTTCCCATAGGTGAACAGATGGTGTAAATCCATCCTGAGATGCAGAGTCTGCATCCAGACCTCTGTCTCAGGTTAGGGCATATTAGTTTATGCTGAAGGAGAACATACAGCTAGTAAGGACACACTATGCCAGACACTATACAAGCATAACAAATCAAGAATTTTGTCCAGGGTGCTTAAGTTTAAAATTAGAGACAGTGAGTGGATAAGACAGATGGAGAGGAAACACAAAAATAGCAGTAAGAGAGCTGTAGCCAGCCAGTGTAATAAACAGTGGTCACACCAGCTGGCTAATCACTGACAAGTGGTTTCTATCATTGCCACAAAAACAAGATTGAAGGAAGGACTTAAAGTGGAAGTGAGGGTATTTTGTTTCCACACAGAAATGGGAATGTGAGAAGATGAGATTTTTTGTGCAAAGAAAGCAACTGACAAACAGAAGTCAGGATTCCAGTGAGCATGACAGTGGGAATCTGCATCCCGGATGCACATACGCAAGTGCAGATGAGCTGTGCGTTAACCTTGAAGGGTTTCAAAAGTGATGAAAGTTTACAAACTGAGAGCACTAGTCAGGAGGGTTTGCATGAGCCATCACTGAGGCGATAAACAGCAAAATGGTATGTAGAAATCTACCTGAAAATATTTTAGGTTGCTTAAAGGAGAAAAGTTTAAGCACAGTTAAGAAAGAGGAAGCAAGTGTCCTTCCCTGAAAAGGATGTGAAATTAGCTCTGAGTGGGACTCCAGCATATTGGAGTTCTCAAGGAATACCATGTCTACCTTTTCACCTCAGTATTAAAAATCAGAAAGCTGTTTTCTATTGCAGAACGTGGACCTCTGTGGAACTTTGATGTACACCATCCCTAGAGTGTGTGGGGACTCCTGAAATCCACAGTGCCTTGCCCAGGCAGCACAGACAGACAGTTCTGTCACCAGGAAAACATGACTGACTGATTCTGTCTATCAACATCCCAAAAGTGTCTATGGTTGAGAATGTATTTGGAGCAGGTTTGCTATTTAAGAATGTAGCTCTTCAGTTTTGGTACTTTATACTGGCCTCTGAATCTTGTCTCTCTATCTTTGTGTCTCTCTCTTTCACAGATGGCTTCAACAGCTTGAGCTCTCCTCTTTGCAGATGATGCCAGATGCTCCCTTTCTGACAGGCAGTTTCAGGTCTCTCTCACCCACATAGACACTAACAGGTGGTACCAGATGTCCCCTCAACTTCAGGCCTCATCCAAATGAGTGCCAAATAAACACACACAAGCAAAACAATCCAGGTACTAAACAGTGCAATCGCTTTTACTAAGCAATGCTGTCTGCATGTACTAAACAAATGAAGCCAGGTATGTTTTCATGAGTCAGGACTTGCTGGAGGAACTTAACCTCTCAGTGGCTCCTCCAATGTTGGTGGTCCCAGAAAATCTCGAGGGCAAGAGTTGCTGACAAACAAAAGGATGTAATTGCCCATTAAAGATACTATAGTCTGATTTAAGAACTCTTCCTGGTGGAGGCCAGGTACTGTATTCTTACCAAAAGCTGCGATAAGGACTTACAGAAAGCCCTGATGCTGAAGAATGAAGCTCCATATGCTTTGCACAGATTTCAAGGAAAAATAGCACAAAAGGCAGTGCTTTTAGGACTGATTGTGGTTTCAGTGACTGCTGACAGAGTGAGTGGTACTTTAAGGAGAGCCTACCCACACAATTAACACACCTCTACGTGATGAAGTATCAATGTTACCCTATAAGTCCCCTAAGTTTGGGATGGGGGGTACTGACAGCTCATAGCTCACAAGACACTGTAAGAATAGATTGGGTTCTGCCTCTGTTCTCCCCGTAGAAGGGGCATCTTTAGATAAGATTTGTGAACTGTCACACTGAGTGTTTACCTGGGAAATTAAGCTTGTATTTGTGATCTCATTTTTGTTTGTAGAAACTACAGCTAATCCAGCAGTTTATGAATTTATCGTGGGGAATCTAAAAGAATCTGTATATATTGCTTATAAATAAACTGTGATGTTCATGTACCTAACCTGCTTCTTACAGGCAGTTGGACTTACAGCAAATAGACAGTGAATCTGATGTCAGGCTTATAGGCTTCTTAAAAGTTTTTGGACTTACAGCAAACAGGCTGGTTTTGAATCTGGTTTGGTTTATTTCATCCTTACCCTTCACATGCCTTGGTATGCTACTTAAAGCAGCCAGGCTGCTTGTGCCTCTGGTGTCAGGCTTATAGTTACCTAAACCGCAACAAATGTCTAATTAATATTTACCCTGAAATGGCTTTGCACCTATTTCTTCCACCTTCTAAATCAACTGTAAATAGATCATATTTACGGACCATAGATCAGTGCTTTTGGGTTGGTATATAACAAGAAATCAGCTTTGGTGATGTTAATCAGTTGTAAAGTGAAGAAATGGGAGAGGAATGTTGCTTGTATTAACTAATCTATAGAGATTCAAAGTAAAACTCTGCAGTATGTCCTAAATTGAGTTTGCTTGCAAGACAGAGATGTAAGGAGAGAAAGCCAAAGCATCTTAAGTTTTCTAGCTTTTTCAACTTAGTTCCAAAACCAGATGATTTATGTGGGTGTGGGTGTAAAATGTTGAACACGTTAAAGAAGAAGAATATGGACTTTGACAAGAAAGGGTCAGAAAGGACCTTGCTTCTTCTACTCTTGACAGCTCTTGGAGCTCTCCCAGTGAAGTCCTGCTGTTCCTAGGGAAGTACCCTCCTTAAAGCAGGAGTAAGTAGAATGTGACATCTTAGGATCCCTCCCACACATTCACACCCTCTTGCCCCATGCACTTTCTTACGTGAGGACTTGCAGAGAGGAGTTGGGTTTGCCATATAGTTTTTATAGGATTGGGAAGAGCAGCTTCAAACACATCTGTGCCCTGCTCATACCGAAGTACCAAAAGCCTTCAGCATGTACAAGGACATTTGTGTTTCATTTTCAAATCAAGCTAAAATGTGTTAATTAATGAGAAGCTAAGACTGGGCCAAGCAGGGAAAAGCTCTCCAAAGACTTGATACAAAACTCTGAACGCACACAACAACACCGCATTATAATGGGAGCTAGTTTAAGTTCTTTTGTTGTCCAATACAGAGTTAAAATCGCTTTTCCATGCAACAACTGAATGAAAAATAGTATGTGATAATATAGCTCAAGCAGCATGTGTAAAAAGGAGATAGAATAAAGAAAAAATATTTGTCCAAAAATAATTCCTTCTCTTTAGAATTCTGTTTTGCCAAAAAAAGAACAATCTTTTTTATTTAGTGTTATCAGTATTTTTTTTTTTCTAATAAGGAATGACTTTTCAGAAAACACGTTTGTAGTTAGGACTGCTGTGCTGGCACATGGTTATTGGAATAACTGATTTTTCAGCTCAATGAACAAAAGTATGTATTCTGAAAGGTTTTCGGAAAGACTCTTTTTTGGATCACTTGAAAAGAATGAACATTTATTTCACTTAAAGAAAACCAAAGTTCTGCATTGAAAAGAGAATTCAAGTCCATCTGTCACCCGTAACAAGAAAATGAATGAACTTTCCATATTGTCTTCACTTGCTTTAAACCCTAGACAACTCAGTGGAAATTCGTTTGAGTTTCCTCGTCTTTTTAGCAGGTTTCTACAAAACTAGTTTTAAAGTTAATTGTTATTCAGTGTGTCAGCAGCTGACATGCTGGTCAGGTTCAGGACTAATTAGCTTAATTATCAAAGGGCTAATGAACTGAAACAAAAGCAGGGAGTTCTTAGCTGGACTAGTCACTTATGGATTTATCAGGAGAAAAAACAAGGAACTGGACTTCTCAGGAACACCCTCACTTTTAAAAAGAAAGACCTGAGGGGTGACCTCCTTAATGTTGATGAATACATGAAGGGTGGGTAGGTAGATGGAGCCAGGCTTTTCTCAGTGTCAACTAATGATAGGACAAGGGACAATGGGTGTGAGCTGGAACATAGGACATTCCACATAAATACGAGAAAGAACTTCTTCCCAGTAAGAGTAAGGGAGCACTGGTAGGGGCTGCCCAGAGGGGTTGTGGAGTCTCCTTCTCTGGAGACGTTTCAAACTCACCTGGATGTGTTCCTATGCTACTGGATCTAGGTAATACTGCTGTGGCAGGGACATTAGACTGGATTATCTTTTGAGATCCTTTCCAATCCCAAATGTTCTGTGATTATGTGACCCCAGTTCCTGCTTGTTATGAGTTGCCTTTTGCCCTCTGGGCCCTAACAGAAAACAATGGCTTTGGGAACCAACCAGATATCCCTTTCCATGGCATATAAAAGGTTCAGACAGCAGACTTCCTCTGTTTTCACGTTTTTGCTGGCTCCAGTAGAGTAGGTTCATTTTCCTTGTCCGTACAGGGAAAGATGCATCTCCTGCTCAGGAACTGGGTGACAAGATAACCTGTCTTCTTTCCCCCATAACTTCTGTTCTTGTTGTTTCTTTGTTGTTGTTTTTTTATTTGCTTTTACATTCTCTTTCTGTTCCTGCATGGTTGCCATTGGGTTTTGCCCTCTGCAGAACATGTGTAGGGGAAATCCTTCCCCCTTTTTTTTTTTTGATGTCCCACGGGTAGTGTAGGTCTGTGAAAACTGTTAAGTTTTCCTTTACCATTAATGTTCCACGTTGGTCCTCTTTTGGCTTTGGACTAACAGCACAGCTTTTGGCACTGCCTATTCTCACCATGTTCCAAAGCGAGGGCTTGTACATGTGATTCTATCCCTCATTCTCCAGAACTGGAGCTGCAGCACAAGTCTCTTCTCCCACCATTCCCAAACAAAACCAAGAGCTCCCAAAGGGGAAAAAAAACCCACCCAAGAAGCAAACTAAAAATCCTACAAATCTGCCCCAAAACCTCTGAAAGCAGGTTTCCCTGCCCATGACTCTTCATTTGCAGAGGCACCAATTGGCTGAGCCCAGGCAGTTTTCTGTTTCTAGTAGATCTACTTTCAGTGGTTCTACTAGAGTATTTATGAACCTGTATAGATTACTATGTGCCAGTAAAAAATTTAGTGGCACTTCAGCCGAAATCAGTGACAGTGGTATGAATTTTAGCGTGAGAGGGTGTGAAGGCTTTTTGACGGATAAGTCAAATAATAAAGTGTGAAAGTTGCTTACTCTGTTTTGACTTACTCACTGATTCAAAATAATACAGGGAATTGAAACCGAACAGCTACAAGGTGACCATTGATTAAATAGAAGGAAGGAATTAAAAGCTCAAGGAAGGATGTTCCCTTTAAGGAATACTGAATATGTGAATAATGAAGCATAATGAACAGATGGCAAAGACAAGTATCAACTTATATATATATATTTAAGAAAGCAGATCTGTAAAGAGTTTTTGAGGAAAAGTACCTCAGGAAAGTCAAACATGGGTCAGAGACAGGTGTCATCAGAAGATTTTCAGGTTCTTTGATCATGGGGAGGTTTACAGGGCACTGAACTTGCTCAGCTCTAAGGGAATTCAGCTCTATCAAAGCAAGAAAAGGATTCTAGCTCATGAACCAGTGGGGCCCATCAAGAAGGCTTTAAACTAGGCTCATAAGGTGAAGGAGAAGCAGCTGAGCACACTGGAGATGGATCTAGGGGCTATATACTGTTGCTGGAGGGGCTATGTACTGTTGTTGGAGGGGCAAGGCTGAAGCCTTTACTGAGCTGCATTGCATTAGTGAGTCATGTATTTGCCTATGGCAGAAGGGATTGGAACCACTGGATCTCTGAAGTCCCTTCCCAACCTAAATCATTCTGTGAACATGCAAAGTTCAACATATTGTGAATACTTTTTACTGCAACCTAAGCCTGTTAAGGATGCTTTTAGTGAAAGGACTGAATATGGCTTCTTTAAAATTCTCTCTCAAATGTCTGATATGTGTTTAGCCTTAAGGGTATCATTGCAGGTGCCTATGGATATTACACAGAATCATAGAACGTTAGAGATTGGAAGATCGTCCAGTCCAATCTCTCTGCCAGATCAGGATCATCTAGGTCAAGTTGTACAGGAACATGTCCAGGTGGGTTTTAAATATCTCTAGAGACGGAGACTCCACAACGTCCCTGGGTAGCCTGTTCCAGTGCTCCGTCACCCTCACTGTGAAGAAGTTCATTCTCATATTTATGTGGAAAATGTTCCAGCTTACACTCATTGGCCCTTGTCCCATCACTGAACACTGCTGAGCAGCACCTGGCTTCATCCTCCTGACACCTGCCCTTTCCATATTTATCAACATTAGTGGGGTCACCCCCTCAGTCTCCTTTTTTCCAAGCTAAAGAGCCTTTCCTTATCAGAAAGATGTTCCACTCCCTTCATCATCTTTGTGGCTCTGCGGTGGACCTTCTCAAGCAGTTCTGTGTCCTTGAACTCCATTCATTCAAGCTACTCTTTTTCCTGAAATTTTACTGGGAAAATTAAATAACCACTGAAAGGACAACATTGCCCTACCCTGCTTCTTAGGAGCATTGGAATTGGGTTATTCCAATGTCATTTCAATTCTTCTCTCTTTGTAAGAGAACTAGCCAAACAATTTCCTTAGAAAGTGAAGTCTTATTGCATTAATTTGTCTTTCCATATTACGTTGCTGTCAAAAGCTGAGGACATACAGAAGCCATAAAACATGGCAAACTTGGTTTTATTATGAAGCTTATCAATTGTGTTTGTGTGTTGTTTCCTAGTCTTCTTATATGAAACCTCTAAGAATTTTAGGGATGTGAGAGGCCTGCAGATTGCACACTTGTTTTTTTATTTCTTCTCAAGAGATTTCACTACTTCTTCCAACAAATTTAGTATAATCTTTGTGCAAACAAATCTTCTCTTTTGTCTTACTGTGCCTTATCTACCAAGCCCATTTCAAGAGTGTGGATATGAGCAGTGCAATGATATGCATTTTGAGGTAAGCTCAGGACAAGAATGTGCCTTACAATAACACATTGAAAACCAGTGCCACACTGATATTTCATATCCCAATTAGAAGATGGTTCATTATTTTTTCTTTAAACTCATGCACAGAAGGATTCTAAACGTGAAGACATCATTTTTAATTCAATGTTAGAAAATGGTACAAGAAACAAATAAGCAAACAAAGTTAAAATTACTTAATTCTAAGAATATGTGGATCAGTGAAGTTTTAAGATTTTTATTGATTTAAAACTATACTAACAGTTGTGATCCAATAAATCCTTTAATTTATACAGCAATCAGACAAATTGCATGTTATGAATACAAAAACAGGGCCATTTTATTTAAGAAAAAATCAAAACTGATGAACATGAAAAATACTAGACATAGCTTTGCTTTTCAATATCATTTGTGAAAAAAATTCAGAGCAGAAATATTGATGTTGTTAAAATTCAAGATCTTTATCTATCAAGTTCAGAAATCTTAGTTTGAATTCATATCAAATCAGATATTTTCTTCCCTCATACTTCTACGCTATTTTTATTAGCAACTAATCTTAAAACCATAGCCATGTGGCAAAGTGAATTTACCTGTTCCTTTGTAGCAGAAATTCTCAGGGGGACTTCCAAGATTTTCAGTGCACCGTGTTTCAGAAGACTTTAAAAGTTATTAATGTTTGGTTTTCACTTTTGGGGTTTTCATTTCCTGAAATGACCTTGCATATATTCCAGCTACTATTTACTCAGCTCCTGCCAGCTCCATGGTTTGGAAGGATGCTGCAAAGCAGCACAGGTTTATTCATAAAGAGTAAACTGTATTTGGGCCAGGGAAATAATTTTTTGTTGCATTTACACTTCTTTATAAGTTTTGGGGGTTTTATTGCTCATAAAAAGAGAGATTTACAGTTCAGGCCTGCTCAAGGCGGAGTGCTGAGAGGTGCTGTGTAACATCTGTATAAATCATTGCAAAAGACACTTCAGACTCACAACTCTGCTGCTTTAATACTGGTTGCCTAGATTTTTCCAGTGCCAAGGCTGTCAGATTTGTGTTGAGTCATGTAGCGGGATGTGCACTAGCCAGCCTTTCACTAGTCACTACAGTAAGATCGCCAAACTGTGTTCAGTGTGTTACATATCCTGGAAGTAAAAGCAATGTAAACCAAGCATATTCCTCTTTCCTTTGGCTGCTTCAGTGACCCTGGTACCTGCACTCATTTTCAAAGCAAAGACACAACTACTGACTTGTTCTTAAGCATCAGTAAAACCTCCTTTGAAGTTTGAAGAACTTCCATCTGAAGTTGCTTTAAGAGGATGTAGGGCTTCAGAGCTTTTCTACTTTTGTAATGAAATGTGTGTATACACAGGAAATTTGGGGTTCCATGGAAACCTCATTCTCTATTCTGTTATGCAAAAACCCCATTACTGTTTAACTACAGGGAGGTGTCCTTGCTTAAGGTTAATGTAAATTCAGGGACAAATCTCTTTAGGGTAAAGCAATCTTGAGTTGAAGGTATGGGGCAAGAGGAACTGAGATACTTCAATGCTTCATGAAACTTTGACACTGAAACTTGACTGTAGTCATAGTTTCATATTAGCCCATCAAGCTTGCTTGCTTTTTTATGTTCAGATAAACAGACTGAACACAAGATACAGATATTTTGATTTCCAGAAAAAAAAGTTCGTATTTTTAAACTTTATATATGCAAGTGCATTTCTCTATCCTTACAACTACATTCCTGGGTTTGGAAGTTGGAAAGCTTAATACAAAATGATGACATGTTGCTGCGCATTGAAAGAGACATCCAAATGGTGGTGACCTGAAGGCAAATCTGAGGGCTAGCATGAAGGCACTTTGTTTGACAGCAAGCTCCCTTTTATAAGGTCTTTTGTCTACCCCAGTAAATTTCCATGTGCTATTTTTGTTTAGCAGTTGTTAGCATTTTACTAACTATTAATAAAAATATAGAGCTTTCTCAATATTTCTTTCTGATTTTGTCAGGTTTTCTCATCTTCTGTTATCTTCTTGCCTTCTCCGTTATCTGTTTATCATGACACTTGGTGCAGGATCTTCAGCTAGGTGCGTTCTTTAGCTGAAAGGTTTAACCCCGGATTTGCTTCTTCTCAGGGCCTAAAAGAGAAGGCCAGAACTCTTCCCACATCTTCCCCTTCTTTATTAAGTTGAACAATCATTAGTCTCTGTACAGCATCGTCAATCTGTAATTTCTGTATCGCCTTTTCCAATTGCAATATACTTTTTAATACTGATACTGAATGATCTGTCAAACAACACAGCAAGGCATCAGAAGAGGAGGCTCCGAGATGACCTTCTTGTGGCCTTCCAGTATCTGAAGGGGGCCTGCAGAAAAGCTGGGGAGGGACTTCTTAGGATATCAGGTAGCAACAGGACTAGGGGGAATGGAGCAAAGCTGGATCTGGGTAGATTTAGACTGGATGTGAGGAGGAAGTTCTTCACCATGAGGGTGATGGAATGGGTTACCCAGGGAGGTGGTTGAGGCCCCATCCTTGGAGGTGTTTAATTCCAGGCTGGATGAGGCTCTGGCCAGCCTGATGTAGGGTGGGATGTCCCTGCCCATGGCAGAGGTATTGCACTAGATGATCTTTCGAGGTCTTTTCCAGTCCATGATGATTTTATGATTCTGTGATTCATGATTCATGATGACCCAGTAGTTGAGCTTCCAGCACCTATGGAAACACGAGCGTAACCTCAACTCCAGGTTATTAATAGAAATGGATTGCTAATGGAGACTCTCCTTGCATTCCCCTTTTTTGGTTTTTTGCAATAGCAATAATAATTTCAACAGGGGAAAAAAAATACTGCAACCACTTACAAACAAATTAATAGGTAAATCCTACAATGTATGATGATTCATGGTGACAGGGAAGGGGTGAGTTCTCCAGCTACTGGTGCCTTTCATTGTGGAGGGGAGGGGGAGCAGGAAGGAAGCAGTCTCAGAATGCCACTTCTCAACAGTGGGCAACAGGAAGTGGGGGCGGGGGCTGCCGGCCACTGGACCCTCCCACCCTGAACATTCGCTGCAGGGGACCATCCTGCTGTAGCTCCCTCTCTGGAACCCTGCCAATCTCTCTTAAAAGAATCTTGCGGTTTTGTCCATCTCAAGCCCATCACTGCTCTGTATACAGTTTTCCTGATCAGTAGAAGTTAAAATACAAGCAAAAATTCCGGTAAGACTTAGTGTTTGACCTGGGGTTTGAAATCATAACTCTTAGAGTCACAGTCCCATGCTTTAACCAAGCAACCTAACTGAGCACTGTATTGGGTTACATCTCCGAGTTGCTCTGCTCTCCAATGCTCCAGCTCTGCTCAAGGTCTGACCACTGCCCATGGCATTTCCACTCCGCTTTTGCCGCTGCCACTTTCTCCACTGGTGCCCTGCGCCATCTTTGCCTCAGCATGCACCTCCAACCTGGGCCAGCACTGTCTGCGCCTGCTTTCGCAGCTCGAGGTCATTCCATGCTGCCTTGTGTGTCTGCTTCCAAACAGCAAGATTGTAGCTTGAAAAAAGGTAACATGCAGCTCTTAATCTTGAGGAGTTAATACATAAATCTCACCAATGGAATGCAAAAAATTCTGGGTAGAAGGAATTCTCAAACTATTCTTTCACTGTTCGACAGAGACCTTTTACCAAGTTATATGCTACTCATAAATAACAGGAATCATTGTAAAACATCTGTATCACCAACTTTTTTCACTTCTGTATGCACTTCTGCCCACATATCATGACGTTCTACTTCTTTGTTAACTTTTCTGTGAGTTCTATGTGAGTCAGGGGAACACAAATCTAATTCTTTCTCAGACTCCACCCCTTGGATCAAATGGATCCTCAGATGAAGATTTTAAGAGTGTGTTGGGCTTCCTCCTCTCTCTGCCCTCTTTTTCACTTTTTGTTTCAACCGGTGAGAAATTTTTTAAGGGAGTATTGGATGATTCATCAATGCCAACATGCATTTTCAGTGCCTCATAAATTGTTCTCCAAATAGCTAGGAGATTTTTCACCGTAGCATCTCGCTTAGTAGCTTGATCCTGTAAACTGACTCTGGCTTCATCCCAAGGTGCCGAATCCACAATACTATTAGAATAGATCTGAGGATCATGCTTCTGTACCCACTGCAGTATCAGCCACAAGTCAAAGTCTTTATATGAATATTTCTGCTTAGCTAATAATTCTTTGAATAATTCTAACACAGTTTGTTCTTCTTGGGAAGTCCCCAATTCCTTACCATCTCTCTGATGATTAGGCTGTCTCTGGGCTTGTCTTCAGTGACACCTCACCAATTTAGTAGTTCGATTGGGCTATGTGGCTGGCTTTGAGCAATTTCAAGCTTTTTCTGCAAGTCTCGCTGTTCCAGCAACATCTTCCTTAGTCCAAGAGTTCTCGATGTTCAAGTCCCTATTTGGGTGCAATTTGCCACCATCCAGATGGTGATGATATGAAGGCAAATCCAAGGGCTAGTCTGAAGGCACTTTGTTTTACAGCGAGCTCCTTTTTATAGGGTCTTTTGTCTACTCCAGTAAATTTCCATGTGCTATTTTTGGTTAGTAGTTTTTAGTAGTTTAGTAAGCCATTAATAAAAATATAGAGTTTTCTTAAGCTTTCGTTCTAACTTTCTCAGGTTTTCTCAGCTTCCGTTACCTTCTTGCCTTCTCTGTTATCTAGTTAACATGACATTTGGTTCAGGATCTTCAGCTAGATGCGTTCTTTAGCTGAGAGGTTTAAGAGCATTTGCTTCTTCTCAGGGCCTAAAAGAGAAAGCTGGATCTCTTCCCAAGTGTGGTTATCAATTAACATGCAAAGATTTTAATTGTATTAATTCTACATAAAGTCATATTGAATAAGTAAATATTTAGTTTACTTGCATGGTCAGCATTCCTACTGCTAGGCTACATGCCAGTCAAAATCAGAATTTATTCCTGACTATTGTAGGGAATTCTTCACTCACATTTCTTGGATAGTCAACAGACTATTTTATGTAGTTAAAAAAAAAAATATATTCTCTTTAGAACTCTCTTCAGACACATTTCTGCCACCAACTTAAGATTTGACATTTTGCTGGCACTCCAAGTTGCACATGAAGGCTGTCTGTGTGAGAGTTCCTGGCACTTCACAGTATGGATCAGTTTCTTTGCAATCTAACAGCATGGTGTAATCTTTTATGAAGGATTTCTGGTAGAGAAAGGGATTGATTTACAGCAATAGCAGGGTCTGAATGTCAAAGGTACTAAGAAAAATGTCACGGATACTAAGATTGGCTTAATAGAGATGAACTGGAGTCTCCTCAATGTCTTTTATTTTTGTCTGTACAAAAATGACTAGAAATTTTAATGCAAATTATCTTTAGAAATCATAATGTATCCTTTAGAAATGTAACCGAGAGGAAACTATATTGCTAAAATTAATTATTGTAGTCTTCATTTGTAAGGAGTAAAAGCTGAAATAGATAAGAAATTCTAGACATGAAGCCTTATTAAAAACCATTTTTTTCAAATGCATTAATTTGAGAAACACAGAACAAAACCAGAGAACGTAAGCAGTAGCTCAATGTGTAGTGTCAAAACTTCAAAGTCACAAGTTATTTGAAAGTATCTGTAGAGTTTTATTGTGACACAACAGCAAAAACCTATATTCTGAAACTTTTCTCGGTATTCATGTGAGAAACATAAGATCTGACTTCATATATTATGCCTTTCTATAAATTGCTGCCAGCCAGATTCAACTTGTCTCATGTAGCTTCTGCAGAATTTTATCCTACTTTTGGGACTGAGACTACCTTGTTTTGTATATGAGGAGATGGCAAGTTTTCAAAAGTTCAGGTTATACAAGCAGATGTCACACTAGTCCCACACCTTATAATTCAAAAGGAGGTAGATTGCAAGAGCAGAAGCCGTAGACTGACCCATTCTGTGATTTTGCCATTGCTAATAGATATGACTGACCCTTACTAGAGCAGAAGAGTTATGTTCTTGAAATAAACTGCTAAAGCAGTTGCTTTTAAAGTATTAAAATAGAATTTTCTTGCCTAGATGTTTTTCAGTAAATACTCAGACTCCATAGTTTTTAATTCAATGGGAAAATAGAAAAAAAATCATAAAAACATATGGTAAAAGTGGAGGGTTTTTCCCTTGTAGTTTATATAAATTAATTAATTAAAACTCTTATTTTCCTTTTTTCTTCTGTATGAAATGATTTCATATATTATTATTATTACACTATTAACAAGTAAGTTTTGTAATGAACCTGAAGGAATGAATTAATAGAGTTAAGGCACCCTGCAAGTAGCAACCTTACTACCATTAATTTACCTATATAAAATTAATTATCCTCTTCCCCATACACTGTTTAGGATAGAAAACTTACTCCAATGATCCAAGCTGCAAGATAACCAAATATCTAAAGTGAAACACAGTGGCTGGATGTGCAAGATCATAGTAAACATTTCTTCTTCACTGATAAGAGACCATCTACCCTCTTAAAACAGAATTTAGTTTTCTGGCATGGACATTGCCAGATTGTGGAAGCAAACCAAGATGATGTACAAGTCTATTCTTGCACATTCTGTTTCTAAGATGCTTTGGTATGAGACAAGCCCTCAGATAGACAAACCCTGTCACCCTTTTCATTACCCATAGTGGATATTCTATAATCATCAGAGGACGCTGGAGTCTGCATACATTTATATGATGATCCCTTCTAAGACACTTCTGGCAAGATTCAGCTGCAGATTCCGATAACCAGCTAGTTATCTCTACCATAAGTGTCTTCAAGTAAGATGGATGTCTAAGGTCCTATAACAAAATTGAGTGACAAAAATTTAGTTCACCTTAAATTAGGTAATTAGTATAAGACACCTGTTTTCTATAAACAGGAACCTAGTGCCATTTGAAAGTCTCTAAACTCTCCACTGCCTGGTGTAACAGAAGATAAACAAAAGATTATCACAGAATCACAGAATATCAGGGATGGGAGGGGACCTTGAAAGATCGTCTAGTACAATTTCCCCCTTGCCACAGCAGGATCAGCTAAATAAAGTCTTGATCTTCTACTGGAGAAAGTTTCTGATCTCTGCAATCTCTTATGATTGTTTTCTTAGGGACTCCTGTGCAGGCAAGTAATTGAATCAGCTGAGTTAGTAATAGATTCCCTTAAATACATGGTTGAATACCCTGCCTATAAAGGGAATCCAAGTATTTGACAAATATTCACAATATCAAAATGTAGACTACAGAGAATGTTTGAAATGCCGCTTCAAACTAATGAATTATCAGAATAACACTGTGAATATTGAAAAAAAATAAATGTTTTAAAATAAAATAAAAAAAATCTATAAAAATACCCCAAACAACCAGAAGTATTTTTTACTCCCTAGTCCTTCAAAAGGGGCTAGAGCCTTGGCTGCAAATTGACATTTGTCTTATTCTTCATGTACCGAGGCATGTGGTAATTTCCACCTTAATTTCAGGCTATCTTCACTCGGAGACTCTAAGATAATTTTAATATAAAAGCTGAGATAGGTCAAATGATCTCTGTTCAGATTAAGATAGGATTGTCCAAGAGGCATTCTTAAGGTGACTGGTAGATCCTCTGCCTTCATGAAGTAAACATGTTTCAATCATGCATGCTTTCTGGAATTAACTCCTTATGACTGAAAAATCTTCATGTTTCATTAAGAATGCAAGTTCACATGTTAGCAAAAGATTTAGCTGGAATAAGGAGAGAAGGCAGTTAAAAAATGGGCCATTTCTTCCATTCCAATGTATGGCAAAGAAGCTTCTCATATAAATATAAGGTAAAGCTCATTGAGGGCAGCAGAGCACCAGAACAGGCTACCCAGAGAAGCTGTGGAGTCTCCTTCTCTGGAGACATTCAAAACCCACATGGATGTGATTCCACCTATACAGTGATTCTGGAAATTATATTGCGTAGACTTTAAAAAGGACATCGAATGGGAAACACAACAGTGAATAAACTAAACTAAACTGAAAGTCATCTGTGCAGGAACCGACCAGTCAGGCATGTATTTATTTCTGCATGCACACTACAAAATGGTTTTTTCAAGACTTTCTTCTGTTTCACTAATTGTTGTGAATTAGTTGTTTCTTCTTTAAACCACTTATTTTCTATTTGTCATAGCTGTGATAGAAATTACCTTATTGTGTAACCTCCTTGTTTTGGTCCACAGCTCCCTCTTATTATTAAGAGAGTAACAAGAGTGATTTTATTTTATTGATTCCTTTCTTTCAAAACAGAGGCAATTCACGTTTAGTGTTGTGTGTTCTGTTTTTTCTTCTTTTTTCCAGAGATTTCAGCAGTGTGTTAAGTACAATCTGGAATGCAACGCAGTATTATGTGTCAGAATTTCACTGTGGTCTTAATTTACATGTTCTACACGATGGATAAAGCTCCCACTCTATTGGAGCCTCTTATTTGTGCTAATCACCTTCTAATGCATAGCTGTGTTTGTTCCCAGCTAAAGATTAGATATGCAAACACTTTTTATTTAAAGTTGTGCAAGGTCATTTTTGGATTCATTGCAGGCTGTTTGGAACTGGGCCACAATTCTTGTGTCAGATGGAGGTTTTTTCCTAGTGACACAAGAAGTACAACTACTGGTTGCAGAGAGTTAAAAATAGGATAGCTAATTGGACTGAGTTTCCCCATCTGATTTCTGCCTTTAATATGTATTTGTTTTGCTTTACAGTATAAATGAAAAAGAGGGAGCAGAAGTGATCTGAGTTTATCCGAGATAATCAAGCAGCTTAGGTAGGTAGTACTACTAAGTTAGTATTCTTGCAGTGATTTCTGCTGCCTTTCCAGTTAATACGAACAGGTTTTAATCTGTAAACAAGAATTAATATTTCTACAAATTGCACAGTAGAGTCATGAAGATGTTGCAATCTAGCCAGTGAGTAGAAATAGATCCCGTGCCTAAATACATCCTTCTCAGAGGATTTTTGAAAATCTCGGTATTTAAAACCAATCTTATCTGTAAAAATAATAATTCATAACCTTTATTACTATCATTAAATACTAAGTCCTCAGTGTATTCTCCAAACTAATTAGACCTGCTTATAGACATAGACTGTGACCAAATAGAGAGTGAAAACTTTTACCCTGTCTAAGTGCCATATAGTGGAGATATATGGCCCAGAGTTTTGAAATTTTAAAGATCCATCCTAAGATAGATGAAAGCACAGTAACTAAAGGAACTTAATCAGAGAGATGAGGTTAAGTTCTGCAAATATAGAGGTACCAGTGTGAATTCTCAGGGTTGGTTTGTTTCCAGTGACTTGATTGGTATAACTCAGATAAGCATGTGGGTTATTTTTATTGGATAACTTCAAAGAAAACCCTATGCAATTGTTAAATTATTAAGAAGTTTATAATTAAAGAAAATAATGAACAATTAATCAATTAATCAATAATGTCTTACCACTTTCTTCTTTCAATTTCCAATTTCTCTCTGAGTACATTACAATCTCACCATGTCACCTAATGGTTTGGTTTGACTTCTGACTTATAATTTTCTTTTCAATTAGTATTTAATTTGAGAATTTTTAATTTTAAAAAAAAAGTGTTTTAATTTATTTTAAGTTACAATAGAAATATGTACAAATTGAAGAGAGGTATAGAAATATAGAAGGAAAGAACCTTAAGTACTAAACCTTTTCTTCCTTGGGGTGACAGATACATTGATGCAGCTAAAGAAAGTTAAATAACTCAATAGCAAAATAAGTGAAATAAGTGTGAGGTTCATTTGCTCTGCATTAAATGCATCATAACCTGCAAATGCTTCTCACTTCAGAATTATATATGCTTATCTCTATAAGCTTGTTTCAAAATTAAAATATAAAATAAAAAATGTTTATGATATCTGACAATCACATTTTTTCTGGGTGGATAGATAAATAGCTAAACAATAATTTGTAAAGAAGTAATTTCCATTCTTAAGCATGGCTTGCCTAATCAGAAGTTAATTATGACAAATCATTGTTCTGGAACTGGGTCCAATACTTGTGTGAGGCTATGGTTTGCTCATTCTCTGCCAGCTTCATTGCTATGGATGAAAAAAATGAAAGCACTGTTTAAGTCATTACTAGAGGCATTAAATGATGTCAGTACATTGCAAAGACAGGTTGACATTATCTTTGTTATCATAAAATCATAGAATTGTTTATGTTGGAGAAGACCTTCAAGATCATCAAGTGCAGCCATTAACCCAACTGTCCCAAGCCCACCCCTAAACCATGTCCCTAAGTTCCAGATCTACACAATCAGGGATGGAGATTCAACTCCCTCCCTGGGCAGCCTCTTCCAAGGCCAAGTGACCCTTTCAATTAAGCAGATTTTCCTAATGTCCAATGTAAACTTCCCCTAGTGCAACTTGAGACCATTTCCCCTTGTCCTTTTACTGGTGAGACCCCACCTGGAGTACTGTGTCCAGTTCTGGAGATGTTATTATTACATGAAGGATGTGGACAGGCTGGAGCAAGTCCAGAGGGGGGCCACAAGGATGACCAGTGGGCTGGAGCACCTGTCCTATGAGGCCAGACTGAGGGAGTTGGGGCTGTTCAGTCTGGAGAAGAGGAGGCTCCGAGGTGACCTTCTTGTGGCCTTCCAGTATCTGAAGGGGGCCTACAAAAAGGCTGGGGAGGGACTATTTAGGATGGCGGGTAGCGACAGAACTAGGGGCAATGGAGCAAAGCTGGAGATGGGTAGATTTAGATTGGATGTGAGGAAGAAGTTCTTCACCGTGAGAGTGGTGAGAGCCTGGAATGGGTTGCCCACAGAGTAAATTATTTTAAAAATGACAGCAATTTCTGTCTCCTTTTGGACACTCCTGTAGACCGATTCTATAACTTCTCCACTCAAAAGGTCCTGCTGTGGCAGAGGGATTGGACTAGATGATCTTTCGGGATCCCTTCCAATCCCTAATGATTCTATGACTCCATCCTCAGGGGTATCTTACCCGTCTCATCTTTTAAAACCTTAAGTGACAGAAGATTACACAACACTCCCAGACAATTTATTTTAGTATTTGACTACACTTACAATTTCATAGTTTATAACCTATGTTTTCTTCAGCTTGACTGTTACCTGCCCAACACCCTGCATATACAAACTATGCTTTTCCACTCTCAGTTACTCTCCAGCTACATTGGAAGATTCATTTCCTGCCTTTCTGGAGCATTGTCTGAAATGAACAATCCTATTTCTTCTAATGTTTTTCACACCGTTTTTTGAGATCTCTGACCATTAGCTTGTGTTTTGTCCAAACGGCCCATGTCTTGTGGAACAAATCTGCTCAAACTGCACACAGTAGTCCATGTGTAATTGCAGTAGGGCTGTAAAAGCAGAATTATTGCTTGAACTGTACACACACATGCCCACTCCTATACCCTTACATGAAGGAGAATGATTGATAACTTGCCCTTGCCAATGGTGGGATAATGGGTTTTGATGTGAACTGTTGGAGTGATGCAAACTTCACCTCAAAGTCATGACTTGAAGATCTGGAACAATAACATGTTTGCAGTGAGGGTGGTGAAACACTTGAACATAGCCCAGAATGGTGGTGGAGACCCCATCCCTTGGGACATTCAGGGTGAGGCTGGATGAGGGTTTGGGTAACCTGACCTACTTGGAGATGTCCCTGATCAACACAGTGGGTCGGACTACATGAGCTTTAAAGGTTTCTTCTAACCCAAGGAATTCTGTGTTTCTATGACATAGCACATACTAGTCTTAGGCTTTGAGAAATGTTTTGTATGAATTGGTAGCCTTCAGCCTGAAAATCGTGTCTTCCTTCAGTAATGCTACACAGTAAATACCAAAAACTACACGGATAGAGCAGAGCCCTGCCTCATCTGCAGGGATGTACTCAAGGTGTTTCTCCACAGGCACAATGGGAGTTAAGAAACTGGAGGGTTTCAATCTAGTCAGTGATGTATTCTTCATTAGGTATGTAGAAGCACAATCTGCCAAAAAGGAAGGAATCATTCAGAAATGTAAGAATAAAAGGCAATACACACTTTGTTCTTAAGACTGAAGCTCAAGAAGTACTTTTGATACATATTTTGTTACTGAGAATACCTAAAAGGAGCTGGGGTCACCCCAGCACTCCCCTCTGTGCACCAAACTATGTTTGTCTCGAGTCAGAAATTGTATTACGAAAGAAGAATTACTCTTCTCCAACACCTCTGAAAAAGATCAGAGTGGTCTGGTGAAGTTTCTTGTGTCTGCATAGGGTAAGGAGGAAGACTGCTCAATCACAGCCTCTAAAGATTCCCCATTCTTTGAAAAATATCCTCAAGCTGTCCAGACTCAGGAAAAAATGTGAAATATGAGATCTCTGAGTTTAATATTCAACATTTTTTTAAAAACCCAAGAATCATGAATCAGAAAACACTTTGAAAGACCTTTAAAACATAAGCAAGAAGTTCCTCTGTAGCATCAAAGAAAATCTATTCAGGTATAAGAAGCCAAATCAAAGCTGGTGTGCATTGTACAGTAAACACGGTGCACTTCTGAAATGTATGTAATCAAATTTTCCAGAGACAGAAAACATATCCCCAAAATCATAAAAAGTTTCAGTCAAAAGCATTACAGAATATAACTACTGAAGCTGCTTGTTCTAAACATTGCTGACACCAAAGAGAAACAACTGCCAAAGCATTGTTTGGTGCGGGAGGAGACCAACCCCGTCAGCCAAAACTCCTTCCAGGTTCTTGCAAAGACTAGTAAGGTCTCCCCTGAGCCTACTCTTCTCCGGGCTCTACTAGCAAGCATGTTGATCTCTGGAACACCCATAGCCTTTCTTGCCCTTCTCTGGGCTCCAGCACTCCAGGGTCCTCCTGGGACAGAGTGGACCAACCCTGAACACGGCACTCAAGAGGGGCAATCTCTTCCCTACTCCTGCTGCCCACACTCTTTCTGATGCACGCCAGGAAACCAGGAGGCCTTCCTGGCCACCTGGGCACACTGCTGGCTCAGATTCAGCCAGGTGTCATCCAGCGCCCCCAGGGCCTTTTCTGGTTGCAGTTTTCAAACCACTCCTTGCCAAGTCTGTAGCCTGCCATGGGGTGGTTCTTGCCCAAGTGCAGGACCCACCACTTGCCCTTGTTGACCCTCATAGAGCTGGCCTCGGCCTATCAACCCCATTCACCAGAGCTCGCTGGCCCTGGGCATCCAGTCAGTTGTTTTAGCCAGGAAACAGTACACTCATCTGAGCCATGAACTCCTGGGCGAAACGGTGTCCCAGGATTTCAACATTTGGGTTCCTTTCCCCCGGTCTGAAAAGGCCCACTCCGAAAGCCTGTCCCGGCAGCCTGAGGCAGAGCTCAGGGCGATTCACACTCCCGCGCTCAGCACCGCCGAGCTGGGGTCGATCGCGGGGCTCCCCCAGAGCGCTCCCTGACGCCCGCGGGCTTCGCTGCCATTTTAGAGTCTGAGCTGGGCGGGGGCAGGAGGAACAAAGGCAGCAGCCGGCGATTCGATTTCCCCTCAATCACCGCACGGCGGGGCCGGCCTTTAACATCCACAAAGCGGCAGCCGGAGCCGCCGTCTCTGTGACGGGGGAGAGACGAAGCAAAAGGGAACCGCCCTACGGAGAGCTCCACAAGCGCCACTGACCCAAAAACCTGCCGCCAGCCCACCGTTCCCAAACCCACCTCCGATGGCGGGCGGGGGGGGCGAGGAGGGAAATCCAGCTCTGTAGGGACATAGCGGGGTGCGAGCCCACAGAAGTGGGGGGCGAAGCCCTTTTCCACAGATTAAAAAATAACCACCCGCGCCCGCCCCAAACCGTCACGGACGAACTGGGACAGCGCTGGGGGCGGAGAGGTGTCGCATCGAGCCCCGACCCCGACTACTCGGCCGCCCCTACCGGAGCTATGAGCTCCTGATGCTGCTTTCCTCTCCCTGGCCTCCTTTTGCGGAGACCTGGAGACAGCGAGAGCAGAGAGGAAGGGCTCCAGGGCCGGGCCCTCGCGACTCGCCGCCATTTTAAACGGATGAGAAACAACCCTCACGGCCCCACACTCGCTCGGAAGAGGCCGGGCGCTGGCGGAGGCTGGCGCGGGACGGGCCCCCGCACGCTCCCTCTGTCCCTGTCGCTAGACTTCTGAGGCTTATGGTCATCCTATTGATGCTCAGCAGTGTGCTCTTGTGACCAGGAGGGCCAACAGCATCCTGGGGTGGATCAGAAAGGGAGTGCTTAGCAGATCGAGAGAGGGTCTTCTCTGCCGTGGTGAGACCACATCTGGAGTACTGTGCCCAGTTCTGGGCCTCTCAGTTTAGGAAGGACATAGAGCTGCTGGAGGGAGTCCAGCATAGAGCAACGAGGACGATGAAGGAATTGGAGTATCTCCCTTATGAGGAAAGGCTGAGGGAGATGGGTCTGTCTAGCTTGGAGGAGTCTGAGGGGTGATCTCATTAATGTCTATAAATATGTGAAGGGTGGGTGTCAGGACGATGAACCCAGGCTCTTTTCAATGTCATCTAGTGATAGGACGGGGGCACTGGGTATCAGATGGAACATAGGAAGTTCCACATCAATATAAGAAGGAACTTCTTCCCAGTGAAGGTGACAGAGCACTGGAACAGGCTGCCCAGGGAGGTTGTGGAGTCTCCTTCTCTGGAGACATTTACAACCTGCCTGGATATGTTCCTGTGCGACTCAGTCTAGGTGATCCTGCTGTGCAAGG
>JAOXOE010000256.1:62707266-62733578 GCA_028565055.1 Phoeniculus purpureus | reverse complement strand
GTGATCCTGCTGTGGCAGGGGCATTGGACTAGATGATCTTTCGAGGTCCCTTCCAATCCCTAACATTCTGTGATTCTCTGTGTGCTTAACACACTTCCTGGTGAAATGAGATCTAACTTTAGCTACACAACTTTCTTCAAATTTTAGCCATCATGCATCCTCCAGTCTAGTAAGTTAAATAGAATTAAGAAATGCTTCCAGTCATTCCCTTATTTCAACAGCTACACTGTACAGTTCTCTGACGTGATTTTTCCACAAGGTTAATCAACACATTTCAGAACAACTTCTGGCACAACTCAGGATTTAGTGTGAGCTCTTCCAATAGATGTTTTGGAGGGTAAAAGTAATTTAATAGTGTGGATAAGGCCAGGCGTTGGCATTTAACTTTGAGGTCAGAGAGCGTTCCTTGGGATATTTAATGTACTGCTACAGCTGGCTATCAGGGAACCAGTGGTCTTGAAATAACAAGTACCTTCCTTGCCAGAGGAAACATTTCTTTGAAAAGTACTGTGGAAAGCCTCTAGAGGAAGACACCATTTACCTAACTGAAATGTTTGGCTGTTGATATCACCCTTGCTGACTACTTTGGGGCATAATTGTGTCAATAGGAAACAACAGTACCAGTACTGGCATAATATATCTACGGCGGTTTTTGACTGTAGTGTCAGAGACATGTGTACTGTAATGTAATTATAGCCATTAGAATAAAGGAAAACTAAGCAGAAATAAAATCTGTAGCTCTCTGAAAGTCTTCGCTCCTGTCAGGGGCACAATTCAAGTCTCCCATTCAAGAACAGTAGTGATGAAATTAAGGAAATTCAAATTGAGGTTACAAAACAAGAGAATATTTCTGCTAGATGGTCTCTCTTTCTGTTTTAACCTCTAGATAAAACAAACTATATATGGTCAGGGATTAACAACTTTTTGAATCAAATCACATAATCACAGATTTGAAAAAAGACTTTGAGGGTTCCTATGGTACATCGCATTGCCCCAAGGCAGAAATAGGTCTGCTAAAGGACATTGTGGACAGCTGTTGTAAAAACAGCTGTTTTAAAGGCTTGTAATGATGGTAATTCCACATTCTCCTTAAGCAGTGTGTTCCAGTCCTTCACTATCTGTACCACTGGAATGTTTTTCTGGATAGTTAACTTTTATCACCTTTGCAGCAACATAAGACCATTATTTTTTGTCCTATCCCCTTCTGGCACAGAGAAAAGATTCCTTTCTTCTCTGCAACAGCCTGTATTTGGTTTGAATACAGATAATATGATTCCCTTCCAAATATTCTCTTAGCTGTGTTATACATGTCCAGTGCTGTGAATTTCTCGGAGATGGTCATGTTTTCTAGCTTTATGATCATCTGCATGTGCTGTTACTCATGGGACTACAGAGACTGTTGGATGAGCTCCCTAAGCCAAGTGACCACATACTGCCAAGAATGAGGAAGAGGACATGACCGCATAATTGGGTAAAAGGTAAAAAACAGCAGAAAAGCCTATTATTATAACATAGACTAAAATTTACTTAACCAGTCACAAAACTTAAATGGGGAAAGCAAAATTTTACCCATTATCAGCTGTAATCATAGAATCATTAGGGATTGGAAGGGACCTCAAAAGATCATCTAGTCCATTCCCCCTGCCACAGCAGGATCACCTAGACCAAGTCGCACAGGAACATATCCAGGTGGGTGTTAAATGTCTCCAGAGAAGGAGACTCCAGAACTCCCCTGGGCAGCCTGTTCCAGTGCTCTGTCATGGGGAAAAGTTGCTTTGAATTAAAAAGAAAGATAAAGATTAGGTTTTCATATACCTCCTTCTACATGACAATATACTAATTAGTGTAACTAGGTATATGTGTCTTCTTTTATATGAGAGCTTGCTTGCTTAGCCAGATTTTCTTTGAATTGTACTGTCCAGTCACAGTGTTACTCCAAACACAGAGAAACTGAGTAGTCTAAATCCCCACAATCCTGAAGAGCTCAACACTGGAAGACCACCCAGACTCACACATTACGTATTCCTCCCACTTATATCCATGTGAAATGGGTTCCTGCTTAAAGCCATGGTTAAAATTCCTTATCTTGTGGATTAGGGACCAGATTTTATCAGAACTTTAATTCCTTGGAGAACAGATACATCTTATAGTTCTGCATTACTTTGAGGCAGATTATCAGTGGATCAGAGGGGAGGTGGATAGCAGATCAAAAGAGGTTCTTCTCCCCCTCTACTGTGCACTGGTGAGACCACATCTGGAGTATTGTGTCCAGTTCCGGGCCCCTCTGTTCAAGAGGAATGTGGAGCTGCTGGAGGGAGTCCAGCGTAGAGCAATGAGGATGATGAAGGAAGTGGAGCATCTCCCTTATGAAGAGAGACTGAGGGAGGTGGGTCTTTTTAGCTTGGAAAAGAGGAGACTGAGGGGTGACCTCATTAATGTTTATCAGTATGTGAAGGGTGAGTGTAAGGAGGATGGAGCCAGGCTTTTCTCAGTGTCATCTAGTGACAGGACAAGGGGCAGTCGGTGTAAGCTGGAACACGGGAGGTTCCACATAAATATGAGAAGGAACTTCTTCACATTGAGGGTGACAGAGCACTGGAACAGGCTGCCCAAGGGAATTGTGGAGTCTCCTTCACTAGAGAAGTTTAAAACCCACCTGGATGTGTTCCTGTGTGACTTGGTCTAGGTGATCCTGCTGTGGCAGAGGAATTGAACTAGATGCTCTTTTGAGGTCCCTTCCAATCCCTAATGATTCTATGATCTTTGGGTACGTCTAACTTCATAATGAGATACAGCAGCTTTCATTCCTTCATTGGTCTCTGGTACAGGCCCACAAAATTTTATGTAGTGATTCTGAAGTTAGAGTACATTTTGATAAAAGGCATGTAAAGTGGCTTAGACCCAGCAAATTTGGCTATGATTGTATTAGCAAAGTGGACAGTATCAGGGCAATGGCCCAAGAACACTTATCCATCTGGTTAACTTGTTAATCTATTCCCTGGTGCCCTTTTGGCTCATGTCAAATAGCACTATCTGTCTGGGAACTCGCATATGCCAAGGGCCATTCCCAGGGGGCAGTTTGGATGCAGCCACCCTGTTCTGTAATGCAAAAAATTTTATTAGTGTGACTGTGGCCAGACCATGTCGTTTGGCTTCCAGGACAACAAATGGGCCGAGATACTGTTTTTCTTGGGGCAACAGTTTGAGGGGATTGGGCAATTCCCTAAATTCTTGCTTCTAATGTTTTCTAGTATCTGCCACAATTTTTATAATTCCTAAAAAGCTTCTTATGGAATAATTGTCATAGTTACAAAGTTTAAGCACTGATATTTTTTCTAACTACTTTTTTTTAAAGCATTAAATAAAATGTTATTTTATCAAAATCATTTATAAATAAAATTACATTTATTTATAGTAATGGATTCTTGGATTCTTTCAGTGGAATTTTTTTGTTAATACAAATTATTAAATCTTCTGCTAAACTTGTATTAAAACCAAATTTTACTTTGGATTGTAGTGCAATCAAGCATCAGGTGTAAAAGGTAGGTGATGCTACCATGGGACAGGTTTTTAATCAGGCAGTTTTGTTGTGAAAGGTCAAGTTTCACCAAGCACTGCTTATGTGGACCACTCTTCCTTTTGTGTTGGCTCCCTGCTGCATTGTTTATGTATTGCAGTTAGTGTTTATCACAAGCTTCACAACAATCTTTGTAGCCTGTCTTTTAGACAGAGG
Organism: Phoeniculus purpureus; assembly: GCA_028565055.1. Classification (NCBI taxonomy): domain Eukaryota; kingdom Metazoa; phylum Chordata; class Aves; order Bucerotiformes; family Phoeniculidae; genus Phoeniculus; species Phoeniculus purpureus. The sequence continues at coordinate 62,729,845 of JAOXOE010000256.1, read as the reverse complement.
AGTGAAAGATGGGTGCAGATTGTTCAGCTTGAGTAACAAACAAAGATATTTAGGAGTCAGAGGTTTTGGTCTTTACCCCCTTCACATTTTCAACTCCTCCCTTTTTATCATACCACACTTTCTGGCAGCTACAGGTAGAATCGAAGAGTTAATTAAAGAAAAAATGTCCAAAACAACACTTTGTTTATATCATTCTCAGTGCTGGCCCCCAAACAGAAACAGTATTAACAGTTTATAACGACAGTGCTAAAATGTTCTGCCTCTAAAGCAAGCTAAACATCTAGGAAAGCTGTACTGCAACACGTCGTTGTTGTCTTTAATGCACTAGAGGTTTTTGTCTAACTACGATGTGTTGTGTTTCTAAATCTTTCTGTTCTTGCAAGGGTAGCAATTCTGCGAGGGTCCATTGAGTCTCTCTCACTTCTCCCTTAAAACACCAGATCTGAGGGTTCTGTTGTATTATATCTGTTGTGTTATTATTCAAACGCTGCACCAACAATCGACTATACTCAGATTACTGCCGTGTTCACAAAATGAAAACCCATTGGATATATCAAGATTGAATTTTTTTAAGTCCACTCCAGATGGCTAGAAGTAGTTAAAAGAAGTTTATTTTGTTTTTTATTGGAAAACATTTTCATCCATGGCAGTTAGCCTGATCCCCACTGGGAAAACAGAGACCTAATTTTGTCCTGCATATTACAAACAGAACTTCCAGTGACTTCTCTGGGAGTTTTGCCTGAACTAGGAGTACAGAAGGCCCTATAAACTTTCAAGAATATCCCTCTGCTTTCCTGTGGTCCAACCTAATCTCTGTAGTTTATCAAGTACTTATATGGTAGCTCTGTATCAAAGTGCTTTGCAGATTATCACATCACCCTGCTCTGGAGAAGTTTAAAACCTGCCTGTGCGACTTGGTCTAGGTGATCCTGCTCTGGCAGAGGGATCGGACTAGACCATCTTTGGAGGTCCCTTCCAATCCCTGATGTTCTGTGATTTTGTGGTTCTGTGCGATCCTCATGCAGACTTTTTTCAGACATCAGAATTTTTTAGGAATGAAACATTTAAAATGCCCTAGGTGATTCTATACCCTTCTGTACAGAGCTGACAGCTCTGAGTATTGATTCTATAGCAACCATCCATTTTCCCGTGACTTTATTGCTAACTTTGGTTGGTAACAATAAACGAATAATTTGGATTCAGGGAACAGTAAATATAGCAGAGAAAACCAAAAGGTTTCCAAGAATGTATTTAATGTATTTTGTCTGTAGCTTAGGCTATGTTATACTGTTCCACACTATTGAGATAGTTAGAGTTTGGAGACAAAAAAAGGAGGAGAAATCTGAATGGGAAAGCCAAATTTGGCTGGAGTTGTACCCTGGTTTTAAGGAATGAAAAACAAAAGTATAAAAAAAAAGAGGAGGGAAGAAAGAAATCAGAAAACTTGTTTCTCAAATAGATATCAGATGAAGGGTAGATTATGTAGAAGCTTAGAAACAGAAGTTAAAAAAGAAAGGGTAAAAAAATGGGCGCTGTCTTCCTTTTAAAGATGGAGTGCAACTGGAAACAGCATGCAGCCAAAGGTCAGGGTCAAGAGTAATAGAATCCTGGCACTATGTGCTAGTTTATCTTCTACACCATGAACTCCTGCCAAACCATATACACAGTGTCGTAGAGCAGGGAAAAGTGTCTGATGCATCTCCAGAGTATTTATGAGGGCTTCTGTTTTGAAGATAGTTTCTTAGGTAACAGAATAATAACATAATGGGACTATTTCTCATTTATCAGGAACTTTTTCTTTATTTTTGGCTTATTCTGCAAATTAAAGTGTGATAACCATTTTCCCCTTTCTGGACTCCCTCTGTCAGTATTAAAAGGGTTTGATTTCTTTTATTTTAGTTTTCAGATTTGCATTAAAAGAAAGATTGTCATGGTGGCGGTACAAGTCTCGATTCAAATAAGACTGAGTCTTGCTCAGCACCTTAGGAAATAAATAATTCGGTTGGAATGACACGCATTCACAACATTTAAAAGAGATGAAAGAAGGTCTTGACTAAGTCACTTCTTCTTGGACTCCGTGCCTTCCTGTCTCTCACATAGTGCTGTGTGTCATGCTTTGTTTCTTTTAGGCACGGTAGTATATTTATACTCTGCTTGCAAAGTCTTACGTCTCCAGCGTACATTCAGCACACAATGCAGTAGTTTTTCTACATTTCTCCTTAGTTCACAAATGTATAAATATTCCAAAATCAGTTTTAGAAAACAGTTTACATAAAGCATAAAGCACACATTTTGACCAAAAACCTTGCAGGTGTACAGCATGAGATGCTAGAAAACAATATGTCAGATCCTGATCCAGCACTGGGAGCAGAATGTCTTCATTAATGGAATGGGGATTAGACTCACAACAGCTGCTCTAATATTTATATTCCAACCTCTCATGAACTTTTATTAGGGGACAAGTGAGATCACATTAACTACAGCAAAACAAAATCCACATAGTCACTTACCTCAGAGTGGCCTAGTCTTAATTTTCTAGCTCTGATCTGGCTTTCCTCAAAGTAAATAGTTTGCATGGCCATGAACATCACTGATCAAGTAAGAGAGCACACGAGATGAGATGCTACCTATTTCAAAGTTTTTACTCCAACCAAAACTTTCCTAATGTATATTCTTTATAACCATTTGTAAAGAAAATATAGATGGATGCTTGTTTCACTCCAGTCAATGTATTTTTCAGTGAAATCGGTTGTTTTATTAAGAGAAACTTTACATGGGACAAACACTTCCTTAGAGGACCTGACGACAATTGTAATAAGTGAAAAGTTGCTTCTTCAAAACTCCAGCTGAAATCCCAGCAATGAGTTTTAACCTATTGAGAGGTTACAAAATAGATAAACTTTGAAAATCTTTCAAAGTTATGAATTAAACTGTCAAGGAGCTTCAAGGAGTTGGACTAGACGACCTTTAAAGGTCCCTTCCAACACAAATAATTCTATAGTTCTGCAACCATATGTTCAGGACAATCACAGCACAAAGCAATGGAGCCAGATCAAAAGACAGGAGGCTACGTGTTGCTGTTATAAACGAGTCAGTTTGGGTGAACTAGTTAATTTCCTCTCCCTTACTGAATCAGACTGCAGAACTGTGTTGTGATTAGTGGCAGCAGCATTGATGCAGAGAAGTGACTATAAAGCAGGGTCCTGCAGTGCTACATGAAGAGTACAGCTGAAGACCCTGAGAGCCTTTCTTGAGTTCATTTTCCTTCAGATAGTCACTGGCTTTTGGCACTGAGCTGCCAAACCCACAGAGACCATGACTCCCAGTGCTATTCGTGGCTTTATCAAGTTCAGTGCACTATATGAGTTTTTAATTCCAGAGGACTATTTGAAGGTTATAAATTACACAGTAGGTCAGATCCCAGAAAACCACCTGCAGCTGCATAATTCCCAGGGCTGTACTGTCTAGGGTTAATGGCTGTTTATGATTCAGATTGTTAGAAAGCAGCACTGAATTTTGAGGGATATTACTGGCATCTGAGCACACAGCATGGAAAAGGGTAACCAAAAGGTGTTACACATATCCAATTCCAGGCAGTAGTGCTGCCTGTGTCAACAAAAATAGCAAGTTTATCCCTGTTTATCCCACTTCAAGTATCAGGTATAGCTGGCCTTTTAGCAGCACTCTTTGAGAGCTTGCAGAAGACAGACCTTTCATTAAGAGTTATTAATCTACTAGCATCTAGACCTCATTTGAAAGAAGTGTGCAAATTCTACATGATAATTTATTTTTTCCCTGTTTCAAGATTTTCCAACCTTTTGGAATGTTCTCCTGAATATTCTCCCATTTGAATGGAAAGAATATTATTTCATAAGAAAGGTGTCAACTCTTTCCTTCTACCACATGATTTTCTAAGTAAAAGATAGACTGGAAAAGCAATGATCCTTGTTTAACAATATTGTTGTGAGATTCTAGCTTTGTAAACACAAATGCTGAACTCCTGTACCTATTTGCATGTCCAAAACCCAGCACATGGCAGTCTTAGACAGAGCTCAAGACCTACACTGAGTTCTGCTCAGAATCTCAAATACATCATTTTTTGAGATGATATTAAAATGTAGCAAGCTCAACTTTCTTCATTCGATGAGTCTTCTCTTGAAAGTTGGGGGAATATACAGCACAATTTAAGTGTTAGTGTCTTTGTATACAAACCAGCATATAACATTTCTTTGGCCAAGGAATACTACTGTTCAATGTCATAGAGGGTTAATCTTGTTAGCTGTTGCAAAAGTCTGTATCCAAAATGTGCTTGGGGTAATGCTGGCTCTAATTATTGCACTGTATGGAGAGATCAGTCAACTTTATTCCTAGCAATTCACTAACTTTTCTTTTGTGTAAACTTGGCACAGAAAGGCTTTTGCTATTGAACTAAATAAAACCCTCAGCACATGGCCATGGCCCAAGGGGACACTTTATCATTTGTATATAGAGAGATATTTGATTATGGCTTAATTACACAATGTGCTGCTATTTATTTTCAATCGGTCTGAAAACTCCATAACTGTGGATTATTTACTGATGAACTACTTACAATCCATTATTTTAACATGTTAATGTATTCAAATCCAAAAACATACAACTGTTTAACAAGCTAGTTCAAATCAGTTGGGCTCGTATTGGTCTTTAGGAAGAAAGATATGTGGAAACTGACAATTTGGTAAATCAGTTACACAACATTGAAAAAAGCTTTGGGTTTTCTTTTTTTAAATCTGGAAACTTAAAAAGTTTCTAAAAATTGTGTAATTCATCATATCATTATTATTTGCTACTGTACTTATGGTTGTCATCTTCTCCGGGTGGTATTTAATCAATTGCAGAAATCAAATAAATAAGACAGTGAACAACATTTCCCCGAAGTTCTAAATAATGTGATTTCCCAGATTCACAAAAATGCTTCATGACTACCCCTCTGGACTTCTAATTTTAAAATTACAAACGACAGCTTTCCCTTTCTTTCATTTCTCTACACAACGTCTCCTAGCCCTAGAGGGAATTGCTTAGAATATTTGATTTTGAGCCAAAATGACACAATTTGTTGGGCTCTAGCAGGACCTGAATTGTGTTTTCTTCATCTTCCGTAAAGGTACCTAAGTCACGGGGTTGTATCTTCTGAAGTAGCACTTTATTGTTAGGCAAAGATTTTAATCAAATTCTGGTTCACAGAGAAAAGTCTAGAAGAGGTCAGTGCTCTGAGGTTACTGGGCATGAAATTGCAGTTCCTGCTTCTGTTCATACAGAAGGTCACAGGTTTGCACCAAAACAGCTCAGAGGAAGGCTGAGTGGTGGTAGCTTGTATCCCACATAACTCTGTAACTTTCAGTTTTGCTATGAAAAGCAGGAGATGGAAGCAAGAAATAGGTGATCCACTGCTGAATAGTTTTGCCCTCATGGACTGATTTGTTGCATTCTGAAACATCAGCAGAGGCACCGGTCTGTAATGCTTAAGTAAAAGCCAAAGGACTGAACCTAGGTGAGCGCTGATTATGCCACTAGAAGCACATTTTGACTTCGTGGACAAGATTTCTTACTTTACTCAGCCACCGTTGAGATCTTTGGCAAATACATTAAGGTACAAGAGGTCACTTTCTCCTCCAAAATGCATGCCAACCAGTTGTGTATTACTGACTTGATGGCAAGTCACACTGGCAGTGAAACAAAACCAGGGCTCTAGCTTCTCCACTGTATAAGTGTCATTAAAAGGAGACATTGCTTCACTTGTTTCTGAAGGGTAATTCATAACTTCTGAGGTGGTTTCCTACCAAGTCTCTTTAAAATGTCACCCTATTGACAAAACCAGAAGTGGCAAATTAAATGTTTCAGGTAAGAAAATGAAAGACACAACCCAATAGTGCTTCTCTGGCTAACTTCTCTTTCATGACTTCTCAGAGGATTCCTCTATAATGCAGACTGCAGGATCAGATACAAGATTTATATAGTAAATTAACTGCATGACAAAGTAAATCACTACTTGACTACAGTAATAAGACATCATAGACAGGCTTCACTATGGATAGTTTGTACAGAGTTTAGTAATTGAATGCTAGATATTAGAAGCATATTACATACCTCAGTAGTGTTTGTTATGGGTGGTTACAAGCGCTTTAGTAGGTGTTATTGGTCTGTTCGCTCTCTAAGAACCTCTAAGACATTATTTACCATTTACCACTATTACAGAAATATCACTCCTTCAGACATTAATTGTAGAACTTCCATAACATTAAGCAGAACATCTATCTAGAGTTAAATGAGCCAATACTGTACTTTTTCTGCCATTAGGTTTGCTGAGAATATTTCATTAACATCTGTGCAAACTTTTTAGTCATGGCTGAACTTATCAAAATAAAAATGATACTCATATTAAAAGATGTGGAAATCAAATAGTGCAGAATTTCAGCATTCGTTGTATTTAAGCTACTCTCTTAAGCTAAAAATTGGAGTCAGTCAGGGACTCACATGGCTATCTTGATTTGCAATAAAAGTAGCTGATTTTGCATTCTCTACACCAGCTTCGTTCCCACCAGGAAGTGCACGGTAGATCTAACAGGTCATGATGAGGGTGAGTATCAGACTAACAGCCCATAAATGTCTCACGTGTTTCATGAGTGCCGAGGTACATCTCCCGCGTTCTGTTTGCAGTACTTTTGTAGTGCATAGAAATTCTGAAAACAAAAATAACTCTGATAGTGAGAAAATGTAGTAGAATTGTTGCCTGGATTAGTGTATAAACTCACGTGTCTGTATGATTACTACTTACGCAGACTGCATATACACACAAACAATTTATTACTCAGAGAACTTCTAACACTTTCTCTAAATTTCTAGTATTTTATTATTACAAAAGAAAAGTAAATTCCTGTAAAATCAGAATTTTTTTTACCTTTTAAAATTAAGAAAACTCCTATTAAGAAAACCAAAGCTGTTAACTGTCTTAAGCAAGGTTTTGCTTGGTTACTGAAATATGATCAGGATCCTTATTCACATTTTAATACTTTCATGATATTAACACGAACATGATGTTATCTGCTTTGTTTTTCTCTTCTTTGAAGTTCCAGTTCTTCAAGTCATCTCATTTTGTGAAGATCTTACAATTCACACGGAAAGTGTGTTTTAGGTCTCAGAGAAACACAAGGGAGGCCTCAGAACGTGTCCTGACGTCTTTAAGTGACTTCTTCACTAGGAAAACATGCTATAACACATCTGGACTCCTTGCATGAAGGACAGGTTTTGAGACAGGTGTTTTTTACAGCATGTTCTGGCAAAACTTTAGCGAGGCATTGATGTTATCTTATGATTTGGCATTGAGGATATTGTCTTACGATGCAAAATATCGGTGACTGTTAGATCACCATCTATTACAGTACTAGTGAAAACAATCCCAGTGTCTTGATTTTTACCCCCGTGAGACTATAAATCTTGACAAGTCAACCTTTGGGGTTTTTCTGAAAATCAGAATATAATTTTTTTGGAGTACTGCTTTTCACAAAGTGTCTGTCGTACTTTGAAAAGGTGGCACTTCAGTGACTGATATTTAATACACGTGAGTATGCAAAAATCAGTATTTTTAAAAATTCCGAAAACAACTGCTCAAATGTTTGCCCAGCTTGGACTTGTGAAGCATGACTTTTGACTGCACGTGAGACTAGCATCACTTTGAGCACTTTTGACTCCACTGGAGATTTAGGTTTAAGCGACTGAGTTTTCTCATTCTGCACTTGGGGATGACCCAACTGGTATTCCTAAAAGTCCCCAGTCCCGTGGGCATTCAGTCCATAAATATGTTGACCAGAGTACAGAATATTGATGTTCTCTCATGCCTTTGTTCTGAACATGGTTTAGAGCAAGGGTTACTCTCTACCACACAATAACTAGCCCTTTCTGCCTTCTTTCCCACTGATCAAGCAGGACTGAGCCAAAGCTCCTAAAACAGAGAAAGCCATTCAATTTTTAATCTCACTCAAGAATAGAAATTTTAAATTAGGTTTCTAACATCAGGTAGTCATCCTCAAGGATGTTTTTCATCCTGCAGAAATAGCTTAATTTCTCTTCTGCAGAAGGTCTTATCAATCTCCTTTTTCAATAAACAAATACCTTAAAACAGACAACGCAATTTTACACGGCAACATCTGTGTGAAATGAATTGTGTTGTTCAAACTGCTTTTCTTCCAGTTGTTTTTAAAACTAGGTATGGAGTCAGAGAATTCTTTAAGATATCGTTTATAGGTGGCTTTGATTCCTGTGCTCATGAAATGCAAAATAAATACCTTTGTAAGTATATTTTGCAAGTATATTTTAGTCATTTATTTGTTTTATTAATAATTTTATATCATCACCATTCATCCAATTCCTAAAGTAAGATTTTGTCATTGTTATTTCTTGTTTCGCCTTAAAACCCTCTTTCAGTTTTTTCATGTATCTTGCTCTTTTTCCCAGAAACTTTAATTCCAAATTTAATCAGCTACTTTGATTTTTCTTGAATGTTCTGAGGCTACATTTTCCACCTAAATACCCCCTTTATGCCTCACCGCTGATGTTCTGCATGTTACAGATCATGACATTGCCCTCTGATTTTTCTGGGTTATATCTTGGCCATTAATCTTTCTTTATTGCAGTATGTTTAACAAACTGTTAACAATAATGATAGCTGGCAACGAAAAAGTGTGGTGCCCTTTAAGAGGCATTGTTTGAACTGATATTTAAAGATTTCTAATTCTCTAGGGCCAGGAAAGTAACATTTTCATGTTTTTACAAGTCGCTTTGCAGCAAGTCTTATATTGTCCAGAAATGATGTTTAAAGTTTCGATAGCTTCTGGTTCTCTGTGCCACATCACCTTGCAATTGCCCCCAAATTGTTTCTGAATCACGTTTCTTCTGGCAAGGAGTGGTAACTCTCATCTTATATTACGTTGTACAATGTACAGTGCTCTCACCCTGCTCATAACAATGTTAATGTCAGAATGAAAAATGATAAAGTATAAATTAAATAGCAACCATATGTTTTCTGTAATGTGTCTTTTTTGTTTTCTGACCCAGGTAAACACTGTTCTTGTATCTCCTCTTTAGTTCTGCATTTTATCCCCCAGATTTGCCTCATGAGCACCGGAGAGCAGGCATCTTCCTTGTGCCCAGACAGCTGAACCTGAACTTCAGCTAATACAAAGTGATAGTGCTCACTTCCTCTGAAAAAGCTTTTTGTTTTAACTAGCAAGCTTGTTAAATTACATATCTTCCATCAGTCTACGGTCATTTTAGAGCTTTACAAACAAACTTAAGCTTCCAGTCCATGTTATAACAAAGGACAGTGAATCTTTCCATGGGATTATTCTAGTAAATGCTTAGTAAATTATCCAAACAGATAAATGATACAAAACTCTACTGGTTGTCCTCCCCAGCCTCCACTAGCAAGCAGAAGGCACTCTGTGTGTATCACATTCTCTAAAGAGGATGCCATCCAAAAGCTACAGAAATCACTCCAATGAATTACAAGCCACTAGTTTTTTCTAGTCCAGGAGGAGGGTTATCTCTGGGACAAGGTCGTCTCCACACAGTGATTTTTGCTACATGACAGCTCAGAGTACCTCAGCTAGCAATCATTAAAAATTAACGTGGGTACATTTATTTTGCCCTGAAAGACTTTCTGAACCGCAGACACCCTTTCTTTGGTTCCTAGGGGCTGTTACAATGGTGGTTGCTGGCAGTGTGGGCAGCAAAGGGCTGCAACCTGTGTGTCAGTTGAGAGGGTGACACCTACCTTGTAGCTTCATCAGTTTCATCAAGCCCTTTCCAGGGCCCTGAGCCTTGTCTGGGTGCTCTGCATGTTTTGGACAGGTGTGTACTCTCACTTCTGTGACAGAGCATCCCCCTCAGAGTCTCTGCTCTGATCTCAACTGGTTTCCATGCATTTCTGTATGCATCAGACATTCTTTATCTGAATTCAGGTTTCTGAGCAACAACCTTCTTGGGTTTCCTTGTCAATAGTTAGACTGCAAGGAAAAGTGAAAAACCTGACTGACTAATGAGCAAAGTCAACATTCTTTAGTTTTGGCTGTGGATGCCAGATAAGAGGTCTTAATTCTTTAACAGTTATGTGAGAAATAATAAGCCAGATAACACAAGAATAATGAAGAGAAATAGTTGTAAAACAGTCTTGTATTAAATGTCATGTACTCAGCAGGTTAGACTGATTAGATCTAGTGGCAATATTTATAAGACTTGCATAGGAAAGCAGAACCTTTCATACATTCTTTTCCTCTTCTTTTTTTCTCCCCTGGGAGAGAAGAAAAGGCACTGATTCAAGCCTGGAAATGTATTTTAAAAATTTGCACATACGACAGGAAGGACTGTTCTCATATACGCACTTCAAACCCTAATCTAGATTCAAAAGGGCAATTGAATCTCAAGTTATAGTTCTATGTATAAAATAGCAATTTTCAGGGAAAGTGTTATTAATTTGGATGAAAATATCAAAGCGACATGGAAAAACAATAGATACCAAGTTCCCTCTGGTTTTACTAAGTAATTCTGTGGAGTTCTTGGAAAGTTCCATCCTTTCTAACCTGGAGCTGGAATTTGGCAAAGCAAAATTTGGCACATTGGAATTCTTAATTCTTAAAACAGATTGAGATAGATCTTTCTTTGATGCAGCCCTGCCTGTTTGCAAATAAAGTGTAACACCCTACCCTGCTGAGCAAAGGAGTACCCAATAAGAAGAAGTAATTTGATTTAGTTTCATTTTTTCTTTGCCTTCCCAGGAATCCTTCGGCCAGCTCTCTGACCAAAATGAGATCTTCCTTTCGTGCACGCAATCCCATCCTCTCTGGGATTCCTGTGGCTTACTGTTTCCTTCTGAAAGCCTTTTTGCTCTTTCATTTTGAGTTGTTCTGAACTTTGAGATTAGAAAATCTAACTTCCTTGGGTAATATAGCAAATTCTACTCCAAACTTGCACATAGCTTCCTCCGCATGGAGTCACCTGCCCTTTTCAAAGGCTGGGCTCTGGTTGTTTTACAGATTCGGCATGAATGAAAAGCAACCATTACACACACCACTGAGGCTTAAACCAACTTACTGTAGTGAGAAGGGATGTTCCAAGTCTCTTGCTTTCCGCTTCAGCTTACCGCAAGTCATTCCTCATTCTGGTCCTGACTGTGTCTGTGTGTAATTCAGCCAGAAAGAAGTCTACTCCATGTGACATGCCTACTCTTCATAGATACAAGCATCTCGATGTTTGCTTGAGTCACCCCTGCACGGCCAACACATGAACATGGGATAGCACTGAATTAGACAGAGATAACTTCAGCCTTCAGAAAAGCATAGGCACAACAGGTATCACTATGTCTCAATTCATAATCAAGCCTAATTCTCTAGGCACAGCACCAGATGTAAAAAAATCTTATCCTTGCACTTTAATCCATATCAGATACACTCAGGATTTTCTAAACCCATCTCACAGACTAAAGCATAGGATGAATCGTATGCTACAAGATGATAGATAGAGTGGGGTTGATGGTTGGACTCAGTGATCTCAAGAGCCTTTTCCAACCTGGATGATTCTGTGGTTCTTTGACACATGGCAAACACCTTCATCTTCTCGTGGAATATCAATATTGCAATAGTCCAAAGGCTGACAACTTGTCCCTCTGCTTCTTGTGTGAACTCTGATGTTGTTGTCACTTGAGCCTATTTTTGTAATAGCGTCTACAGCCACTCAATTGCAATTCTCAAATAGCCAGGAAGCAGTTTCTAGGCTGTGCTGTAAACATTTAGGCAAGCATTAGACAGAAGCACAGGGGGAAACCCTTACCTTCTTTTCCAGTATTTGTATGCCCTCTGTGTCTTTGTCTTGCTGGAAGACAAAGCTGGTGGCTGGCCAGCACTGCCAAGACAAGATCATTCCATGCCTTTAAGTTAAAAAACGTGTTTGAACGATCGAGGCCATCATTCCTAAAGCTTTAATAAACTTTACAGTAGAAATAAGTTTCCTTTAACCCCATTTATTTAAACAATCCATATTGTTTTATATAGAGGAAACTATCCAATGCAAATACAGCTAAATATTTTAATGGTTTACACATTCATTTTAGAAAGTTTTCTTTTAATTTGTTAACTTTTGTTCCTTTGAACCAGCTCAACCTACTCATTTAATCCCTTGAGATTTCAAGGGACAGCTTGCAGAAAGTTATATACACAAATATAACAAACATTTCAAATAAAGCATAATGCATAAAGCAGAGAAAGGGAAAAATTTGACAACAGCTGCTAGATTTAACACTAATAGTTTTGAAAGATTTTGGCTTAAAGGTTAAGAGTATCTTATGACAATAAGCAGACTTTGTATATAATGTCAACAGCCCTGTTGCAACATGTCCAGTTCTAATTTATTCTCGTTCGCTTGCATAAGACAAATAATATAATTATGTATGTCTGGTTCATGACATTCAAGTTGGAAAAAAATTAAATAAATACTTTTTTTTTTTAAGAATGGTGACTTCTAAAGGCTTTGGCTTAGATCCCTTATTAACATTGAGACATTTTTGTCTGAAAGTGATAACCTGAAAGCTTGCAAGTATTTATTTATTTTGATCAGATTTCATCTTTTTGAGCCGTTTTGCTTCTGGATATGCCAGTGGTATCTTGTATCCTTTTTTCATTTCTTTATGTGTCCACAGAATTTTTCAAATTCTATAAATTACTCAATTAGCAAAAGATGTAAGGTTTTAAGAGCTGCACTCACCAAACTTTAAGGCTCAAATAGGATTAGACAGGCATGCTGATAATTTGGACATATTTTTATTCCCTCTTTATATTATTCACATAACGGAACAAATAATGTATATTAAAACTACATATTAATCACACATTACGGCATATACTGTGTTTCAGTGAGTTTCCTAAGATCAGTCATCAATCAGTAGAATGCATAGACATATTAAAAAAAGAAGAAAGCTCCATCTATGTGAAATCATATCCTTAGCTGACAGAGAGCATCATCACATTAACCCCCACTGTGGAGCTCTTTACATGAGAGGCAAAACTGATTTCTTGTGATTTTAGATGTCTGCCGTAACACAAACAATTACTATAAACTAATTATCTACACTTCTATTATATTTACATTATGGAGAACCAAGCACTTCTGTAGGATGATACACTCATCTGTCTGATACATATTGTCCATTCATATCAGATCCTAAAAACTGGAAGACTCTGTGTCTTTCCTTTGACTCTCATGGGATTCTCAGGTGTAGTTTATATATATATAACTTTCAGGTATCTTTAGGTAGGTAAAGCAAAATCCACTTCAGATGGAGACATACATTACTGTATTTACTTTGACTAAAAGTAGCAATATATTTTAATGTTTTTAAATAATGCTTTTTGGTCTCTTAAGGGGGATGAACTAGTGTTTAGTGGCTTTTATATGCATTTGTTTTACACAGAGAGACTACTGCGGCTTCAGTGAAAATTTTTTGAGATACAGGAGTTTAAATAAAACAAAAATCTCACTGAAGGAAAAATGAGATTGTACTAAGATGGATGGCAAAAATAAGATCTAACATGAAATGCATAGGCTTAGCATGAAATGCTCATGGAGAGCTTGGAAAGTACACCAGTGACATGTATCTGTGTAACAGTTCCAAAGCATTTTCTTTTGGATGATATTAAGACTTTATAAAACAAACATATGCTCATGCTAATATGGTTTTGAAGTAAATGTATTAATGCAAAAATGTCCAAACAATTGTGCCAGATTTCCTCAGGGTTTAACTCCCACAGCAGCAAAAAGAAGTAGTCCAGAGTGTTTGAAACACTTTCCATAGGAGCATTTTTACCATGCCAAGAAGCAAAGCGGGAGAGCTTTGTGGCAATAAAGAAGTCTCCGCAGCATCCGCATTGCAAGGGTGCTCCTGTGTCCTAGGTGGAGAAAAGTCCAGGTGTCTTTCTTCTTTGATATAAAGTGCAAGAGAACCAGGACATTTTTTCTTTACAGAAGGAAATAATCAGTGCTACAAGGGCAGAGTCTGTGAGACATTCTCCTCTGTGAGAAGAAAGCAAGGGAGAGACTAACTGGTGGAAAATCTTATGCCTTTGCCGGCACATCAGTGCGCTGCTGCTGTGCTGAATAAAAAGACGTTGCTCTCAGCACAAAGGGCAAAGCAGGCCCCCCTCCCCCATCATATTTTAGTAGCAAACACACACGAGCCACAAGTCCTGCAAACTCCAGGGACCTGCACCCTACCAGGTAAAACCCCACCTTGCTTCTCAGAAACTGGAAGAGCCAAAACCAGCCACAGCATGAGTCTATCACTGTGTCTGGTCTCTTTTTATTTAAAATAATTAGGCAAATGCCATTTTGTGTAGAAACATGGTTTTAATAAATAAACCTGAATCATGTTTTGCTACCAGTTTGATCATAAAAATTTTCCCACCCGGTCCAAATTTGTGCACAGAGGAAAATTGCTGGGGAATCTTCACTGGCCAACGCAGGCAGAAGGAACCCCAACCCTTTGGGGATAATCCTTTCATGACTAGAAGGTATTCAGCCAGAGCTTTGCAGGCAGAGGACTGAATCAAGCATTTATTAACCAGATGATCTTGTTACTCCTATAAAGAGCCTTGGATAAAATTGTACATTTAGAGCTCTTTATCTGCAGTATATGCCAGATTTGGGTTTACTAGAGGGGAGAGAGAAGAAATAGAAGAGGAAATGCTAAGAGAACTCTAGTTGCTCCCATTACTACTCATTAATTCAGAACATAAAATTGCAATCCCTGGTGCTCAACCCCCAAGTCACTGCCTCTCCTCTCATACTGGGATCTTTATTCACTGCCCAAAAGCTATCAAAAAAAGCTTAAAGATGCATATCAGGTGGAGTTCCTGGCTTGTGTACGTGTGTGAGCATATATGCACACGTAAATACACATATACACACACGTCAATAAGGATATATTCCTGTAATTCTATTGTTGTGGTTTGAATGTGATTGAGTTTCTTGCCAGAGGCATTGGGAAGTTGCTGTGGCAACCAGAGCAAACTTTTGCAACTCTGCACACTGGCACAACTGGTTTGAAATGTCCTGCTTTCAATTTCCTGCTTCTTTACTTCTTTGTCATCTGTCTTCAGATAGAGACACAACAGTCATCTGGGACATGGTGAATGGACACAGAGAGTGGAACCTCAGAGATTAACAAGGGAAAGTCTTCACATGCAATATATTTTTTGATGAACTGTGGGGAGAGTCTTTCCTTCTTCAGGGGTCCATAGGAACTGAAATGCTGGAAATGGAAGACTAGCTTGGAGGAACATGTCTCAGAGAACTACCCCTTAAAATACCCATTGGCTCTAAGGGACACATGCATGTCCTGAATAGGATTCCACATTTCCACAAGGAAGAGAACTTCTACAAGTCTCTTCCCTTTGAGGGGATGGATGTAACAGCTCTGCTTAGCTAATCACATGTAAGAACATGTAATTAGTTAATCCCATGTAAGAACATGTGATTAACCTCTGTATGTTTTTGTGTTGAATTTTTTATGTTGCGTGAATTAAATTTGTCTTGATTTTCCACAAATTGAGCTAGAATTTTGTTTCGCCTACAACTTTGATAAGTGGTTTTGAACCTTCTTTGTTTTATTTTTGTTTTGGACCATTAGCACTTTAACTAGATGAATTGATGAATCTTGTCTCACACCTGATCAACTGATCAATATTAATGGCTAGCTAGCCAGGAGTTGAGATAAGTGCTTGACATACATGAAGATAACATTTATTTTTGTACATTAGTTATTTGTAGTTTTGATTTATTTACTTTTTCTAAGAGTGTTTTCTTGGGTAAAATGGTAACTTACTCTTTTTTCTTTATTAATGGCTTTACAGAGGTCAGACTCTGTTGTTGATTCACTTTAAATCCCGAGTCAGGAACATGTCTCAGAGTTATAAAATACTACTGTTGATGGAGCAGCCTAGCAATGATAGCTATTGATTGCAGATCTACTTTTAGATCGGATTTATGCTCTGCAGTCCTTTTACCTGCTCATAAAATATAAGTGGGGTTTAAAAAAAAAAAAGCAGTCCACTTAGGAAAGCTCTTAACAGGTTTTCTGAGCATTCCTTTAAGTACCTGTTAATTACTCTACTGCGATGATGTGCACCTGTACAATGTCAGAATACCCACCCAGTCTATTGTTAACCTACCCGTCATCCATTTACTACCCATGATTCACAGTCAAGGCGGTTTATGGTTATTGTCTACTGGGAGTTAGGTTTTAGTAGTACAGCAGTGTGCTGGACATGTCTTAATGGCTGCTCAAGTGAGATTGTTATAATGCTCACATTGTTGTTCTAGCCAGCACACAGCCCAATTGCTTTTTAAGTTATGGCATCAGCAAGCTCCAGGTCATCTGCACGTAAATCACATGCACATGTCTGAAATGTTGATATGGTAACTGGTAGCAATGTATACAATACTTTTAACCTCCAATTTGGTGGGTGCTTGGGATCAGATTATATGAAGTGTTCAAGTACGCTGCAACCTTGAGGGTTACAGCAAGCTTTGCTGATTTTAAATGTCATCATAAATTTTGAGTTGGACAGCTCACCTCAGCTCATGTGCAGCTTTCCCTTTGATAAGCCAGAAGATAGAGATTATAAGTGAGTTGCATTAAAACTCAGGTACATCTGTTGCACGCTCCACGTTGTGAGTTTGGTATAAAAGTGTTCAGTTGAGGAGTCACCTTTTCTTTAGACAGCTACTGCTGCAATGCATACAGACAGAAATACATGGGTATAGTCACATCCACACAATGCATAACAGGAAAATAGCATAGGGAGGCTGTGAGAAACACTGTTTTCTAACATATTCTACTGGTTCCTTCACCCACCACTACTCTGCAAAGTATTAGGCATATTAGCTGAGTTCTGGCAACAGGTGGTGCAAAATATGTCTTCAAATTCACTGCCAGGATGTCTCTGGTGCTTAGATGAGGTCTTTAGCAGTGTTAATTCTTTTCAAAGTCACAACCACAAGGCTAAACCATAATGATTTCTTTTTTTTTCTATTGTTTTCCTGTCAGTAGTAGTGCAGGCATTGACATACCCAAGGAGATACAGAAGAAACTAAGGAACTTCTAATGGGTTTAGAGGCTATAACATTTCCTAGGACCATTTGAAACTTGGAGTTGTTGGAAATATTAGATATTTCCCACAGAAAAACAAAAAAATAGTTTGCCAAACATAAAACCAACATGAACATACACATCACTCCCCTACCTCACATTTTCCACTGAAAAGCTGAAGAATGCAAAGACTTTCCCTTATCATTCCAGTTTCCTTCTCAGCCAAAAAAAGTGTTTCAACTGATCCCATTCTAGTGTCAAGAGCTTAACTAGATAAAAAATCTGAGTTCTTTGAGGTTTCTGATCTTAGATAGTATTATATCAGTAGGACTCTGCCTCATTACATGAATTTTTATTGCAAGAGTGTTGCTGCAAACGTTACCTCCTTCAGCTAGCATAACATCAGTGAAGCAGCCCCCTTCTCAAGCAACTTCCCCTTTTATCAAAAACTCAGAACTGGAATTTTTGACAGATGGTTTTTTCACTACTGTGAAATTCTTACAGAGAATGAACTAAACACATTGACTTGGGCAGGGGGAGAGGCTGTGCAGGGAATCAAGGAGGGAAGTCAGGAATGAGAAGTGCTCGGTGTAGACCTTTTCCCTGCGTTAAAAATGAGAATTTTACCCTAGTTTTCAATGGGATGAAAATAAGAGCAATTCTGAGCACTTTGGAAAATAATCACACACTCCAATGTTATTAATATGAGTCATAATTAGAGATGGAACATTTGATCCAAACCCCAATTAACTTCAGGGGAAATTTGGATCCAAACTTTACAGCCTGAATTTATTTGTGTGCTGGGCCAAGACAGAACTCTTGATCCAGTACTGTCCAATCCCTCTCCCACCAGCGAATCCTTTGAGGAATTAGAGATGCATATCTGGTTCAAGTTCTGACATTTGTGGTTTGGAGCTTTTCTGACAGTGTATTTTACACATAAAGAGCACTTTCCACCACAAAATGCCAATTGTGCTTTAAAAAACGCATCTGTACAGGATTCTTAGGAAGAACCCAGTAAAGCCAAGTGATAAGCTTTCTTCAGCATGTTTGCTAATAAGGTGAAAATACTCACAGATCCCCAATGTTCTCAAAACTTTCTATTTTTGAGTCAGACAATTCTCCCCGGAGCACAAGGTACAGTGATCCTGAGGGCTTGACTCAAATGGAAAACACACTGATTTCAGTTTGGTTATTCATTAAGCAAGTCACTACCCAGACTGAAAACCTGTAAAATAGGCTTTCATGTCACAGGCAGACCTGGGAAATGTACTTGCTAATCCAAGAGCTTTGTAAGACCACGTGCTGTTTCATGTTGGTGGTGGCATGAGTGAGATCTCTGTGGAGGTTTAGAAGGAGGCTCAGGTGGTTTTGTATTGAAAGCTTCATCCTAAGACCAGTAAAATGAACTTTAACACTGCAAGAACTCTGGAATGCATTAGAAAACTTTTTTTCCCCACAAGGCAAATTAGCTAAAACAAACAAAAATTGTGACATTTAACATAATTGAACACCACCCAACTTTATGCAGCTCTAGGTCATACAGACTATGACCTGATACATTTTTTCTCCCACCCTATCAAGCAATCTTGCTCAAAATTACTGCAAATTATTGCTTTTAGGAAGACAATCATTAATTACTTATGAGCAGTGTGTTTTACTGAAAGAGTTGAAGCTGTTTGCTTGAGTTATGAACTCCATGGAGAGTTGTGGAAAAGTTTTTCCCACCTTTTCCGTCAGTGAATGATTCATTAATTGCAAAGCATACACAAACATTTAGGAGGCAGCATCATCCTCAGAATAAAGCATTGGCCTCAAGAAGCATTGCTACTCTCAGACCAGCTGAGTGACTTAGGTTGATTCATTTCTCACTCTGCATGCCTCGGTTTTCCATGTTGTAGCTCGGCATTTGTCTTTTTTATGGAGACCAGTGTGCATGGTGGATGAGAAGCCCTACACAAGAGCAGTACTTTCATGTTTGTGAGAGCAGTACCAGAGCCTAAGAAGGACAACCTGTGAAAGAGATGGTAGGGCTTACTTTTGGTAGCCAACAGAGGAAACACTTGACTTGTTTATTTACAGGCTGGAGCAATGATGACATTGCTAAAGAAATAAGAAGGAAACCACAGTTCAGGAGAGCACATGGTACACTGCCATGACCCATACCATAATGAATCACAACATCACAGAGTGCTAGGGGTTGGATGGGATCTTTGGAGATTATTTAGAGTCCAACTCCCCCACCAAAAGCAGGATCACCTAGCACAGGTCACACAGAAACTTGTCCAGGTGGGTTTTTAAAGTCTCCAGAGATAGAGACTCCATAACATGTCTGGGCAGCCTGTTGCAGCGCTCCATCACCCTCATAGTAAAGTTTTTCCTGTGTTTGAGGTGAAACATCCTGTGCTCCAGCTTGTACCTGTTGCCTCTCATCCTATCACACAGCACCAATGAAAACAGACTGGCCCTTTCTTAACCACTCTTCAGATCTTTATAGACATTAATAAGATGCCCTCTTAGCCTTCTCTTCTCCAGACTAAACAGCTCCAGCTCTCAGCCTGTCTTCATAACCCTCTGTTGGACTCTCCCTGACAGTTCCCTACATCTCTTGAACTGGGGATGTCAGAATTGGATGCAGTATTCCAGATGTGGTTACACCAGAGCAGAGTAGAAGGAAAGAAGAACCTCCCTTGACCTACTGGAAACACTTTTCTTGCTGTATCCCAGGATACCATTGGCCTTCTTGGTCACAAGGACACATTGCTGTCCCATAGATAATTTACTGGCCACCATAATTCCAAGCTCTTTTTTCATGGGGCTGCTTTCTAGCAGGACAACCCTAATCTGTGCTGGTGCATGGTGTTGTTCCTGCCCAGGTGCAGACTCTACACTTATCCTTGTTGAACTTCACAAGGTTCCCCTTTGCCTAGCCTTCTGACAAATTGGTCATAACAATGCCATGCAACGCTACAGGCTTGGAGAAGTGTGGCTGGAAAACAGTCTGACAGAAAAGGGCCTGAGGGTTCTAAATGACAGGCGGTGTGCCCAATGGCATCCTGGCCCGTATTAGAAACTGTGTGGCCAGCAGGAGGAGGGAGGTGATTGTCCCCCTTTATTCAGCACTGGTGAGGCCACACCTTGAGTACTGGGTCCAGCTTTGGACACCCCATTACAAGGGAGACATTGAGGTGCTGAAGCCAGTGCAGAGGAAGGTAACAAAGCTGGTAAAGGGCCTGGAGAATAAATCCTATGAGGAGAGACTGAGAGAGTTGTAGAGATTGTAGAGATGTTGGTGCTGGTCTCTTGTCACAGATAATTAGTGAAAGGATCAGAGGGAAGAGCTTCAAGCTTCAACAGGGTAGGTTTAGATTAGACATCAGGAAAAAATTCTTCACGGAGAGAGTGGTCAGGTATTGGAATGCGATGCTCAGGGTGGTGGTTGAGTCACCATCCCTGGCTGTGTTTAAGTCACTTAGATGTAGTGTTGAGGGATCTGTTTTAGGGGTGGACATGTACAGTAGGGTTTATGGTTGGACTCGATGATCCCAAGGGTCTTTTCCAACCTGAATGATTCTATGATTCTGCGAATCAGCCAGTCCTCCCAGTTTTGTATTACCAGCAAACTTGCTGAGTGAACACCCTATGTCCTCATCTGTGGACTGTGACATTACACTGTCACATTGCAATGACATATTGCACTGTTGTATTACATAGTGGCAAACCCATGGTTCCTCCATCTCTGCTGCAAGCCAAGATGCTGATACAGGTAGAGCAGCAAAGGAACAAGGTAGTGCTGAAGCAGTCTTGTGCAATCCAGCCTGGAACTAGTTCAGCACATGGGTAATTAGCCAGGGTTTGTCCATATGGACAGGTGTGGGTATACCCTGGAGATAGATTTCTACCAGTAATACCTAAGAAACTAAACTGTCCAGCTTTTCCTACTTTCATAACTCAGCTAAGCCCAGGGCTATGAGCAGCAGGCTCTTACTGCTCTATTAAATGTCCCACCTATGTTACAATGCAAGAAAGCAATCAGAGCATGTTCTGTTAAGATCCCTCCAGGCATTTTCACAGCGCTTAGGCTCTACCCAGTTTACCACATAAGAACAGTACAAATTCACTGCTGGTAAAAAAAAACCTTCCTATAGATTTTGGCTTAATTTGGGAATCCAGGCAGATAGCAAAGTAAATACTCCCTATAATTACAAGACATTGATTTACTGCCTTCTGGGAAACAGAACAGCAGTAATAATAAACAGCAGGAATAACAGTTCTTTGTGATTGTGCATGCACACATATAGGTGCATACGTATGTCTGTACACACACATATATGTGAAAGTAAGTGAAATATTCCAGATAGAACGCTGCAGGAGAAAAAAACTGGCCTCGTGCACAGTACAGGACTTTTTTCCTTTTCTGCCATTCTGCCATTGGTGATAGAATTTTACATCATGAATATTTTATACCGGACTTTATCCAAAGCCATGATATAGCCCAGAAATTAACTTAGGGAAATCTGGTTCCTATTATTCGTCGATGTACATTGATTTATTTGCTTTCTCAAAAACAAAGAATTTTAGCCCCCAAACTTGGTATCTACTTAGCTTATTCTTAAACCTTCCTAGGGGGAGGGGAGAATAATTTATTTCTTGGGAAAGTGTTGAATCATTCTTTTTTTCAAGCTGTTCAACTAACTTCTATTATTTGCATCAGCCTAAATCAAAACATTTGCCATCCATGTAAGCAGAATTCAGGACATTTTGTCTGCACTTATATTTGCATTTGAAAAACTTAATGGCCTGATGGGAAGAAAATAAAAGCTGAACTAAAAATGAAGGAGAAATGTATTAATCTGAAATAGAGTTTTATATATATTTTTAGGTATTTAAGCCCTAAACTGCAGTTCATTCTCCATTTCAATCTCCACCCACCATCTGAGTAACTCTGAAAGCATCTGCCTCTGAACTCATCAGGCACGCCACATTTGGATGTGGACATTCTCTAGGCACCTGCAGTTCTGCATTGTGTGAATGCCCAGATCTACCCAGGCCTTAATGGGATCCAGAAACTCAGCTGCATGGTGCCAAGGTTCCCTAAAGGGATTAATCTCATAAACATGCCTAAAGCCCAGTTCATATGTTCTAGGAGAACCAGGCCTACAATCATTTCTATTATGTTTTAAAAACTGTTTTCTAGAAAAGAAGATGGTCACTGGCTTTTGAAAAGTAGTCCACTTCAGTGTGGATTTACCCGTGAGATGTTTGAACCCGAGTACAATTCACAGAATCACAAAATCATCATGGCTGGAAAGGACCTCCAGGGTCATCGAGTCCAACTTTTATCCTATTATCTAACTGCTAGACCAGATCCCTAAGCGTCGCGTCCACTCGTTCCTTAAACACCTCCAG
>JAOXOE010000256.1:62696451-62707166 GCA_028565055.1 Phoeniculus purpureus | reverse complement strand
TGACCTTCCCTGGTACCGAGGTCAGGCTGACAGGCCTGTAATTCCCCGGATCATCCTTCCTGCCCTTCTTGTAGATGTGGATTCCTTCTAAAGCTTGAGGGAGACTTAAACCACAGTTCATCACATCCTACAGAATGCTCTATCAAATCTGTTATAGTGTGTGATAAAGTGTGATGGTGCTTACTTCTCCATTTGGAGCTGTACTATTTTACTGCAACAACAATGTTCCTGTGCCTAGCAAGGAGCAACTGGTGTCCCTAGATCATTGATGCATTTAGCACACATGATAAAATGACCAAAACTTAAACCAAAGATTACAAAGCCAGATGCTTACTTGTAAATCCCTTCCAGGCCCTAATAGTACCACAAACAGATGAGACTGGATTCAACATGTAAAACCTACTGCATAACTCAGTGGTAACTAAAAGTATTTGTTGTCCTTCAGTCCAAGAAGAGAGACTTAACCCTTACTCTCCAAATGTCTGATTTGCCTACCTCTGGATGGAACAGACTCATCAACTTCAGCTTTCTCTGCTCCTCTTAGAAGAAACGATACCTACATGGCCATTGAAGGCACTGACTCTCCAGATGGAGGGAAGCATCTTCCCAAAAATGTGATTTAGGTGTTTAAACTATGAGAAGCAGAGGAAGCTTATAGTGTCATGAATCAAGACACAGCCCACTGAAAATTACAGCTGAAGCAGGACATAGTGCTGGCATGCAGTGACTTGTTCAATGTTTCTGGCAAGGTTCACTGCAATAACTAAAACAATGTAGTAAAGGACTGCCTGTTGAAATGCTGACCACGCATGGCTCCTCCCAACTTCCCTAAAAGCGAAAAAGAAAGAAGACCATAAAGAATAAAAAAGAAAGAAAACCATAGGATCTGGTTTTCTTCGGGTTCAGCAAGTCTTGAGCTATTTAAATTCAATAGAAGAGTTTTTAAATAAATAATTAGTGTATATAATTTAAAAAATAAATAATAAAGAACTGTATCAGCAGAAACTGAGCCCTAGTATGCATTCAGTAGCTTGTGTGCAACTAGACAGCTACATCAGGCAACGAAGATTCACATTAATTCCAGTAGTTAACACCATTTAACCATGTAAATTCTGCATTTCAGCTTACAAACATGACCACATTTAGTCACTGGCCCACTGATGTCTTGGTTTTACATCGTGCCATGGATAAACATACCCCTGTTAGAAAAAAGACTTCAAGACAAGAGGGTTATTAGGGACAGTCAGCATGGCTTCAACAAAGGGAAGTCATGCTTGACCAACCTGAGAGCCCTTTATGGGGACATAACCATGTGGATAGATGATGGCAAAGCAGTGGATGTGGTCTGTCTTGACTTCAGTAAGGCATTTGACATGGTTTCCCACAGCATCCTCACAGCCAAACTGACGCAGTGTGATCTGGACAATCTAGGAGGTGGACTGTAAACTGGCTGCAGGATAGACGTCAGAGAGTAGTGGTCAATGAGACAGACTCTAGTTGGAGGCCTGTATCTAGTGGAGTCCCCCAAGGGTTGGTACTGGGACTAATCCTATTCACTCTATTCATCAACAACTTGAATGAGGGATTAGGGTGCACTGTCAGCAAGTTTGCTGATGACACAAAGCTGGGAGGAGTGGACGACACCCCAGCAGGCTGTGCTGCCATCCATCCGGACAGGCTGGAGAGCTGGGCAGGGAGAAATTTATTGAACTATAACAAGGGCAAGTGTAGAGTCTTGCATGTGGGCAAGAACAACCCCAGGTACCAGTATAGGCTGGGAACTGACCCGTTGGAGACCAGTGTAGGAGAAAGAGACCTGGGGGTCCTTTCAGCATGATGACCATGAACCAGCAATGTGGCCTTGTGGCCAAGAGGACCAATGGTATCCTGGGGTGGATCAGAAGTGGGGTGGTTAGCAGATCAAGGGAGGTCCTCCTTCCTCTCTACTCTGCCCTAGCGAGAGTACATCTGGAGTATTGTGTCCAGTTCTGGGTCCCTCACTTCAAGAAGGACACAGAGCTGCTAGAGGGAGTCCAGCATACAGCAACGAGGATGATGAAGGAAATGGAGCACCTCCCTTATGAGGACAGACTGAGGGAGCTGGGTCTCTTTAGCTTTGAGAAGAGGAGACTGAGGGGTGACCTCATTAATGTCTATAAATATTTGAAGGATGAGTGTCAGGAGGATGGATCCAGGCTCTTTTCAATGTCATCTAGTGATAGGACGAAGGGCAATGGGTGTAAGCTGGAACATAGGAGGTTCCATATGTGGAATATGAAAAGGATCTTCTTCACAGTGAGGGTGATGGAGCACTGGAATGGGCTGCCCAGGGAAGTTGTGGAGTCTCCTTCTCTGGAGACATTTAAAACTTGCCTGGATATGTTCCTGTGAGACTTGGTCTAGGTGATCTTGCTGTGGTAGGGGGATTGGACTAGATGATCTTTCGAGGTCCCTTTCAATCCGTGATGTTCTGTGATTCTGTGAACATGTGTTCACACGAGTTTACTTATCTACAGGTGTCTGGCAAAGACCTCTCACACTGAAGTTCTCTTCAGCCTTCTGTTTTATACTACACAATCCTTCTTTTTAACAAATTGCATTATGATCACTGCTAATATTAAAGACAAGATTTTGTTGTGTATTTCTAAAATCATATTCCTTTTTTTATGTTCCATAATATTCAACTGAGAATATAGATAAGAAAATGCCTTAGATTTATATTCAATTTTAAAATTCATTAACTGTTTTATGTTTAGAATTTTCTTCATTCCTATAAACTAACCTGTTTGTGTTGGTTTATTTTTATTAAAAAATGATCATAAGATATGTTTAAAGAGTTCTAGTGATAGTATCTGGTCAAAACATCCAGATTCCCACTGAATGTTTTTCATAACTATGCATAAATGATTTAGTTGTGTCTCTCTGTCCCATATTATGTCCCCACCAAGCCAGCACAGTTTAATCATAGTTGGGTTAATCAGACACATGGAAGAAGATATATGGATTTGTGTGTAACACCAAAACTCTGTTGTTTTGCTACACAGACTAAAAAAGTTGTGCCACCACTTGTAAGTAATCTTTCATGTGGAACATCTGAAAGACATTTAGTTTTACTGAAAAGAAAGACCCGAAAATTAAAAAAAAACCCCACCAAAATAAACAGAAACGAAGGGATACCTAATTTCCTCCACATACATCTTAAAATTCTGTGCATAATGTGCTGCTGAGCGAGCAAATAAATAGCAAATCCACCGCTTACTGTGGCCTGTTAGCTACCTGCTTATTATTTAAAAGGCTTACATCACTAATATTTTTTTAAATTCCTGAAAGCAGAGTTTCACACAGAAAGCCCACAGCACTGGTGTTGCATTTGTGGGGTGCTTGCCACTCTGTTAAAATGGTATTAGATACACAACACAATAAACTCACGCCATGGTACTTCTTTCTCTTTTCCTTAAGAATCTATAAACAACATATTATTTGGGAAAAACCCCAAACATAAGCAAGGGAAGCAGAGCTAGATGAAATTTTTATGTGAAAAGATCCATTAAAAATGCTCTTTGGCTGTCTGTTTGTGCCCTCGAGTCTCACGAGTATATTTGGCAAGAACAAAAATATCACTTACGGACTCAAAAAATGATACAGTACATTTTCTACCCTTTAAATCCTTTAATACGTCCCCAGTATCCCATGTAATTTAGGGAGGAACATCAGAAAGTTTAGATGCTTTTCTGAAGCTTGTTCAAACAATTCCAGATACTTTGGGTTGCAAAAATGGGATGGAAATTCTGTAAGAAAAACATTTTCTCAGATCAGCATACCTTTTGTATGGAATTAGAGTTCTGCAGAAATGAAAGATCAGGGAACAGTCACAGAGGTTAATATCTTCCCAATTTGAACAATTTGATCGTCTGCATGTCATCTGATCCTTAAGGCAGTAGGAGCTGTGCCTTTTTGGGACAATTGGAAGGTCTGGTGAACAGGCTTAACTAATTTATTTAATTTAACTGGGAGGTACTTTAGGGATTAATAATGAACAACAATTGGTGCTTTGCCACATGCTCTCTGGACTGATTTCATTGCTGCTCTTAGCTGTTTCACAGCCTTTCTCTAGCCCAGAAAACAATCATAAATCAAACTAAATATTTACATAACTTTTTGGCATTTTTCATGCGTGAGTGAAAAAGACGATGAGTAAGATGGTCATAAAAATTCCAGGGAAAAATATTTTATGGGCATTTGCTGATTTGTCAAAATAAAAATGTTTTAGGGTCTGATTCTGTTGATGCTATGGTGGCTATAAAGAGGATCTATCATGCTTGCAATTACATTGTACTGAAGGAATGAACAGATTCTTCCTCACCTGGAACACTGTGTTGAGACCTCGTCTGGAATACTGTGTCCAGCTCCAGAGCCTCCAACACAAGAGGGATGTGGTCTTGTTGCAATGTGTCCAGAGGAGGGCCATGAAAATTATTTGAGGGCTGGAGCACCTCTCCTGTGAAGACAGGCTGAGGGAGTTGGAGTTGTTCGGCGTGAGGAAGAGAAGGCTCCAGCACAATGCGATAGTGGCCCTCCAGTATCTAAAAGGGGCCTACAGGAAAGCTGAAAGAGACTTTTTTTACAAAGGCATGGGGTGAGAGGACAAGGGTAATGGTTCTAAACTGAAAGAGGAGACATTTAGGTTGTAAATTAGAAAGAAATTCTTCTGTATGAGGGTGGCAAGACACTGGAACAGGTTGCCCAGAGAGATTGTGGAAACTCCATGCCTGGAAGCATTCAAGGTCAAGCTGGATGGTGCTCTGAGTAACCTGGTCTAGTAGCAGGTGTCCCTGCCCAAGCAGAGATGTTGGAACTCAATTATATTTAAAGTCTCTCCCAACTCTAACCTTTCTATGATTCTATGATTCAGGATAAAACCCATAAACACCTATTCAATCCATCAGTAGAATTGTTCCAGATTTTTACTAGTAGAATACAGAGAAGCATTTGGTCTCAGATTTCCTGCTTTGAAGATGCTAAAACCTTAAAGAAATGTCTAGAAGACAAATGTAGGTTGGAACAAGTAACTTCAATAACAAGGGTAATTAGTGAATGATTGTATAGTTCAAGATCATTATCTAACCTAAATAACCACAAAAGACACCAAGGCTCCAGAAGTTAATAACGGAGTGCTAACTTCAATGTTGAGTTAAACACAAACAATGATCAAAATTGGACAAGAAGGCTAAAATTAGACAACAAGGCTGAACCTACTCAGCAAGAAAGTTTGAGCACATAGCTTCTCCTTTCCAAGGAAATATTCATATATGGCTCAAACGCATTCGTTCAAGGGGACCAAGATATCTACCTTAGCCACAAACTGAGTTGATTAGTATGGGAATAGATGTTCCCAGTGCTTGCTTAATAGCATCAGGGATGATGGTGACTGCCATTGGAGTGTTAGGTTTGATATTGAGGTGGCATATATTTGCATATATTTTATTTTCTTGTTATTATTTCCATTAAAGCAGTTTTAGTTTTGTTTTCCAGTCCTTAAGTCTCATTTCCTTATTCCCTTTCTTTTCTCTTTTGGGAAGGGAAAGGAGTTAGTAGAGAGCATGTGTCATTTACATGGTATATGGCCTAGCCTCAACTCTCAACAATTGATAAGATTCCACCACTCCAAGTCTTTATTTGTCTAGGCTGAACAGTTCCAGCTATCTCAGCCTTTCCTCAGATGTGAGAATTTGCAGTCATTTAAACATCCCTTGTTGGACTTTCTCCAGTTATGTCCATTTCCTTCTATTATGGGGGAGATGGAATTGGACACAGTGAACAGAATCAAACACAAGAACTATGTTAAAGTTTTATGTGAAGTATACAAAACACAGAAAATGCTGAAAGTCTAGTGTTCCTCAGGCAACATAAAGTCAACCTGCATATATATACATTACTATAAGGTCTCGCATTATTATGTTCATCCACTATTTCCATGAATAAAAATATCCAACCAAAACAATCTAAAATAACATTGAAAAATTATTTCAGTTGCCAACAACTTGATATCAACACTCTATCCTATTACATGTCAGAAGGTGAAGTGTTAATGAATGTAAACAATTCTTGCAGGTCTTTTATGCTAGGTAGAAAATTCAAATGTGCAAGTTGATGACCTTCTGCTAGTGTATGTAGGGGCTATGCAGATCTCAGATACAGAAGTTGGTGGAGAAACTTGATTTTAACTTTGGCAACCAACTTACAGATACTAGGCATCTTCTGAAACATTATTCCCCAAGTTAATACCTAATTTTCTTGTAAAGTGAATATATGGAGGGATGTGTCTGAAGTTGGATGAGTTCTGAATCTGAACTTAAGCACTTGAAATTCCTTCCTGCTTTCACCCATACCTGCTTTCCTTCATTTAGAACAAATTTACATGACTTAAACACTTTTGAAATGACTGATTCAGATGCATGAAGAAAGTAGACCTGTCTAAGACTGCCTGGGTTTTTTTTCCATAACTCTTAATTTTCCAAAGATGTTGGCTTATAATTCAGTGGATCTATTATTCAAAGGATAGGGATACTTATTATTTCCAAGTTGTCTCAAACTGGCCATAAGTCTAGGAAGAAATTAATCAAGCCTCTAAAATGTAACTCAGAGTCACGAGCTTAGTTCAATCGTACTGTGTCTCTTAATTTTTTAAACTGGCCATACAGTTAGAAACAGAGCTTATGATAGTGTCAATCTGTACATTTTTGGAAAGTTTAATGCTCCACAGAAACATTGTCTTTCACTCCTGGGAGCTTCAAACAGACCTCTGTCTGTGTCATAGGGTTGCAGTGTGTGCATGTTACTGATTTGTATGTCATTTTACTCCAGGGTGCAATTACATATTTTCATATGTCCCTATGTCCATACAGAAACACACATATACATATAGAATCATAGAATCATTCAGGTTGGAAAAGACCTTTAGGATCATCAAGTCCAACCATCTATATACACATATATATGCACAAGATCACAGAAACATACATGCAGACATATGCGTGTACTTGTGTATGAATATAGCTAAGTATGAATATATTATAAATAACTGTATGAATAGCTGTTTTATTCAAGTTTGTTGATAGCTCGAGTTAATGAATGGTTAGAATTTTGGCACGTCCCACTGGAGTTTGGATCCAGTGCTCATAAAACTAAGCAAAATCCTGGAATCTCATCTAAAAATGGACGCTTTGTGGCGTGTCTCATTATTATTACATATGATCCATAAGGTCTGCTGAAAAAATCATAAAAAACTGGAAAGCAGGATTATTAATGAAAATCAGGTTCTATTTAAAGCTGGTGGTTTGGCATTGTTGAAAAACTATGTGATTTCAGAGCATAATGATCTTCATTTATCCATTTCGTGACAATTTATTTTAATCATATTTAGTCAGAAGCAATTCCCATTTTTTTTATTTTCTTAAAACCTTTTTTTTTTTGAAGAGATGATGTAATCTGTTGGAATAACTAGTGGACAGAGTAAGATTTCTCTAAGTAGTCTGTTAGCACTTTTCTCTTTTGTAGCATTTAATGGTTTAGAAACTTCTCTGAGCAATACCATGTATAACTAACTTGTTCTTCTATGCTCTCTATATATAGTAAAAGAAGCTTGTTTGGAACCCCGCTGTGCCCATGCGGTTTCTGTATATAATTTGGTTGTATAATGGCAGAAAAAGACAAAGCAGTCCATACCATGCCTGATATTGTGCAGGACACAAATGAAGATGGTCTTGGCTGTCAACAGTTTACTATCCAACATCTCCAGCTTGAAAGTTACTCTGTTGGATGGACTCTCACCTCCATAACGGAGCTCTACAGCAGCAAATGGACTCCGTCATATACTGCTGGTCTTTGCGTATGCAGTTCATTATGGGGCTGTGGCCCAAAAGACATACACGAGAAAGAAAATAAAGATAGGAAGGAGTACACACAGTTCCGTTGGCATATTCAAAGATCACTCAAGGCGGTTGGTTTCCTTTAAAACTCAAACAAATGTCATTTTTAGAAGTCCATTTTGGCAGGTGGCATATGAAAGGAACATCCCATCTGGAAATAGTGTTGGCAACATTCTTTGTTATTCCTGTAAGGATCATCTGTGCGTTAGATCCAAAGCAGTTTGTACAGAAACACCTCAGTAAAATAAATAAATTTAACTTTTTGAAGGTTTTCTATAGATTAATTATTTATAAATACTCATATAGCTGTATTTGAAACGATTTCCAAATGCAGTTACATCTCAGGTTGGAAAATTCAAATAATCCTAAATATTTCAGACTGTTTTACACCTGTAATGTGCATCATAAAATTAACTAAGTAATATGATATTGCTTGCAGTTGTACTTTACATATAGTCCAAGTGACTGCCATGGAAACAACTTCAGCAAGAGACAGAAAAGATTCTGTTAGCACACATTAATAAAATCAGTGACTAAGAAACACATAGGTGGAACAGGAAATGTACTTTAGCTGAGACTTCAGCCTCTGCACAGGAAAAAAACTACCTCCTGGGATGGAATTCCATTTGTAGGGATTGTGTTGCCAGGGACAAGACACGGAGGCAAATGCCTCTTCAAGAGCTAAACAGCAGTGATATCCTTACATTAGGAAATACTCCACCTACAGAGATTCCAGTCAGTAGTAATCTGTCAGTAGTAGTAATCTGTTGGAACTCTAAACAGATAGTGGTACATTTAAACTCATTCTTCTTGGTTCTTCTTGGCTGACAGCAGCTGTTACTATAGCATGGGGTTTGGCGTGGACAGCCAACACAACATGAATTTTCACCGGTCACGCAACGAATCTAATCCTTGAAATAAACTTGAAAGAAAAAATTAGAGGAGGCAGTTGAGGTAGAGTTAAAACACACAAATACACAGGATGGCAAGGTGGAAAGAAAGAGGATAAAATGAGGTACTTGTATGTAAAGTATTCTATTAAAACACAAGCCTACAGCTTGTGGAATGTAATTCCTCATGTTTTACAGGAGTTCAAGCTAAATAGTAGTGTTCTTTCTGCCCTTAATACCTCTGGAGCTGTAGGCCTGCTATCTTTGTAGGAAAAAATGTTCCCCCTTTATTCAAGGATGATTTTGCATTGTCACTGTAAATTAGTACATCTAAACAAAATCTTCACATTTATTATCTCCTTTTTCATCACACAGCTGAAAGAAAGACTAAGTAACTAACACCCGAAATAGCCGACTTTTGATAAACGTTAGAATCAAGGGATAAAAACAGTAAAAGCATAAGTGCCTGTTCATAAAATAAAAATACAAACATTGACATTAAAATATGATTTTAAAAAGGAATTTTAAAGTGTACCAATTTTGCTTTTCTTAATGCTGACCCAGGAGTGTCTGTGCAGCTATAATTTCCAATATTGGAAACCTAAATTAATCAGTGCACCATCATTCCTTCCTGAGTTATATTTTAAATCACTGGAAGACAGAGATAACGGCAGTGACTTGCCCATGATAACACAAGTACCAGGAAACCATAAAAAGGCTTTGCCTTGCTTGTGGTTCACAGAATCACAGAATCATTCAGGTTGGAAAAAACCCTTGGGATCATCGAGTCCAACCACCAACCCTACTCTACAAGTTCACCCCTAAAACAGATCCCCAACACCACATCTAAGTGACTTTTAAACACATCCAGGGATGGAGACTCAACCACCACCCTGGGCAGCCCATTCCAGTGCCTGAGCATTCTCTCTGTGAGGAATTTCCTGATCTCCAGTCTATACCTACCCTATTGAAGCTTGAAGCCCTTCCCTCTGGTTCTGTCACTAATGACCTGTGACAAGAGACCAGCACCAACATCTCTACTGTCCTTTCAGATAGTTTTAGAGAGCAATGAGGTCTCCCCTTAGCCTCCTCTTCCTCAAACTAAACAGCCCCAACTCTCTCAGTGTCTCCTCATAAGATTTATTTTCCAGGCCCTTCACCAGCTTCACTGCTCTCCTCTGCACTGGCTCCAGCATCTCAAAGTCTACCTTGTACTGAAGTGTCCAAAACTGGACCCAGGACTCAAGGTGCAGCCTCCCCAGTGCTGAGTACAGGGGGACAATCACCTCCCTACTCCTCCTGGACACACAGTTCCTAATCCAGGCCAGGATGCCATCGGCCTACTTGGCCACTTGCTTGCCTTCAGACTGGCACATCCTTACAAGTGCACTTACTCTGCTGTTCAAGTGCAAACCTGCGTGAAGTATAATGGGGAAAACGAAAAGGAAAGGAAAAAAAATGAATCATCATCCAGTGGCTGGAAGTTATTTCCAGTTTGCAACCACTGGAAGGGTTGCCTGGAGAAAACTTTTCCTGCTGTTATTACAGAATAATAGGTTATGGATGCTGAAAAGCAAACATAACTTGTGGTTTTCTTTTAAGTCACACTGCAGGGCTATCTCCCACTTAGCATTTTAGCATCATGTTGTTTGGGAAGGGTCACGTTTTTACTTTCAAGACACCATTTGTCTTCGGTCCCCTCTTGTAATCTGCAAATGGTTGCACAACAGTTTTGGGCAGGAAGCCAAGAACTTGGTTACAAAAGCTGCTTCAAGTGGGGTTTCACTAATCATGGCGGTCTGTATTGTGTTAAATAAATCCAGGTGTAACGGGTTGAAACTAAGAAACTGCTTTGCTCCCAGGTTTTAAGGGGAAAGGAAACCAAAGCAGTCAGGTC
>JAOXOE010000256.1:62657794-62694006 GCA_028565055.1 Phoeniculus purpureus | reverse complement strand
TTGCTGTTCCATGGATAACTTACTGTCCACCAGAACACAGAATCACAGAATGTTATGGGTTGGAAGGGACCTTGAAACATCATCTAGTCCAATCTCCCTGCCGCAGCAGGACCACCTAGACCAAGTCGCACAGGAACATATCCAGGTGGATTTTAAACATCTCCAGAGAAGGAGACTCACAACCCCCCTGCAGAGCCCATTCTAGTTTTTCTCTATTGTATGAGATTATCATATATTGTCTTTGCTTTTTAATGTTCTTTCTATGCTGCCCTAAATATTAAATTAGTTTTTCCACACTGGAGTTGGACAGTTCCTGAATACTGCACTGAGGGATCTCTATACAAAGAGCAGGAAATGTGCTTTTGGGTAACAAAACCCTTTATGGAAGAATTAAATAAATTACATCTTTTTTCTTGTGATCTGTAATACCAGTTGCTAACAATAAAAACATAAGTATTGCTTATGTTCTCCATGGCAAGACCAGTGTCTTTTATTTACTTTTTTTTTTTTAAAGCAAATATGAACTATCAATCAGCACAGAACTGCTCTACAAGGGATTAAATCAGACCTTCAAGTCAAAGATTTATGATAGTGTAGGCTATATCTTTCCAAGTAAATGATCACAGAAGTCCAGAATGGTCTTTGAGAGTTCAGTACTGAACCAAGTAAAGGTGTTGAAAGGAATCAGTTTCCAGGCTGATTTGAAGAATATGAGACCATGGATCTATCAACTTTGTGCTGAAAGACACAAGCAACCTCTGACAAATGCCACTTAGGTATAGTCAACCTCAACGTCAGATTACTTGGCAGACTGGAGTGCGTTGTTGCATTGTCTCAGCCATATTATTCCCCATCAACACAGTGAACAAGCAGAGCACACTCACTTCTCAGGTGTCAGTAGAAATATCTTTTGCTTGCCTGCCCAGAGACCATTTCAACACATCTACTGCTGGCTTTGCCTGTTACTGTTACATGAATACTAATGCACATGCTGAGATTTTGATGGTCATTGACCATTTTTTGTACTAATGGCTGAATTATCAACTTTGATTCAAACTGAGCTTGCTTAGGATTGCAAATTCTACCCCACCAGAAAAACCTTTTTCTAGTATGTGGAAAAATAAGAGTAATCTTTCCACCTGTTTGCTCTTCCAGCTGCTTTAAGAAGTGCCAATGAAACACAGATGTTCCAAAGGTAGTGGTTTTAATACTGTACAAATTAACATCTGTGAATATTAATGAACACTGCTTCACTAAGGGCAAAACATGCCTGACAAATTTGGTGCCCTCCTATAGTAGCCCTAGAGCATTGATGGGTAGGGGAAAAGCACCTAATGTCATCTACTTGGACTTGTGCAAAACATTTGACAATGTCACTCACTACACCCTTGTTCGTAAATTGGAGAATGGTGGATTTGATGGATGGATGGACCGCCTGGTGGATAACAAACTTATTGGATAGTCACTCAAATAGTTCTGGGCAAAGGCTCAACATCTGAGTAGAGAGCAGTGATGAGTGGTATTCCTCACAGGCTGGTATTGGGACTGAGACTGTTTAACACCTTTGTTGACAAAATGGGCAGTGGGATTGATTTTTTAGTAAAAAAAACCATAATAATCAAAAATTATCCTTTGTTTTGAATCTTTCTAAAATAAACTAGTCAATACTTAAATTCAAAATTATGCTTGATTTAAAAGTAATTCGGGTCATTGAATATAATAAGAAAAATTCATAATAACAAAACTATACATTTTGAAACATACTGTTTTATCTGAATTTTTCTTCTGCTTATCCCACCATTTTTTTAATACAGTTTTTTCACACAGCCACCAAAAAAATCAATGCTATTTCTAGACCTCAGAGGAAAAATCTGTTCCACGAATGACAGCTTCTCAGGTTCTGTGTGTGACACCTCAGCTAGCTAAGCAAGCCAGCTGCTTGAAAGACCTCTCAACTGCAAAACATCATGCCACTGGTCAGTGTGCTTTAAAACTTCTGCTCTGTGACAGGAAAATCTCTTCACCTTCTCAGCTACAGAGGACTGAACTTTGCACCCTTCCTGCATTAAAGGCTAGCCACATACTGTTCTACAACAGAAAAAGCATGGCTTGTAGATCAAAGGATATTATTATTTCCTTTGATTTAACATTCATGAGGCTACAGCTGGAACACCGTGTGCAGTTTGGGTCCCAAAATATACACAGGAGAAACCTCAATGGAGAAACCCCAGGACAGAGAGACATCCATGGCACCATGACTCATGAGGAAAGGTTGAGGGAGCTGGATTTGCTTAACCTAGAGAAGGCTCAAAAAGAGATCCAGTCAGATGCAGAGAAGATGGATCTAGACACTTTTGGAACATTGAACATTGAAATGAAAGAAGGCAGTGGACACTAAAATGCAAAAATGGAGATTCTGTTTTGATAAAAAAAGAAAATAAATTCACAATTACGTCAGTTAAACATAGAAACAAATTTCAGAAAGCTCCCATGGAACCTCTATCCTTGGAGATACTAAAAACTTAAAAAGACAGAAGTTCTGTGCTTTGAGCAATCAGACCTAATTTGGACTCTAGCCCTGCTTTATCAGGGGTTCAGGCTTGCAAAGTACTTTCCAACTTAAATTATTCTGCATTACTACAGTTTGAGAGATGCATTTTATTGCCAGGGAGGTATATGCTAAGAAATTATATTTGTTGCTTCAATTTTAGCTTCAAATTTAAGGTTTGCACAGAGCCTACTGAGTCCTTCATAAAGCTGATTGAATATAGGCAGTCGTGTAAGATTAGGGGGAGGCTTCTCAATGAAACCCACTTTCTTGTGAAAGTGAAAAGAGCAAGGTCCTCCAAGTCATTAAACAATAACAGTGAATATGTGGCAAAACAATGAAGGTCAGCAAATAGCTTGAGAATGGCAGTTCTCAAGAAACATTAGGATGTTTGCCTTTAAGAACACTTCTGTGGATCAGAGGACTTTCTCAAAGTAGAGGCACTGTCTAAGTAGCACCTGGAATAGGCTGCGTATAAAATGAAATGAAGAATGAGATGTAGAATATGATATTGCTGTAGGATTTGATGAACATTAAATGCTTGTGAAAGAACTTTGAGCAGAAATTTTACAATTTTTGTTCATTCACATTGGGATTTCCAAGGACAGCCTTCTAAAGAAAGTAGCTAGGGATAAGTAATTTAAATCCTTACCAGATGAAACATGAAACCTTGAAAAAGAAAAGATTGAATAAGTAACTGATGTGATATTATAACCACAAATCAAAAGTGATGCAATAAGGATATAATTTTTTTTTAATTAAAGAAATTTCTCCTTTTTTATTTCCTTTAAGGACATCCAGAATTTGTCTTGGTCACTGTTTGCTGCAGCTTGCTTTTCCACTGTATTTGTTTTATAGTAAACCTGTACTTTGAAGTTTCTCCTGCTATCTTTTGATGCTAGAAGACTTCCTTTTTTTTTACATGTTGAATCATAACTTGATTGCTTTAGGAAATGGAAGAATGTTTGCCTTCTACCAGCCAAAGGAGGTAGACTTCAAATGGATCTACAACATTGGGAAGAACGTGCAGCTGTATCTAGAAGTACTGCAAAATCTCTCATGTGTCACGTTCATGAAGCTCAGTCCTGCAGTTGCCCAGTTTAAAGTTAGAAAGGAACTTTCTCCCAAGTCACACTGCCAAGGTCATTAAGAACTGCCTACAGTCTTCTACGGCACAGGGTACAAGATCTTCAAGATCACTTGCACACATTATTCTCTAAAATGTCCTACTGCTACTCTTGACAACAGTCTTTGGTTTTATTGATCTTTTAGAGACACTTCGTACTGTCTTTTACACCCAATAATTCTGCTTTGTGGAAGTTAGGTAGCAATTTGCATCTTGCAATGGGCAGTAGGGAAGGCACATGGAATGGTATTGATGCATTTTAAAGATTAATAAACTTAGAATAACATTCTTCAAGCCTAATTACAGTCATCTTCATAAGCTATCTTCAAGGGCTATTTGCCTCAGACATCTCCTACAGCCACCAAAGTGAGATGAACATTTGCAGAAGTTGTTTCAATCCATTTCTCAACTTGAACTATGGTGTCATTAGATGAAATTCTTCCTAATATCCAATCTAAAACTCCCCTGGCACAACTTGAGGTCATTTTCTCTTGTGCTATTACTTGTCATTTGGCTCAACAGATTGATCTTCACCTGTCTACAACCTCCTTTGAAGCAGTTGTAGAGACCACTAAGTATTTCCCTCCCTCTTCAGTCTCCTTTTATCCAGGTTAAACAACTCCAGGGTCCTTCCCAAAACATTCACCTGAATAAGAGACTCAGAAGGAAGATGATCGAAAGTTGTGTTATCTTGTCAGGCTCTTGTAGTCATAGAGATTGTTGTGATAGAGAATTTTCTATTTCCTTCTCTGCTTCCATTACTTATTTTCACTTGTGTGTTCATTATAAACACTATCACATTAGTTTTTCAGTGTGACAGAGCTCTAGGTTTCTGTCTCACCCCTTGTTAGTCAAGTAACTATCCTTTGCCATTCCACATACAACGAAATTCATAAAGAATTTGGTGCAACTCTCCTCTTCTGGGCCACTTTCTTCAAGCATTTCTTACCCTACGCAGTAAGACTGTGCTAGCAAGATATACCCAGCCAAAAGGCTCGCAGCAGTTATTCATTGGCTAACATGCACAATAGGAGGAGGGATAAGCTTCTTGAACTGGCTGTTTGTGTGTGTTACCAAGTCATATTTCAGAGTATACATTTTAACTTCAAAAGCCAATTCTGCATGCTCGTTGCATGAATGGGGAAACAAAAAGCTATATGCACTGCGTTTAAGGCACTTTTACTTGCCAAAAATCACCTTTCAACGCTGTCTCTCTGTCACAAACCACGGTCTGAGAAATGCCTTTCAAGCAGACCGTATTTGCATGAGTATGACAGTGTCTTTTTAGGTAATTGATCTCCGCTGCAGTTTTTCCTAATCAAGAATGGTAAGACATGCAAGAACCTGATTGGTTGGCATGGATTTTGTTTGCTATAATAAAATACAACAAGGGCTGTCAAGACTTATTGCTTCAAACGAAGAACTGTGTACAGCGTGGTTCCCCATAGCAGCCTGCATATGGAACCCTTTAAACATTCTTAAGAGACCCATTGGGGCTTCTAATTATTGTGAAACATCTCCTGGCAGAACCATTTCTACCCTTCCAAGAATGCGTTGTAAAAATAATTAGATGATGAGATCTAGATTGAAACCGCTAACTAGTGATTTAAGAGTTTTGTCCGTACCATATAGAAAACTAAGGAAATGAAACGCTGAAAATCTCTTCACATGAAAGGAAAACAATCCTTTGTGGTTCACATTTTGGGGGTAAGACAGAGAATGAACTCCTCTTTTTCCCCATTCCTTCCCCCTCCCCAACTTTAATACTTTGTTTCCTGTGGTTACATGAGGGGGTGGAGATGTTTCTTCATTTTCTAAACATTAAACCACTTGAGAATCTCTCTCCATTTCTGGGGAGACTGCTATGAGAGAACAGCTTGAGGAGCTTGCTTTAATCAAGCTTAAAAGCTACAAAGAATAGAATCACATTTTATGGCTTTAGAGGCTAAAACAACATGTAGTCAATTAGGTGACATCACTTCTACAAAAAAAGCAGAACATCTTTGTTCAATCAAAACAAACAAACAAGATTAGAAGTCTAAGTGCTGTGATTTAGGAAAGATTCACATTTTAAATTAAATCCTGGAGGTCTATGGACGTGGCAGTGATAAATATTAATCACATGGAGTCTGGCGGTCAGCTTAACAGTTGTCTTAGTTGAAATGTGAAGATGAGGGGTTTTTGTATTTTGCCAAGGAAAATTAATTCATAGTATATGCAGGTGTCATGGATATATTTGGTCCTTTTTGTTGTTCGTTATTTTCTTAATTAAGACTTCAAATTGAGCTTTTCAACACCTAAAACCGTAAAATTAATTTAAACAGAGCTGAGGGACCTATTTATATACTGTATTTTCTATCAGCTATTTTCCACAATACAGGAGGGGACACATCCTGATCAGTGTTACAGAAAATGCAGAGGTTTTCCTAAAGAGATCACAATACTGACAAGTCAGAAAATAGAGTGTCTCTATGCTGCCACCATTCCTGTCATTTGGGTTTAAAATTTACATGCAGTCACTGAGCCATAACTCTGTGGGTATTCCTATCCAGGCTTCATCTCAAATGCCTTCTTTCATCATAATGTTTCTAAAATACAGTCTTTCCCAGCAACACCGATGGCTAATACTCAAAGAAGTTCTCACTACGTCATTGTGCATTGAATACTGTTGGGACACAAGAAGGATATTCTTCCACAGACTTGACAAACACTGTCCTGCCAAACAGTTCACTCTTACAGGTGATTATCCTATGCACACTGCTTGTCTTACTCCCTTGTATGACGGGGCAGACACAGATGAACAGCAAGGCTGTTCCCAGCTACTATGCATGCGTCCTCCTCCTTTTGGCTTCCTAATTAACTTTGTTCCTTTAACATCCTTCTCACCGTTTGAAGAAGATCCTTGTAGGCATCAAATTACAGGGTTCTTTTTGTCCCCTATATAAGGCTTATTTCTAGGCATGACAGATATAGAAAACACTGACATGCTGTTGGCAACGTTAACACCACAGCTTGTCAAGGTTAGAGATATGATGGCA
This sequence comes from Phoeniculus purpureus, assembly GCA_028565055.1. Taxonomy (NCBI): domain Eukaryota; kingdom Metazoa; phylum Chordata; class Aves; order Bucerotiformes; family Phoeniculidae; genus Phoeniculus; species Phoeniculus purpureus. The sequence goes on along the minus strand of JAOXOE010000256.1, from coordinate 62,687,294 downwards.
CTCATTTCTTCTTGTCCTCCGCTGTCCATTTGTGTCCATCCTTGTTCCCTAGCTCTCAGCTTTCCCCAACAGCAAGTGTCCTCTGTTCTCTTTTACAACAGCAGGCACAAAGGGCTCTAGATATATTGTAACACAAATAGTCACAAACGAAAATAAATTAGTTGAGAAGTTGCCTGCAGTCACACAGCAGGGCAGTGGCTGATGTAAGATTAGAAATTTTGGGACAGCTTCTTGGAAAACATGAGCCTTAGTCATGTTTTTCTAATTGAAAAATCATATTTGGGATAAAAAATTTAAGCTGTAGTTGTAAAACTCAGAGACCTCTCCTGTGAAGACCAGTTTCTGTGATTTTGTTATGCCCGTAATACAGACAACTCCTAAAGAATTTACTTTAGGCTCGTGGCAAAAGCTGTGCAGCAAAAAGCTTTGTTGTCTTCCTTCTCTTTCTTTATAATCTAAAGCTTTGCCAGTGCCAGATCCCCTCAACTGCTGGAGGTAGAAACTGCTGGATCACAGCTCTGACTAGGCGCAAGCTAAGCTTGTTAGTGAAAGGCATCTCTTTTGACCTCTGGGTCACTCTCATCAATGGTTAACTGTTGGCAACTGCCGCGCCTTTGGGGATTGCAGGGTAATCACTTTTGGGTTTAATACTGGGAATTTTTTATTTAAACTCTGTTACTGCATGAGATTAAACAGAAGTAAGTCTGACACTGTTTTGAGAAGCAGAGGACTCAGCGACATACCTTAGACCTAACAAACTGTACTATTCCCTGATCTGACTGGCTTTACTGTGCAAAGACTGAAGATTAGTCCAGAAGTTACTGTTTGCATTTTTGCCAGCAGAACTATTTATAGCTTCAATCAGTTTGAAATACATCAGAGTTGGACAACGCTGCTGTGCATGTGTGCAGGTGGAGAACACATTTATATCCATCCACAGCCTACACAGCCTCCATTCCACAAATCTGTCAGAGCCAACTCCTCTGAATAACTTAAATAACATGTTTAAAGCCTTCTCATTCCCAGGAATCAAGAGAAACTTTGCTTCATGGTTTAGGCAAAGAGCTTGGAAATAACTTCCTGGCTGTTCAAGTCACCTCATCTCCTTGGCTAATAAGAGCAAATTTGCAGTCTTAATTTAAGAACAGAAAAAGAGAGATTTCTATTTAAAATGTAGTAAACTCTCAACGAGTGGAAGCATTAAGTTTTATGACAAATTCCAGCTACACTCTGAGACAGTCTTTTGCACAATGATGAGACAAAGAAATTAGCTCCATAAGACTGTGTTAGACATGCTTTAAGCTAAAAGATTTTTTTAAGTATTTCCCAGTACTTGCTAAAGAACCAGCGAAATGTTCATCTCATCTAACCCAAGTTGTCTACAGCTGCAATCGTCCACAGTGAAGATGATTCCTCCAGACTGCTTAACACTGAACAAAGGGAAATAAATACTTTTGCGGCATGATTCATGTAATCCATATTAGAAAGGTAAATGAAGACGACAGGAATGACAGAAGAGACTAGACAGTTCATTCATTGTAAAGGAAGTATAGGCAAACAGCTCAGATAAAGACATCAAGATTTAGTCACCTCTTTCTCTGGACACCTCAGACAAATGACTGTGAGGGAGCAGACTTGCTCTGTAGCTCATTCTGGCCAGATGAGTTTTTCAGAAGAGGCCGCTAAGATTTTTAAGTGTATATTTAATTATCTTTTACTAGGAAAGGCTTTCTATTGATTTGCTAAAAATTTCTGCACTACCCGTTTTTCGTGTGCTTGTAAACTTTCAGAATTTAGCACCTGTAACAAACCAGCTCTTAAACCATCCTTTTGGTAATTCAATTATTTGTAGACTGTAGTTTTTCGGTGAATGCAATGTCTCATTTAAAATTTTGATAGTAAAATTAATCACACCTCCAGTCATAAACACTGTCAATGTCTGCTTTTCAAATCTTAGTAAACTTTTCAGCCATCCTGATTTAAATCCCTAATTTCATAATGAAGTATTTTGTGCAGAGATGTTTGATAAAAGCAAATGACACATTGCTCACATTTGTCCTCAAACAGAGAAGAGAATAAGTTGGAAATGAAATTCAATAGAGAAAACCTAGGTTAAATCTTAGGGAAAACTAGAGAAATTCTGAGGGAAGTGAGGCACTCTCACAACAGGGGTGGTGGAATCATCATCACTTGAATATTCAAGGCTGGGCCACCCATCTATTTCGGAATGGCTCAGCAGTAAAGCAATCAATCCCACTCTGATGCAATGAGATGGACTTCATGACCTACCAGTAGTATCTTTCAGGCTAAATGAGCCTATTATTCATGGGGATAATAAAAATTTAAAGGGGAAGCCTTCTAGGGAAAAAAATAAAATCACCAGATATTTTTTTTACAACAGATCTTTTCCCTATAAAGGGATAAATCAAATCTCAATAGCAATAACTAGTCTACATCTATATAATTGTGTGGGGTTTAGTGTCTTAGACCTGTCAGGTATTGGGACTATAATTCACCATCTTTTCACCTATCCAAAAGATAGATTTGCTTTCTCCTGTTTGTATCAAGATTGTTCTGTGAAAGCAAAATTACTGGATAGTTTGATTGTTGTGCATCACTCAGTTCTCCAGCTGAGCAGCCATGAGTGGTGGTATAAAATACTCTCTCGTCTTTACAGACTGCAAAAGATTAATTCAAAGGACATATATTTAATTATTTTTCAAACTCTAAAATCCTGTTCAGTATTTACCTGTGAGTGTCAGGACTAATGTTAGTGTACTGAGTTCAATGTTATTAGGCAAACAGAACAATCCTGCTTATAAATTCTATTGCAATGAGATAAAAAAATAATCTAGTCAGCATGTGAACTGTGCTGTTCTCTGTTTTCTCAACTGCATATGCAAGAGATTCATACATTAGCAATCAAATATTAGGTCAGTGTAATTCCAGTTCTGGGAATATTCATCTGACAAAAGAGAGGCATTAGTTAGAATGAAAACCAAATATTAATCTCTTTGATTACTGTTTTATGTAGTTCTAAATGTACAGCGGCAGGAATTCTACATCTCTATGCTTTCAGCCCTCTGGCATGAAAGTAACATTCCTGTACATTAGCAGAACCTTTAAGAACAGGTTTTAGTTCCTGGAAATCACTATTATAGAGCTGACATTGATAGCACAGATCAAATGCACTTGTAATGAAAATTTTAGGTTGTTCTGTGACAATGTTCTAATAACTCATTTCCCAAGTATTCAAACAGTTGTTGTTTCAATACAACATTTAACAGCTAAAGAGCAGAATAAATAAAAACTGCAGCTGTTGCATTTAAACCATTCTAAAACTTGCTTTTCAGTAAAAAATGTTATAACCTTAGCAGCCATATTTCAAACTAACAGTTTATTCAATTAAAAAGGAACATTTAAAAACAGACAATATTTTTTAAGTATCTTAGCAACAGGTGATTGAATCCTTGCCTGGAACTATGAGACAAGTTTTGCCAAATGGGCTGCATTCTAACAATATCTTTCATATAGCAAATGGAATAAATCTAATATTGTTTTGGACAAGTTACATAAATTACATCATAATACAAAATTCTTTATCTGTTTTCAACAACAATAGATGACGGACCTATGAAAGGAGTGAGAAAAGAATACATGATTCTGTCCACTCCAGCTGTGGCAGTTAAAAGCAGGTATCTGCATTCAGATCCTTGGCATCAAAATCTGCTTGAATACTTCTCCCATCTTTTACTCATACAGACAACATACAAGCTCCAGCTCTGCCCATGAGGTCTTTTCATAGAATCATAGAAACATAGAATCATTCAGGTTGGAAAAGACTCTTGGGATCAAAGAATCCAGCCACCATCAACCCTACTCTACAAGTTCACTCCTAAAACAGATCCCCCAACACTACATCTAAATGAATTTTAAATACATCCAGGGATGGAGACACCATCCTGGGCAGCCCATTCCAGTGTGTGACCACTCTCTCTGTGAAGAATTTTTTCCTGGTGTCTAATCTAAGCCTACCCTATTGAAGCTTGAAGCCTTTCCCTCTGGTACTGTTGCTAATGAACTGCTGCAGTCATAAAAGCGTGACGTGGCCATGTCGAATCTGGTGTCTTTTAACAGCACCAAGGCCATCCTTCTCCCCATACTATCGCATTGAAAACATCTTCACAAAAAAATGGTAATTAGGATAGGCTAGGGTAGGGTAGTGTAGGGCAGAAAGAATAGACATTTCAGTTGGTAGGAACCAAAAATTATTACCTAGTCCAACTGTTCAATTTAGGGCTGGTGATGAATTAAAATATGTTATATTAAGGGCATCATCCAAATGTCTGTTAAACACTCACAGGCTTGGAGCACTGATCACCTTTCCAAGAAGTCTGTTCCAGTGTTTGATCACCCTCTCAGTAAAGGTATACTTGCTAAAGCTCATTCTGAATCTCCCCTCATGCTGCTTTGAATCTTTCCCACTTGTTCTATCACTGGATCCCAGGGAGAAGGGATCAGCACCTCCCTCTCCTTTTCCCCTCTTCTGGAAGCTGTAGGGAGCACCGAAACTCTTGAGACTCCTCCAAACTAAGTGAACACTGAGTCCTTAGCTGTTCCTCATAGAACTTTTCTTCCAAAACTTTTATCAGCTTTGTTGCTCTCATCTCATATGTGAAAGACCTTCACTGAGCTATTTATTTATTTTTATTGTTACCATTATAATTCAATAAAAATAATATTCAGGCTGCCCAGGGTGGTTGTGCAGTCTCCTTCACTGGAGATATTCAAGACCCGCCTGGATGAGTTCCTGTGTGACTTAGTCTAGGTGATCCTGCTGTTGCAGGTGGATTGGACTAGATGATCTTTTGAGTTCCCTTCCAATCCGTTATGATTCTATGATTCTATGATATTCAACTGCAAGCTAAAATCCACTGAGTTCTACTACTGGCTTTCCCTCTCATTTCCAAAGGTATGTTGGCAAATCACTTGTTTTCTTTGCACCTTTTTTCCTTTGTAAAATAGTAGTGCTTTCCTCTGACTCAATCTTTCTTATCTCCATAAAACTTAAATATTATTAGACTACAATTCTTTAATAATCTTCTTTATGAAATTCCAGTTAAAAATAACTTGTGAATGGTGTCTGAGTATACAGTAGTTCAAATTGGTGCCTTTTTTCTCTTGCCTTTTGCTTTTTACAAAATTGAACAGAGTTCAGTTTTAACTTGGAAAGGAAAATTAGAAATATATATAGTGTTTATGGGTCACAGTTTCTCAGGAGGTTCTAACATGAATGCATGTGGACTGTTACATATTTGTTATGCTGCTTAAAGCAATGTAAGTGCTAGTTAAAACAAGTGAGTATTTGGAACAATAAGGTAATTCTATATGCTTTTAAATCAAAACAATAGTATATGTACTGTTACTGCCAGATTCCTGTCATCCTTTAATTCAGCTTTTAGTCATATGATATCTCTAATGGATATTTTCAGACTTTAATGTTGAAAACTAGTTACAAACAATATTCGTACCAGCTGTATCATTGGGAGGTAAATGAACCAAGCATTTCAGTGCAATAAAATGACATAAAAATGAGATATAGCTGAAATAACGTGGAGACAAAGACTTTATTTTCCTTCTCTCCGTATTTTCATATCTTCATCGCAATTCAAAAATCTTCATCATTTTGGAGGTGAGTAATGAGATTTTCATAGACAGATAGTCTGTTTGCAGAGTGAAGTGTTTCTTCACATAAGTGAGGAACATTTAGTCATGCTGAGTGATGAACTGTTCTCCTTCACCACTGACAGTGTGTCATGCTACGCCTTCGAATGTACAGCAAGACGTGTTAATGTGTCAAGTCACGCTTCCTTGGAACACCTCACTGGGTTCATAAACACGAGTTCCTGCACATGCAAAAGACATAAAATTTAAAGATAATGAGGCAGTGTCAGTAAAAGAGACTAAACCAGTTCTGAAGGTGATGTTGGAGGCAAAAAGGTCTGAAATGGAGAATCACAAAAATGTTTTTTCCATTCCAGAAGCTGCTGCCCAAAGCTGCTGTACCATGTACAGATGGTATGCATCCAAAAAGCCATGAGTTTTTAATGGGTCAGTGGTAAAGACTATAAAAAGACCAAGGAAACTGTAGTTTTACGTTAAAGTCTCTTTCAGGTCCATGTTTGCTGCTGCTGAGAAATTTTAATAGGAAAATTGAGGGGACATCTTATCTCACTGACTGTCTACACCTTTAGAAGAAAACGGAGCTCACAGTAATTGCCCAGGCATCCTCCAAAGAAAAGGGTGAAAATCTGAGGATAGGTTTGGGAATAGATACATGGATCAATCATCACTCATTTATCAAAGTTCATTTTAAAATCTAAAAGAATTCAGAGGTTTCCATTTCAACTAGAAATGGCCAGCCTGGGCTTACATTAAAAATAGTCAAGATTTTGATGAGTAAAACCCCTCTGATGTATTTTATTGCTTTATTTTTAACTTATGTGTTAATAAATTTAAGAAACACCTTATATCATTGTAGCAGGTATAAGCAGAAAAGAGGTCTCTTTCAAGAGTTTGTCAGTTGTACTCCCATCCTGAACGACATCAGTAGGAAATATGCTTGTCCAAGAGAAAGAGCTGCCCCTAAAACAGATCATATGTTTGTCCCTGACTGCAGCTTGGAGTGAGGATCCTCACTCAGACAGCAAATAATATCCACCTGAGATCCAGGTTAGATGTCTCACTAGCTGTATTGCAATCTTTTTCAGAGGAAAAGCGCACACCTTCAGTTTTTCTTTTCTCTTGTTCTTGTGCCCAGCAAAGGGGAGTCTAGAACTAGGATACCTAGACATTTACTTCTCCCAAGACTTTAGCTCTCAAGTATTTCCTGGAAAATGGCAGGATTTGGATTAGAACTGGTACTAGTTGTGATTATACAAAAGATAGCTGTCCTGCTGATCTACTTGGAGAAGGCTTCCTTCACTTTTCTGCCTGTCCTAGTATCTGGTTCCTTTAGTCAAACAATTGATTAAGGATGTCCACCAAGTAAGACAAATTGTCTAAGCAACCTGACAGCAGTATCACACGGATAAGGAAAGACCATAAAGGGCCTCTACCTCTGGACAACTTACTCATTCCTGGTTCCCTTGTTTTGAAAAAAAAATGTTAGCTCCATGGTTGTTCTTCTTCTGTTCCTATAACCTTTTACAATACTTGGTACAAAACAGAGGGAACAGGAATGCTGCTTCCTTTTTCACATCTTCACCTGATAGTACTATTTGCTCTGAAACATTATTAGCCTTTGTTTTATTGACACAACTAGCAAAGCCTGTTTTTCTTTCATCTCATAGTTTAATTCAGACTTACATTGGTGGCCACCTAAGGTAAATGCAGTTCTTTAAAGTTGCCTCATACTGAATCTGTGTGATCTGTGTTAGATACTTTTGTCCTGCTCCGGCAGGGGGGTTGGACTCGATGATCTCTTGGGTCCCTTCCAACCCCTAATATCCTATGATCCTATGATCCTATGAATGAAGGCAATTTTCCTTATCAGCTTTTGCAAAATTACTTTTCAATCTACAGGTGGTAAAACAATAAGAATATTTAGCACATTAACCAGCAACTCTTGATATATAATTAGTTTTTGTAGATGCCATAGTGATGTCCATGGAACAAGATGGATAAGTCTACAGACCTACATAAAGTATTTATTGGGGATTTTTCCTATAATCTGACAAGATAACATTTTAGAAATCAGAATTCACATGCCATGTTTAAATATTACTGTATTCTACTTTTAAATAAAGGAAAAATTAGTGAATCTTTCCCCTTCAGCAGTGGCAGTGGAATAGTCTGCTGGAAGTTCCATTCCATGAAGTGACATTTCCAGAATGAAACATCTGAATGTTCTGCCAATCACACAGTCTAGTTGGCCAAATGTTCTCTATTGCTTTGTACAGGAATATGGACATGTGTTCAATGCTGGGTACTTTTGAGAAATCCATCTTATGAAATATCACTGACCAGCACAACAAAACACCAGCTGGAATTTGCTAAAACAGCAATATTAGTTCCTTATGTTGTTTGTATGTCAATGTTGTTCTTGATTGTAGCACAAGCATTTTCAAACTGAGGTAAAAGGTCCGGACATCCTCCCCTTTCTAATCATTTGTGACTGTTTAGAGCTATCTTGTCCCACACCTGCAAATGCATAAAAGCATTTCTCTATGCTCTGGGAGAACATGAACTTCTTCACAGTGAGGGTGACAGAGCACTGGAACAGGCTGCCCAAGGCGATAGTGGAGTCTCCTTCTCTGGAAATGTTTAAAATCTGCCTGGATATGTTCCTATGTGACTTGGTCTAGGTGATCCTGCTCTGGCAGGAGGATTGAACTAGATGATCTTTCGAGGTCCCTTCCAATCTCTAATGTTCTGTGATTCTGTGATTCTATGATTCTGTTTTTGGAGAAAGCATCAGGAACATATTTTTCCATCATTCTTGTCCTCTGAATAGACCAGATAAATTACTTGTAGAAGATGCATGGCAGAAAGCACAACACATTCATTGCCTCTTCAGCACAGCCAGGTGAAGAAATACCCTCTTTGTTATTCTTCACTCAATTCACAAATCCCCCAATCCCTAGAATCTTTTAAGGAACTGAAGGACTCAGTAAGTATAGCTTCAGAAATTCAATTCTAAAACTAGGTATTAGGATGGACAACATACATGCCAAAATGATTCTGAGCACACAGAGATCTAACTGATTCCAGCTGGTTTTAAGCAGCGTTCAGCTTCTCTGATATTCAGATAATATTAACTACTTACAAAGGTCAACATCTGAAATCATAGAGGAGAGCAAAGATCTCAAGAAGGAGAAGAGGCAAAGCCTTGTTCTTTAAAAGCAATAGATTTTTAATCTCTAAAGGACCTTTCATTGTGCCTTTCAAAAGTATTTGTCCCTAAATTTCCTGTTGTCTTTTTTTCTTCTATTTTGTTCTATAGGATGTTTTTTATTTGTTGGTTTGTTGCTTGGGTTTTTTTAAGATGAAGCATGATCAGCATGATTTCATTTGCGTTAAGTCCAGAGGATATCTTTGGGAGTAGACTCCAGAAAGCTGATGATGGAGAAAACACAGGTTACCTACAAGACATACCACTCTTAAAAGGTAACTGTGATGCGGAATGGAGCTCTGCAGCCCACTAACTTCCTCTCTTTCAGGCAGCTGAAATCATGGTGAGAGAGATGCTGCTGGTAGGCAGTAGCAGAGCCCTGAGGGAGGAAATTTAAAGGGGCAGCAGCAGAGATTGAAATGACAGAATAAACCCTAAGACAGGCATGAAAGGCAGAAGCAGTATTTTGCATGGCTGATCTCATGAAAGAAATGAAAGAGTAACACTGAAGCTTGCCCAAAGGAAAGGTGGAAAACCCATTGCAATATGCAATGCCTGAACATGGAGGAAACTGTAATGAGAGTTTCGTAGAAGACATTATATTAAACTACAACGCTACTGAGCCAGTTCTATGTGAACTGGAAGACTTAGACCCACATACAGGAAGGCTACAGATTTAGAGTACAGGGTTATGTAGGCACTATCTCACCGTCTCAGTTCTTGGAAGTTGTGTAACTGTGTTGGGATGACATTGTTCTCCATTTATTCAGCTTACACACAGAGATATAATCGTTTGGCTTTTTGTCTCCATGAGTAGATCAATCCAGTATCATAATTTCACAATAATTTACTGAATTTACTCAATGTAGGCAGATCCTAATAATGGGGGGTTTTTTAATGCACATCTTACAGATATAAGATCTATTAAGTTTTGATGATTTTGTATTCAGAGGGAAAATTTGGCCAAAGGCCATTCATAGTTACAGGAAAGTGGTTATTGTTCCATAATTGCTCATAGAAGAGCCTAAAAAGAACTTGTTGTCATGGCTTGTATTATCTGTAACTTAAGCCTTGACCTTACTTTTTGACCAATTGGATGAGCACTGCATCTGCAGTAAGCTTTGGATACTATACAGTGAAGGATGTATCTGCAGATTTGAAGTCATACATATCATTTTACCAATTGAGCATACTGTTCAACCAGATATCATCGCTATGGAATTATAATTAAATGTCACAATGAAAACTCCATAGCAGAATAAGTAACGTTTAGTGCTGTGGCAGACAGGAATGGCACCAGAATCAGAATCTAGCATTTGCCAGTAAATGCAATGTTTTTGAAATTGCAAAAACTTTCAGTGACAATAACAGAACTAAAGTTGGGTAGTTCCTAGCTGCAAGACATTTTGTCTAATGACCGTACAGGATACCTTTGTGGTCTACAATAGGAACGCGTTTGAGTATGCTTTTCTGTTTTAAAATATGCACACAAACGTTGATGAGGACATGAGTAAATGGCACATAGTCTTTAAGATTTACTTGTGCAAGCAGCTAATACATTAAATACGCAGTCAAGCTGATGAAGTATCTTGTTAACATAGTTGTGGATTTGAAAATCCTCCTTCAAACTGGCTGTATAGTTGAGCTACATTAGCAAAATGTTTTCACACTGAAGAAATTAATGGAACAGTAAGGCATACTGATTTCTGAGAGTATTAGAAGTATCGTATGTCAGTGATACCTACTTTGTTCCTCTCACTTTGGACCTCACAAACTGATAAGAAAGGAAAAGCGCTATAACCCAGAAGTAAAACTGTTGCGTGATTATAACCTTGACAACCTCCTCCTAATGAGCTTCCCTGCAGATAGAGAGAAGAAACAGCTTTGATCTCTCAGAGTGAAGGATGTGAATGAACCACTGTTTTAAGGAAAGGAATCTGATTAGGCCGACTCTCCTAGTAATCAAAGTCACAAGCTACCATTTGAGGTATTTGTGAAATTCAGATAAGATTAGTTGCTCCTTGGATAAGCCACTGCAGTCAGTAGGAGCTAATTTTGTCAGGGATATGACCACAGGAGCGATCATAAAAGGAAGTGAAGAATAATCGTAATGAAAATTTTACAAGGTAGAGAGCTTTTTATTCTAAATGTACAACAACTTTAAGGATTTGTAATAACTCCCATGATTAACAATTCTATCTCATCATCCCTGTTATTGATGCTTTTCACAATGCTCTGTAAGCTGTATGTGACTCAATTGAAAAGCAGTTCCATCTTAAAGTAGCTCAAATGATAAAATAATAGAGGACATATTTATTTGTTACGACAACTATTCTGAAGTTTGTTCCACTGCCTTCTTTATCCTTCAGAATATTTGACTCGAGAGTATCTTATTTTTAGTAAACATGTCCAGTAAACAGATGTGTGTATATACATATATGTGTATAATGAGTAATAAAGAAGCTGCTAAGTTATATCAGTTTCCTTTTCCTCTTTGTCTCACTGTAAATGGGACAGAATGGCATCTCAAGAGCTGTTAGGCTGTGACACAAAGACATATTAGTGCTATTTTTACATCATTTATGGCCACGACCTTTTAGAGAAATGGGATATCAGAATTAGGAGCACAAGAATATTTCTGCCCAAGAAAATGTCTTTTCTCAACTGAACAACTGTTCAAGTTTGGGTTAGAGCATCTCCTTGCTACTGAATTACTTGTGGCTAGCAAACAACACACACAGTCCATGGCTTTTTTCACTTTGATAATTTCAATCAAGACACAGTTTAAAAAAAAGAGTGGCCATTTAGATATACAGAGGAAGTAAGATGAGTTAAATAGCGTAAAAGGAACCTAAACTGTTAGGTTTAGATTATTCCTTTTTTTTTTTAGAATAGTCTTTTCTAAGGTAATAATCATTCTAATATGTAAAAAATAAACACACAAAATCTGTTCAGCAAAACTGCTGAACAAAACCTCTGAACTGATTCTGATTCTTAAGAGTTATACAAAGGACCCAGAAACGTGGGGTTTTTTTTCTTTTGAAGCTATTACAAAACACCTACACACTCATTTCCGTCAGATTTTAAGACAGATTTGTAGGGTAGGGTGGTGCAGAGATCAGTGACTCATTTCAGGCTGTCACTGTTATTTGTGGTCAGCCAGAAGCAACTGATAACAGAGTATTATCTGCTAAGAGAAAAGGAGGGCAAGAAAGGGCTGATGTTTTGCTGTTTGTTTAAAATTCATTACTCCCATCAAAACGCAGCCTTGAGAATTTAATTAAGCAGCTGCCTAAATACTGATATTTAAGGATGCTGGGCGTTCTGTGTCAGCCCACTAAACAAATGGTACAATAAAGATGCAGACTGCTTTGATCGAAGACTGGGCTTTGTTACTGCTTAGTCCTCAAACCATCTGGCTGTGTTTGGAGAATGTGGGATGGTAGCTACTCTAACTCTTATCTAATGATAAGGCTCTCACTGTCAAACATACACAGCAGAAAGCAAATATTACACTCTGTTAGGATTACAAAATCTTATTTCTCTAGTGAAAGAGCATGTTTTGAAGACAATAAATTCCAGAGCCTAAATGATAATATTTTTTCAGTTATGTGAAATTTCCAGATGTTTCAAAGGCAATTCAGAAATGGTGGAACTGCTTCAAGGGGCAGTATTCATCCTGTTAGAAGACAAGATAGTCCGAGGTTTCTTAGGTATTACACAACCACCTCCAAACTTAAAGAGCAATTGATTCTCAATGCTTTTTGAGTAACTGGGCCTCCTTCCAAGCTGCGTTTCTAGTTGTTTAGGGTTTTTTTTCAGCTCGGGTACCTGAAATTGAAAGTCATTCATGAAAATGTTGGCTCTAGAAACTTAGTTTCATAGCTCTCACAGCTTTGTCCCTGCCAAACATCTCACATCACTTCATTTCCTCATATTCTCACTCTACAGTACCAGTCTGCACTGCTTCCACTTCCATTTCCAAGAGTGTTGTCCACACTACCACTTTGTGTTAGGACTTTTTTACTAGCACTGCTCCTCATCTTACACCATTTTTAATTTACTTTCTTTCAGCAGCCCATTTTTTCTGACCGCCTCTTAGGAGAAATTTTACAGACAAATCCACATTCTGTAGCAGCCTTATTTCAAACTTCTACATCAAAAAAATAATAGAGCTTTGGAAAGAAAACAACAGATGTGCTATTGACCTTGTAGAGACACCTGGGTATAAGGAAGAACATACAGCCATACTCTGTGAATTTTCAGCGGTTCTCCATGGGTTACAAGGGGCCACAAAATACAGGGTAGGTGTCACCAGGCAAGTTATTTACCCAGATTGTCCTGACTTACAGGGTTTCAGTTTGGACAGGCATTGTTCTTCATAAACATAGAAAACTACTGGTTTTTAGGTCTGACTCTAACAGTGCATATTCAGATTACTAACTCAGAGTAATTTGAACAGATAAGTGTATTCAAGCTGCTGATGCACAGATCTCAGTTATGAGGGTGAAAGTGCTTTTTCAAACTAGGTTTAGCCCAGCCTCCAGGGCGTAGTTTACACGCACGTGATTTTACAGCTTTCAGGGAGAAGAAGTGTTCAATGGAGATCATAGATGATGGGTTCAGACATCTGTAAAAGTGGCTTTCTAAGACCAAATTTCATATTGAATTGCAAACTACTGTAAAAGCTAATCTTTTAGCTTGATTTTTCTGTTGAATAGGATTTGTCTTTGCTGGCACTCTACTCTTATTTTTTTCCCCTTTTCCCATTTGTAATTTACTGAAAATAATTACTTTTCAGAGGCCATTTTTCCTTTGAATTGTTAGATGAAGCTTGAAAGAACTTAGTTTCTTCAAAAGAAGAGTGTTGATCTGACATTGACCTTTCAGATAAAATCAGATAGGATTTGTCTGTTGATTGAAGGAGCTTAATTCTCACCAAATGCTTCTACTAGGGATTTTTGTTGGTTTGGGTTTGGTTTTTTCTGGGGGGGAAATGCTCTTTGCTGTTTCTTCATCTTGGCTCTGAAAAATGTGAGCCTCTGCCTTCTGAGGGGAGGATATTTCAGCCTTTCTGTATTGGTGAATGTTGCTGTAATAGAAATCCTGAGGTTCCAAACCTATGCTCTAAGGCACCAGGGGATGTATCTTGTACCACTGGGCACATTTATGTATATGGTTATTTTTTATAGGTCCAATAGACATTGAACTCATTTATGCATAGGTAAATTCATATTACTCTTAAGTGATAGAACCATTCAAAGAAGTATAGAACCATTCAGGTTGGAAAAGACCCTTGAGATCATCGAGTCCAACCATCAACCCTACTCTACAAGTTCACCCCTAAACAAATGCTCCAACACTACATCTAAGTGAGTTTTAAACACATCCAGGGATGGGGACTCAATCACCACCCTGGGCAGCCCAGTCCAGTGTCTGACCACTCTCTCCGTGAAGAACTTTTTCCTGATGTCTTGTCTAAACCTACCCTGCTGAAGCTTGAAGCCATTCTGTCGCTAATTTCCTGTTTTGTAGTGATGCTACCATCCAATTGGGTGCTGGATGCCTGCTACATGTCCAGCAATTGCACAGTCAAACTTTATGTTTTTCCCATATATATTATTTCCTCATTTATAACATGAAAACAGATTTCATATCAGATGAACTCATTTTATGGGTGCATAAAGATAACGGTTGTGCTTCAGGAACATGCACTGTGTGTGTAGTATGTACCACTTTCTTTAGTAAAAGTGTGAGTAAGAGAACACCACCATTATCTTGAGTAGAGATTTGCACATTTCTCAGCAATGTAAATATACTATAAGCTGTGGAAAACAGAATTCTTAAAGCTAAAAGCATCACAAAGCAAGTGAATATGGAGCAGCCTGGTCCCAAATCACCAACTTACACAAAAGTTCAGCAGTCATACTCTGCAAACTACATCTACAAACATATTTTAGGTGTAAAATGAAAGGCAGCTTTTGCTGCTGGTTCTCAAAAAATTATTCTAAAGGCAAAGTCTTTGGAACATCCATTTTCAATACTGACTCAGAAAGAGAGATGGTTTGAGAAGTGATTTCCCTAAACCTGTTTTGTAGAGTTTATAAATTCATATCAAATGGTCGTGGGGATTTTGGTCAGAAAAACTGACTTTCCTTTGCCTGTTCCAGTCCCTAATGTTCTGTGATTCTGTAACAGCTAATAAGGTTTGTAACTGTTGGCTTGAGAGGGATTCGGTTTTGAACAGCAAGAAAAATATATGCTGCTTCTCAAGATTAATATAAATTATTACCATTTCTTAAAGAGCCTTCAGGTTTTGTTACGTGTCCTATGAGCACCTTGTGCAAGTGCGTGCATGAGCAGATGTGTGTATATCTATGTCTGTGTTTCCAGACACTTAGATATTTTCTGTGTATGCATGGAAAATACTGATATCCATACGTGGGGAAAGCCTCTAGTTAGTGTCTCGCTTGAAGTCTTCTGAGCTACAGGCACTTTAAGCAGAATTTTCCAGGGCTTTATCTTTGATCTGCTCTGACTATTTTTCAATATTAGTTAATCTCAGTTTTATTAGATGTATTTTACAAAGTCAGTCTTTCTGCTGTTATGCACCAAATACTGGTTTTGTCTGTCAGCTTTAAACGAAGTTTCAGAAGATTTTCTTGCTGTTATGGATAGGCATTAAAAAGAAGGAGAAAGCAAAAACCCAAACCAAACCAAATCTACACTCTCTCTTCTGCATAGCTGCATTCAGCTGGGAATTCCATGTGGTTTTATAAACTTCCCACTTTACCACAGGCAAAGCCATTCTTCTCTGTCTTAATTTCTTCTTCTGTAAGAAGGGGGATTAAGATTGAAGTATTAGCAAAACACCACAGTTCTGTGAACTGTGAGTGGTAGCAATTGAACTGAGGCACAGAGCAACTAAAGCTTTTCCTTCTCTGTGTAGAAAGACCCCATGCTGAAGGCTAAGTGGGAATAGAAACTCTGTAAACCCTCAGCAGAAATATCAAGCCTAGGGAGCTACCAGTGTGCCATGGCAGCAGAGAGGTCCACCAGCAAGCTACAGTGTAAGTACCATCCCTGGAACACTTGCCCTATAAGAAGGGGAGAAGGAGCTGGGTCTGTACAGCCTGAGTGAGAAGCACCTTTGAGACACTCAACAGCACGTAGTCTGTGATTCAGGAGAGCAGTGAGAGGGTGGATTGCTTACTGCAGCGCTTGGTGAGAGGATGAGAAACAAGCGGCACAAGTTGAAGCGAAAACTGTCTGGCTTAGATATACTTAGAGGAGAGGTTGTACAGGCTACATCTTTGGAGGTTTCTAAGACCCAGTGGAAAAATTCCTGAGCAACCTGATTTGACCTTGTAGTACATCCTGCTCTGACCCTCAAGCTCCCTTCCATTCTGAATCATTCTGTGATCCTATAATCCTACAAATTCGAACTGAATCACTGGTAATCTCTGGTAATCACTGTTTTGTGTGTTTCTTTTCAGTAAAGAATCTGCCTTTCTTAATCATAGAAAAACGTAGTTTTATTGAGGACAATAACTGTGTTTTTTACTCTGCATCCTAATTCTTACAATGCAAGGCCCATGTTATAAATCCAGCCTCATTTTAGGGTTGCATTTTATGTTTAAGCCAGAAAATATGTCAGAAAGAAATAAAGATAGATAAGATCCGCAGCAGTTGCCTAAATAAGCTTACTTCTG
The DNA here is from genome assembly GCA_028565055.1 of Phoeniculus purpureus. Lineage (NCBI taxonomy): Eukaryota > Metazoa > Chordata > Aves > Bucerotiformes > Phoeniculidae > Phoeniculus > Phoeniculus purpureus. The sequence goes on along the minus strand of JAOXOE010000256.1, from coordinate 62,670,689 downwards.
TTGCTCAGAAGCCAACTAAACCAGCAACAGGGTAGTGCCAAATATTGCTGGAACAGTCTGCCAAAATAAAAGCTGTGGTGCCTAGATGCTGCTACTGGAAAACCCCAGACAAATGCCTGGCAAATAAATGGGCTCGGACTTACAAATTGTTATTTTGGAGAAGAGAATGATGACACAGTTTCCTGCACAATATTTATATATTTGTGCCCTGGAGCCTTGGCTTCTCACTACAGTGGATATAAGAAAAAAACCCAACTGCAGAAAAGCAATTTCTGTTGCCCAGGGGGTTGCCATCACTATTTGTAATTTTTTTTCTATTTGACATTAAACTTGTAGATTCCCATGATGATCTCAGATCAATGGGAGGATGTCAATATCACACAGTTTTCCATTACCAAGGGAAAACCAAACAGCAGCTAATGGAGAAACAAGTGCATCGGAAAGGTCGTATGGTGTGCATCAGACAGAAGCAGCCCTGAGAATGAATTCCAGGTCTTCTGACTCCCCTCTGCATGGACATCATTCCTACTCAGCTCATTCCCATCCAGGAGAATTGGGATGCTTATATTGTTGTATAATTACAGCAAAAGCTGGTCCTTTCTGTGCATGTGGTAGGTTCCTAGCCTTATGGATGTGTTTTGGGATATAGTTGTACAATTCATGTCAAACTCATCATTCCAATGACACTTCACATACTTTTTTTTTTTTACAAGGTCACCTAAGTTTTTTCTCTCAGGGCATTGCCTCATTTTCTTTTAATCGGTGGAAGTGTTCCTGGACTACGTGAAGATTTTGGGGTGGGCTTTCATTGTGAAGTAGATTTAGATTATGGTGCATAAACTGAGGCATTTGGCATTACGAAGAGGAATCAGTAACATTCTGAGAATGAACAAGACATTAACATGATAGGCACATACATAACATTGTAAAAGAGATTGATTATTCTTAAAATTTTATGGGTGATCCCTGAAATGTGTAACAAACATCTCTTTATAGGTGAAGCTACTGTAAATGACAAGCTGCTTTTCAGATCTTCCCAGTGTTGGAGTTATATTAGTCCTTATTTCTTCTAATTCATAGATAACGCAGATAACACAATAAATGAGTTTAGGGTCCTGCTATGCTCAGATCTGTGTATTGATACACAAGGAGACAGTTCACCTCAGAAAAATTTACAGATCCAAACAGACAAGAAAGTTAAAACACTGGAAAAGTGAAAGATGCAGTAAGTTAAATTTTCATAGGTGATCTATGAAGCTGATAGCAGAGATTAGTAATTTTTATGTTTTGGTCTCTAATTAAACCATACTCTACACTAAAGAATCACAGAATCATCCCAGTTTGAAGTGACCTCGAGAGACAATCTAGCCCAACTCTCACCTCCCACTTAAGCAGGATTTACTAGATTACATTGCTCAGGAATGCATCCAGGCAGGATTTGAATATTTCCGAAGGAGACTCCACAAACTTCCTGGGCAGCCTGTTCTGGTGGTCGGTCACCCACATAGTAAAGAAGTCTTTTTCTCATATCTAAATGAAAACTCCTGTGTTCTAGTTCATGCTCATTGCCCTTGTCCTGTCATTGGGAACAACTGAAAACAATCTGACACCATTTACTTTTCAGATATTTATAGAAATTGATAAGGTCTCCTCTCATTCTTCTGCCCTCCAAGCTAAACAGTCCCAGCTTTCTCTCAACTTTTCCACATAAGAGAGATGCTCCAGGCTTCTAATATCTTCTTTGCCCTCTGCTGGACTCTCTCACAATACTCCAGTTGTGGCTTTACCAGGGCAGAGGGGGCCTCTTTAGACTTACTGGCCACACACTTGTTAACATAGCCCAGAATACCATTGGCCTTGTGGCAACAAGGGCACACTGTCAGCTAATGGTCAGCTTCCTGGCCACCAGTACTCTCAAGATCTTTCTCCTCAAGGCTACTCTCCAACAGGTCTACCCCTAACTTGTACTGGTGCATGGGTTTGCTCTTCCTCAGGTGTGGGATGCTACATTTGCTTTTGTTGAACTTTATTATGTTCCTCTCTGCCTGACTCTGCAGCCTCCATCACACTGGATGGCAGCACAGCCTTCTGGTGCGTCAGCCACTCCTTTCAGCTTTGTGTCATCAGCAAATGTGCTGAGGATACATTCTGTTCCCTCACCTAGGTGATTGACTGACTGATATTTTGAACAAGACCAGTACTGACTTCCGAGGACACCACTGTTCACAGATCTTCACCTTGACCTTGTGCTGTTGTTCACAAATCCCTGAGCTCTATCACGCTACCAGCTCTTGATCCACCTCACTGTCCACTCATCTAACCTACAACACATGAATTTCCTAATGAGCGTGTAACGGCAGACAGTGCTGGAAGTCTTGCTGAAGTCAAGGTCGACAACATCCACTGCTCACTCTTCTTCTACCTAGCCAGATATGACATCCTAAACAGCTACTAAATTGTTAGGTATCAGAAGCAGAGATAGTTTTCAGTCTAATTTTTTTTTTTAATAGATGGAGCAATGCAAATGGGAAAAAAATGCAGTTTACACCGGCATACTGGGATATATCCTCAAGTGTGCAACAACAGAAGCATACTAAGCAGCCAAAATGGATTCAGCGTGGCAAGCCCACACTGAGGAGCAAATCTTGTCCTTTCAAAAGTTTAAAGATCTGTGACTGTGATATGTATTAGCTATCTATTTCTTACTCCAGTCTAATATAACCTGACATGAACACAGGTAGTGTGATGGCAGAATAGAACACTGGTACTTTTAAAGCACACAACCGTTCTGTTCAGCAATTTAATGCACGAAAGTTGATGTTTCACTGTTAGTAAATGACAGCAGAACAGAGGCCAAGAGAATGCTCTTGAAGGAGTTGAAAATGTAAGTGCTCTTAGTGTTTGCCATGAATTTTGTTCTAGTGCCAGAGTGGTTTCTATATAGACTTATTCCAGAGTAAAACAAAAGTGATGGCTTTACTGTATATTTTCTTGATCTATAGCAATTTATCAGCACGATACCAATCTCTGAAATGTCTGGCTGTTGTTCTCTGAAAACACAATACATCTAGCATAAACAGTGCTGTTTTACAGAGAAAAGACAGAAAGATAAACACAGGTTCTAAAATGCCAATTACTTCATTCCGAAAAATTTATTACTAGAAACAGAAGTTCATGTGCAGGAGAAAGAAATAATGACTCCAATTCTGTGTCTTGCAACAAATGGGAACTTCAGCTTTACTTCACACAGGGAAAGAGCTGCTATTTGAAAAGTTCTACATAAATGAGAACAACTTATAGAATAAAATCTTTTTGCAGAATGGCAGAAACTACTCTGCAAAATTTATTTTGTAAAATAGTTCTTGTTTAAATCCCCAGCTGAAGAGGAATATTCTTTCAGTGAGGGCTGAAGGATTTAGCACACATCGAATTAACCATTTCTCCAGGAATTAGGAACAAGAAACAAAAAAAAAGATAACAGCTATTGAAATATTTACCAGATAAACCAACAGTAACATCAGAAATGTATAAACACCTCTCAAAACACCAAAATATTTACTGCAGAACAGCAACTGTTTGCCTCTGCAACATGTGAGAGACTAGCACTGATTTCTCTCTACAGAATGTTGCATTAAAAGGCTTCCTCTAAAACTCAGTAGGAATTTAAGAACTCTCTAAAATAGACTAATTTTTCAAGGGCATGACTGAAGCTGAACTCAATCATGGCATTTTAGAAGGCAGGACTAAACCACCAGTGGCCCTCTGTTGCTTTAAGCTTCTCCCTGCTTTGCTTGTGAAACAGCTGGAATTGTTTTTGAGAAATAAATCCATAAGGGTTATATTGTTTTATATAACTTAGACATCTAAGAGTTTTCTTTCCAGAACAAAGCTAGCAATCCTTTGCTCATCAAAACTTAGATAAATAAATAAATAACTCGTAGGAGAACAATCATTTCAATCTCTGATAGACATCTAGCTTTCTGCCCACATTCAGAAAAAAGCCTGTGCTTGTCCCAGCTCCAATGTCAAAGAAACCTGTGTGCTTACCTGTCTCCTTCCTCACTCTGGTTTTGATGCAGAACAAGCTTGTGATAAGCAAAACCGCTCACTAGGGGTCAGTTCAGTTGCTTTTATAGACAATTGAGATTATTGGTTACCTTAAACATTAGACACAATTAGTTGTCTCCTAAAAGACATTGTGGTGAGGTGGTTGGTACTGGGACCAGTCCTATTCACTCTATTCATTAATGACTTGGATGAGGGATTAGAGAGACTGTCAGCAAGTTTGCTGATGACACAAAGCTGGGAGGAATGGCCAACACTCTAGTAGACTGTGCTGCCATTCAGTGGAACCTGGACAGGCTGGAGAGCTGGGCAGAGAGAAATTTAATGAAGTATAACAAGGACAAGTGCAGAGTCTTGCATCTGGGCAAGAACAACCCCAGGTACCAGTATAGGTTAGAGACTGACCTGTCAGAGAGCAGTGTAGGAGAAAGTGACCTGGGGATCCTAGTGGACAGCAGGATGACCATGAGCCAGCAATGTGCCCTTGTGGCCAAAAGGACCAATGGCATCCTGGGGTGGATCAGAAGGTGGATGTTTAGCAGATCGAGAGAGGCTCTCCTTCCCCTCTACACTGCCCTGATGAGACCACGTCTGGAGAATGGTGTCCAGTTCTGAGCCCCTCAGTTCAAGAAGGATACAGAACAATGAAGATAATGAAGGAAGTGGAACACCTCTCTGATGAGGAAAGGCTAAGGGACCTGGGTCTCCTTAGCTTGGAGAAGAGACTGAGGGGTGACCTCATTAATGTTTATAAATATGTGAAGGGTGGGAGTCAGTAGGATGGAGCCAGGCTCTGCTCAGGGGAACCCAATGATAGGATAAGGGGCAATGGGTGCAAGCTGGAACATAGTAGGTTCCATATAAATACCAGAAGGAACTTCTTAACAGTGAAGGTGACAGAGCACTGGCACAGGCTGCCCGGGGGGGTTGTGGACTCTCCTCCTCTGGAGTCATTTAAAACCCTCCTAGATATGTTCCTGTGCGACTTGGTCCAGGTGATCCTGCTGTGTCAGGGGTATTGGACTAGAGGATCTTTCAAGGTCCCTTCCAATCCCTGATTTTCAGTGATTCTGTGAAGTCCTTTATCCATTTTTTTTCTTTCCCACAGGTGGTTTGGACACGCCTGCAAGGGAGAGGAGGTGAAACCTTTTGTAATGTTTACGAGCTACCAGTTAGCACGTTTGCAGTTTCTTTTCTTTCTTTTTTTCCCTCTAGCTATTCTTGTCATTCTTTGTTAATAAAACCTACCATTTTTCTTTAGTATAAATGTGTCATTGTGTTTTTTGGTGGTTGATGATGGTGGGAAATCAAAATCTCGACAGATTTATGTGAGGATCTCACTTGAAATTAATTTCAATATATTTGGTATCTGGCACTCCTTGGTTTACTTGCATTATGCCAGACAATTTTTACAATGACTGTACTGCATTAAGTAATCTTTGACGTTAGCACCCATTACGTAGCACGCTGAAGATTTCTATCAGCTTAAACAATTTCTTCTCCATGTCCGCCACCTGTGAAACTGGTGAGAAAATTGTGGCTAGAAAAATCACTAGAAAAAGACTGGAGTGAAAATCTGTACCGTTAAAGGTTCTACAGTCAGTAATTAGAAAGTATTATAATTTGTCATTATGCTGCATAAACTAATTATGTGTTTAGGTGTTCTTTATTCACTGGTTTTGTTTCTGTCCTGGAACTTAGTTTAGGCTTCCATTCCGGAATAATTTTAGTTTTTTGATTTTTTTTCTGTTGTCAGTGAAACTTTCTTTTTTCTATTCTATGACAGGGAAAATTCGTGGAAAATTTATAGGATTAGTACAAACAACAGTCTTAGAGATTTTTTTTGAATATTTGAATTCCTTATATTCAGAGGAATTCAAGATGTCATAGATAATTTTACATAGATTTTTTATAAAGCTCTCAAAAGTAGTTTTTCCACATATTAAGTTACAAATTCCAAAGTTCTTAAGAAATCATCAAGAATAATAGGCTCATAGAAAGTTTTTTATTACAAGGGACTTTAAAGATCTTCTGATCCACTGCCTCTTAAATAAGCAGAGACATTTTCAGCTGAATAGGTTGCTCAGAGACATGTCCAATCTGACCTTAAATGTCTCCAGGGATAGGGTATCTATCACCTCTTTGGACAACCTACTTCAATGTTTCACCACCCTCATTGTAAAAACTTCCTTATACCTAGAGTCTTAATCTCCCCTCCTTTAGTTTCAGACGAATACCCTTCATCCTATTGCAGTAAGACTTGCTATACTGTCTGTCCCTATCTTTCTTATAGGCTCCCTCAAAGTCCTGGAAGACTGCTATAAGGTCTCCCTGAAGCCTTCTCTTCTGCAGGCTGAGCAGCCCCAACTCTCTCAACCTGTCCTTATAGCAGAAGTGTTCCATCTCTCTGATCATTCTTGTTGCTTCCTCTGGACCAGCTCAAACAGGTCCAAGTCTTTCCTGTGATGAGGACTCCAGAGCTAGACATGTGACTTCAGGTAAGGTCTCACCAGAGCAGAAGAGTGCAGGAGAACCATTTCCCTTGATCTGCTAGCCACACTTGTTTTGATGCAAGCCAGGATATGGGAAACTTTATGGGCTGCAAGTGCACACTGATGGCTCATGTCCAGCTTTTTGCTGATCAGTGATGAATAACCAGTCTTGATCTATAGGGCTGCCCGCCCTCCAGACTTTATTTATACTGGGAGTTGACCCAACCCAGGTGTAGGACCTTGCACTCAGCCTTGCTGAACTTCATGAGGTTCTACCTCTCCGCTTGTCCAGGTCTCTCTGGATTGCATCGCACCCTTTAGCCATGTCAGCTGCACCGTTTAACTTGGTGTAATATGAAACTTGCTCAGGATGTGTTTGATCTCACTGTCTATGCCATTGACGAGGAAAATTAACATCACTGGTCCTAGTTCAGACCCCAGAGGAATACCCTTGTCACTGATCTCCATCTGGACTTTGAGCCATTGACAACTACCCTCTGGATGTGACTATCCAACCAATCCTTATGCACAAGAAGTCCACCCATCAAATCCACATGTCTTCAATTTAGATACAAGGATGTAGTGGGAGACTGTGTTAAAGGCTTTACAGAAGTACAGAAGAATAAGACTGTCTGTTCATGTTTGGGAGTAGTTTGTAGAACAACACCCAGAAAAATGGACACAATCCAGCTCAGAATATGCATTTGAAACAAAATCTGTGTATAGAAATGAATAACTGCTAGAACACTCAGCTGCCAACTCTGGAATTCAACATTCCACATTTCACTTAACCATAAAAAATGAAGAGGACCCTTGTTCAAAGGCAAATGTAGTAAAACATTAAATTAATTTTATAGTGTACACATTATAGGTCAAGCATGTCTAAAAGTTCCCAAAACAAACTACAACAAAGTCACTGAAAAATATTTAACATGGAATAACATAAGCAAAACCTAATAATAATAATAATAACAAAAGACATTTCTATTGTCTTTCTCTTCCATCTACTCATTATTGTTTTAATAATAGATGAGGTAGTTTAAGACATAAGTCAGAATCTTCTCTTGCATTTTACAGTGTTAGTTTTAATGATTTAACTCACACTTACTTAAGTGTTACCCATAACAACAACTCGTTCAGTTCAGCACTAGTTTCTTTGAGACCAGTTGTTATTGAATAACAATATTCACATTACACCAAAATATTTCAAGGTTTCTTCATTTTTCTTTGACAAACCAAATGATTCACTGGCATATTCACAGTATTTACCAAACACCAAGGGAAGGGTCTTCAGTTAGGTTGTAAAAAAAAGGGATGCCCTGACTCAGAGAATACAGGGCTACAATATGGCAGTAAATAATGGATTCAAGAAGGAAAAAGTGCATATGTTTATATGAAATTAATGGCATGACCCTAAAAATAATAATTTCCTTCTTGCTGTCATTCCTGAATAACATTCCTGTTCAAAAGAACTAGGAGCATCTATTTCTGTTAGGGGTATGTTCAGCTGGATTCCTTTCTTAATGGTACTACTAGGAAAATACAAGTCCTACAACTGAGGATTCCCCGTATTTATTTAGGAGACAATGACAAAAGGTTTCAGAGGTACTACAGCATTGAATGTACCAGAAAGCCTGTGATGAAGAATAAGATACCTGGTAAACTAAGTATATTATGGCTCCATCTTTTCCACCTGAAATGGTTTGATCGTTTATAGACATGCATGGGTCATAACTCTGAGTAAGTAGGAAATTATTTACATCTTAGAAATTTATCCAATGCTCAGAAATAATCCAAATTACTTACAATCTTGGTTGACTGGGGTTGTCTCAATGGACTGGAGGCTGGCAGATGTGCTGTCCATTTTCGAGAAGGGAGAGAAAGAGGATCTTGGCAACTACAGGCCTGTCAGTCTCTCCTCAATGCCAGGGAAGGTTATAGAACAGATAATCTCCAGAGCCATCATGGAGCAATTAAAGGTCAACCAGCTGTTCAGGACCATGGGTTCATGAAAGGCAGATCCTGCTTGACAAACTTGATCTCATTCTATGACATGGTGACCTGCTTAGTGGATGAGAGAAAGCCTGTCCATGTAGTCTATCTGAACTTCAGTAAGGCCTTTCACACCATCCCCCATGGCTTCAACGGGCACATACTCTGCTGGGTGGAACACTGGCTGGATGGCCGGGCCCAAAGTGTTGTGGTCAGTGGAGTTAAATCTGGTTGGAGGCCAGTCACAAGTGGTGTCCCCCAGGGCTCAGTGCTGGGGCCACTCCAGTTCAATGTCTTTATCAATGATCTTGATGAGGCGATTGAGTGCACCCTCAGTAAGTTTGCAGACAACATCAAGTTGGGAGGGAGTGTTGATGTGCTAGAAGGTGATAGGGCTATTCAGAGGGACCTTGCCAGACTGTATCGATGGGCTGAGGGCAATGGTATGGGTTTCAATAGAGCCAAGTGTCGGGTCCTGCATTTTGGTCGCAACAATCCCCTGCAACGCTACAGGCTTGGGGCAGTGTGGCTGGAAAGCTGTCTGGCAGAAAGGGATGTAGGGGTTCTAATTGACAGGCGGCTGAATATGAGCCAGCAGTGTGCTCAGGTGGCCAAGAAGGCCAATGGCATCCTGGCCTGTATTAGAAACTGTGTCCAGCAGGAGTAGGAAGGTGATTGTCCTATACTCAGCACTGGGGAGACCACGCCTTGAGTACTGTATCTAGTACAAGGGAGACATTGAGGTGTGGGAGCCAGTGCAGAGGAGGGCAGCGAAGCTGGTGAAGGGCCTGGAGAATAAATCTTATGAGGAGAAATTGAGAGAGTTGGGGCTGTTTAGTTTGAGGAAGAGGAGACAATGTGGAGACCTCATCACTCTGTACAACTATCTGAAAGCACATGGTAGGGATGTTGGTGCTGGTCACTTCTCACAGGTCATTAGCAACAGTACCAGAGGGAAAGGCTTCACGCTTCAGTAGGGTAGGCTTAGATTAGACATCAGGAAAAAATTCTTCACAGAAAGAGTGGTCACACACTGGAATGGGCTGCCCAGGATGGTGGTTGAGTCTCCATCCCTGGATGTGTTTAAAAGTCGCTTAGATGTAGTGTTGGGGGATCTGTTTTAGGAATGAACTTGTAGAGTAGGGTTCATGGTTGGATTCCATGATCCCAAGGGTTTTCCAACCTGAATGATTCTATGATTCTATGAAATTAGTCCAAAAGACTGAAGCACAAAGTCAGGCCTACACAGAATCTTGTGGAATATTTTGTTTCTGTTGTGGGGAAGAAATGAATCTGATGCTTGAGGATTGAGATTTTCATTGAGGGGAAAAAACAATGGGGTTAAAACATGGGGAAAGCGACTATTTGTAGTTTGCATTATCTTCCTTTGGTGCAAAGATTATAAATCTGTCAACAGCAAATTCTAAGCCCTTCTGACAGTGAGGAAAGTGATAACGGACAGAAAGAAAAAAGTAAGAGGAACAATGAGAGAAAGAGGGTAGACTATGTAAAGGAGGTCACATAGTCAAGGGATTTTTCTGAAGTCAGTTGATACACTTTAGAAATAGTCTCCTGAGTCCCATATGATTGTTCCATGCAAAAGACCTCAAAATCTCTCAGGTCTTCCTTCTTCACAAATTTGTCAGATGATGCCATGCAGAGAGATCACCTAAGTTACAGCCATATTAATGAGTATAAAAGGCAGTCAGCTATACAAATGTGTAATAGAAACCAAGAGATCTAAGTAACTGCTAGGAACTTGAAGACTGGTTCTATCATCACTTAGTAGGTGGGATTTGGATAGCAATAGCTGGAACATAGCAAGATTTCAGAAAGGCTCAGTATTTATGAGACTCCCCACTTACACATAATTGAAAGATCAGAAAAATTTGCCTGGATTCCAAGATCTGTGATAGTAATCAGCAAAATGCAGTAGGTTTGAAACTTGTGAGTGACACAGACCTTGAAACTAACATTTTGTAATTATCATCTTGAAAAGGCATAGCAGCTGAAGACTGTGTTATATAGATTTACACCTCTGCATTGATGGTTCTTGGCTATCAGCCCTTGGTACAACAACATAGAGGGTGTGTGCTCACGCATCATATTCACTCATTTCTGTTTGTTTTTTTTAATTAGACATGCTGGTGGGAAGATCTCAAGACTGACAGAGCATTCTTTGTCATGTTAGTACTGAAACAAGTTATCACTCAAGCAGCAGCATTGTGAATAAGCCATAAGGTATGTGCTCCGAAAGGCACACTGCAATAACACTGCAATATCAAAGCAAAATGTCACCAGGATAAATAAAGCATAGAAACAAAACAGGGTCTCATGCATGAGATTGTAGATAAACAAAGGATTAACACTCAGACTACAAGTTAAAATGATTAAATCTTCTTATTCATTGCACATGCATTGCCTAGCACAGTGGGATCAACAGGTTCCCGTAAAAGTACTACACTGCGCTGCTGCGTACCAACACAAAACAACACAGGATAAATGCAATAAAACTTATGTTTAACAAAAACACAAATAAACCTTTCCATGTATGTGTGGAGGTTCAAATTACGATTTATTGCACTGTCTTCTGAAATTCTCGCCATGTGAAATGCCTGTTGCAGCACCCTGAAGTTCAACAGTCTACACACTAATGCTTAGGCCATTAGTGTTGAGGCTGCAGTAACTTCATTACACTTATTGCAGGAGACTGGTTTTGAACAGGTTCTGATTTCGTCCCATTATCACTTACTGCATGTGAGGTGTAATGCCAAAGAGCACCCTTTTGTTTATGTTGACCCAAAAATATTGAGTTCCTGTGATACAAGATCACTCCATGATGCAATCCAAGAAGCATTTGGAGGGGTTAACTGGATGATTAGCTACAGAAGCATGTTCTTGACCTGAAGTAAATTGCAGTTATAGACACGCTAGTCTTGGCCTCAGCACATGGCGAAGTAGCACTGAAGTGCTCCATCTGGAATGCCCGAAGGAAAACTCTAACAAGCCCCAGGTGTCACAAATCCTTTCAGTGCACCCTCTGAAGCCACCAAGAAAACATGTCTCACAACATGGAGCAACCTGAAATGCAACACAGCTGTGATATGTTCCAGTGCCAGATGTCTCTCCAAAAGCTATGTGGCAGAGGCAGTACACTGCGATCTTTCATTTATTATTACACTAGAAAGAAAATGCCCCTAGAGGAAGGCTTCGCCATACCACATAGAAATCCTGTATCGGTTTCTCACTAGCAGGAGCTAAGTATCAAAGCCAGCTCTTTAGAAGGTTCCAGTCAGTCCCTCACTGTTCCAGACAGTCCCACAGCAGACTGTCACGTCTTTCCCTGTCAGCATCACTTTTTAGGCTTTCTCAAACCTTGTGCTGCTCTGACTGAAGGTCTCTTTTCTGGTATTGGAGGCAAAGTGCCAAGACAAAGATTACCAGACAAGCCAAATCTGCCCTGCAGAAAGCCACGTCAGGGTTCAGGATAACACTGATACTACTTTATGGGAGCTCCAAACACATGCATGTAACCTAAGCCGTTGACTCTCTTGCCAGCTCCTGTAAGCAGCATGTCCAGTGTGTGCTCAGACATGTAAGACTGCTGAGGACAGCCCAGGCAGACATGCTATTTCTGAACACACAACAAATTCTTTAGACAAGAAAACAAAAGCACAGAAGTAGAATTTAGCCTAGCAGGAACGGGTTTGATTCAGGAGGAAAACACATGATACTGCTGTCAAATATTCAGCCCACCAATATGTACCTGCACATTTACTGGTGTCTTTGGGTTTTAAAGTCTGAAAAAGATTGGAAAACTGTGGTGACAGTGAATCAGATCACACAGAATAGCTTATGCAAGCATAACTGCTTTTTATATACTTGCATAGTACAGCACTGGTTAAGTCACTTTTCCTCCAACTGTGGTTGTGTAAGAGACACTTTCAAGTTTCCCTCTTGCTGCCTGGCATTTATCGAGTTTTAAACTCAGAGCTGAAGACAACTTAATGACAAATGTCTTTTTTCTAATGGAAGAGAGACTTATGTGTTTACTGTCTTATGTTCTTCCTGGACAACTGAAGGTTACCAAGGCACAGTTTGAATTGAAGCTAGCCAGGGAGGTCAAAGGGAACACCAAGAACTTCTACAGGTATATTAACGGTAAAAAGAAAACTAGGGAAGGTGTGGGCCTCCTCAGAAAGGAAACAGGTGATATGGTCACAAGTGACATGGAAAAGTCTGAGGTTCTCAATGACTTCTTTACCTCACTCTTTACTGCAAAGGCCTCCAGCCACACTCCTGGAGTCATGGAAGATAACAGCAGGGACTGGAAGGAAGAACTGCCC
>JAOXOE010000256.1:62628806-62645683 GCA_028565055.1 Phoeniculus purpureus | reverse complement strand
GCTCACCCCGAGGCTGGAAGGGCTGATCCCGAAGGGAAGATGTTAGCACTAGAGTCTTGCTTCTCCGGTCCGTGGTAGCTGCAGGGACCGGGGCTCTTCCTGCTTGCGCTGGGGTCCGGCCGCTTCTTGCTTCAGGCTGCGGCGGTCCCCGCGGCACTGAGGTCTCTGTAGTACCGCGGCGAGCTCTCGCCCCGGCTAGCTGCCGGTTACAGGACCGGAAGGCAGCGGACCCGGCGAGGCCCTTTCGCTATCCCCCCTAGCAAGGGTGGGGGTGGGGGCGTGGAAGAAACACGAGGCTGAAAGCCCCGTGCCCGGGCTGCCTGCCCAGCGGGAAAAGAGGACCAGGAGCTCGCTCCCTGGTCTTTTATACCGTCCATACCACGGAACTTTGTGAAAGATCACTTCACCTGGGACAGTTCCGGGAGGAAAGTCCTCTTAAAGCCACAGAACGTTTTCTTCATGAAAGCACAAACCTGTAAATCTGAAAATTCTGGTAATTTTCAAACCACAATAGGTAGGTTTAGACTAAATATTAGGAAAAATTTTTTCACAGAAAGGGTGGTCAGGCACTGGAATGGGCTTCCCAGGGAGGTGGTTTAGTCGCCACCCCTGGACCTTTTAAAAAAGATGAGGTACTGTGGGATATGGTTTAGGGGTGAACTTGTAAAGTTGGGTAGATGGTTGGACTCGATGATCCCAGGGGTCTTTTCCAACCAGAGTGATTCTGTGATTCTGTGAAGTTGTTCTCTACAGTAGAGCAAATCACAGCACTGTTAAATTATCTGTAGAGGCACAACTAGCAAAGACATGATTACAGTATAGTGATTTTAAAGAACTGCAAAGCCTGGTTGCACTAGTCTTGGTACGAATTCAGCGTGTCTACCTTTCTTCCTGTCACCACATCATTGTTACATGTGCAATGCAGACATGATTCAAAATCTTCAGTTTAATGTTATCACATGAAAACTGAGTTCCAGCTGATACAACTTTTCTCTAAATTGAGATAGTAACTAAGCATGAATTACCATATGGGATGGTCCCTTTTACTTGTCATTTTGCTGAGGGAAGTTTGGCACTGTGCAGTTGACTGTGGTAATCAGATTGTCCCTTTATAAGACAACAACATAAGTGGTGAGTCTCTGAAAAAAAAAAACGACCTTTCAGTCTCTGGAAAAAAAACCTGATTCCACATTGGTTGGTTTATTTACAGTCTTTTTTATGGGAATAAGAGAATGCCAGACATAGTAAGGAATGAAACTCAACCTAGTTTCTCAGGATGTATTGTGCCATGGTGCATGACAATGCAGAATACGCCTGCCAATCTTCTTAGTACATGCATCTATAGGAGATCTGCAAAATGGCTTCGTCTGAATAGCTGCAACCTTATAAAGATATTCCTTTAGTTTTAAGGTAATCAGATTAAGGAGGCACTGAAATCAAGTTAAAACATTTTTACAGTAGCCTGTCCAACACAGCGGACTCTTTGTTTCTTTAGTGCAACTCATTTCAAGAAGGACACAGAACTGCTGGAGAGAGTCCAGCACAGACCCACAAAGATGATGAAGGGAGCGGAACATCTCCATTATGAGGAAAGGCTGAGGGAAGCTGGGTCCCTTTAGCTTGGAGAAAAAGGAGACTGAGGGGTGGCCTCATTAATGTTTAGAAATATATGGAGGGCGGATGTCAGGAGGTTGGAGCCAGGCTCTTCTCAGTGTCATCCAATGATAGAACAAGGGGCAATGAGTGTGAGCTGGAACGTAGGAGGTTCCACATCAATATGGGAAGGAACTTCTTCACAGCGAGGGTGACAGAGCACTGGAATGCGCTGCTCAGGGAGGTTGTGGAGTATCTTTCTCTGGAGATGTTTAAAACCTGCCTGGATATGTTCCTGTGCGACTTGATCTGGGTGATCCTGTTGTGGTGGGAGGATTGGACAGGAAGATCTGTCTAGGTCCCTTCCAATCCCTAATGTTCTGTGATTCTGTGATTCTTCTCCTCCACTTTACACGTAGAATAGATAGGTATAGCTATTTTAAAATCTATGCTGAAAGCTGTGAGAAACCCCATCAAAGCTGGTAGGTGTCAGAACTACTCTTTATTCAAAAGACTACAAATGGAGCCAAACATCTGAAATAATTATCATACAAATTATAAGTACACACAGTGCCATGCTGGAAGCAAACGCAGTTTGCTTTGGATCACTAGCATGCATAATGATAAAGATTAGAGCAACTGATTGCTGCTGTGCATAAAACAGAGATGGTACACAAAATAAGAAATAAAGGGGAAAAGAAGCCAAAGAAGCTGTAGATAGAGTCCTGCAATGAAAAGTAGAAGCATGTGACAATAACCAGAGCATCTACCACATGTTTGTAAGTACGAATGCTTAAGACTAGAGCTGTCAAGAAAAACGTGTCGGTTTTTTGTAAATGACCTCGTCAGCTAAGACAGTAAGGTAGTTCTGCTAAGGATAGAGAATCTACATTCAAGTTTCTATAGTACTCATGACCATGGACTTGTACAGATACTCCAGAGTCCTAGTAGGCTTATACTTTCTTTCTGTCCTTCCATGCCCATGGAAGGTTTTCTTATGATAAGTAAAAATGTTATTTTTCTTGCACCAAAGTCCCATTTTTGTGCCAGAATGTGAAATTTCATTAACATCTGACTACATATTTGCCCATATCTAGCTGGTTCATTTACGTATAGAGAAAAAAAAACGATTAGGAGGGTAACAAACATAAAGGAATGTTTCATTTTAAATGATTTTTTTATTTCTAAATGAATGTTATATGATGTAATAAAAAGAGTTGAAGCTAAATATCTCTGTGCTATCAAAACACAGCATTTCAACAGACTCAAACCATCTTTGTTATGGCTGCTTTCAAACAGACTGAAATGAAAGCATATTTTAGAATGGAGGAATTCACAAAACTTGGATTTCCAAATTTTTACTCCACTTACAGTGAGAGATGATCCATCTTCAGTAAAGAGGGACTCAAAAATTATCTACATAGCCATGATGACAAGAGAAGAAATTTGCGTAGCATTCAGGTTTTCCATCTCTCTCTTTGATTTGTGAAGTAACAACGAATCCACAGAATAATTTTATAGGGTTTTTATTTTCTGAACTATATTGAAGGACCTTAGTAGAGTCTTAAACTCAGATAATTCTGTCCAGAAAAATCCTTCTGCTTAGTCTTCTAACAGTTTAGCTGTGACCTTTGTATTTCAACAGAACTGTCTCTGCTCTGCAATCTCTGCAATACCCTGTTAAGTAGGATGCAAGAGATTTCAAAACCTTGCAAGATATGGGGTAGTAAATAGCTATTCAGCAGTAGCAGTAGTCTTCAATCAACATTGCTATGCCATTCTGCTCTGAGAGGCCAAGTGAATATATGGCCTGAACTGCTTATGGACAAATGTATGCTGACCCTGAGATAGCCAAAGACACAGATGAATTCACTTCTGGTAAAGTGCTGCTCCTGTAGAAGCAAAAAAACACCAGCCCAACCCCCCACCCCTCCTCATGCATACTGATATATATAATAACATCTCAAATAGCATACAAAGAGATCTGATCTTTCCAACAAAGAAAGCCAGTGCAGTGCCTGGAGTTTCTCTTTTCTCCCAGGTCCTTTCCAATAATATTTGGCTCAAGTTCAGCATGTTACAGGGCTCCCAAGCCTCTTTCCCAGATATATCTGTCTTGTCTCTCTGGGTAAAAGAAACTTATTTCTGGCTCTCTGTCAAGCTCCCCACAACCTTATATTACCAAACAACAATGTTGAAGGCAGGAATGCATACTTTTGCTTTGATTTCCACAGAGAATCATAATTCTTCTCTGCTTCTCTCTCCCCTCCTCCCCTCCTCTTTAGGTGACAAATGGCTCTCTAGAAGTCACCCATCTCTTCATTTTGACCTTCTGTTCACCTCCTCCATTTTTTGCCTCTGCCATGGCCAATTCCAATTTGGGTAATTATTCTGTCTACAGTATGTAAAATTCTCTCTTTTATTGTAGTCAAAGACAATATCCTTCTCCTTCTGTTCTTTCATGTAATGTTATGCCTTGATAAATCATTACTGTGGTTTACCCCAAAAGGGAAAGAGTGAGTGATTGAGGACTGATATCTTTTTATAAAGCCATTCCAGAGTTTAGGGATCCTTTGGGATGAGTAGTGTTATATTATTAGCCCTTAATCCCTGGATGATTTGCATTACGACTGTTATTCTCTCTATTGTACAGCTCTTTTAAAGGTGCCTATTTATTAAAGTGAATTAACTCTAAAAATATGTAAACCTTGGCCCACGGAAAAATTAAAATAGCTGTAGCTTTGGAAATGTTTTAGTAAACTGAAATTTAAGCTGTTCTAAATACCGCACTGAAGAGACTTGATACCCAAACTGTGACTCTCTCCTTTTTGTCTCTGTGTGCACTGAAGTCCGTACATTTCTGTTCTTGTGACAAAGAAATCTTTGCAGACATAAAAGTCGTAATAATCCTTTTTTTCAGCTTTCATCTTCAGAAAGAACCAACACCTTGTTGTGAAAGTTTGAGTCCATCTTAAAAGGCATTTCTGTTATGACACACATCAAGTCACCAAGTCATGCCTTGGTTCGAAGAGGACAGCTGTTTGCTATGAAGGGCACATTGTTATTTTTGAAACAGATGCTTGGATTCATTGGAAAGAACTAATATGTGCTGATTTTAGCCCCAATCCTCTATGACACACAGGCATGTGCTTAAATCTATTGTTACTCAGAAAAGCACTTGTACATATGTTAAAAATTAAGAATGTGCTTAAGTGGTTCGCTTAATGGGGATGATCTCGAGCACATATCTAAGTGCACTGTTGAATCAAGGCCAGAATGGCCAACCTTAGTTATTGCGAAGTTTTGTATCTTTTTACTGCTTCAAGAAGTTCAAACAACACAGCAATGCTTTATTTCATGTCCTTTGTAAAGGAGGCAACTGAACACTTGACAAGAAGAAAGGGTTCATTGCATCTTACAAGCCAAGTAGTGGGGAGAGTGGGAAAGCCTGCATGAAATTATCGGGCTCCACTCACTGGTAAGCATGTGAAATGTGATTCCATCTGTGGCTGCTCTTCAATGGCTATGAATCTGTTTCAGATCTCAGCTGGTTCTTTACGCAGTAAGGGCTCCTACTTTTTGCCGTTTCACTAATTGACAATGGACAAAATGGCATTTGTCACACAGCTAACACCACTTGCAGCTAACAAGTCCATCAATCGCATTCCTCTTTGCAGAAGGTATACAGAAGAAAAGCAGATGTCACTCTCACTTTTTTCTCTTACATCATCTGCTTCCATGATGATCTGGTCAAACTTTCTACTTCACGATTTGACAATTTCTTACTGGGGAAAAACTGCCAGGTTCTGTATCATTCTCTTCTTTGTAAGGCTTCTGCCATCTTATTCCCTGTGGAAGCCATCTATAGTGATAGCTTCCAGTTCTGGAAGTACCTGCATGGTTTCCTTTGCTCTTTACATTCTGTAACAATTCTTTTTTTCCAGTCATTTGAGCTATGAATGGCATGAGACTCTCATGTTGTACATTACCAATCACAATGTGTAAAAAAAGATGGGTGGATATTTTTTGCAATGAGGGAGGATTGAAAAATTATACTCACATCTTTCTCAGACATGAACATTTGGACTATCCCGAAATGAATCGGTAGACTAAAAGTTTTGTGATTTAGTGACATAGCATGTTTGCCATGAAAAAAAAATCATGCAAATCTGGTATGTGGCATATTCTGCCTCAACTATATTTTCCTGCTTGTTTCAGTAAAATAAGCTATTTTCTGTTTTCAGCAGCAAAAGGACAATGAATCTGTGAGGGAGAAAGATGGATTCTATTCTACTTCTTGTGTCATCAAAAATGCCAGTCATATCCTCTTTACTGAACTTTTCCATTAATTCTCATGATGAAAGAATGAGGAGAAAGACAAAGCTTGTCTCTCGTGTTTCAGATAGCGTTTGCTCTTCTTGCTGTCAGAAATACCACATAATCTTTCGAAGTCCTTACTGCCATCTACATACATTCATCCATAGATCTATAATTTCCATGTAACTAATGGAAACCGTATTCTGGCAATTTTCCATATTGCCTCACATTCATTGTATGTTCTGTTCTGCTCATATCCTTATCTTTACTCATGTTCAGCAATAATACACATCGAGCTGAATGTATATTATTGAAAATTATTGTGAATTGAAACATTTTGAACATTACAAGGAAAAAAGAAAAAGATCAATTACATTTAATACCTCTATGATGGAAATACAAATTCAGAGCTCCAACTCACTACAAAGCTATGCTCTAAATATTTTAAAGCTATGGATCCACAACAAAAAATGCCCTGCTTCTGTAACTGCCAGAAAAAAACAACCAAACATCAAAGAACCAGTGGCATCTTCTTTCCTGCCTCTTTAAAGGAAGAGATTAGTTGAGAAGCAGCACGAAGTGCAAGCCAGACCTTCTTTAGGAAACTTCAGAATCTGGAGCAGGTGTTATTACCATATGTGCTAGTAGTACATCCAGTAGCAGTGCAAGTCATCCTGGCTTAAAGAAGAAGAAAACCTGACTCAGTATTCCCAGCAGATCTCCCAAACAATGAATCACAGGTTGAGGAATCAGACGATACAGACAGACAGAAATAGAAATATTTTATGAGAGTTACCACGAGGGTAAAAGAAAGGAAATCATGCTTAAAACAATTTGCCAAAGCAAGTTTTCAAAGTTGTAAGTTTCTTATTTGTTAATAAAAAAAGCATTCTTAGCTAAATTCACAGAGAGGATACACTTTCAAGACAAAATTATAGAAGACTGACACCAGTATTGGTGTATAAACATCATCCTTCTCTAGCCTTAACTCTTTAAGGAAAATTACAGCATCGTCCGTAATGCTGTTGTTACTTTAGTGTTATTACAGGTACCTAAGGTCATACTTCCCATCACTTGCTTTTCTGCTGTGAACTAGGCTACTCCTGATGCTTTCCTGGTGAATGACTAGAGAATTTGTCTGTACCAAGATAGTTTGGGGACTTACAGATGGGTACTAGATGTCCAGCCTTCTAATGTCCTTGATTTTCTTTATTAGTGCATAGTTTCCTCTTATGCACTTAGGAAAGAAATGTCAATACTAGTCCCTTTAGTTCCAGCAGTTCCAATCTAAAGCACAGACCATTTCAAATACAAATATTATGGACAGAAGGGGGTTTGAGCCCCAGCTAAAATGTGATATTATATGCAAATGTTTCTCATATTTCATACAGAAGATGATTCTATTCAGTAGTATAAACCGTGAATAACAGGCTTGGAATCTGACCTTTTAAAATATAAGCAAAGGAGTTGTTCCGTCATTTGCTCTACTCTGTGCAGCTTCACAGATAAAAAGCACAGTCACTCCCAACTTCTTGCCCTTATTAATACCACAGTTATTGCTGAGATATTTGGCTAGAAGAGCCGAACAGGCCTTCAATCTGCCCTTGCCCGAAAGGCACCAAAATCATAGTTTCTGCATACACAGACCAGTGCTCAGTAGAACTGCTTTATACTCACAGCAGACTAAGACACTCCAGGCTGAGGTTTTCTATGCTTACTTGAAGGAAGAGAAATTCAGCTTACAAAAAAGTAGGAGGCACATCTAGTTCTTTGCATCTCTTCATCAGTGGAAGGCTGGAGAAGGAATTACAAGTTCCTGTCCTACTGTATCATGCTTTGTGCCAAAACATGCACTATGACTGACTATAATCTTCTTTATAGTTAAGTACTGGAATTGTGTGCAGAAAGTGTTCATCTTAATACTGCCTGTTTATTCATTGCAGAGGAAGTCACAGTCCCCTTACTGTCTATACAAACTCAGGATGGATGTGTCATTTTGTCTCAGGAATAAGACAACTCCAGTCAAGACAAGCTATAGACTGACTTTTGTGATATAACAGCTGCTGCACTGATATTGCCAGTGTGAGCCCAGTGAGAGTGGCCCATAGTGCTGTGAGCAATATATTGTTGTTGAGCAGTGTATGCATCAAGACAGCACCATACTCAGAGACTGTCCTATGTTCTGGGAAAAAAGTAATTTGGTCTAACTTATCACATTCAATTCAGTTCTGTGCTAAAATGCTAAAGTACTTTCACTCTAAAGATCAACACAGTGACAGTTGACAAAGGAGTTAGTTTGCAGTTTTCTCAGCCAACTGGATAGACTAAGATCTTTCAGTGGGATGCAGCTTGCCAATTTTAATGCCAACATTGTAGATAACCATGTGAGTTAATCACCATAAATTGGCTTCATCACCCTTAAAAATAAGTCAACAATTTTGCAACACAATTCATCTGGCCTATTTTAAACGCCTGTGAGCTGACTCATATCCCAGAAATGCCTGTTTTTCTCATTGACATAAAGGGATCCTGACTACTTGAGAAAGAAAAAGAATGCCTATGTCGTAGGTATCTCCAGCCAGTCAGAGGAAGTCACAGAGAAGGCAAATCTTAAGCCAAATCTATTCAATATTTTTAACCCTGATCCACTGAGAAATTGTTCTATGGTTTACTCAGCACAAGCAAATAAATACAGTACAGCTGCTCTGCCAGTGCAAACACTGAAATGTGGGACTGACTACACAATTTATGAGGTTCACAAAAGATTACTCATATCTCAAGTTTTGACAAAACCTTTCCATCTAGGTTGCTTTGTCAGAATTTATTCATTCGGGTCTGCTATATGCCTTATCTTTCTACACTCGTTTTTGAGGAAACTAGAAAACTTATTCTCTCCTTGTGATTGAAAAATACTGGAATTTTTAGTGAGCTCACACAAACCAGTGTAATCAGGAATAATTATATCAAAACCTATGGAGATAACACACTAGAAAGAGAGGATGTGTGCCTACTGTGTTACAAATAGCAGCAACGCCTACATCAGTGACAGACTAGTTGGTCTCTTCTCACTGGTGACAGGTGACAGGACGAGGGGAAATGGCCTCAAGCTGCACCAGCGGGGAGTTTAGGCTGGATATCAGGAAAAACTTCTTTACAGTAAGGGCTGTTAAACACTAGAACAGGGTTCCATGGAGGCGGTTGAGTCACCATCCCTGAATGTGTTTAAAAATCTTTTGGATGTGGTGCTCGGGGACATGGTTTAGTGGTAGATTATTAGAGATCGCTTAGTATTCAAGTAGATCAGGGTTGGACTCAATGATCTTGAAGGCCTTTTCCAACCTGAGTAATTCTGTGAATTCTGTGAATTTGTTCTAATGAACTGGTGAGGAATTTTTGAATCAACAGAGAAAAGCAGTACTGTAGCTGAATTGCTGAATAAGTTTTCACTTAACTTACAGTACATTTTACTGTCATCAAAAGGCATTTGGGAATAATAGTTTCCAATGAGGCTGTTGAAATTTTGGGATAGTAAACTTTTATATCTTAATATTTATTACTCTAATAAACCACCACAAAATCAAAATGAAAGATGCAAACTCTGAGGTCAAAAATACAATTTGCTCTAAGGAAAAACAATGTTCAATAATCAACCACTATTGAAATGTTAGAGCACTTCCTATAATTTAATAAATAATCCCCTTGGTGATATATCCCGGATATTAAGCTGGTTTAACTCACTTGGACCGGCTGTCTTAAATCGGTACATATTATTCTGCCAGAAGATAATATAAAACTAAACATGAAATGACATGATAACCATTTAAGTTCTGATTTTTACCTTCGTTGCCTACCACAAAGGATCACAAATAGTCTAATCTGGTAACAATCAGTTAATTAGTTGCTGTTAATAGAAGTTAATAATAAATATAAAGATAATACTTTGTTTATTATTTCTATTATCTCACCTTTAGCATTGCTGGATGTCAGTTGATCAGATGCAAGTGGTTGATTGGATAACACATGAAGAGCTCCCAATTCAGATGGTATTTGCCAAAGCAGTTTGTGTTTTTTTCACCAAAACCATCCAACTACAGATTGTCGGTGTTTCCATAATGAATTCAGTATAGTTTTTATTTATAAAACTTATTCAAGGGACACTGTCTGAGAGGAAAACCATTTTCAAAAGTTTCCACCATGTGCAACCAAAAATACTCCATACATGTATCTTCCATTACATTTCAAAGGCACTTGGGTTTAGAATAGTCAGTCATTAAAAGAGATGACAATTTACCCATGACTCGTTCCATATGCATGCTAGCTGATGCATAGAGTTCAAACTTTTCAGTCATATATGTGGTTGTTCTGGTTTTGGAAATTGCCCTTTAATAACAACTTTAGAAAGATGATGAGCTAAAGCCAAAATCATGCCGTATTTATCCTTGTTATCAAAGATATTCAGCGGTTGTGGTTTGCCTTACTGTTGGGTGAGGAAGTTTCCTGCCACTGCAAATGAGCCTATGTAGCCTATAATCTATTTGAAAATGGAAAAATGCTGTTCTAAGGTATGGTACAAGACCTTGCTCAAGAACAGGGCTTTGAAGGGCACAAAAATACAAGCAGCAGTCACCACAAGGGACAGATACTAGAAAGTTGCTCTGTCTCATTCCCAGAGCAGGTAAATCTCTTCTTCCATGTGAAAAAATCACACATTTTGTTGGTCACGCAACACTACAATGCAGAACCATAACCCACACAATCTGGTGCATTTGAGAGCTATTTTGGCTTGAGGTCTATAAAAATGACAGTTTTATTTACACAGTATGCCTTATTGAAGGGAACAGAGAGATTGTTTAACATGCTTCTCATTTGTTTGTTTGTTTTCCTTTATTGGATAAAAGCAGTGCACAGGAAATAAGTAGTGTAACTGGCAGTGCTGACTTGAAGAATGGATGATGGCAAACGGGGACAATTGTGTCTGAGAGTAGTGAAGGGCAAGTTCTCTACCCACCCAGCAAATCCTTCTTCAAACAAATACCCTCTGTGGGTGGAGAACGATAACCAAAGATATTTCCATTTGTGGAGGAATTGTGGTCTAACCTCAGATCAACAGACCTAATCAACAGTACTCCAAGCAAGCGCTTAGCCCCATTGCAAACAAGCACAGACCAAACAAGTTTGGATGCTGACTCAAGGAAGACAGTTATAGAAATACAAAATGCAAGTCCACCCTCAAAGTTTGTGATTGACATTAATAGAAATTGCAGTTTACTCTTATGATGAGGTCCCAATTAGGGATTGGAGGGGACCGATTAATCCTAATGTGATTCTGTGATTGTGTTGCGAGAACATAACAATTTCACAGAAAATACCCCTTGATTATTCATTGCCAAACCTTAGTGGTGTCAGGTATTGCACAGAGGTCAGGAAAGACCTATGTCAATGCTGCTAAAAGTTTGTGCTGTCTCCTTAGGTTGCAGCTTGTGAGTGGATCACAAAGAACCCGTGTCTCTTTGGCATTATTTGAGAGATGCCAAAAGCCTTCAGAAATCTGCAGCCATAAAGGAGGCCGTCTGCTGAAACAGCCCTGCCCAGTCAGATGGGTGGAAGAGCAATAGCATCTCTTCTGAATGGTCTGTTTGTGGATTTCTTTTTTTGTTATAGCTGACTGAGTCAGGGTAAGACACTGAAGAAGTGGTAAACCTCATCAATTTAAAAAGTGACATCTTTGTGCCTGAGTCTTGTCTGGCGTAGATGGGGAATATCCCTATGACAATAACAAAGTTGTACCTCTTTACTCCAGGACCTGAAGCAGCTGGATTTCTCTATAATTTAGACAATATGACAAAATGCTTCAGAAGTAGCAGTTAGGATTTCCTCTGTTTTGTAAAGTACCAAACACTTGTGTGGGGGAGTCAGGGGGGTCAGGAATGATTTTCAAGTATGGTTTCAATGTGTTTGAAAGTGTTTGAATTCAATGGCTGTTCTCAGCTATACATGAACACACACGCGTATATACACATAAACGGCTTTGGAAGAAAATCAAGGCATCTGAAGGAAAAGGTTGCGTTTAATCTGGATGATCTGAGCTACATTATTTACACACAAAAATCTCTTGGAATCATAAAAACACATGAAAGTGTAGTGAGTTTCTTGTGCCATTCCCTCGCAAGCTCTACAACAGATTTGTCAGTTTATCATTTCTTTCTGGTTAGTCTCTTCCAGGTCTCATAATAAAACAGACTGCAAGAAAACCTAAACTTTTCAGGAAAAATGCAGTTAAATATTTTCTGTTAGGAAAGTCTGCTGGTTTTATACACGTTTTTTGCACATTTTTATAGAATCTTTCAACCTTCTTTCTCTGTAAGGTAATCCCCTAGGAGATGTACAAACATGTGAGCATGGTGACAGTATCAGACCCTGCGCTTTGTGAACCTCATGCATTGGAAACACTAAACTAATCTAATCCACTGCTTTTCCAGTTTGCTCCTCTTCTGAGCAGGACTCAAGGCTATCTGCAGAACTACCACACACCCACAGTAGGTACAGTCTGTTAGAAATGTCCTAGGATGATCTTCATATGCGATCTGCCACAGCCAGTAAGCATTGGATCTAACTGCACATTTACACAACTGTCACGATATTGAAGCATCGCAGGACAGTTTGCCGTGTTTGATAAAACTTGCCCTGTAACTAGCACCTCTACATAAGAAATGAGGACTTGAGGACTGAGGACTTGAGACCTGAATAAACTGCCTCATCCATCCACAAGTTAGGTCTTTGTCCGTAGCTGGGGATATACTTTAATGGGGTATAAATACCTGACATTAACGACATCATAGTAGTCAGGCATTCTGAAAATGAGGATTGCACAAGCAGTTGAGCAGAAACTAGATGGTACAATCTCCAGTCTATTTTCTGAACTACCAACAGATATAGTGCACATAGAACAGTAAGGCACATCTGCACTTCAGTTCCTATGAGGGACAGCTGTGCTTGGGGTTTGGGATTTAAGCACTGGCTGTATTCTGGTTATCTACAGAAATTCATGTTCAGGAAGAGATGGAAATACGAATCAGGATTCAGCAACTCATTTAGCAGCTGCAGGAGGATGTCTGAATATCTTGCTGTAATAACCCCTTTACAATTTCTTTTTAGCCAGTACCTTCTTGTACCTTCTTTCTTGGATGAAGGCAAAACCATTGCTTTGTTGCAAAAATAAAGAAGTGCGGGATTTTTTTAACACATCTTGTCTTACACATCTGATAGCAGATCCACTATCTGGCCTGAGTTTTGAATATGCTTTCCTTCCTCTCTGGTGCTCTCCCTATCCTTACCCATTAGGCGCTTGCCCTGCTTGATAGGTTTCCTTCAAGACGTCCCTACTGAAAGTTTGCATTTCCTATTTCCAAATGATGCAGCTCGGCTGTTCTGGCTGGTACCTTCACCACAGCATGACGTTTGATTGGCTGCTGTGCTTTCAGATTTCTGTTTAACACTTGAGTGTGCTTTGGCTATTTCAATATTTTTAAAGCCTTGCTTTTCCTTATGGGCCCACCTGGAAAACGGCAATAAAACATACAAGCTTTAAGGGGCTACTTTTCCAGTTTACTGCCGCTCTAGCTGTTTTTAAGAGAGCTTATCACTTTATCAGGCATAAAGGATTGTTATAATCCCACATGCCTAAATAAATACAACTAGTTAAATGAACAAAACAATTTGGTTTGTGCAACATCTATTCAGGACAGGGTGGCTTAAAGCACAGGTGACAAAACCCAACTAAAGAAATTCTTTATCCTGCTACGTGGAAGCTTCATCTTAAAAGAGGAAGAAGGTTAGAAAGTCAGTTCAAATGGAGGTAAAACAGCAGAATCTTAAAAATTAAATAGTCATTCATCCAAGTATGTTGTCCATGACAATTTTGCTCTTTATTGTGTTAATTACTTAATGTTAGAAACAGGACAATTGTTTCTAGATCAAAGATGGTCTCTCTAGATTGAAGTATGGTGGCATCCTGGAGAGAAGCAATCATGATCTGTGCTCTTATAAGAAGATTAATAAAGAAAAATCCCAACTATTCCCATAGTCTGTGCTTTACAGACATGATTTCTGAAAGATGGGGAATGTTGTGAACAATTCCTGGAAAGTGAAATGTAAGCAGAGATCTTCGAATGAAGCCTAGGCATGTCTTTAGAAACCTCATGATTTCACAATCAGCAAAGAACAAACTTAGGCTAAATTTCTAAGTCACTTTGTAGGAATTTGAAAGATAAAAGCAATGTATAACAAGTGAAAAGAGACAGAAATGGGGGGTTTAGTTACCTGTATGAATACAGAAGTCTGACCTAAAAGAAATAATTAATATGAGATGCTAAAAGCATGGGAAAATGATTGTTGTCTTTAAGAGAAAGAGAATGAACTTTTAAACATTTTTAAAAGACAAAAACATGCTGTAAGTGCTAATTGTCATTAGATAAGGATGTCCAATCTATTAATAATGACAGAGAAAAAAGGTTAAATGTTCTGTAAATATTGCCTTCTAATACTGAGTGAAAAACAGGCTAGTTTAATCACTCACAAGAGGATGATTAAGATCTTTCCAGTCCTTCAGCTGCCAAGAAGGATTTTAGACCAAACCTGTTGAAAATTTGTAAGTCAGTAGGCCACATAGCTTGAAATCAAGAGTCTTCAGCAGCTTCCCAAGTAGTTAACGGCATCACTAATGTTACTTTTGAATAAATACTAGAGGGATTCTAGAAGACTAACAAATTCTGATCCATTACCCAAAAAAGGCTAATTAAGCAAGTCCATGCACATCAATCCAAGCTAAAGTAATGGAAAAGTAGATAGAGGAATAAACTGATATGATGATTGACAGTTCTCAAAGACAAACACTCACAGGCACACTTCTACCTTTGGTCTACTGTTCAAGGACTGCTTGTAAAATATTCCTAAACTATTGGCCGGACATAGTTGTGGATGACACACAAAACTGGTGGAACAACCTGTAATGACACACAAAATTAACTGACTTATTTAGCCCAGTGAGAGAAACAATATTAAGTAATCAGTTAAACACAGCCAAACTTCTGCAGATGTTCTAAAAGAGACCTTAAAAAGACAAGCAACAGAGAATAGATTCCTAAAAAACCCCATACATGAACATTTTACTGTATAAACTGAGTAACAAATACTAACAGGGTGATGATTTTACCTCTGTAAGTAATATTGATGATATTGGTACTATAACATTGCCTACACATCTGGTGTCCATATTTGGAGGAAGAATGAAAAAAGTTGAAAAATTGGAAAGGATGCAGAAAGGACTTTAAAAATCATTTCAGGATGGAGAAAATGCCTTACAGTGGGGCACTGGAAATACTCAAATCTATTTAGATTATAGTAGATTTAAGGGTGGCTTGATTATATATGCATGTACTTTCATTAGGGAAAACACTGAAAAGACCTTTAAACCAAAGAAAAAAGACCTAAAGAAAACCAATGGATAAAAGCTAAAACCAGACACGTTTAGTTTGGAAATAAGGCACATTTTTCAGCAGTGAGGGAGACAAGTCAGAAAAAGCAGTTACAAAGGAAAGAAGGGACTTGTCCTAATATTGCCTGCATTTCAGAAAGATGTGCTTTGGCCAAACAAAAGCAATTATTTAGTCAGATATTTTTGCTCAATTTAATATATTAAATTGCCCAATTATTCCTTCTGAACTTAAACACTTCGTTGAGGGTACAACTCACTCAGTTTTAGTTGCCTACAGTATAAACATCTGAACCTCAGGTAGCCTGCCTAAAGTTGCTTTAGAGCTACCAGATGCTTTTGGGACTGGATTTATCTCACTTATTTGCTAAATAAGCATTAGGATGAAATCAATCTTGAAAATGCCTGTTTGTGTCTAAAAGACATTTTATACAGGGAACAAAAAAAAAAAAGCTGTGAAGGGAATTTGAATAACTAACTCTGGTGCAGAGGTTTGCACTAAAATTGCATGCATTCAGTCAGATAAATCCTACCTAGGTTTTGTGACTGAGTGTCAGAAAGGCATTTTGACAAACATTCCTGAGCAGTAAATCTAGCTCAGCAGGAAAGGCAGTACCTGGTTTTATGCTAGAAGTAGCTGAGGTAAAGGT
Organism: Phoeniculus purpureus; assembly: GCA_028565055.1. NCBI lineage: Eukaryota > Metazoa > Chordata > Aves > Bucerotiformes > Phoeniculidae > Phoeniculus > Phoeniculus purpureus. The sequence continues at coordinate 62,629,633 of JAOXOE010000256.1, read as the reverse complement.
TGACGACATTTCTTCTGTGCCTAATGTGCAGGTGTTTATGCACATTTATGTACATTTTGGCTTGAGCATGTTTTAAGACATAATAATAAAAATTTATTCTTTCCCTACATTTGAAAGGAGATTTTCAAAATTGAAACAAAGATGAGAGGGTGAACACCTTTATTTGCTAACAGCCCAGCTTCTCATCACTACACAGTAATCCAGCCCAGTGGGAGGACGGAAGCCAAAATGATACCCAGTGTGAAATAACACCATGCTGTGATTCTGAATTTTGGGATGCTCTACTCTTTACTTTGAACTCCATATAAAATAAGGCAGAATAAATATTCTCAACAACAGAAGAAAACCTGGGAATGAAATAATTCATAACTTTCAGTGGGCAGTAAGCCTCAGTCACTGGAAGCGGGAACATAACACACACTGAGTTAAAGGGCTTGTGAATTTTGAGGAGTTTGTGCCTGGAAACAAATGAGTTCTTCCACACCAGAGCCCTAGTCAACTTTTTACACAACACTGCTTGAAGTCAAAGGAAGATTTGCCTCAGGAAGGACTAGAAGTTTGGATTCAATGTATTGTTCGTTACGCCTATTTTCCTTTCCTTTACGAGCCATCTGGGAATTTATCTCCCTGCTTCAACTGACATGTACTATTTTGTTTCAACCTTATTTTCTAGTGTTCTAAGCTTGTATGCATTAGTGATGTTGATTATAATTTGGTTGCTTACCAACTTGAATTGAAAGGAAAACCCGCATTCCAAATCCATTTCTGTAGTGATTTAAGAACAGCTAAAACACACAATGCTTGGACCAAAATTTTTCATTAAATGG
>JAOXOE010000256.1:62594204-62628796 GCA_028565055.1 Phoeniculus purpureus | reverse complement strand
CTGAAATCTTAATTTTTGCAAAGAAAGATTTTAAAACCAAAACATATTTCACCTATATACATTTAAAGGTAAAATGCTTTTATTAGGCTGACTATTTAAACAAGGACATTATACAAGCAATGGAAATGATTAAAGACTTAAAACCGGCACTAGTGGAGCAACTGAAAAGGGTAGAGTTCAGCTTAGACATTACATAGTAAGTGTGTGCAATAATTAAAGCTATAGGTATATCTAATTTGGAACATCTATTTACTAGAAATAAAAGAATATCATCATAATGAAAATAATAATAAAAAGATCAGTACACTTAGGATAATAACAGAAATCTTTTCTCTCTAAAAATCACTTAATTTGTGGAACTCCTTGCTGCAAGATACTGGACAGATCCTATATCTTGCATGTGACGTGTTGATTATGCAGGGTCAAGGAGAAAACTTTCATCCGAAGTGACCATTTCTACCAAATAGTCACTAACAGGACACCTCTGCAGTTCTCCCATCAGTCTGGCACTTCCTAGTGAATCACTGTCAGACTTAAGGATACTTTTTTTTTCTGAAACCCACGTCTAAAATACTGTTGTGGTAGCGCCACAGAGAAGGTCCAGGCTCTGGCGTGCTAATATCCATATGGGTGAATTATTAACACGCCTTTAGTCTATGCCGACTCGCATTCCCACACACAGTAGCTGAGCACAGTTCAAGGAGAATTTATAGGTCAGGAATAATCCCCAGTTCAGGTGTCGAGTTGGCTAAAAATTCATAGGGAAAGATGTTTGGTTTACGGCTATGAGCCATGCTATTTTTTCTGCCCTCAGGTCTAGAAACCTAGCCCTGCACCATTCTACTAATGGCATGGGTTTAGTCTTTATGCACAAGGAATAATATGATGATATGGAAATCTTGTCCCTTGTTTTTAGGAGGATGTAAGAAAACATCTCTCTTCAGGCAGAGGAAATCTTAAGAACATCTCTGAAAAAGATGGAGGACCACAAAAGCTTGCCAGTCAAAAGAATGGGAAATCTCATGGATTAATTTTGCAGAGCGAGATGAAATAGCAGCAGGACATGATGTCAACTGCTAGCAGCAGAGTGCAGCTGGTAGCACAGCAGGTGAGGATGGGCACAGCAGAATGGAGGGACTGAGTGGGTGGCAAGAAGAATCAATGCTTGGAGCAAAGAGCCTCATAGCAGGGTCCTTATGGACTTTTTGATCTCTTTCTCATCTCCTTCTTGGAAAGGTCACCTCTCCCAGAATGCTTCATAGAATTCCTACACTGCAATGGTTGTACTGTATCCAGCAAAAAGCCCATCTAGACCCAAAGACCTGAGAGTTCCCATTTCCTTAGTCATTCTTCATAAACAAGGCTGAACATTGTTCTGAACTGCTGCTGTGTTTGGGTCATAGCAGTGTACACAACCTTTCTAGCAATATACACGTGTCATGCTCCCTCATTTAAGTTCTCTATGCCATTCCTAATTTCTAACAATTGCCTTAAGTTTTTGTTTGGTCCTGTAAAACGAACCAATTGTGTCCACTCGCTGCAGGACTTGGAGTAAAACCTGGCTTTGTACTTACCCCAAGGACTTCTGTGCAGACTAATTCACCGGGCTGTGATGATCTGCACGAAGTTTGTCTACTGCATTCTCTCCACTCAGAGCTCAGAGCTGCAGCTGCCTGCCCACAGCCCTGTTGGCAGTCAGGATTGGTACTTGTGGTCCCTTTCTTTCCTAGGGTAGCCTATGACAAGGCTTAGATGTCCTCCTTTAGGCCCAAAACGTTTGGTATTTGAGAGGAAATACTTACGTGTGAAGAGTGCCTGCCTTACGATCTGCCACATTTATACTTTCTACACAATGGGCAGAAGGATGCTCTGGAAGGACAAAGAAGGGCACAAACTTCAATGTTGTGAGCACACATCAGAGAACTGGATGTAGTGGGCAGGAAGATGTATCAGGTGCTTGATTTATTCACTAGATCAGTCCTTAGACTGTCTGAAAAACAAACAACTGGTTGTCTGAGGAGACGCCTAGTTGCTCAGCTGCAGAATGAATCCTGGATGTCACCTTCTACATGATGTGGACAGCCTGGAGAGAAGGACTGTGGTGTGAAGCAATTAAAAGGTTGCTGCAAAGAGGAACAGAATAGTCTGTTCTCCAGACACCCTGATGACAGGAAGAAAAACAGTATGTTTAAACTGCAGGAAGGGAGAATTAGGTTAGACAGTGGAAAGAACTTTCTGATGGTGAGGAAAGTTAAGGCCTGGAATAGCTTGCTTGGCAACTGGTGCAGTTTTTCTTGCTGACAGGTTGTAAGAACAGGTTAGACAAACATGCCAAGAATGGTTTTGGTCTACTTGATCTTTTCTTCGGTCAACAGGAGAGATAAAATCACTTCTTCTGTTCTTCCCAGACTCACCTGCTAGAATATTATCATTTTTCATCCCAGTTTGCTAAAGATAGAGAAGAATCCTTTTTCCATGTTTTTCACTGCAGCAAGGGATAGCTTGTGTCCATCTGAGAATTCTGACAGACACAAAACCACATGTCGTGCTTGTAAAAGTGAAAAACCCACAGTTAAATCAAAGGATCTCTGTCCAGTTCTGCCAGTTTTGCTTCGTGTGCTGAAACTAAGTATGACACATTTCATTTAATAATACAATATTTACTCAGTAAATATATTTATCCCATGCCTTTGGCAGTCTTTGCCTTGTATCTGTTGATTCTTTCGCAAGCTGAAAAGTTAAATGAGTGCTGTAGCAAGAAGCCTCTTTTCAGAAGTTGCAAATAGAAACCACCTCAGAATACCTCTGGTCAGAGTTCAACTTGTTTTGGCTTTGATTACAAAATTACAGATATCTGCTAAAAGTATTACTGCCAAATACAGACCCTGGAGGGATTATATTCCCAGCTTTGAGATTAATGCATTGTACAGGCCCTGGCCATGAAATTTAAAAATACACTAAATAATGGCCACTGGCCATTTTATGTGACAGCCCAAATAATTAAAAAGGTCTGCGTCAATCCCATATCCATTGAGTACTTCTTTTATAAGGCTTTGCTGGCTGCCCAGAAGTGGTCTGTGCACCAAAATTTAGCACTAAAATGAGAATTTATCCTGTATCAGCTAGGCATCAGAGTATGTTTTATGATTCTACAAGGATGTATAAAAGAAAGAAGCTATAGCTATACAGTAGAACTTTCTCCCATTCACAGAGATTGCTGCTGTATCTTATTCCTCCTTCTTCTGTCCAAAACATCCCAACTCATTATTTTTCACAATTCTTTGTTGACTGTGTATAACCTACGTGGAAATCCTTGGGCTGCTGATTATAAATCACCAAAGTTACAATGTCTGAATTCACAGGCTTCATTTCTGGCTTTCAGAGAAGCCATGCGTTCAAGATTGAATAAGATATCTCCACCTCTTTTGATGTCTACTCTACCACGTAGGTAGAGTCATTCCCAGAACTGTTTCTCAGATACTACCTTCTCTATCAATACCTGGGTCTTTGCTAGCTGATGTGTTCAATCTCTCCTCAGCCACGTGCATGCTCAGTGCTTAAAGGACACGTTCAGGATACAACAGAAGGCTGCACAGTTTATTTTCAGTCCTTGCTAGGAAATTCTTATCTCACTAGTCAAGCTTTATCTTCTAGGCATGCACAAAGCATATCTACTGAAAGGTAAAAGGATAGCATGCTTTGACTGTGAGAGACAATTATGGGATATACAGCTGCCTAAATAGGACACTCCTCTGAGATACCATGATAAAATTCTCCTTCTAGGAGCCAGGATGTGAGACAACTCCCACATCCTAGGTTTTGTCTTAAGTTCTAACTTGTCATCTGGACACTTTTTCTGCAGCTTTGGTTTTCTAGACAGGGCAAGGAAACCTTAAACATCAGGAGAAAGCTGATGGGAAAGAAAGATAGCTATGGGGCAGTTACATTTCTTCAATAATATTTCTGATTGTCTCTGGACAGGTCAGTTGTTTCTGCACCAAAATTCATCTTCTAGTAACACAGTTCACTTCTATCAGATGCCTCAGCTGTGTGCCCTTCTGCAGTACCAAAAATTACCTCAGAAAACAGCGTATTGCTTGCTCAAAAACAGGTGAAAATAAAATTGTCAGTGTTATAAACATCATATAGTAAAAGTAAATTATTTCTTAGGATCCATGAAACAGAATTATGAGGAACTGAATTCTTCTTGTTGATAAACGTTGATTTTCTGGGGAAGTTCATTAAAACTACAAAAAACATTAAACAGCTCTCCGCTGACATCCTTTGTCCATCCTAACGTAATGGTAAATGTTAGTGTTAACAGCCCAGACATGTAGAGCATTACGGGTTGTGAAAGGGTTGCCAGATGGTGAATAGATGCATTTATTTTAAATACAGTAACGATGGAATACCACAGGGTGGTATTGCAACCACAGGGTGGGATGGTGTCTTTTTCTTTGAAGTAGCAATAACATTTATGAACTTTGAATTTCCTGATTACTCTTTTTCCCCCATACAAAGTTTTTTCCAAAGACGGGAAGAATTGTGTTTCCCAATTCATAGAGGAAGTGATGTGACATTGCCAGTGTCTTGACTTTGTTTTTCTTTCCTTCCTCTTTAGGCTCTTTGGAGCTAGACACACAGAAGATAACAGTCCTACGGTTTATCTATAGTCCAAAGACAAAAAAACAATGAGGCAAGGTGAGTGAAACTTCCTGCTGATGACAATGTAGCATAAAGTGAAAGAAACAAAAAAAAAGGGGGAAAAAGACACTGAATGAAGGTGAGACAAAAAGAATTACAATCATAGCTGAATCATCTGTGTGCTTCTCTGCCATATATAAAAAATTTTCAAAAGATTTGTGTGACTAAAGAAGCAAAGGATATCCTGAAGAATACCGAGGAATTTCCACTTATTGTAGTTCACATGGATAATATCTCTACACAAGTGAAGGGAAATGTGCAGGCTAGAAGGACAGCATTGGATACCTAGGAAAAGAAAATAAGACAAGCTTGACATAGCCATGTTGTACAACTCAATGGGGCCAGAGACAAGGTAGCAAAGACAGTAGACATAAGGTGTGAGCAGGTTATGGGAGGCAGCTCCCTAAGTGTTATTAGAAGAGTTGCATTTACATCCAATTCCTGACTTCAAAACTCACAGCATTTTTAGAAGGTCTTCAAGAGAAGAAGATTGCGAAGACACCAGAGAGGAACTTTGATTTGAATACATAAATGTAGCATTGTTCCCATACAGATCAATGGAATAGTGGTGCAAGAGATAGGGAGTAAGGCTAAAACTAATGCATGCCTGTAGTTAATGATATGGAAATGCAAGAGTTGGCTAAAAAATAGCACTATTTATCTTTGGAAAACCTAAAAAGTCATGGAGCTATGTTAAGGGTGACATTTTGCCAGATCAGCATGAAAGACATTATCTTATAGTAAAACGCTTTGGTGATATACAGGATAGCATAGGTAAATAAAGCAAAGAAGAAACTGTGCTGGACAGATCTTTGTGACTGGAAAGAAGGAGGAACCACTAGATATTGTCCAGTTACTGGGAAGTACAGCACTCCAGAAGTTAATGCAACAAGGCCAGCAACTCTGCAGAGAGCTGTTCCTCCTTTGCAATATATCCATGCTATATAACTCACCAAAAAACATCAAGGAGGAAGAGTATCTTAGGTGCAAACCCGCTGACACAATTAAAAAAACACTGTCTTATGCAGAGGAAAGAGCGTTTGTTCAGAAGGAAGATCAATCATGAGCCAGTTTGAAAAAAATCTATTCCGACCCAAACAGCAAAATCTGTTTCACAAATGCTCATTTCAACCTTAAACAACATAATTTTAGTTATAGCTACTTTTGATTACTATAATCCTGTGGAAAGACAATGTTATTGAACAACAAGCCTTCAAGTCAATACTACAGTAGCATCTTTGTTCGTACCTCCAAGGTAAAAAGCACCCTCCATCATTATTTACCTGATACATTAAGCTCCAGTCATCTGACCAGACTGTTGAACATGACCCCCTCGAAACTCATGCTGTAAATTACGCTCTATGTATGGCAGTAGACCCTACTAGAAAACTGCGCATCTGAACAATTTGCAAAGTGTTTGCACGTGGTGGCTGCAGACAGGAACAGCATAAGGGGCAAGTAGTCAAGCAGTCCCATTAACAGACAAGATTAGCAAAAGAACAGAGTTACTTTTTGTCTGTGTTAACAAGGAATTCTCATCCCCCTCTTCCGTGCTTCCACTGCTTCACCACACCCTTTTCCACTGAGCAGAGGAGTAAATAAAAACTGGTCATACGAGTTGGCACTGATAAGATCAAGTTCACAGGCAGATATTTCAAACCCTTTATTAGCAAGACCATAAACTGCATATGTTGTTTGATTAGGATATGATGAAAAGAATTTATTAGCAGATGTCTATTCAGCCACACTGTTTTACTGGCAGCTTTATGATCTTCTCTCCTAGGCTGACAGGTGCGGCTGCCAGCTGCTTTGTACAGTAAACAGGGGACAGAGAGCATGCCATGTGCAATGATTTTATCAGTTACCATCAACTGCTAGAAAATAAACAAGGGTCTGTGTGTTTCTTTCAGTTCCATGTGTATTAATTGAAACCAAATATTACAAATGACACTGAAGTGGGGTATCACTGATCAGAGGAGACGTAAATTTAATAGGACACAGACACGTAATACATAAATATAATAAAACACAGTCATGTAATATATAAATATTTGGTTAAAAGATAGCAGAATTTTGTTCAACTTGGCAATGGGAAGTCTTTTGAAGTCTCATTTGTCAGTTTCTGTTCACGGGACAGTCAAATCTAGTCATTTGGGTCACAGCTGGCAAAAGAAAGATGATCTTCTTGGTTTATTGTTCTGATACAAAATTGTCATTACAAATTGAAAACACAGAGCAAATAAAAGAGGGCAAATGGGGAGCTTGTGTGATTACGTATTTTTTAACTGTTGCGTCTGGCTGTACTTTAATAGGGGTTGCAGGATTCAAGATGTCTGTGTCCTGGGTCTCATTACTATTGTTTAAAAATGTCTCTACCACTAGTTTGCAATTAAAATGTTCTTTCTCAGTTCATTTCTCATATACAATGTTCTCGGTGCTCCAAATACATGTAATCTGGATGAACACTTTAGCAAGTATCTGATACAATAAAACATCTTTATTTCAAATATTTGCATGTCAAAATCAAAATATGTAGGATTGTAATGTTTTCTGCAGCCAAATGCAAGTGTTCATCGGTTATAAAGAAAGACTCGAACAGCTAAACTCATAGAACGACATTTTACAAAGGTTGCTTGAACTGTTTTCTCTGCCTACTTGTGATGAAGAATGCCATGACTGTGCTACCAGCAAGGACAGGTTGAGAAGGGCTGGAAACAGCTAGAAAACTCTCCAAATTCTTTGCATAAATAATTACAGAAGTGATCTATTAAAAAGCTATGAAAAATAAAGCCATGGTAGTACCTTGTCTTTGGTTTGACTTTGGAGTGTCAATATATTTATTTTCTTTATCTCAGCCTAATCTCATACTCTGATTTGAGGGGATTTTCAGTGCTGGTTATCAGTCAAGTTCTTGCACAGACTTGCAGCAACTACTGCATTAGTAGCAGAAGACTTACTTCTCTGTCTTGTTTTCTGAATATAAGAATTTCTTTGAAGAAGGCAGAGATTACATTTCTCTTTTGCTGACAACGCTGTTGAAAGGACAGGCTGCACTGCGTGCTTTTGAGTGATTTCCTCTTTCTGGACTGCTACAGAACACCAAGTTTCTAACCCATGGAGATGCATGTCTCCTATGAGAGATGTTGGTTGTCCAACTGAGAAGTCAACTCGTGACTTCAGGTATCTAGTTTTGCTTCTTATTAGGGCCAGAGGGTGTAACATTCCTTTGAGAGAGGGAAGAGTGGTATCTACTGATTTTACTACTTAACTATAAGAAATAAAACACTGTGGGTAAGCAAAGAGGAGTTAAGGGAAGAAGTGTCTTCAGTGTACTTATTCACAGATCGCAGCTTGGCCTTTTCAGGAGCTTACAAGGAAAAGTGTTATGTCAAGAACATGTGTTGTGCAGCTTATTAGGAAATAGCACTTATTACACAGGCAAACTCTTGCAATCAGCTTTTGGGACGTCTCAAACAATTCGTCTTGAGCAGCTTGTCTTCTTCCAGTGTAGGGTTTGCCTTTGGGCATGTATGTAAAGGAACACTCCTTGCACCCTTTCAGAGATGCTTTCTGTCCTTTCCCATGTGACATGGCAGCTCTCCATCACCAAGGGAGTCTAGGCCAGGTAAAAATGGTAGCTCGTGGGTTCTCCTCAGAGCCTGCATCTGTACTACAGAAAATAAATCAGATCGTGGTCCTGAAGCTAGCATAGCACAGTACAGTTATCTCCACAGTATTAAACTCCCTTCACCAATGGCCACATTCAGACCCAACACTGGAAATATCTTCTTCTAATACATTACCCCCAAACCACACCTGGAAATCATCAGGGGCAATGCTAGTTATCTGGAGTCAAATCAAGCAAGGCACCATCGAACACTATAGATAGTGCAGTTTTAGTGTCTGTGCCTGTGCCCTGGTGGTAAAAGTGAAACCTTAGGATACAGCTACAATGTCTGCAGTCTGCATCCACAACAACAGACTTCAGGATGCAATAAACCCATCATAGGATACATTTATACTGCATGTCAAGCTCAGGTCAACATTCTGGATCTGAACTCTAATTTACTGACAGTGCAAAAATTTACAGCACTAAAACAAGGTTGCAATTCCCTTCGTCTTCAGAGCTGTTGAGGTCCAAGGTGAGACACTATATGACACTCAGGTCTGTCTTCCAGACTGAAATGAATGAAGGTGGATTGAGAAACCATGTCACAGCAGCTGGACACCAGTTAAGTTCTTTGTGGAAGTGGTCTCTTGAGGCACCAAGGAGCATGAGGGAGGTCTGCAGTGCTGTGAATAGCTGGCAGAAGGGCTATTTGCTATTGCTTCATAGCTAAACACATCGTAGCAGCTAGTCAATAGGATTAAGCTTGTGTTGCTAACATTGCAGAGTAAGAATATACTCTTATCCTTGTGTTCTACCACAGGATCTGCAGTTATACTAGTTTCATCATATGTTAAATTTTGTGTTTCCATTTATCTTTGCTATAATATGTGTCTCATCTGCTTGACTGATTGCTGTAAGATTTCCCAAGCAACCCTACCCCATTCACCCTCTATGCCCAAAACTGGGCTAAGTCATCCATATCCTATCTCTAAATAGCTCAGCCAGTGCATGACTGTTGTATCAGAGATATCCTGTTCATTATGAAAGTTTTACCCATCTACTTCAGCTCTAAACATCTCCAGTAGACAGGCAAGGGCTGTCTCTATAGAAGTCCTCTGCATGGCTTTGCAGATGGTTGTTTTGCATGTCCAAGTGCAACCTCAAGAACGACTCCAGTGGCTTTGGGTCATTTGTGATTATGCTTTTTCTTCAGCCTCCATATGTGCAGATACTGAGAAGTCAAAGAAGGACACAGGGACAGTCTAAGTACTCTTCCCAAATGTCCGGGGAGCACAATCTCATACAGCTGTACAAATTCTTGATTCGTTTGAGCTAAACACATGCACTGCACCTACAGAGTACTCCACATTTCCTAGGTATTTCTGATTCTTAGCATCTGCATATAAAGGGCAACTTATATCTCCATTGTGCTCATCTGCTTTCTGCTCACCAGACCAGTAGACCAGTATACCTCCAGAAAACATAAATGCAGCAACACTTAATGGCTCTCTGGGTTTTTTTGGGCCCTAATGATTTTCTAAATAGAAGCTAGTTTCTTTTTTATTTCCCAAATACACTGAAGGTTCAGGCAACATTCTGTCTTGAGCACAGAGCCCCGCCAAGACATATTCCTAAAGTTACTTATACAGTATATTTATATGGAGAGAAGTTATCCTCTGGAACTCTGCCAAGCAATTGCACAAGTAGGTGAGAGACTAAAAACAACTGCTAATCTCAGAGAAGGCAATGTGCTTCCATCTGCAAGGTCTTTGTTTAAATTCTTTGCCGCAGATTATATACAGCACTGAATATATTCTCCTTGGACAAATTAATCTAACCACCTTGAACCTGGGTGTGCGCCCTAAGCCCAGGATCACTGCAGTATACCCTAGCTGCGAATACAAGCTTTTTGAAGAGGAATGACAGGAATCAGTGCTGAAACTAACAGTACATTTCCAAACACAAAAAAATTTAAAACTCCTGTTTTTGTGAAGGCTGACAGATTTCACAATGAAACCTGTAGATCTTTTTCAGTCTTGACATCTGCAAAAAAAAAAATAATCCCTTGGACGGGTGGGTAGCAAAAATGAACATGACTCGAGAAAACATTTTCTCAACACTTCACAAAAAAATCCACAAAAATTTTGCCACTTTTGGGGACAACACTTACTCCTTCCTAAGCATATTCTTGCAGACAAATGCTCATTTTCAGCAGATGCAGTCACCCATTATGCTCATGATTTTGGAGGAAGTCAGCAGAACATAGACAACACCTGTACCTCCCCAGGCCCACCTATAATATGGCATCATGCACACTGGATGCCATGCGATGACAAAGCACACCGCTTGCTCTATACTAAGTCTTTCAAGCTACCTGAAGTTAAGTTCACAGGAGTCACAGGACAATTTTGTGACCATGAAAACTTGGTAGGAATTCAGCTGAGTGGTAACAGTCAGACAGTGATGAGATTCAGTGTAACGATAGTTATGAGAGAAGTCCTTGGTGCATGTCAGCTTTTGAAGGGCTGGGGTATTAGTTTTGACTCAAACCCTGTTGTAGTAGTGTTAAATGCTGCATGCCTGATTGGCAGGAGAGCAATGCGTGTGTCATGTCCCAAACATTACTCCTAGGAGAAAAGATTTTGGCACTACAATGAAGGACAACATGGGCATTGCTGTTAAAGCAGAGGTGTTTTTCTCCTCCAAACAAAGATGCTAGAGCTAATTTGTTGCGGTTTTGTCTGCACAAGACCTATTATATGGGCTGTAATTTCACGGGACGGAGACTGTGAACTCCCAGGTCACTTGTAAACCGATCACTCCCCAGCCTCTCCTCCTTGTACTTTTAAGTGTTTTGAGCCTGGTAAATTGAAACCTGAAGAAACACAGAGCTCTGATCTTTGGGACCTCTAGAGCAAACCTGGACTTTTGCTGATTTGCTCTAGGAAGTAACTGCTTACTTACCCCATAATTAACACCACAAAGCTGATCTTTGGAAGATAAAGTATGGGAGGTCAGAGACAGGATCAGGAGAAGGGTTTCATTAGAACTGCAGTATTTGGGGCCAGATTCTCTTCTCATTTGCATCAGATTAATGCAGGAATTATTTCACTGAAGTCAAAGGTGTTACACAACTATAAAAAATAACTGAATTAGAAACAGGTCATTACTAACGTGTTTAATGGATTTTAATCCATACACTTAGTAAAAAAAGCAATAGAAAATGCCTGTTAGTTCCTTGACTAACTACTTTTCTCTCACAGCAAACACTTCCTTACAAGTTCTAATTTACCTCAAGGTTTCAGACACACAAATAAGAATTCAAGCTAATAGGCTTGCTTTAGCCAAGCTACTAAGTACAGTAGTATTCATCACAGAATCACCCTTCCAATCCCTAATGTTCTGTGAGTCTGTGATTCATGACATTGAATAACATTGTCAAACAATGTTTGTATAAAGTAATATTTTGTTTACCAGATTTATTTGCAACTTGGTGTTTTGAATTTAAACCACTTTCCTCTATTAAAAAGAGGAGAAGAAGAAAAAAAGTGAAAAACAGAAAAAAATGAATAAAAAAGAATGTAAAGAAGAAAGAAGAAAAGCCCAAATGCTTAGCTGGTGGAAATCAGAACAGCCTCACATGTCCCTCATTTGCAATTTGGCAGATTAATTTCAGGCTGATAACCAGTTTGTATTAATGATGATGCAGTCCAAAAACTGTATCGTATATATGATATAAGTAAAAGAATCAATTCGTTGCCATTTCTAAACCAAGACTTTCATGAACAAAAACAAGAATTAAATAGGTACATAACATATATTTAGACATTGCTTTCCAATATCCAGTTTTAGAATCAGATTTCTGCATTCCACACAAATGTGGCTGTACCACACTTTTCTGATTGACAACCATTTACATCAGAAATAAAGTTTCATAATTTTGAGGTTACAATAAGACTTATTTATACTACAGCATTGGGTCCCACCACATTTTAAATTTACTGCATGAATAGTTTTTGTGTGTCCCTCATTTTGCGTCTTTGTCACACACTTTATCCCACATTCAGGCTTTGGCATGCGAGAGTTATGCATCCCGAAGACATTTTCCTCATAAAACTGGCTGTTTACTTTTTGTACAGCAATACCACAAAGCTAATGCTCTCTCTTTTTAAGAGGGTCAGGGTCCCTGTGTCTATTTTAAAATGAAAAATGAAGTAGTGCAGATCAACTAAACTTCAGAACATAAATCAAACCTCAAATAACGCAATGGGCAGCCTCTAATTTCTTAGCCAGAATATGTGAACACTGAAGACTAATAAACAGCCTGTTCGTTTGCCCTCTTGTTTTAAACTTTATCTCAATTGTGATTGTAATGCACAGGAACAGAAAATACATGAGTTTATGGAGTAAACCGGATGCCAAAAATAATTCCTGGTTTGCAAGGAAGAAGGCATCGTTCTGCCAGCTATTGACACAATCCCTTTTTATAACTATTCTTATGCTAATAAATTGACCAGTGCCAAAGAATATTCTGGGCACTGCAACTCAATCACCTACGCGGTTAAATTGTAAGAATGGTCCCTGGCAGGGTTTTGTTAAAATCACGTAGCATCATTTCCCAAACGATTTCCTGGCAGAGTACAGAAGTTCATATGGCAGAATGACCACTCAGAACAGGCAGTTCGAAATAGTCTCTGGTTTAGAAATAATGAAATATTAATAATTTGTAAAAATCAGGACAATGCCAGCTGACCCCACGGTCAGAAAACAGGCACTGGCACTGTTTCCTTTGTTAGTACAACCCCTGCCTGTACGACCAAGACACCACTTAAGAACACTGTATTTCTGGATGCTTCATCCTGGAGGCCCTACCAAATGAAAGAAATCCGTAAGAAAATCCAAGAGAAACAGAAATATCCGGAAGGAATTTTTTTCCTCCCACTCAAGGCTTCATATTTTGTAGCTGACTGGAGGATAATGGTAATACTGAGAATACCAAGACCTTGTGCAAATAATTTTTGACCTCTAGTCATCATATGGCTTCTTCACAAATACAACTATTTTAGGTACCTCAGCTCAACTTAGGATGTCTCCAAGAGTTTCCAAATCATCCTTTCTCTAGGGCACACATGGAGCTGAGTTCATAAACCCTTCGAAGGCGTATGCACACTCCATAGGGCAGTGCTGAGAAAAGTAAGCAGCCGAGCCATGATGTCATTTGCTAGTCTGCTAAATGTTGCTTTCGGTTCAGGGACTACTGATGCATTTGCTTTTCAGATTTTCTTTGTGCTAATTCTTCTCTGAGTACTGACGCTATGTGCTCGCACTGGGTTCCTCTGCCTTTCTCACCAGTACTGAGGGCAGAAGATATTGCTAGAGCATCCCTAAGACCGTAGTAAGGACTAATAAAAAGTGGTCCTTCCTCCAGTCATTTCTCAAACAGCAAGAGAAGTTCTCTGTACTCACTCTCAAATCAGTATGTCTTTGAGGACCGGTCTCCACCCACCTCTGCTGTTCAGCCTCACCCGAAAGAAACTGTAGCTGTAGACCAGTGCTGAGGGCACTTGCCTGGAGCCCTATTCCACTGAAGAAGTAAGCTTAGTTTTTGCCAATAGAAAACTAATCCACAAAGTTATTTAGTTGTACCACTTTGAACAAATGTGAGTCTGCAGTACCTCAGGCAAGAATGAGAAAAGACTGTTGGGGTTACACATTTTCTGTATAAGAGGTAAGATGCGTCTCATGCAAGGGAAGCAGTTTAATATCTGAAGAGCAGTTTTCCTTCCCCACGTAACACTTCCTCTCAACTGCTCAACACGTAACCTGCTAGAACAAAGCTGACATGCAAATCACCTACTTTCCAGAAGCTGCTTGTCTCAGAACTGATTCTGTCTTCAGCACAGAGGGTTACAATTCCTAACACAGAACAAGCAAGGAAGGCTTGTACTCCACTGTGAACTCAACTCATTGTAGTTCAGCATCGGGTTCTGAACACTTTATTAAGCAAAAGGGCCATAACCACTAAGGAAGGCATTTAGAGGTGTTGTTTAGTGGTGGCTTCAGTACCATCAAGGTTAATGGTTGGGCTCAATGATCTTAAAAGTCTTTTCCAGCCTAAATGATTCTATGATTCTAAGAGAACCTTAAAAAGAAAACATCACAACAGAGAGCACTGTAGGGTGTTTTCCACACTTTCTCTTTTTTCTTCCCTTTTTTTTTTTTACACAGAATAAATTACTAGGGAAAAAAATGGTGGGAAATAGCTCTATTTTGAAAATAAAGAACAGTAGACAACCTGTCAGGTCTTTGGAATCTTTGTTGGCCCTCATTATATGAACAAAATGGAAGCAATATACTGCTGAGAACAGCTAAAGAAGGGGACTGAGTGGGTATGTTACTTGACTCAAACTTCCCTGTTAACAAAACTCTCCACTGTCAAAAACCTGTCAAGAGAGTTCCTGTATTCAAACGGACAGCAAATTAAACATATCACTAACCTCAGGGAACCTAGGAATACCAAAACAAGGGATATTTTTAGCTCATGTAGCTACTTGGGGGTGGTAAGTGTCTGCTCTCATTAAAATCTTACAACTGTTCCTCCCAAAAGTCAAAATTGTAAAGTTGTTGACTGGTGCAGCTGAGATAACCTGGGGAATGAAATCCCACTGCTTTAGATGACAGTGGTCTATACCCATGAGAGCGTTGGGAGCTAACTTAGCTTTAAGGGAAATTGGGATTTCTTCCACGCTGGATCAGGATACCTGCATGATCCAACTCATGTCTTGGGTAGTTCTAGAGCTTCCATAACTTTGCACAGTGGGTGAAGAAATCTAGTGACCTGGTCTGGAAGCTTTGATTCTGTCTTCATCTTACGAACCTGCTCTTTGTTTCATGAGTTTCAGGGCTGTGGAAAAAACAAGGCCAGGATTTCTAGTCGAGTCAAAGCTCATGCTGTGCAAATCAGAAGGAGAAAAATAAAAAAAAGAAGACAAAAAAATTACCAAACCACCAGCTCTAATATCCATCAGCCATGGGCAGGAAGCCAACAGCAATGTTAGGAAATACGGAATGCAGTGTGTACAAAAGCAGCATTGATGTTGTGGAAATGCATATCTGAACATGGAGAATATCTGTGTCTGTGTTACAAGAAAGTGGGTCAGATGTGCATGTCAGTTCACAGAAAGAGGAATTTAACTCCTTCCCTGAGTGAAGACCTTTATTCTTCTACTTCCAATGTCATTATTTTTTCATTACTTGAATCGGAAGATAAAAGTGTATTCTGGGTTTGATTCCATCCTGTCTCTGTCTCTCTAATGGCTCCTCCAAGCTTCTGGGGAAGAACCTTTTACACGTGCATCTACTATTTTAAGCTACTCTGCATTCTGGGGCATAAAACTTCTGCAGGGATATTATAAAATGCAGGAGCTGCTGTTGCTTCTGGTTCAATCAGTCTCAAAGCTCAAAGGAGAATGAAAGGAGTCTGGACTGTGAGGAGAAGACAGCAAGCTGGGAAGTCTATGTAGGGTAGTTGTACAGGACGAAGATATTTGGGAAAGAAATTTCTCAGGAATGGGTCATTCTTTCACACATGGGGTTGAGAAGCTGGGTGTGGAAGAACGTGTGTGCTTGTCCGACTTGTGCTCAACTAATCCAAATAATGTCTGGCAGAGCTAAGTGTGCACAGTCCACAGCAGCCAGAGCTGGCTCTTTGTCAGGCTTGCCCAGAAAATGAACCTGAAAAGTTTGGGATTCATTTTGGAGTCTCAAAACTGCCATGTGTGAGGAGACTTAAAACATCACAGCTAGTCTGTGCTTACATAAGACTTTTAAATTAATTAGTCTTGCAACACAGTACGAAATGTAATTCAATCTTGGTGATAGGTTGGTAGATTAATCATAATTTACAACCTTGTAAAGGCAGATACAAACAACCAAAAAAAAAAAGCACTAAAAAGAAAAGAAAAAATAATTCCAGTACTCATAGCCCCCAGCTTCCAGTAATAACTAAATTCATTTTCAAAGATAAAGTATTTCTCCCTTTTCCCTCAGTTTTCCAACAGGAGGTAAAACTAGACTTTGACTGCTTTCAATTTCAAAAACAAAAAAAAGACCAAACAAAAGCAGAAAATCTGGATTTTTCTTTTTGAAAAGAAACTTCAATCCTTAGAAACTTTTTTATTTTCAACAATTCTTACATTTTGCATTTTTGACTAATTAAAAAGAAGTTGATAAAAGTGATATTTTTCCTGAAAAAAATCTTACATATCTTACAAAAATCATATAACTGCTGTGCTACAGTTTCCTTCCTCTAAAGTTTCTTACACTTCTACATGAAGTTTCTTACACTGCGTTGGATTTTTAAAGATCAGAAAAACAGCTTGGATTTCAAGAAAGCAAAAGTGCATTATGGTCCTGAGAACCCACAAAAGCCTCTGTAGACCATTTGAGAAGTGAAAGCACCATTTTGGACCCCAAACCTTCCAGATCCCTCTCAGCAGTCAACACAAAGACATTGCCATGACAGAGCCCTGCATGTTGTCCAACCTGTATACGTTATGTGAAAAACAGGCGTGTGACTTCAAAAGGTGCCTTTGTCTGTTACTTTTTACAGCAAAGGTGTGGGCTCAGCACATTCCCTGAAATGCTTTTCATTGTAGAGGATATCTATAATTTAATTATTTTTCAGTTTCACAATAACATGCTATTTCTTCATGTTGGTTGAAAATCACATCAATAATAGGAACAGTAAATTTGAATTCCCACAGTTGTTTACTGCAGTGGCAGAAATCCCCTGAACGCAATTATCTTGGATGAGGATTTTCATGTCCCTCACTCGGAGCCGTCCCAACACAATGTGCTTTGCCCTCAGTTGACTGAGAGGGCCTGAGTTTCAGAGAATAGGGCTTCAACGCTTCCTGAAAGTGTGACAGCTTCAAAGTACATCCAATGAGACCCCAGAACCACCAGTCATTTTGGAAAAATGTTGTTGCTGTTTCTCTGATCCATTGTCTTTTTCGGAGTGGCACAACTGTGCTTGCTGCGCACAATTCCCAACAAACTGATTGATGTGGAAGGCGAGCCAGGAAAATCTCTGCTCCACCCCATTTTGCGTGTTCCGTGGTCCAAAATGTTCAATAACTGCCCAGATGGGGGAATATATTTTTTCCTTTCTGTTCCTGTACGTACTCCTTCTGCAATTTTCATTATTAATGGGTAGCTTCACATGCTATTGACTTCATTCCACACCTTGTAACCCTTTACATAGTCTCCCACCTACCACATCGCTCCAGAAATGTCACGACTGAACTCCTGACATGAAGTGTTCCTGCAAAGAGAAGCAGAGTGAGCAAATGGATCCTTGCTAAACACACGCACCTTGTTTTATCATCCACATGAAATCTGCAAGCAGTCAAGTTGCTTGTGTGCAGCACTGTGCTGTAATGACATTTGTATTATGTTCTGCTTTTGTTGCAGTATTGTATAACCATCATCACTACAGCTTACGTCTTCATTCCTTCTTAGGTTACATGACCAACATTGAGATTAGTAACAGGTTTTAAAAGATGTCCACGTACTGGTAATTCATCACATGCACATTACACAAATAAATAAATATTGCACACACATATATATCAACTTAATTGCTGCACATGTACATAGCTGATTGCATGTAATGAATACTTCAAGGAAGTCTATACCCCAACAGATATTAATGACTATGTCTGAACCAGAGGCCCCACTTTTCTCCTAAACATGCTACATTCAGTAGGCTATTGGATTTATGCTGCTGCTTGTCACCATGGTGCCTAAGCAATTGATTTGCTACATCAAAAGCAAGAATAAAATCTACAAAAATTGAGTTTGTTTCTGGTTTGGTTTGTTTGGGTTTTTTTTTTTTTTGGAGGGTGCAGGGAGGGTGGGAAAGGTAGGATGGCTTTGTGGTGAGACCCATTTACTTATATTTTGTTATTGATACTGCTTTGGTATCAAGGGATAAAAAAGATCACATCCATCACAAGTATCTCTGCAGCAAGAAATCCTTCTGTCCAGGTTCCCTTCCTGCAGAACTCTTATTTTACAATACTGTAACTAGGAACTGATGATGTTTTTTGGGGTTTTTTTTTCCTAGTAGCAGTTTTGTGGCATCACCAAGAGCTGGCTGGGTTTCTTCCCAGAAGCTGCCCCTCCTCCCCAGGTCAGCTGGCACAACACCAGTAACAGCAGAAGTACCAATGCTTCCTCCCAGGAGGAAATTCCAGCTTATATAGGACCACCCCTCAATTTCAGAGGAATTTTGTATGACTTAGGACCCCTACAGATTTCTGGTCATGATCACAGTAAGTCTTAAGAGGATGCAGTCTAGCAGACTGAAGGTGCATTAGGTGTAATAGCCCTGCTTGTGTTTTACTCTGTTAAAAGGACACCATTATACTAAATCCCTAGTAATTGCTAAACTGTTACACTTCAGCAAATTTCCATGAAAGATATACAAGTCCCCAGAGATGTTCTGGCACAGGAGTGTTAAGTGCAGCATCCTTATTTTTTAAGTAGGTGATTCTTTGCTACATAAATGTCCTGGGCTGCTGCACGCACAAAGGTAAGATGACCCCCTGGAGACATTAACAGGCTTTTTACCTCCTCTGTGCCTTATTCACAGGCAGCCAGCATCCTACCTCCCCACTCCAGCCCTGTTTTGCTTATTTGTGTTTATGGTACACAAGGCGGTAGATAAACAAAAAGGAGTTTTAGACAATTTCTGTTCTTAGCTAAACCTTTTAGTTACACATTAGGGAACAGAAGTGTGGTACGACCCTCTGTTTATTTGTGGTTCTTTTAAGTGATGTCCAGAGACCTACATTTCATGGTTGTTTGAAAGTTTATATAACAGTGGGAAGCTGTTAAACAGCAGTTTACCTTAACTTCTCTCTTTTTTTTTTTCCATCCTGTAAAGGCTTTGAAATTAACACTCATTCGACCATATTATTTTAGTTATTACTCAACATTCCACAGGTTTTCTTTTCCCCTAGAATTAATGTTTCCTGTAAGCAATGATAAGACCATTTATGTCAACAAATTTAAAATCTATTTAACAACTGCGTACTTTAAAACACCTCTTGAAGTTTTCACAATTAATTGCTGTTCAGCTGTCAGAAGAAAAATATTTTGGTGATTACAAAGATAAATCTGCATTCCTCACTTTAGACCTACAAAAAAGGCAAAAAATATTTCTAAAAAGATTTCTTTTTCTTTTGCTCCTTTGCATTCTACTGAGTGATATGCAATTCAATCTTTGAAATTAACTGGATATGTATTTTGACAGGTTCACAACGTTCTTCCATGTGTCCCAGTTTGTACAGCTTTGTCATGTTCACACACCATTAGGATCTCCCTAAGACTATATTGTATTCAGGATATAAGCTTTTCTTTCATGTGTCTAAATTCTCCCTTTTTTTTTTTTGTTTGTATAATTTGACCCTAATTCTGTCCCCTTAAGAGCCGGTGGTATTTTTGCTTTGCTGTAGGATATGCTCCTTTTACTGCTTCATATAGCTGCAGCTCCTTCCAATAGAGAGCACTTACTTATTTAAGGAAAAATAAAAAGGTTTTAAAAATCCAAATTAAATATATACTCTATTTAGAAGCCAGGTCTTAATGCAGTCACTTTGGGATATTGGATATGTTGTTTAGCTTCAAGTCATCTTAAACTTTCAAGCTAAGAAATGTAAAACAACTTTAATGTATGCCATTTCGCATATAAATTCAATTTTGACTAAAAAATAACTGCATAAAAACTGCCAAAATTTTAAAGCAAAGTATGCATTATGTTGGCTGTTCATATTAAGATGAAAGAAAACACAGCTTTTAATTACTATTTTTAAGTGTTTGGAAAATGATTTTAAACTTCAGCCTGAAAGGCAAGCCAGTTTTTTTGTTTTTAAAATTATTTGTGTCCAGGAATTTTTCTGGGAGAACATTGATGGAATTCATAGTAAAATAAATTTAATATAATTCCATCACTTTTTTGGAAAGCTCACATGACGCAGTCATATCCCATTAATTCGCAGTGATCATTAGAAGGCCAAAACTGAAAACTACAGAATAATACAAGCTACAGCCAAAAAATATAAACGGTTCACTACGTAAGACCTCACTTATTTTAGAATTTTTTTTATAAAAAGCATATTGTCTTCTCCTTGTTAAATCTGTGCAATAACTCTGACTTAAATGAACATCTTTTACAAAAACAATTACATTTAGGTTATAAATTCTCATGGCGTAACCTTATGTGTTTATATTTTTTCCAGAACACTTCTGGATGCAGATTCAGACTGCTACAACATGTAAAATATTCTGTACTGCAAAGAAGTGAGCAAAACAAAATTTCTTTTCTAAGGCTGCTGAAAACTCCAATTTCTGAGGACAAATTTGTCTTATTATCATAATTAACATTTGTCAAGCTAGTCCTCTGATTCTCTAAGCCTTCCTAAAAAAAAAAACCTTGGTGAGTGACAGAACTGCAAATCCAGTCAAACACCATGAAAACTGGCCGTATTAAACTCTGCTACAGTGAAACTCCAATTGGAGTGTAGCAAAATGAAAATCCTGGAGCACATTTGTACTTTTCAAATGTGTACACTACATTTACAGAGCCGCTCAAAACTGCTGACAGACCAGGTTTTTAGGGGGAGTAAAGAGCGACCATGAATGTCTTTATAGGTAACTATAATAATAATGTGGATTTCTGAGAATGATCACTAGTACAGCTCTTGACAGAAAATAAGCAAAGGGACTCACTGTGACTTTTGAATATTTAACCTAAATTCGTCTTGTAGTTGAAAGACAGATGTGGTGTGAAAGCGTAACTCACAGTTAATAACTTCCCCCTCCACAAACATATACAAGGTTAAAAAAAAATAAAAAGAAGGAGAGAGATTAAAAAGATATAAAGCTCTGTTTGGACCAGCAAGTTGTTAAATTTCTCAAGCAAGAACAATTTTCTAAGTGCAATCATTTCCTCCGACAAGGTAACTCGTGTAAACACCATCAGGGTCGCATTGTTTGTTCTGAGCTGCCAGATGGGGGATATAAACCATGCAGAAACAATTTCAGATTTCCAGCCTGATTAGTTCATCTTGAATATTTTCACAGTGTGAATCTGGAAGTCAGGAGTTTACATAATGGTTATAAATTAGGGAGAAATCCTGCTGCCAAGAAAGTCACACTCAGGCAAACAAACTGTCTCCTTCCTAACATGTTTTAGGTGTTGCTTATCAAACACATTCTCAGCTGTAGGTGGAAAAAAAGAGCTTCAGCTCCTCATCGGATTGTTGGTTACTGTTTTCCCATAGTAGGCTGCTCAGTCTTGTCGGTGAATTACTCGGTCAGGAGCATCCCGCGTCGTCCCCATCGCTGTCCCCCGCTCCGCCAGGCCGGCACGGGGAGACTTCGGCAGCCAACAGCTCCCCCCGTGGGGCAGCGGGAAGCCCGCAGCCGCGAGAAACCCTCCTAGCAGCTCCGAACAGAACCCTTAGACAGAAGGAAAATTCACTGAGAAAAATTCCTGCCCCCTCTCACCCCAAGTACTTCACATCGAGGGGCTTCGCTACCAAGCACCTAATGGGTGAGCAGATCCCGCACCCCCTGAGTTCCTCGCATCCCTGTGAGCAGCTCGTTGCAGGACAGTTTCGCCTTCCAGAGCTTCTTCAGAGCACGACTTTTGCTGTGTTTTACAGTCATCCCAAAACATAATCCTTAGAGAACATTATTATCTCGGCAAATCTCAACAGAATGCCACTTCTTATTAGAATTGATGGTTGCTGTGGTTAAAAAGAAAACAGAAATCGTGGTGTAGCTGTAGAGTAGATAACAAATCTAGTGAGGTTTATGCAAAGGCAACACTGGAGAAACAGGCAGATGGAGTAGGCAAAAGGTAAAGTTTACACATACTTTCCACTTGGCTTTGCTGAGTGATAAAGCCAGCATTGCTTTTATTCAGCAATCATTTTGATTTAGAATTGTTCATGTGCCACTACATAATTGAAATTTCTGGTTATAAGCAGGGAGGTAATTTCTACCCTCTGGTGTGAGTTCAGGCTTCCTTTAGCATCATCTCGGTTAACATACAGACGTCTCAAGGCAGAGTTTAGTATGATCTTCGTGAAGCAGCAAACAGTGTCGGGTCAAACAAGCCGGTTTAATGTAATACTAAGCGTGTTTAAGAAGAAATGTCAGATTCCAGTTCCACTGGCTCGTGATGTAAATCAGCAATTACTGAAACTAGACACGTATTCCGATCTTATAACCAATTTGCACTAGGATTACTCCACTGAAATAAATCAGTTCTTTACCAGGATGCCATCCTACTGACATATGAACAGTTCATAAACCTTATGCAAACAAGGAAACCATGCTATACAGGTGAGTAAATTTATTCCTGTAAATATACCCCTATTTACTCCTGTAAATAAATATATCCCTATAACTGCTTGCTGCTGTAATTTTTTGTTGTTGCTGCTGAAGCATTTTCAGCTGAAAATGGCGTTTTTAATGAAAGTTTTGCACGAAAAACTTTCTTTTCCTTTACCTTTTCCTCTTTTCTCTTTCCTTTTTTCTCTTCTGTTATTCTTTTCTATATCCTTTCTCCTTTCTCTTAACCTCACCTCCTCCCTTCCCCTCCCTGACACATACATAAAGACCACATGAAACTAAAAGGTCTGCAAACTTTTTTTTAAGATTTTCTAACCAGCTGACAGGTGTTTAGTGGAAACTCCACGGCGGGTTTTTGGTCGGTTTTTAGTCTTATAATTTTTAATGGGAAGGAAAAGGAATGTTTCCCAGACACCTCATTCACCTACAGAAGCAGAAACATCTTCCTCAGGGGACAGAAGAGCAGTCAGAGCCCTGGGGCACAGCGGGCAGAATCCCACCCCAGTTTACCTGCGGCATATTTGCTTGCGTTTTGCCAGGAGTAAGAGCTGTATTAACATTTTCCCTTAATATTTGTTTTGCAACATTATCCCCTGTGCTAAAGAACTTGGAACACTAAAACCACACGTTAGGGAGCTACTATGCTTTCAGCTGAGTTTCCCGTGCTCGTGGTCGACAGCTACCGACTGAGGACTCAGCCGATGCCCCACGGTGTCTTCCCGCCCAGAGACTCCCACTGCTCTGGGGGTGCCGCGGCCGGCGCTGCTGCGGCTTTCAGGCTCCTCCGCGGCCACAGCCGGGCAGCAGGAGCTTCTGGAGCCGCAAAAACGTCGCTTCTCCGAGCGGGTGGTGGGGACCGAACTGTGAAATCGAACGGGGTCGAGGTCGGAGGGTCCGGGGCAGGCCGCGGGGGGTCCCGGGGGCGCAGCTGACCGCTGCGCTCCTTCCCCTTCACACGCTGTTAAATGGCGCCTCCTGCCTTCCAGCGGCAGAAAATCGTCTTTGGAAGCTTTTCCGATGAGGTTCTTTCCCGTTACTCCACTGTGGGGTTTGATCATCGCCCCGCTTCAGTTTTTGCCCATCACACGGCTGAGCTTTCACAGTGGCTACTGGGCAGCTCCCGCCATCCCGGCTGGGCAGCGCCCTCACCCTGGAAGGGGACAGTGGCGTGGCTAGCGTGCTCCAGGGCACGAGCCTACATCGTGCTGGGTGGCCCAGCACAGGCCGAGGTCTCCCAGTCCTGCACCGGAGAGACCCGTTTGAACTGACCTCCAGGCCATGGGCAGACTGGTGCCATGAGAACCCAACTGAGCTCACTTTTCGGTGGACATCTGACAGGCCAGAGCAATCACCCCCACAGAGGCCTGTTTTCCTCACTGAGTAGCAGCTCAGGAATGCTGAAGAGGTCCAAAGTCTTACCAAGTGGCGAGGTGAGCAGAACTGTATCTGCAGGCACAAGCCGTGGCAGATGCTGTCTACAAAAGCTTTGCTTCCTCGTGGATTATCAGTTTCCTTTGCTTCCTGTCTACAAATGAAGGAAAGCTCTGGGCATACTGAACAACATTCAGCTTTTGAGGTCGCCGCCCTTGACCAGCACCTGGTAAGTTTTGAGCCACAGCACTAACTGCTGTGATGGTGCATAAATAACTCCTCATGTGGGGGCAAGGTGGCCTTTTGCATAGATGCTGGCTGCAAAAGCAGAGAAGGAAACCCAGAGAGTGCCAGTGCTGTTCATACCTGTTCTGAATCTGTTACACACAGGTTCAGTACTGTAGAAATTCCAATACTTCAGAACAAGCAGTGTTTCAGAGGGTAATGGTGTAGCCAGACTTCCTCATAGCAGCGTTCCAGTACTTGAGGGTGATCTATAGGAAAGCCGGAGAAGGACTCATGAGGGTATCTAGTGATAGGACAAGGGGGAATGTTTTCAAAATGAAAATAGGGTATGTTTAGATTAGATTGTAGGAAAAAATTCCTTACTATGAGGATGATGAGGCACTGGAACTGGTTGCCCAGAGAGTTTGGGTATGACCCTTCCCTGGAAGTGTTCAAGGCCAGATTGAATGGGTCTCTGCGCAACCTGGTCTAATGAGAAGTGTCCCTGCCCTTGACAGAGGCTCTGGGACTAGAGGACCTTTAAAGTCACAGAATCACAGAATCATTCAGGTTGGAAAAGACCCCTGGGATCATCGAGTCAAACCATCAACCCTAAGCTACAAGTTCACCTATAAACCATATCCCCAATACCACATCTAAGCATCTTTTAAACTCATCTAGGGATGGGGACTCAACCACCACCCTGGGCAGCCCATTTCAGTGCCTGATCACTCTTTCCATGAAGAATTTCTTCCTGATGTCTAAACTAAGCCTACCGTGTTGAAGCTTGAAACCATTCCCTCTGGTTCTGTCACTAATTACCTGTGAGAAGAGACCAGTACCAACATTTCTACAATGTCCTTTCAGATAACTGTACAGAGCAATGAGGTGTCCACGTTGCCTCCTCTTCCTCAAACTAAACAGCCCCAACTCTCTCAATTTCTCCTCATAAGATTTATTCACCAGCTTCGTTGCCCTCCTCTGCACTTGCTCCAGCACCTCAGTGTCTCCCTTGTACTGAAGTGCCCAAAACTGAACACAGTACTCAAGGTGTGGCCTCACCCATGCTGAGTCCTTTCCAACCTAAAATATTCTATTATTCTATATGCTAATACTATATTCTATATATTCTTTATGTTCTCCATGTTAAAGGGAATCTGCCTTCAGTTATAACTACAGTGGCCTAAGTTTTTTTCACAGTATATCAATGTGACTTGAACAAAACTTGGTCCACACAGGACAGATAATATTAAGCCTCCAGACTTTGGTCTGCCATTGTTAGCTGCATAAATTTCTGATTTTCACATTGTCAGAATATTTTGTTTGTCAAGTAAATGTTGAATGCACCCAGTAAGCATTATGTGAAGTATGAATATTGCAAATACAATTAGGACTTCCAGAGATGATATTAAACACAAGGCACAAGTTCACTCAGATTTCCTCGTATCATTTCTTACATGTATGGCAATACATTCAAATGGATATGGAAATCCATTCCAGTAACATTGAAAAGGACATATTTTACTGCACACACATAAATGTACTCCCTCTGAGCTTTCTGCTCATAATATATAGAGTGCACCACCTGGACATTTCAACCTTGAAGAAGATGACAGTACTTGAGCCTTTTCAAAACATTTCTGAACTATGTCAAGAAACAGTCCTGGTTCTGCTCAGCTACGGTTTCCAGCCCTGTGGACAATATCTAGCTGGTCTATGAATGCTGATGAAATCAAAATGTGTAGCATTCACCATAATTGCAGGCATTTGGATCAGCGTAAAAAACTATTCTCAGAATATCTCCAAGACTGACACTCTGCAAAGCACTGACTTTCTATTATAAACACACCTAACTCAAGGAAGAATGTATAAACTCTCCCTTCACACAGTTTAGCCCTTCTCTTTTTAGTAAAGGAAGAATCTCAGCTTAATGCAATTATATCTTTAGTAACTACTCATCTGCAGCCATTCAAGAGACAGTTGTTCTCCCTCTG
This sequence comes from Phoeniculus purpureus, assembly GCA_028565055.1. Taxonomy (NCBI): domain Eukaryota; kingdom Metazoa; phylum Chordata; class Aves; order Bucerotiformes; family Phoeniculidae; genus Phoeniculus; species Phoeniculus purpureus. The sequence goes on along the minus strand of JAOXOE010000256.1, from coordinate 62,602,465 downwards.
GCTATTATTTTAGGTCCTAAAAAGGCATAGACCACGGGCTAAGTATTAGCTAAATGGAAGCTTTCTATCAAGGTGGGAGGAAGTGTTCACCTGGTTCTCAACAATGTTATGTTTGTAATCCATCTGCCATGCTAGGAACATCAAGCTCCTGCCACAATAGTGTCTTTACATCACCACAGTGCATGCTGAGCATGTGTTACTGTATTTCTGGACTTTCTGGAGGCAATTACCCAGGTGTGCAGTCAGGATTTACATAGGTACATGAATTCCAGATCACTCATCTCTCCTTGTTACTTACCCTTTTCTTTATTCATGGCAGTCGCATGCTGCAAAAGAAAGTATGTGGTCTACAGGCAGACCACCACTGCTCAGGACTTTTAATGTATTTACCACACACATGACCAAAAAATTGAAAAGAGGAAGTTTTTTTGGTTTTTTGTTACAGCTTCAAAAGCGTCCTGGCTTTTGTTTGGAAGCTATTTTGTTGAAACAAAACATAAATGTGTTGCACATGCAGGTATATTGTATCATCTGTACAACAGTGAGAACAAATCTTACTTACTTTTGCATTTCTTCAATTTTTTTTTAATGAAGTACTGAATTTCAATTAAAGGAAAAAAAAGAAAATGAGAGTAAGGAAGTAATGGGGAAAGGAATCATTGTTTGATAATGTCTCCATTTTAACTTTCAAAAGGTTTGACAGGAGCTGGAGAATGGAAAGGTGGGTGGAAACCTTTCCCAGGACTACTGCTTGCTGAATTAAATTTTCTGCAAGGTTGGTTTCGTACTGCCACATCGCATCAGATTATGTTTTGATTACTATGTCTCCTTGACATTAAGAAAGAAAAGTGTCGTGCTAATTTTTTGAAGCATAATTTACAAAAATGTAGTAGAATTCAGCAGGCACATTGCTAAAAACCGTAAAACCACAAGAACCAGGAATGTGTTCGTGGGTGTATTTCAATGTGATAGTCACGGCTCTGCCAGCTTTCTCTGATCTATTCATGTGCTTGTTGGTCAGGTAAGAGCTAATTTGGCTCTCCAAAAATCTGAGGTAGCTACTGAAGAGAAAACCTCCTTAGAGCTTTATTACTGGCACAAAAATATACAATTCCCAGCCATCACCGCTGGCTCATTATGCCTGGTCAGAGTAGCTGGCAAAATATCTTCTTTCTTTTCCTAAAAAAATGAAAAAATTACATATTAAAATACTTTACCCTCAACGCAAAACAAACATAAAATATAAACTGAAGGATATTTCTGCCCCCCATGCACAACAGAAAAAATTAGTAAAGGATTTGTTTTTCGCATTGAGTATGCAACATTACGACACATAAGGAAATCTTTTCTGAAAGTCAGAAACATCTGTAACTACAATTGCAATGCCTATAGCACATTACAGTTTAATTGGAAAACTCACTGTACAAGACACTTGAAACAGAATCATAACAGGCTTCTTTATTCACTGATGTCTATTCCAGTCCTCTTCCTCAAAGACAACGTGGGCTGCTCCCTAGCTGACAGCAGTTTGGGACCAGGTCTGCAGCTGATAAGCCACAAAATTTGCCACAATACACCAAGGGGCCAGACATTGGCCGGGGTGGGGGGGATGATATATTTGAGACCATCAAGGTCCGCTCAGTCTCAACGGTTCCTCACTAGCACACTCAATTGCCAACAGTGTAAGATGGGAGAGGGACCACACATAGCTGCAGCTCCTGCCTGTTAACAATTAAAATCTGCTTGAAAAAAATTAACAAATAAACTCTTAGCTCTGTCATAGTCATTCCCTCACACATGAATTATGAGGTGAGCTCTTACACACATAGTTTTGATATCACACTTCCCACGCTGTAACATAATCACCTTTTTGTATTTATTCAATGTAGGCTGCTTGGTAGCAAACGATAGTGTTTGGGCTTCTATAATATGCTGCATGCACTTGGGCATGGTGGGAGGAAGAGGGTCCACGGGTCGGGCATATGGATAACTGAGAAACAGAAACAAGTAATATTCTTGTCCTCCCACAGCGTGTCGAAAATGTTGTACGGTGTGCTGTAGGTGCTGCAAATGGAAATTGAATCAATAGATATTGGCAACTTCTAGGTCTTCTGCAGTAGCTTCTTAGATTTCCCTGTGTCTGTGCTCAAGTAACCGCTTGCTCTTGATGTCCACGGTATGTTGGAAAATTAACAGAGTAGGAAATGGCAGCAAGAGCAGAGTCTTGCAAGTAGAGGCTAAAGCAGAGGTTCTCAGAACTGTCTCTCATGCCGATGTCAGCATAATTCAGGGTTGTGTAAGGCTCTGGGCAGCCACCTGAGGTCTGAAGGTTTGCTGTTGAGTTGGTCACCCCATGTGTCCATCTTTCTCAATGGCCAGATGCAGGCACTTCTAGGGACTGTGGGGCTGATGTGACAAGTAGAAATTAAAATGGGTTGGACTGTTCACATTGTAACTGCAGTTGTTTTCTATCCATTTACCATAAAAGAGAGCAGAATGACTACCTCAGATCTAGGTAGAGGTCTAAATTGTAACCAGAAGATCAGGAGACTAGTTCCATCCAAACAAGGAAATGACCTTGGTTTTTACTACTAAGACCCAGTATTACCTCCTTCTAATGATATTTTTAGAAGCACAGCCATCAAAAGGGCTGGTAGAATACACCATGGCATGCTGATGTGTCTGCAAAAAGGACAAGGGTGCTATTATTCATATGGAAGAGTCATTTTGAGGACTTTCTGGATTGTTAGGAAATTGAAGGGAATAAAAGTAGAGTAAAAAGTAAACTGATTCACAAAGAAATAACCATTCATAGGAAATTTTAGATGCCAAACAATGTAGATTAGATGGTCAGTTATGTCTTACGGGTAGAGTTTCTTGACTTTTACAGTGACACAATACTTTGCTCCAGCTAAGCAGGGGTGGCAGAGGAGAATGGCCATCACCAGGTGGCACTGTAAGAGCTCCTGCTGAATGGCAGCAACAGGCCTTCCTCTGGACCTGGTGCAAGTAGCAGAAAGATCCATTTCCAGCTTAGTGTATGAATCATACTTAGCTTATAGGATTTGAGCTTCTTGATGCTGTTTGGGGTTTTCTTGGTTTGTTTTTTAATTTTTTGGCCCTAGAAGTCCCTCACTGATGTTTGGGTTGAAAATCTTGACGACACAGATTCATAGCACTGTTATTTGTGACAACCTCCTGACAGGGCTGATTTGCGCAGTTCAACGAACAACTTCAAAATAAACCCTGATGCGCCTCACTAATTTCTGTGTGTAAGAAATGATGTATCAAGGCCTGAAATCTGCTGACTCTCAACAGACGGGCCACATTATCACAGTACTCTCTTGTCAATAGATTTATGCACTTCTGGGGATTTGGAAACAATCATTTCCAAGAAAGATATATATATAGTGGGGCAAAATGGGTTCTCTTTAAGTGGGTGAAGAATAGAGAACAGTCAACGATTACAAGGCTTCATACCCTTTGAAGAGACAACTCAGATTTTAGAATAATATGAGTGAGTACATGACATTAGACTGCACAGCTTGTGAGAGCGTCTTTTCTTGGAAACCGTTGGGTTTCTTCTCTTTCAGGTCATGGTTTGGTATGTTGAAGAAAACATTGCTGCATACCAACTTAACCAGAATGAGGAGTACAGAGGAAAGAAAGAAAAACTCCTAAATAACTTCTTTGCAAATTCTTTAAAACTAATGTTTCCTTTAAGTTTTCTGAAGTTCAAGATGTTCCAGCCCTTTTCCACATTGTCAGATACAAATCTGGAAAGAAATGAACTGTTTCTCTAGAGGTGAAAATGTTTTTGCAGCGTTTTCCATCACTGCGGTAGTATGTATTATGTTGTTTATTTATAACGAGTCAGCCACGTAACTCTCAGGTACAGTATCCAGATGCTCTCATCTGCATTTGTAGACTCCTGCTCCAGTTCTTATGTCACCTGCTGAAACAAAACGATCAGACTGTCTGAAGATTGAGCAGCCACTTCTTTGAAGCAGTTACCAGCACAGCTTCTGACTCCAGTTCTCTGCCAGCACACATTCAACCAGCCTGCAGACATCAGTAGCTGGCTTTCCCCCATTCTGAGGCTTCAAATTAAATTGCTGTTGAGACTCCATGACATAAATTAAGAACAGAAAAACCAGTTTTAAGCTTATGGCTCTGAAGAAATCACCAAACGAGTTCTATTTTGGCAGCCTGCTGCTCACAACTCAGAAAATACGACAGCAAAGCAAATCACATGTCCAGTGTGTGTTTTATAACCCTGCACAGACTAAGCCATCTTGTAGGCACATGCTTGACTATTTTTAGTGGCTGTGCTCCTGCAAATATGGCAAAGTCCTTTAGCGTTGGCGAGTCACTAGGGGCTACTTGAAAAGTAGCAAAAGATGTCAGTTGCTGGAATTTTGACTGAAAATAAAAATACCTGGATTTCAGATTTGCTGCACAGATTTGCCAAAGTGCAAATGAAGTCAGCTCTGGCAAAGTGAAGGTTCGCTGATTACTGCCTCTAGCCATGAAAGCGCAGGATTTGAGTGTATTTTATTTTTGTCACCATTGCTACGGCATCATTTTAAAGGTACATGATTTCTTGTGGGAATGTCAGTTTTCCAGGATGTCCACTGGGGAATCAAAAGGTTCTTTGCTTCCAAGCAGGCACTGTGGCGTATGCAGAGGACCTATAACTGACAGGACCCATTAGTCATAGAAACATCCCACTAAAATTAGCAGCAGCTTTTCATCTTTATAGGCTTCATGCCTTGGTCCATATGTAGAACATACAGAATGGATTTTTCTTTTCTTGGCATGTTACACCGTCTTTCCGGTACTTTGGTTCCAGACCTTCATGAGCAATGCAGGTGGCTTTTGTTGCTCCACAGCTCATATTCTTGACAGTTACTGCATCTACACAATTACTTCTGGATTCAGCCAGCCTGAAACATTCTCACAAACAGTTACTTAAGATTACCAGCATTAGCACATAAATATAATAGTAATTAATAACACTTTGGCTTCTTGAAGATCCCTTGAGCTGCTCTGTTGGCTCAATTTCAACAGCACCTAAAAAGCCAGCAGCAAGGGCTTTCCCCACTCCAGTCTTGATTTGAAACTTTATGTTGTTGTGTTTTTAAGGTACAATGCAACAGAGGCACAGAGATAAGCTGCTGTGATCTTTGCTTTCAGAGACCAAGGTTTTCATTACTCCTTCATATTTGGGACTGTGTCTGTTTATTCATCTATTTGGACCCAGCTAGAGACAGTTCAGACCTGATTTTCAGAGGTGTTGGGCAATTAGGGCAATTAACAGCTTCCATGTAAGCCAAGGGGAACTGTTGCTGTGCAGTACTGTGTCAGATGTTGTTTCTGGGTTGGTTTTTTTTTTGAAGAAAGCATGCACAATAAGCCATTTCAACAGTGTTTACCCTGTGTCTTCATTCTGAAATGTATTGAAAATACAATCTTTATGCATTGAGGAAAGGATCCAAACAGATACTTTACAAAATTAATATATATTAAAAAGAAAATCCAAGACTACTCAATCCTACCCTGCTGATTGAGTTTCTTGCTTGCTGTCTCAAGGTGTAGGTCAGAGAAGATTCTGCTCATGAATTAGTCTGAAGTAAGGGTCAGGTTGTCGGCGAGACCACAGCAATACCACTGCTGTACCCAGCATGCAGGATTGTATTTTTCAGTGGTCTTAATATCAAGTCTTTTTACCTGATCAGAAAAGACAAAATGATGCCTGGTTGCTCTATCTGAAGTGCCCAAACTTGTGTTTCCCATTTTGTAACACAAAAAAAGAAAAAAAGAGAGAAGTTAACTGACTGGATAAAACTTGGAAGAATACTCGGAGCAACTTGTGTACCGTTCTGTGCAACCTATTGCAATGTAAACAGTGGCTGTTCCAGTCCAGAAATAGAAAATTTGGTTCATCTTCGTTTGGAATGAAACAGTAGTGCTCTTGGTGTTGCTAATAAAAGCCTTTAGGGTTTTTCACCCTGCAGGCTTCACTGCAGTAATCAACATTGCCTCTGTTAGCTCATTATCAGCATTGCTGGCAGCACAGGAGGCAGAATTGGTTGCACATTCAGATGATTATTGTCATTGTAACACTTTATAAAGACTCCTTTAACAAACGATATGCGAGCCACATTAGAGGGAGTCCGGCAGTGGATGCTGTTACAGCACTGTATTGTGCCTTTAACGACGGATTAGCCTTTTACTGACACCGTGTGAAAAATTTACTAACTACCCATTAACTGTTTGTAAATGTGAGACTGAGTATTTAGAGACACACATGTGAAGAATAGGAGGAATGATTTTGAGAATTTAACCTGTTTTCCTGTAGGTTGAAGCTCACAGCATCTTTCCAGAGGAGTCATAGTATCATAGAATCATTAGGAATTGGAAGTGACCTCGAAAGATCATCTAGTCTAGCCCCGCTGCCAGAGCAGGATCACCTAGACCAAGTTGCACAGGAACATACCTAGGCAGGTTTCTCCAATAAGCCTGCAGTGTCTGGATGAACTGCTACATCTTTCAGTCTGAATTTGAGGTTCTCAAGAATCCTTAATTACTCAATACTTAAAACTTGTAAAAAACAGTACTCATGCAGTTTCAGGTTTCATTTATTGAATAGCCTGTTAGAGTAAAGGTCCTTCCACTACTGCAACCTTTCTACTTCACTCTATTTCTTTCACTTCATTTACATTCTAAATCATTACTAATATTTAGGTTTTGGTAGGATATGAACTCCATCCAAGCTAGGGATTAGTCATGCTGATGTTATATGAGCAAACGCTAACCCATTCTTCCAAAAATTACATAGGCAACACATAAGAGGTGAATAAAAAATTGAATGGCTCAGAAGCTGGCCACAGGGAATGGAGAAAAGAAGTAATGGGAATCATGCAACTCTTAGCCGCTCTTACTGAGAGGTTTCCCCAGAGTTTCCCCTGCAGGGGTATATGTCTTTGTAGAGCCCTCTGGAATACGTCTTCCTGTTTCAGAGGGAGACAGTGGCCAGGCTGCCTTATGGCTAACTTGAGATAGTGAATAAAAACAAATCTAAGCTAAAATGACAAAAAACAAGGACAAAGCATCACTGTACATTAGTTGTATTGCAGACCAAAGGAAGCATGAGCTCTGCTCATGTGACTGGTGTTCTTGTTTTCATGAGCTTTGCATCATAACCTCCATTTCTTATGAGACCTCTGCCTTCTCCACTCTCTCCTAAGCTTCCCTTTAGCAAGCTGCCTCTGCTGACCTTTCCAGAGCACACAGAGTGACCCAGCACAGAAACCCTAGGGCCCTCTTCAGGTTCTCTCGTAAAAGATCTTGGATATCCTCTTATTTTTCTTGAATAAATGCAACACATTCTGCCTATTTTTTGCCAAGGTGTGTAGAAATGGTAAAGCTGGGAACTGAAGAGTGCTGGCAGGCCAGGTCAAGGCACTTTGCTTACTGCAGCGGTATTCTCCCACCAGCTGGTTCTGCTTCCCTGTAATTTGTTCAGAGTTTGCATCAGGACCTCCAAGTTCACCTTCTGCAAAGTATTTTATTAATTTTTTTTCTTTCTTTCTGAGAAAAATGTTCCACTCTCCCTCTTATTTTTTAAAAGAGAATAATTTGCCACTGGATTGGGAACAAATTAGTACCATGTTGTCAGGGCAGATCTGCCCATTTCCCAGACACATTCCTTGCGTTTGCTAATTCTTTTCATCATGAAAGTGGCAGAAGGGCAGAAGTGAAATCATATGTATTCAAGGGGCTCCTTTAGTAGGGGTAGATATAAAAAGAAGTGAGGCTTCATCCTCCACAGTTGGAAATGTGATCTGTTCCCACAGGCAGCAGTACACCCCAGACATCCTAAGGTTGGTGACTTTTGGGAGGACTGACAATGTAAAACAGCATTGACAGGTTGTTTAAAAGAAATCTTAATGAGAGAAAGATATTGTTTGGTCTCCTTATTGACTACTGGTTGCATATATCTACCTATTTCCTTGTTTCTGCCAAATATTAAACTCTTAAATCCAGTCATGAGATTTACTGTTTGCTACGACCATGGGACATCAAGATATTCTAAAATATTTTCCTGATGTAAGGAAGATTGTATCAGTAATAATTTATGCAAATCATACATAGAGCTTGTATTGGAAATAATAATAATGTCACCCTTTCTTTAGAAAAATGCCTTTCACATTTTTCACTTTGACACATTCTGACGGTAAATCCGTCTAAATGTAACA
>JAOXOE010000256.1:62569906-62592674 GCA_028565055.1 Phoeniculus purpureus | reverse complement strand
ATTGAAGTGAAGAAAAAAATAGCCATGAAATAAATGAAGCATTTAAAGTCAAACACTGTATTTAATTTGATCAGAACTGAATATCTTTTATTTCATTTCAATTTTGTCAAAACCAACAAAGTCGTCAACTTGAGTTGACCTGAAACAATTTTTTTATGTGTTTAGCTTCAGAGTGGAATGATAATTATTTGGACAGCAGTACTCTTAAATTCAGATGCTGTGCCACTTCCAGCAGACTATCCTTCCTGATTTAAATGAGCTTTTCATCCTTATATATGTGTTTAAAACAATTGATGAGAGAAATATTGAGTAATCACATAGATTGAAGTCAAAGTTTCAACATTTCTTTAACTGTTTGACCTTCCTTTCTTGGAATGGGTTCCAATGTGTGTGCGACACATCATTCTAGTCGTAGTGAGATATTTTGGTGTTGACTGCAGCTATTTGTTGCTGTTTTAAAAATAAAACCTTTCCATATTAATTTGTTCCACCTCGTGCTTTGTGGGACGTAATTTGCAGTGATGTGCCTGGCCCTGAGTGAAGGCGGGTTAGCTTACGGTAGGAAGAACCTTTGGAAAAAATACTCAATTTTGGCTCTGCCAATGGCTGTGTAACACTGAATATATAGGAGAAGAATGTCTGCTGCACACCGTACAGGTGTGTGTGTGATGGTTCAGTCATGTCAAATGAATCACTTTTGCACTTTTGAGTCACAAAGAAGCGAGTAGTCTTTTTCTGATTCATCCTCTGAAAAGATGCTACTTTGAAGGAGCTACTTATGGACCTGAGTATGTTGAGAACTCTGGTCGTTTTAATTCCTTTCTCATTGTACTTACAACACCTTTTCTGACATATGCATGTGCAGCACAAGCCTTGTGTCATGTGTTATAGGGTAGAAAATCTAAAGCACTAAATGCGCTAGTGCTCTTTGAGTAACACCTACAATTGTAATGAAGTGTTTCCTGGCATGCTGTGTGCTGCACCTTAAATCACTTTTATATTGAGCTCCATAGGTGTTAGGTCTTTTCCAAACCTCACCTCTACATTTGTGCCTGAGGAAAGGGAGCTGAGCCATGCTAGGCAGCAGGACTAATCGGGGTTGCTACCACCACCAGTATCAGCAGATTATGTTGTTGAGCTGAATTATCTCCCCAAGTGCTGTCTGATGTCATGACAGATACATCAGCTCTGCCAATGAAGCTGCCAGAGCCAAGAAGGAGAGTGAAGAATGCTTGATGGCACCTACATTTTTTGATAGTACAGCAGGCTCTAAGAAGAAGGGGTTTGTCTAGGGCTTAGCACTAAAAAACCCTGTTCAGCACCATATTTACACATGTGCCCCACTTTGAGTGTGTCAGGCACTCCTTATATGTCAGTGGGATTCACACATTGATATACACTGGATATAGAGTCTTTTGCAATAAAGACAGATAACCTTTGAGATACCTGATAGAATAAAAAAGAAGAAAATCGAAAAACAATCATAGCACAGGGAAGAAAATCATACTGAAATTGATAATTAACCATGATTTTAATAATTCTGTCAGAAACTTGTGGAAGATAATGCACATCAGATATAGCAGGAGGCTGAAATGTGTTGGAAACTCTGTGTCAAAAATATGTTAAAAACACCTCTGCTAGGAAGATAATAATCTTTCCCCTTGATTATGTTGGAATTAAACTTGACAGCTGTGTATTTTAATTGGCCATGAATATCTTTGTTTTCAGAATTTTTACATTTGCTGACTGCTAAACATTTTCCTGGGCAGCCTGACCATCTGATAGCCCTGAACACCTTCTGGCTGTAGCTTCTATTCAAACTAGTTTCATGTAATCTGGTCTATATTTGAAAACTACCAAACTACAAGTTGGTGGCCATAAGAGAAAGACAGATAGACCTAAACTTGAATCATAAAGCAGTATTAGATCGGTAGATATTATTAGATATTATAGGTGCTATCAGTAATGCTTTCCCTAGGTGTATAATGCTGCATTTATAAAAAATTACTTATATCAGCTACTTTATTACTATTAGCAGGGAGCTTTTGTTGGAACTCAGAGAGAAAAAGACAGTATATGGGCTTTGGAAGATGGGGAAGACAACTCATGAGGACTACAAAGATGTTGTGCTGGGAGAAAATTAGAAGGGCCGAAGCCCAACTAGAACAGTTTTAAAATGCATTAAAAAAAGGTTCCTGTAAGTATATTAACAACAAAATGAGGAGTAGGAAGAATCATCATCCTTTTATTTCAGTGTGTTACAGTTATTTCTCACAGAAATGGGCTCAAGTACCTTGTGCAAAATGCAGTGAGGTAAACCATCATGTGCAGTCAAGCACTGTACCAATAGATAACACTTCCTCCACTTGATCTTGGGTGCCTAGTTGGACAATTGTAAATACCAGCTGAAGTGAATGAAAATCCAGGTCTACAGCTGATAAACAACAGTTATGCAGGATTTGGAATTATTGTATTGAAACAGTTAATATTTATTGTAGATGCCAGAGTTTAAGGGCAAACAAGCCCTTAGGATTAAGATCACTAAAGCCCCTTCACTGGTCATAGATTCTATATCCTCTAATACCCATTATCATACATACTTCTTTGGAACCTTCAGCTGCATAAAAACACCCAAAAAATGAAGCTACTCTGTGGACAAAGAAGCAGCACAGGCCTGAAGACTAGAACAATTATAATTTTTCTATTATTTGTATCTGTTGTGATTATAAGTGAAACACTGACTATATCCTTCATTTACTTAATTTAAGAATGTCTCTATCTTTTTTAAGGACTACTTGTAAAACAAACCTTCTTTATTCTGCACATCCTCTGATTTATACTCTTTTAAAACAGCCTGGCATAGATAACATAATATTATTTAATTAATTATCATCACTGCAGCCTCAGTTTCTTCTCTGAAATGGTTTAGATTTTTTCTCTGAAAAATTATCATTTCTCACCTTATCCATTATCCACTCACAGTGCTGTGTGAGCTCCAGTGAGGACACATTTCTTTTCAAAGGTTTCACAAAGCTCCAGCTGAAGACTCTAGTGACTGGAGTAATTTTTATTACCTTAACACTCTCTTCCTCAAGCTGTATCTCTCCAAAGAAAAGCCTAAGTCCATTCTAACAAACCAGAGGTTCCTGACCCTTTAAAAATCACTTCAGATCTCAGAGCACAACTTCCATGTTTCACATGAATACAGCCTTCCCTCCCAATCTATTTTGGATTTTTTTACAATCCTCGTGCTAGCCAGGAAGTCTCTGAAGATCAGCTCCTACCAGAACAGTTTTATACCTTATACCTTTGACAGGAACTGCTGGCATTCGCCTGCAGGAAGCTGACATGTGATTTAGGAGGGGATAAAACATGTACATGTTTGTTACTTGAATTTTACAGCTCTGCAGGGAATGAAAATCTTTTTCAACAAAGGATTTAAAACTTTGGCTGTCTTCCCCACTTGAAAATTTCAAAAATTCTCTGAAGGGAAATTGAAGGATGAAATTAATTTGGGGTCAATTGAAAGGTTTCAGTTTGACCAAAACCCAAATCCTTTTAATTTTGACTTTCATATTAATTTTTTAAATTACATTACATTATACTGAACACCATAAAATATGAGATGCTACTCCTAATGCTTTAAAGAAGTCTCAAACATGTGGCCCAGAGGTAACTGATATATTGATGTCTAGCTGAGTTTATGGAAACCCTAAAGCAACAACTGTGGGAGATGTGAAATGAGCTATTCGTCCTGACTTATGTCCAAGAGTGGTATTTAATAACAATAACATTTAAAATACCTTTTCAAAGAGCATGAAAAACAATAGGAGAAAAGTGTATGCTACAGGAAAGGCCAGGTATTATAAGAGACTGCTTCATTTGGTACCAAGAACTAACTGTATTTGCTTAAAAAGCTATTTTACTAAGTGTTCTTACATCCTAGCATCCTTATGTTCTTTCTAAGTTAAGACAAATCAAATCTTGAACAGCAGCAAAGCTGTGCTAAGGAGCATTCTCAGGAGCTGAATTATGTAGAGCCACCAAAACCAGCACTGTGTTTTAATGCACAGTCGTACTTGAGCATTTGCACTGAGAGGTGAAACATCTTGGCATATCATTTGACTGAAACCTATTCCATTGGAGGAGTTTCCGTCCCCTCTGCCACTGCCACATTACTGCTGCTTTCATGAGCATGAAGGACAGGAAGGTAGTCAGAAACAGTCAACATCAGTACATCACACGCCAGCAGCCCAACTGCTTTTGATGAAGAAATGAGTGTTTGTGCAGATAACATGTAATTCACTCTGACTTCTGTAAAACTGTTGACACCGTCCTCTCCAGTATTTTCATGCGTAGGCTGAGGAAAACTGGGCTAGACAAACTGTCTTCAAGTCGGGCTGAGTTTTGGCCAAAGCACCTCATTCTAATTAGTGGCTCAAAATCAAACTGGCAGCCAACAAGTAAAGCAGCCCAGTAGCTGATACTGGGGCTGGCACTATTCAGTATCTTTATCAATGACCCGTGTAATGAGACAGAATCCACCCTTGTCAAATATGTGTACAATACTTAATTAGACAGAGAAGGCAAGTTCAGTATTCTCTACAATGGTAGGGTTTCAAGCCAAAGGAACCCTGAGAAACTTGAGGCTTAGGCTAACAGAAGTTTCACAACATTTAGCAAGGTTACATGAATGATTTGTAGTGGAGCAAAGTAAACACAGGTCAGGGACCAAACTATCTGAACAGAAATCTTACTGAAAAGGACGTTCTACCACTAGGGAACACCAGTGACACCAACAGCCACCAGTGGGCTCTTGTCCCAAGAACAGGGAACTACATAATGGGTAATGATAGGAGGAGTGTGGCCAGAGAGAGGAGAAAAGGTACCTCTCCATTCAGAAAAGTGGTGATTTCAGAGCAGCCTATAACTATATGAAGGAATTTTTTTGAGAGTTTTAAAGACTCTCAGGAGTAGCAGGTGATTTAAAAACAGGCAAGAGCGAAGTGTTGCAGCTTGGGAGGCGTAACTTGGACATCAGGACTTCTTCAGTAGAAGAGTATTGTAACCCTGGAATCCACGTAGAGGTAGAAGGTCTGTCCTCATGGGGTTTCAAGATTCAGGTAGACTTAGCTTCAGCTGGTCTGATCTACTTTTGTTATAAGTCCAGATTTAATCAGGGTATTTTACTAGATGACTTCCAGAGATCCTTTACAGTTTTCTGGATTCCTTGATTCTGTGATTTACACTTTTCCTTCCCCTTCCTTTCATCACCTTAGGCCAAATTAAAGTTCAAAAAAATTCTTCTAAGAACATGACATGTGTAAAAATGACCTCAGTATACTCCTTAAAATAGGCAAGCATCTTTGAAGGTGTGATTTGAAAGTAGCAGGACAGCACAGGAGTGTGTAGTTAACTGCTAAGTTAATATGACTGCAAAACTTTTATGGTTTAAGAGGTAACAGACAATGGATTTTCCTTGTTATATCCTACCTACTTTACAGCAGTGACATAGAGCACCTTTTTCCTGGGCAAGGTCTTTACTCATCAGCCCATTATGTAAAGAATTGGCCTGACTAATCGGGAAATATTTCAGCAAACTGAAGTGCTCCAGGCACTCTGGCACTTGAGGGAAGGTGATAGAGTCCACAGTCTGGCCACAATCTAGTGTTTAGGTGGCAATATCCTAACTCACTCCTGTTTTATACAGATTTTGGGCGTGACTACAGGCGAACTACATTGTCCTTTGCTCTGATTATAGATGCATTTAAATTCTCCATTGAGAAGAAGAAAAAAACTAACCAAGGAAACAAAAAAAGAGTGATGACAGTGCTGCTGAGATAACATCCTATCACCTCAATTCAATTTACATCTTTTCAAACTCCACCGACTGCACAAATACCACCAAGACACTCACCAGAAGTCAGTAACTTCCCAGAAACACAACTTCACACAAATCTTGTATCTCAATCTCAGGGAGCAGTTCAGTGTTTCTTTTTAAGATACATGTAAGATAAAAATAATGTGGTGGGAATCACCACCGATACATGATTTCCCAAGCAGACAGATAATAAACAATACAGCGAAACAGGAACCACCAGAGAAGTTTGATCAAACAGGGAATTGGAAGTTGTTAACAAAGAGATTCTGAAAACGGGGCAGTTCTGGCCTCTGGAGAGACTTTTTTCAGTCTGTGTGGCCCTTGGAATATTTTCATCCAAGAGGAGTTCCCTTGGAAGAAATCCTTGGAAAATATTTCCCTTTGATCTCTGGTGTATTACTCCTCTTTTGCAGACAGCCAAAGTTTAAAACTAACTTGACTCCCCTTTGACTGATACAACTTCTACAGTCAGATACAGAATTATTGTAGCAGGGGTGAGAAAGATGCCAAGAAGCACTGCAGATAATCAGAATGCTGCTTGTGTTGGGCAGTGGTAAGGTGAAAATTTTGGAGATGTTCAGGAGAGGCCAGTCCCATCAGCACCATATGCTCAGACAGACAGGGACCATGGGGAGAGTCTTCAACACACAGTTGCACAGAAGACTGTGCAACTAGATCAACTGACACCACCAGGGAATCTGGACCCTGAAGACTGAAATCATAACAATAGCCCTAAAAATAAGTTCCCACAAGCTGGCCTGCTCATCAGCACTGTTTCTTGCCTTTGTAAAGCTGGAGATCTGCTACTAATTCAGGCTTCTCTGCCCTAAATCATTTATTTTGGCAGCTTATAAAATATGGAAACTCTAACACTCAATATTCCCCACTCTCTCGTGATTACTGTTCAGGGACAGACTCTTTATATCAAACAGAAACTTAAAGATTGTGGCATGTTATCAAAACCATAATGAAATCTTGTGCAAGCACAGGAATCAGAGAGGGCTATTTGTCAAGGCATGCTGCAGAGAAAAACAAAATCCCACAGTAGAACCGGGAGTGCTTGCTCTGCCGAGAGACACTGTGAAAATTAAATGAGACTTTTTTTTCCCCTCTTTAATCAAAACTCAGTATGAAAACAAAAACGTTACCAAATAACTTCTGCTGATAAAAAAAATTGGCTGGAAAGGAGCAGTGCATAATTTATACAGAAATAACATTAGAAGGGGGATTGTTCACACAGATATTTCTGAGTGTGCGATCAGATATCTTGGTCCTGGGGGGAGCTCATGTTACTGCCACTACTGGGTTGAGGCTGGATTTGACTCTCACCGTGAGACAGTCAAAACCGGGGAAGTTGCACAGGGAGCGAAGGTGCGGGCAGATCTGATATTACTTAGAAGGTCTCTGGTGGGAACATGCCTGTGTTTTGACCCCACCTGCTGCTAGAGGTTCTAGCCACAGAATATCTGTAGAGGTTTAACTTCACTCATTACTTAGTGATGAGAGTGCTGAAGGGGGAGTTACATGTGCTGGGATCTCCTTCTCACTGTGCCATTGATTTACAAGCAAGTGGCCTGCTCAGTAAATCAGGGATAACATTATTGAGTTACTTAAATAGACCACTGGGATGTTAATTACCCAGTGCATTTGTGGTCAGTTTGCCCTTTTGAAAATTAAGCCACTTTGCTGTCTAAGTGATGCTTAACTCGGGGTGCAAAGATCAAACACTTCAGCCCAAGTCACCACTTTCAGCTCTACAGTGCCATCATATTTTCAGACACCATCCCACTTCTAAAAGAGGAGGGCAATGTTAGGTCAGGGTTAAATTTCAACCGGAGATTTGTAAGGAAGGTCTTAAAAGAAACAGCGCTATCTCATGTTATTGGTTGCACAGTTGCACAAGCGCTGAATTACTGAATCTGTATGCATATGATGAGTAAAGGGCAGAAAGGGTGGGTGACCGCAGGGCTGTAAGAGGACACTTTACTTCTGATCATTAAGTACAATCTATGACTGAGGCTGAGCAATGCAAGCTTAGCACCTGTCAACGAGACAGCTGGAGGTCTCTTTTTGGCTGATAAATGTTGAGTGCAGCTGTGCTTGGCACATGCTTGTGCTGTAAACAGGAGCCATGGCTTTAAACATCATTCTGATATTTCCATTCTTCCTAATTGCTGCTTCCACTTCGTGGGGGTGGCTCCCAGCCCGTGTCCTGAAATCCATTCAAACCCAGACAACAAATTAGTTCCTGGAGCTGCCTTTCCTTGTGGGCACCTGAAATCATTAATTCATCTGTACCAGATTAAAGAATTATGAGTCCTTAAATTTAATTACATTTAGACGATCAGAAGTTGCTGTTATTGGTGGATAACCACAGGCAGAGGTAGGCTCTCCAAGTTCTCCACAGCAACGTGTAACTTTTGCAGCAACCCACACTTGAGAGAGTGAATATGATAACCGCCTGGGATGGTTTGATGGTCTCATGGTCAGGGCATTTGCCAGAATTAGTTTCTTTATCTGTAAGATAAGTCATTCGTGGCTACAAGGTCTCCTGTTTCTTGGATTTCATGGTAGTGTGGGAAAGATTAACAGCTGGAACTTTTTTCAGTAGAAAAATCTATTATATACTCCTTGTAATGTGCTACCAAGATATATCTGCCAGATCTTAATGGACAGTTGTCCATTTCACCTACGTCAAGCTCTTTCTCTTTGAAACCCCAGACTGTTGACTTCTATACAGAACCTTCACAGTGAAACAGCTAGGATCATCCTTCCTCATTGTCCTGAATCCCCACCTACTCTCCTCTCCCTGAAAAATCTTTTATTTGTTTTACTTTTCTCCACACTAAAGTTTATGAGCAACAATGCTGCTGCTTCACATCAGCTCCTGATTCTACCTTCTGACAGTTCAAGCCTCCACTGCTGTTTTCCATGTTTTCTGTTTGTCTCTGCCTGTCACTGTGGATGCCCTGACAAAAAGCAATACTGCTTTAAGTCAAAATTCTGGAAACAATTTATTCAGAATGATCAAATATGAGTCCAGATAGAAAAGCAAATATATCTTTACTAAATTTGTAAGGCATATTATTTTTGTGTTATATTTATCAAAGCTTTAGTCCTTAGATGCTTTCACCATATGTCCCAGGGATGCACCTAGGAGAACTTCAAAGTAAGTTGCAAACTCACTTTGCCTCACACTATACCATCTTAAAGTGAACCAAGTCCAGATTCAGTATGGACCCTCAACTAATCACAGAATGATTGGAGGGGACTTCTGAAGATCATCTAGTCCAACCCCACTGCCAGAGCATGTTCACCCAGAGCAGAGTGCAGAGGATTGCATCCAGGTGGGTTTTGAATATCTCCAGAGAAGTTTCCACAACCACTCTTGTCAGCCTGTTCCAGTGCTTTGCCACATTCAAAGGAAAAGTTTTTTCTCGTGTTTATATGAAACTTACTGTGTTCTGATTTGTACCTATTACCTCCTGTCTTGTCACTGAACACAACTGAAAAAAGACTGCCCCTCTCTTCCTGACACCCACCCCTTAGATGCTTACAACCATGGATAAGATCCTCCCTCAGCCTTCTCTTCTCTAGGATAAACAGACCCAAGACCCTCAACCTTTCATCATAAGAGAGATGTTACAGCCTTCTAATCATCTTTGTAGCACTTCACTGTATCCTCTTCAGCAGTTGTCTGTCTGTCTTGAACTGGGGAGACAGTACTCCAGGTGCAGACTCACCAGGGCAGAGAGGGAGAAGAACCTCTCTCAACCTGCTGGTCACACTTCTCTTAGTAGATTCTAAGAATCCACTGTCCTTCTCAGACACAAAGGCAGATTGTTGGCTCATAGTCAACCCATTGTCCACCAGGATTCCCAGGTCCTTTACCACAGAGCTGCTTTCCAGCAGGTCAACACCTAACTTCTACTTGCGCACTCCTGATGCAGGACCCTACATTTGCTGTTGTTGAACATCACTAAGTTACTCTCTGCTCAATTGTTTGCTGATTTGGAGCTGATCAGTGTTCAATGTTCAGTTGTCTTGAATCACAGGCAGAGGCACCCAGTAAGACTTGTTTGACCCACTGTGGTTATCTACAGCATAAATGGCTCAGCATCCGAGCCAGTCATGTAGGCCATCTAGATGACTCTATGTAGAGAGATAGAGTAGCTTCTAGTGTGCAGTTCAGTTTGTTGTGAGTTGATGCCTTAATAAATCAGACTTATTTTGCTTAGTTAAGACTTATGCATACCTGTGTGTCTCAAATAACTACAGAAGGATCTTATGGTGACAGAGGAATGAATTACCTGCCTGCAAATTAATGCATAGATTCATAGCCTGAACATAGTACGAATATTGATCTCTCTTTGGAGGTCTTTTTCTTGACTGAAGGTACTGGAAGCCTGTGCAGGCCTATGTCCTATTTTCTAGGTTCAGATAACAGTTTCCTGTATCTGGATGTGACTGTCATCAAATGAGTGCATAGCTAGGTATTCTTTTATAAGCCATTTGCTTAAAGAATTCACTTGCCCATGGTGTCCTACAATAGCTTACAAGGATTTTCTTTACTGTTGATAACTAGTAAATTGTCAATGCATAGCAAAGGAAAAATGACATGCTGTAGCTGCAATTGCAAAGTGAGTTTCTATCACCCATGGGTGATTACTGTACATTTTCTAGCAGAAAGGTGTGTTATTTGTGTAGTGTAGTGACTGGACACTGTACCACCACTTCACTAACAATATGTGGTACATATGAAAGTTGCCTAATACTTCGGTATGTTGAAACTAGAACTACATTTTCATACTATTTAATAACTCATCACAGAAACTGTTTTAAAAGATGTACAGCTTTATCTCTGCAAATAATCAAATTATTTCCTCCAGTTGTGCCCAGTAAAAATATTAGACATAAATCAGGAAGCATTATTTCCTTTAGAATTTTTCTTCATAGTGTTTTATTGATCTCTTTCTTGTCACTGTACCACTATGAAACATCTGTGTTTTTCCTTCAGCTCACCATCAGTTCCCATTTGAAAAGTCTGTAAATTTTGTGCTCCTCTAAAATCTATAGATAATTGATTCCAGGAGTATGTGTCCACAGCAAACTGCGTAGCTGTGGTTCCACTTCATTTAGCAATATACAGTTCTTTGTTAGGTAGAGATCAAAGAACATAATTTTATTAAGTTTTATTTGCCAGATTGGAAAAGAATGGGCTTGCTTTATTTGAAATAAAAAAAAAAAAGGAAAAATAAATCAGGCCAAGTGTTTGGCCTCATAGAATATAGAGTGCAAAGAGAGGTAAACCAAAACCAAAAGTAATTCATAAGTTTCTTGAAGTAGTTTGCAATCAACAGCTTTAATGTATACTGCATTCAAAATGCTTTTGCCATTACTGTAGAAAAGTGTTAACAACAAACAATAGCGAGGAAGAAAAGGTCTTGGGGAAATGCAGAAGTAAGCAATTATTTGCTACAATTTGTACCTTGGGAAAAAGAGCTGGATGGAAAAGAGGGTTTCATCCTGCATTGCATTTCTGTTCTTCTGGACTCCACGCATTTGAGCAACTTTGTGTTAATTTAGGACTATCAAAACTACTAATTAATGTGAAAATGTTAATGAAGGATCAGGTCTCGCCTGTAGAGTCCTAAGGCAGTGAAAGACCTAAGCACAGATCTTAAGCAGTTTAACAAAAGTATCATACTAGTATGCCTACATGAGAGAGATGCTGCAGTAACATTCTTTGCAGAACACTGAAGCATCCGAAGGGCTTCTTTGCTGCTGAAATGTCCCTTTGTTCTTTTTCTAGAAAACAAGAAAATAAAAAATGTCCATGTTGTTTATGAGTTAAATTTTTTACTCAGAGTGCTTTAAAAATGGTGGCAGAACAATTTAACTTCAAATAACACAGAAAATAACGAAGGAAAGGTGAATTAAGCAAAGCAAGGAAGATGCTTCAGAGAAGGCTAGAAAAGAGATGAAGAAAGATGAAATTGAAAAATCAAAACAGGATGTCCTGGAAAGTAGCTGCCAATAGCAGCAAGATTTTATTTTGGAATAGAGAAGCTCTCATCTTTTCTTTGGGACTTTATTACTTCTGTTTTAAGTTTTGGGAGGCCTTTGTATTTGTTTCTGCTTGAAAGCTTGGTGGAGACAGAAAGCAGAGTTCAGTCTTCCTTCACTGTAAATTAAGTGTTTTTGGAATGTGCAACCATCTAAAAAATTTGACAGTGATGGGTACCATGGAACAGCTTAAAAAGTTTTGGATACTTCACTGTATTGATGGACAGAGGTTTTTTGTTGTTCTGTGGGACAAAACAGCACAGTCCTTAATATTTATCTGTTTTCTAATTTTGTTGATTCTGTAGCTTTGGTTTCCTTAAAATGAGGTCCACTATGTAGAGTTTAAAAATGGGACTAATTACTCTGCAATGGGGCATTATAATTAGAGCAATTATAGCTGCTCGAACAAGAGTTTAAAAAACAAACAAACAACAAAAAAAAGCCCCAACAAATAAATCCTTACAAAGTGCAAATGTTTGGAAAGCAAATTAGTTTTTGTAATTTTGTGTTGAAAATTCTAAACAATATGAGAAGAGTACACACTTCGAATTGGAATTTTTTTTGTAATTTTACTTTTTTTTAATTTAAATTATTTCTCAAGCTCTGGATCAAAATCCAAGATCCAAATTATTTCTCAAATTTGCCTGACTAAATTGTTCAAAATTAAATATGAGAGAAGAATTAATTTAATAGAGTTTTCTTAAATTTAAGAAATAGTCTCTTCAGATGGAAACATTTCAAAGTGTTGGAATTTCCTTACATTCTTTTCATAAACTTCTAATGGCTTCTTGGAATGCGAAATAAACATCAAAAGCAAGACCAAGAGATTGTTTGACAAAATGTGCCCTGAAGATACCCAAATTATATTAGCTTTGTCATTAATAACACTGTTTCAGGTTACATTTAATTCACAGTTAAAGTTGTTGCTTGTCTTCTCCCCTAAGATTATCCAGAAAAGACAGATT
Organism: Phoeniculus purpureus; assembly: GCA_028565055.1. NCBI lineage: Eukaryota > Metazoa > Chordata > Aves > Bucerotiformes > Phoeniculidae > Phoeniculus > Phoeniculus purpureus. The sequence goes on along the minus strand of JAOXOE010000256.1, from coordinate 62,579,762 downwards.
TTATTGTCTTCTTTTCCTTTTTCTTTTTTTTTTCACAGACTTATTTTTGTTAAGCAGGAAGTTAAGATATATTTGGAGGCATGTTTAATATCTCCATCTAACACTTGTATTTTCCGTGTGCCTTGCCCCTATTTTTCTCAATAAAAATGATAGGAAAATAGGATAACGTGCCAAAACTAAAGATATTCACACTGTAATGTAGCTAAGTTCAAGTATGACTATTTCATGCAAGTAATCATCTTTGACCTATTACAATAGTGTTTGCATGTCTCTAGGGCTAATTTTCACAGTATCCTTTGGTTTCTGTGGATAACAAACTGAGAAATAACAGTGAGAAATTAAATGGCAGAACTCATTACCCTAGAAGGCAGGAATAGGTTCAAGGAGATAAACACATTCATGGCATAGAAGTAATTTGAAGTTTGCTACTTGATTTGGGACTCTAGACATGTGGATTTTTGGTCTGACCCATTCTTATGCTTCTTGTTTTCTTTTTCTAAATGGGTCTCTGTGAACCACCACGGAGGGGCATAGAAGGCTTGAACTCTGGCCAGTCACTCCAGTAATGTTTCTAAAGGCGGTATGAAGGTCTTAAAGAGTTGCATAGCCTCGTTTAGAAATCTGTGATGCACCAGGGAAGCTCATCCAAAGTCTACAGGTAGTGACCAAAGACATCTGTCATGTCTAAACATTTTTTTTTTAAATTTACACCGCTTTTCTTTGGGATTCTACCAATTATTCAAGCCTGAAAAGAGGGCATCTACAGTCACTTGGAGGCTTTGGTCTCCTGCATGGCCATATGAGACGTCTCAATTGACATGTGGGCACAAATATAATTTCAGAATTGCATGTATATACATCTGTGCTATCATATTCTTTCACTGTGAAAGCCGTAACTACTGTATGTGGTAAAATGGTATATTGTTGTCCGCAAAATGTCTTTGGCAACAGGATGTTCACTAGCCTTGGAATTTTGCCTTGTATAAATATTTTTAATCTACTCCATGTAGGCATATTTTGGCTGCAAAATAAAGGGGTTTGGAGATTAATATATCCAAGCTCAATTCTGCTTATACATCATACATACATCAAGATTTTATTGAACTCTGCATCTAGAAACTTTGTGTAGCAGCTGTTCTGGGGCTTTTTTTTTTTTTCTTTTCCCTGCTTTACTCAAAGGAGGATTATGACTATATCCTATTTTTATACTCTACAAATGGAGCAATTTAATCTACATATATATACGTTCATTCTTCAGATGTATCCTATATAAAACATGTTCAAATTTATGTTCATTGCTTTTCCTGTGAAGAATGTTATTGGCCTCTTTCCAAATGTCCACATTTTCCCAAGGAATATCCAAATAACTATTTATCAATGAATAACAAATATAACAATTGTTTGACAGTATCAGGTTCCTTTTAGCTGAGTATCTCAAAGCTCTTTCAACTATATATTAATCCTCACTATGCCCTTGGGAGTTATCTTTCACCAGTCTTTTTTACTGGCACAGAAAGTAGGTCTCACAGGCGCTACATGCCTGGTTTCAAGTCTTAGAGTCTATTCGTCACAAGCAAAAGCACAACCTAGAGCTTCTGCCTCACCGATGCTCGGTGGAGCAGTGGGCTCTCTTGCTTGTTAAAAGTTCTGCAAGAAGAGATTTAAAGGAAGACTGAGATGGTTATTTTGCCCAAGTGTACTTTGCCAGCACTTGTTCAAGAGAAAATTAACCATATACTTATGTGTATGTACATATATATCATGCAATCATTCAATCATGTTTTGTAGGTTACATTTTTGCTGAACTGAACATAACACTGGTTTTCCCAGATTGTCAGTTTCATGGTGGAGAAGGCAACAGGTAACGATGAGTGGGTGCCCCTACACCTCAGCCTTTGCTGCCAGAGTACAGGCAGCCCAAAAGAAAGACTCACTATAGGAAAACAAAATTGCTGCTGGTGGAGGGGTGAAACAACATACTGGAGAGAGGGGCTGTTGCTCTAATTCAAGTACCAGCAGTGCCACTGTGAATACAGGGATAGCCTTCAGGTGCACCATGGACATCTACATCTTTCTCCAATTTCTGCCTGAATCTGGATGTGATATCTGCAAGTGCTAGTTCAGAATACAATTCAACAGCTGCCCAAAGTGCCCTTAGTTTCAGTCAAGTTCCATTTGAGAAAAAAAATGTTTCCTGCTTCCAGCAGAGCTGGAAGTTGTTTCTTGCACCAGTTGAATGTGCTTTTCTTCATGTGGCACTGTATACATTTCATGTGCAATACAAGTAATAGTAATTGAAAGAGACTGTGAGACCTTTTATTTATGCTTGCTACCACATGATTTTTTTCAGAACTTCTCTGGGACAATTAGTCTAGTATTCCTGTAAAGTTATATCTCATTACGGAGGACCAGACTGTCCTCCGTAACACAGACACACATATTAACTCTTTAACTGGAAATGAAAGGCTGACACCAACACCAGCCACTGCACCTTTGCAAAATGTGAGTGTGAGAATACAGGGGTGGAGGTGATCCCTCTTCCCTCTCACTCTCCTGCCTCAGCAATCAGCAGAGAAGTGAAAGCACCTAGTTCGTGCTTTCAGCAAATATTTGGCTAAGATCAGGGCCATAGGAACAGGAAAGGGTGGAGGAGCTGCAGCAGTGACTACTTTCTGGAAATGTACTGTAATGCGGAAATAGAAACATGTCAGAATCATTGCTTAGCAGCTGGTGATGCTGGTTGGAAATACAGTGGTGACCAAGTGAGGCTGTATTTCAGAGAGCTTAGATGGTATCTGTCCTCAGTTTGACATTACCACCACACTGTTGGGCATTATTCAAAATCTATAATTGTCCATGGACTTATAACCTAGTGTATCCACTAACCTGAAAAAAGGAAAGGAAAAAAAATATAGCAAAAGCTTACTAAGTCACTGTGATGATAGAAGGATACTGGAACAGGTTACTCAAGGAAGTTGTGGATGTCTCCTCCCTGAAAAGTGTTCAAGGCCGGGTTGCATGGTGCTCAAACCAACCTGGTACAGTGAGAGGTGTCCCTGCCTATGGGATTGGAACTCGATAATCTTTAAGGTCTTTTCCAATCTAAACCATTCTATGATTCCATGATCAAGTATGTGACCCAGGTCACACTGGACTGACAGATGTTGTGTTATGTGGAGCCTTCAGTAAAATGAGCCTCATTGAGATATCTTTACTGAACAAATCATGGACAGTAGTACTGAGATGCTCGTCATTGCTGCAGACTTTTTTCTTCTATCTTGTCTGACTGCGGAGAACAAGTCACAGCTTTCCTTCCCAAATTCTCTTCAGAGATTATGTTCTCTTAATCTTCTGTGTTTAACTTTATCTCACACATACCTATATCCTTCTTGAAACCTAAACCTCATCACAGAATCACAGAATAATCATGGTTGGAAAGGATTTCCTAGACCACTGAGTCCAACAATACCCACAACAACAAAAACCCCAAACACCTCACATTGTCTGAGATCTCATAGTTTCCAACTAAATTACTTACCACATGTTATGTATGACTTTTGCTTAACTTCTCCCAAATTGAGACTTGAATGCACAACCTGAGCATCAGGCTGTTGATTCATAGAAAGCATGAGATTCAGTCAAGCCTCATTATTACCACCTGTTGTACTGCTGTGGTTCAGAATCATGGGGTTGGGGTTTATATTCATTTTGGGTCCTATGGAGATCTTGCAGGTATATAATTTCCTAATTTCCAATGAGTTATTTTTTTATGGCCCATAAAAATTTTATCTCTCCTTGTGGTATGATCTTGAAAATTTTCACATTCCCCGGAGACTCCTGCTTTTCTTCCTGCATGGTTTACCCCAGCAAGGAACTTATCTGGTCCATGAAATTGATGCTATTTTATGAATAGTTAGCTTCACATGTTTACAATGTGTTAATGATAGTAAAGCATAGGAAGTCTTTAACCTAATGCTATTGCAAACTGCGACACAGTATACAGAGACATGTTTTCTTTTTGCCACTGCTTTTCAGAAAGCAATTTTCCCTCTAACTCATTTCTGCTTTAACTTCACCATCAACAAGAGCAAATTGCAGGCTTCTCCAACACACATGGACTACTTCTGAAAATAGAGGCCTGTCTCTAGCAAAAGTAATTTCCAAGTTGTGTCACAGAACAGCTTCTTTTAGCAAATGTGAGGTTATAACAATATCATATAACCTCATGTGGCCACTGCTGGTTTTTTTAATGATGGCCGCTGGTACACACTGGAGACATCGAAAGCGCTGGTGGTAGCTCTCCTCCTTGATCTCTGTGTGCTTGTTGCTCCCGTCTCTGTTTTACCAGCAGAGGTGATGGAACTAATGCCCTCACACTCCCATGGCATGACAATCTGACTGAAAATCCTTGGTCTTGCCTCACAGGCCTTTCTGGATACATTCCTCCTTAGCTTGAATTCACTTACTTCACCCTTCAGGATGTTACAACATTTGATCTTCCACAGTTTTATTTATTATGTGACAACGCTGGCTTTGCTCCTTTGGCTGCTCAGGATACACATTTTGCATCGCAGGAGTCACCAGGGATCGTGTGAACGTCTCAGTAACACAGAATGCAAGAAGTCCAAGATTTAAGTACAAAAATGAGGATTAAGCTCTTAAAAGTCTTATTTACACTCAGAAACCAGCTAACCTACCAGTGCTCCTGTCTGGAGTCTAGTAGTAACGAGTTACTGGATTTTGTTCAAAATTAAATGTTGAGAATAATACTGTCTTTTTTGGATATACATGTGTAACTCGGCAATGCATATTTTTGTGGGTTAGGTAGTCGTGTTTGACATGATCCGTAATAATTAGCAATGCCTCATTGACCTATAGCACTCTAAGCTGCAAAGCAGAGTGTGTGAATTGCTCCTTGAGGAAAATTCACCCTTAGTGTAATTCCATTAACTTTGTGCCCTTGAGATTTATACTGATATCTACCACTAACATCAAAGAGTTTGGCTAATTAAAGTGGAGCATAAAAATTACCCTTTTCCATCCCTTAAAATTCCACCCTGGCCAGAAGGGAAATCCCCTGTGGTTTTTATTGTCCTTTCCCATAAGGGTAAACAACCTTCTCTGAGAGTTCTTGTCTTTACCCACTGTGACAGTTAAATGGACACTGCTGGGTTGAAAGTAATGCTCCCAGTTCTGACTCTTATTTGCACTAGTATAAATCACTAGTAGCTGCACTGCAGTGAAAGGATTTGCAACGGCAAAAAAATTGCTAGAGGTGGGAAGAAAAACAGACCCTCATCTTTACAGCAAGTGAAACAGCACTGTCTATATACGATCTATAACCTGTCAAACTCACAGAACTGTACTTGTTCTTAAAATACAGTTTACTTGTCAGGGTTTATGGTGTCTGACTCAGTGCTTCCATAAACTTACAGAGGTTACATGCCTCGATTGTATTTTGTTTTCCCCACATATGGTAAAAAGTATTTTCCACTAGCTCTATTGTGTAATAAATAACACTCCTGTAAACATAAGACCAGGTAAGTTGTCTGCTATGACATTAAGTATTCTGCTACTGTAAACAGTGGAATATGACTACGTGTTCCCATCTTAAATAACTTGTCGGTGTCAAAATGGGAAAAGCTTATAAGAATTCTTGGAAAATCCATGTGTACCATCTCAACAACATTTCTACACCATCAACTATATGAGAAAAAGATGAGATTTTCCTTTCATGGGAAAATACCTCTACTTAAAATGTTTATCGACTACAACACTGCCTTTTGGAGAACTAAAAATATCAAATCATCTAATGGAAATATTGTTTTGAAATTTTCATCGTTAAGTAATTCTTGTAAGGTCACTCTCCAAACCTCAGCCAAGGTTTCCATACCACTTAGCCCCATCAGCACTAGGGAGGGTTAGGATCTGTGGATGTTGGAGCAGCCCTATCAATGTGAACCTCAGAAGAATAAGCAATTTTGGGGCCAACAGCAACCTGTGTGGGGGTTGGCAGAAACACGGTAGACTTCCAAGCAGGACCCTGTTTGTATTCCATCAAAACTTCATCAGACCTGACACATTCCTGTAAAATACTTCTGTTTCCCCACACTGGCATTTTCCAACAGAAGAAGTGTTTTAAAACTGGCTCCCGACCAACCCCATTCTAAAGTACTTTGTACAACCTGGTCCATAAACTGTAACAGGTTATTTCCAGCAGTTTACACCTGACTGGCACATACTCAGCTTGCTTTCTCTATCCAAACTATTTCTCCAGACACATTTATTTACACAAATATCCTCTGGATAAGAGCATAATTTAGTCTCACTAAGAAAATATATCAGTGGCCACTGATCAATGTAATATACTTTAGAGACTAAACCAGATTAAAGTAAGCCTATTAATACCAGAAAATACCAATCAATATTTGAACTGTTTATCTATATATATGCTAAAAGTGCATTAGCAAAATAGCAGCTTATATACAAAGCAGCCCATTGTACCCACATTGGTCCATTTTTCTTCAGTCTACAGCTGTGCATGTAGCCCCACTAGTTGTAAAATGCCAAAACACTGCTCCTGACAGATCACACCTGCTTCAAATAACACATCTCACCCCACACTAATCTACAGCTATAGGCTGGTTTTAATGATTTTAAAATGCTGGTATTAACTCTTAATGCTCAACTGGTTTTTATGGAAGCAGCAGAGTCCATTTTGTCTCATTTTAATACAATCCCAATAAAACAGCTGGGAAATTGCAGTGCCAGGGAAAAGACATTCAAATCCACCATTTCCCCTATTGTAATAATAATCAGCTTGACAAAGTCAGATAGTAAAGCAGATTGTAGCACTTTGGAGCTTTTTTATACGTATATTTATTTATATTGTTAAGTTCCCCATTTGAAAGCAATTAAAAAAATAGTTTCAGTTCAAGCTTATAAAACTACCCACTTTTTATTTCAGCCTGACATTTTTATTGGTAATCTGAGTTATAACATGCTCAGGTTCATTCCTCATTGATTGGCTTCTGAGCTTTCTGCCAGAGTTTTATAGCTTTATGGGAAAGTACAGTATTTAAAATGCCTTTAAATTCATGGGCTACTCCTGCTTCTGAAAAAGCTTCTCTTGATTTCTCAGAAATGCATAGCAAGAGCCCGTGTTTACTTAAAAACATCTGCTTCATCCCTTTTGGTGCAACATAAAATGTGCGCTGTTTTCCATGCTTTCCCTTTACCCTTGTGTCAAACTGTGAGATGATTTCTTTGGGGACAAACCTGGCTCCCACTCTACTTCAACACAGATAGTGGAGTTTTGTGGGGAAACGTGCAGAATGAGCACTCTGGGCAAGAGCTCACATAGCACGTATGCTGTATACCACAGTCCTGTAGGACTTAGGCATAGCTCTTAGCTACAACTTGACGAGGAGACAATGTGAGCAGTAGACAGGAGATCTCTTTGTCCACGCAAAAAAATGGCTCAGTATTTGTTATTGTTCTGTGGCATCTCAGTTCTTCTGTTAGTCTATTCTGAGTGATTTCTGAGTTATGTTTTTTTCTTTATTCAGCGTGTAACCAGCTCCTCTCCCCTTGCTGGAGGTAAGGACTGGTGTGCATGTAGGGGAAAGAAGCCTTCCCTACTGGAAGAAAGGAGATAGTGCTCAAATGTTCAGGTGACCATGGAGAACTTGGTGAGGAGCCCAAGGAGGTCTATGTTTTTTGCCCAGCTTGTATAATCCTCCTTCAGCATCTACAGTGGTTTTTGTGAGAAGCTTAAAATTGAGATGAGAGTAGCTTTGACCCAAGACAATACATCCATACCTACTCTATACCAGAGCATACCCAGATAATGTCATAGTAACTATATTCTCAGAAGAATGAATGGGGTATCATCTCTACTGAGGCCATCTCAGTGTCAGGCACTTGTCTGTGTCTCTGGTAAACATGAGTTACTACTGATAATAGACACTGCTGCAGTTTGGTGAGTAGAGCAAGTGAATTTTGTAGATGCTAAGCCTCTGTCAGCAATCGAGGATTGTCACACCAGACTTTCAAAGCATGCTTTTGATGCCTGTTAGCCAGAGACTTCTGCATCATGCTCACCCACACTGATGACGGCTGAACATGGACAGTGATTTTTATGCCACATAAATCCAAGTTTGTTTATGCAGAGACCTTTCTAAGAAGGCAATGACTCGCAGCTAAGTCTCCCCCAAACTTAACACTGTACTTAGTGAAGGAACACAGGGTGCATGCAAGCATAACAGTAAGAAGCTGTTTATACCGTTTAATATTATAACTCAGCTTTTGTCATAAATCTCTCTCCTTGATTGCACATACCTCCAGCGTGAACTCATGCTCTTTTTGATTTTCCCCTTTATTACCCTTAGCCAACTGAGTGATGTGTGAGTTCCTGTCATGCTGCTGACTCTATTACAAAGTGCAAAGGTAATTTACATCATGGGGCTGGCAGGGCAACCAATAGCTCTGTGCCTGAGATGTGTGCAGCTCCAACAAGCCTCTCTCTTTTATGGATGATGGAGGGTAATATTTTTCTTAAAAACAAACTATAAATTTTTGTGCATGGTCAGAGGCAGGTTCTTGAGGTAGGAAAGTGGATTTACACTCAGCCCATTAGCAGCATCATTAGGAGTCAGCATCTTCTTTCCAGTGAAGTTCCCATGAGCAGAACCTTAGCTACCCCCTCCCTGGCTGAATGCCTCTGTCTCATCATGGGGGAATCAGAGAAGTGGGGGGAAACAGAAAATTCATGTTTCTTTGCTGAAGACATTGACTGTAATCCAGGACTCCCTGGAGTCAAGAGCTCCAGTTTTCACACAGCTCTATACCCTGAACTATTTGGAAATATTCATTCAGTTTGGGTATAAACAAACCTTCACTCTATCTGAGTTCAGACAGGGGCAAAAGCACTCCCAGGAGCACAACCTGAGTGAACAGGGTCGGTCTTCAGAGGGTCAGGAGGAAGCAAATCCTTTCCAGGTGGCACTCAGCAAATGCTCACAATTCCAATGGAAGTAACTAATCTCAGAGGCCAGTCACACTACACTCTCTTTATAGTCATTAAGGAGAGACGGGCACCTCAAAAAGCTGCTCAAGAATCCTATTTAGGCTCTTGGTGTGATTTGTGCTTTGAAGAAAACTCATATTTGCCAGCACTGTATAAACTTTTCTCCCACCTGAGATAAGAGTCTGCAGTTAGCCTGGATGAATGTACTCATCTACAGCTCCAAAACGGGAAAATCCCAAACCTACCTGTGGCTGGAAACACAGGGACGACATCGGTCCAATTCCATGCCCTCAGACAATTAGGGGCAACAATATGTGCTCCATTTTCTGGCAGCTTTCATAAAAGATACTGCAGGATACACCCTAATGCTCTGAATTTTATAAGCATTAGAAAATGTGTTTTCTGATTGAAAGTTCATTTTTAAAAGCACCCCTACAAACCCATCGTAGCCAGTCTTTTGGCAAAACCCTCCTTCTGATCCTAAACTTTGCATTCAGGGAAATTTCTTATTGCTGTCTTCATATAGAGCATTGGGAAGGGACATTTCCTCACCTACACAGACATGACACACAAGTGCATGTGATAATCCTATTTTAATTTTTAAGAAGTTCAGCAATATGACAGGCAACAGTTATACATGGAAGCCCTCATATTCACCACATAGTGAAAAGGTTTTTCTGCATCTTTCTCGGGTAGCTCATGAACACACTGTTGCCAGGCTCCAGTGGAGATCACAGAATCATAGAATCAGCATGGCTGGAAAGGACCTCCAGGATCATCAAGTCCAGCCCTCATCCCAAAATTTCCCTAACCCCTTGACCATGGCCT
>JAOXOE010000256.1:62530949-62569450 GCA_028565055.1 Phoeniculus purpureus | reverse complement strand
ATCCCAAAATTTCCCTAACCCCTTGACCAGGGCCTCAAGTGCTCTAGCTACTCTACCCTACGCAACTCAACTCTACTGTACTGTACTGTACTCTACTCTACTCTAGGTGTTTTTTAAACGCATTCAGAGATGGAGATGCTGAAATAATTGTTGTTAAACATCCATGTGAACAGCTTGTCCTCTGAATAATATTACCGTATTATAATATAATATTTATATTATATACATTATACAATATATTTTATATATTATATATCATAATATAATATAATATTAGAGTATTATAATATCCATTATAATACTAGAAATATGCTTGTAAAATATTATCAATTTTGAGAGAAGTTTGGTGAATCTTACCAAAGCTATTCAAAGCAATAAATTTTCCTACTTGAATTATACAGCATTTAGGGGTCCAGGTAACTTTGGGAAACAGGTTTCAGCACCCATCAAACTCCAGTTCTGATGTTCATTGAATATCAGAGGAAATATTCTGTTAAATTGTAATGGTGATCCATTATCTGTGCTCATGGATGAGCTACACAGTGTCAGCAACTGAGTTTCCTCATAGCTTGCATTATATGCTCAAGATGAATCATTATAAAGTTTCCTCTGCTGGATTTGAGTGCACAGCTTAATTTCAGCCCTTTTGTACAGCAGCTTAGTTTAAGCCAGGGATATTAGGACTGTGGATCTTTCCACAAAAGTACAAGTTTTCAACTCCTCCCTAAACAGAAATAGAAAAGAATTACACTCAGTATAACTTTAAGATCCTCAGCATTAATGCAAAGGAACTAACAGCCTCTCTGTAAATAATCTCACACTAAACATTTCTACATGGCTTGGTTTTGCAGTGGTAGCTTAATTCCAAAGCAGAATAAATCTACCTTGTTTGTAAAACTACTGTGGGGCAATTCAACACAGGCCAAATCTTTTCTCCACTGACATCCACGAGACTGATAGCACAGAAGAAAGCAACACTCCCGTATGTTTATGATATTGTATTTTATACGGCTGTCATGCTCCACTAGCTTTTCACCAAGCTGAAGTCTGACCTTCAGCTTAGTACGAATATGCAGGGCAAAGTGACTGAACCAAAGAGCCTGCTTTACTTACCAGTCATCCATGGGTGTTGCATTATCTCCCCCTGGGGCATGTTCTACATCTGCTTTAAGGGTGTGTTTACACTGGAATGAGTGTAGTGTGAGTAGACATTCCATTTTAAGGAATATCTGAGGACTGTTTGCAGCACAGCTGTGATAGCACAGACTTCAGCAGAGACTGCATACCTCCATTTTTGCTTAATTTTCAGGCTGGGCTTCCCAAGTTCAAAACTGCTGGCCAGAACAACCTCCCCAAAGTCTAGTGAACCCAAACACTTTGTATGTCCACTCATGCTCTCATTCTTTGATGCTGTAAACAGTACAACATGTTGACATTGCAGAAGCCAGAGCAACAATTGATCAGCACTTCCAGCATCCCACTGTCAGGAGACACCATGTCATAAATATATTTATTAATGTGTCTTAGACAGCTAGGAGAAAAATATAAAAGACAATTAAACTAGCCTGAGCTCTGAAGTATCATCTTTGGCCACGTTATAATGTTAAAGTGACATAAAGACGTACTTTAGAAATACCTCAGTGTGTGTATCTATTGATCAACTTATGGTTGCTCCAAGTGTTGTGCATATCCTTTCTATTGCCTAGTACCGTGGCAGATGGAGTGAAGCAAACAAAAACAAAGGTGTTTAACAAGAAGCAAAAAGACTGGACTTAGATGCTAAGCTGGTGGGACAAAGGATTATGAGCATGCTTTGTAACTTATTACTTTCTCTCCATAACTCATACATCCCTGTATTTGTTCGCTGTCTATTAAGTCAATGAACTGTGACTGTGACTGAATCTGTGACTTAGAGATTGCGTCATTTTTTCTGACCTTCTTATCCATGATTAAGTAATTGTACACAGGAGAGTATTTTCATGTAAGTGACAAGGTCTGCCCTTCCTCATGTGACTCTCCCGTAAGTCCAGCCAAGCCTTCGAGATTGTTTGAATTGTAGTAGATTCTGTCTGAAGCAATGTTGGTTATTCTGAGAAAAATGTGCAGAAGGCACCATTGCAATCTGCTTTGAGGACATTGTCTCACTAAAGACAGTCCTTTAACCAGAAAGTGTCAGGTGAATATTCAACAGTTTGCACCAAATATAACCAATGCAGTCAGTGCTATCACGATCCTGTAAACACCATACTGAATTGGACCTGAGACATTCGTGGTCTGATCAGTTGGGTGGCGCTGAATAAGCTGTTTTTCTTCTGAATACCTCATGTTCTTCATCAGTGAAATAGGGATAACTTGAACATCTCCTGTAAGTCCTTTGAGAACCATTAATGGGTAAAGATACCCATTGAAGCAAAGTCTCATAAGAGGCTGTACTTCATATCTATATATCCTTGGGGCAATTTTTTAATCCTCATTTTCTGTAAACTTAGATTTCTTGTCTGAACTTCACTGTACAACCGCACGAATAGCCCTTTGAAATAGTGACAGTGAAGCTTCCAGAGAGAAGGATTCTGACTAAATCTTTAATATTTATAATAACTTCTTTTTGTCCATCCTAACAGCTTCAAACAGTAAGCAGCATATTGCTATAACTAGTTATTTATTGCACATATTGTACAAAAGAAATCTAGTCTCTATTAGTTTTTATTCACATAGATGTTCCTATAAACCAGATAGTTAAGTGATGTATTTATTTTGGTTGCAAGCCAAGCAGAAATATTTAAATCCTGCTATTGGAAGCAAGAATTATCTAATCACTCACTAGCTTTTATAATAAAGCATTTATCATGGAACATTAATCCATTAGTACTTATTTTCCATCCCATCCTTTCACTAGCACCTTGCTTTGAACAAGGTTGAGTTTGGCTGTGATTTTTCCTTTTATCATATATCATAGTTACATGATGGGACACACCAACACTGAATTCAGAAAAAAACCCTTGCACTTTGCATGAACTTGGCACCCAGATGTTCTGCTTGTGCTTCCACTGCTAACAAAATAGCGCATGTGTGAGTTCTGAAATCAGTCTTTCATGGTTATGGACCAGTGTTTTGTGGCTATAAGGAGGCATGTGGAAACAGCAAAGAGTAATTACCTGCTAAAGAAAAACGTGTGTTTAACTGGCTTTGTTTTTTCACAGCTTTAATTTGCATAGCACATCACCAAACTGCCATACTTAAGCTTTCTGGCATTAAAGGCAAGAATGAAATGCTTCAGAGGGATTTCTGCTCTGCTTTGGTTTGTTTTGCCAAATTAGAGATTAAAGGCAATCCCTGACTAAGAAATGCAATCCGTTACTCTGTGATACCACATCACCTATGGTGCCTTGTGACTGATCAAAGTTTTGAATTCCCTGGGCTCTTTGCTGGACCTGGATTTATAAAGACACTGCTCAGACAAATGTCAGTTGATGACCAGAGAGTGATGGGTCTTCTTGCAGCACAAAACTGAAGAAAGGAAGGAAACTTCACATGCTCACTGCATTTTCTTCAGCTTCCTCTGAAGAGAGGGAAAAAGTTAAGAAGCTGAGAGAATAGGAATAAACAGGAGGGAAGGTCTTCAATGTACAGAAACTCCCACAGGGCAGCTGAATAATCAGGCAGTCTCATCTGATCTATGATAGGCTGCTCTGCCCAACAGCAGTTAGATGCCCTGGTAGGAAACACTGTGAGAGTTGGATCTCTCCTGTATTCACCAGTGTGTGTTGGGACTTGGAAAAGGGGCTCAGGCTGAAAGATTAACTGACTTGGGATCTCAGCTGAACAAAGGACCATAAGCTAGCAATGTGTCCTTGTAGCCAAGGAGATCAATGGTATCCAGGATTGCATTAAGGACAGTGTGGCCAGCAGGTCAAGAGGGGGTCTCCTCTACTCTATGCTGCTCTGTTGAGGCCACACTTGAACTACTGAGTCCAGTTCTGCACACTCTTGCTCAAGAGAGAAAAGGGACTAGAGGAAAGAGTCCAACAGAAAGCTGCAAAGATGACAAGGAATACCTCTCTTATAATGAAAGACTGAGGGTCTTGGGTCTATTTAGCCTGGAGAAGGCTGAGTTCTTGTCAGTTTCTTAAGGGCAAGCATCTAGAGGACAGGGATGGGCTCTTCTCATTTGTGCCCAGCAACAGGACAAAGGTTAATGGACAAAACCTGGAACACAAGAAGTTACATGTGAACATGAGGAGAAACTTCCTTTCTTTGAGGATGACAGAGCACTGGAACAGGCTGTCCAGGGAGGGTTGTGGATTCCCCTTCTCTGAAGACATTCAAAACCCACCTGGACACATTCCTGTGCAACCTGCTCTATGTGAACTTGCTTTAGCAGTGAGGTTGGACTAGATGATCTCCAGAAGTCACTTCCAATCCCACCATTCTATGATTCTGTGTGATTACTCTCACACATCTGAAACATTGCAGAGCCATTCATACCACACACCTCAAAGTGCTGCTCTGCAACTTGGTGTCAAATGGAGGCTGCTGCATTTGTTTCCCATTTCTGTGCAGAAATTCCCTATTTGTGAGCCAAACCTCACCCCTTTTGTAGCACGCGTTTCAGAATGTATGAAACATCAGAGCCAGGTCCTGCAAACTCTGGGTGTAATATTTACTGCTAGAGTAAACTCCTTGCAAGCCATAGGTGTAATATGTCAGGTTTGTACAGGACAAGAGCCAAACTGTTATTAACTGTAACATTGGAAGACTGATTCACTCCATCTCTTCGCAGATTTAACTGAGGTGCCTGTGTCACATGCTGGCTTTAGTCAAGCTGCAGCTCAAGGAGATTAGTGACTACTCACTGCAGTGATTAGTGAGGATAGGGTAAATCAAACAAAATGCATGCAGAGACAAAAACTGCCCAGTGAAGCCAATTATTTCTGTTAAGTGAATAAAGGAGGAGATGGTTTAGAAGCCAACCCACTGTTTCAGTACTCAGATACAATTGAGTATTAACCCTGTTGGTTGTTAATAGATCAATGAGAGCATCGTGGTGTTTGTGGTCCTCAGAGAAAGGTGCCTACAGGTGCTTTACCTGACAGAAAGCAGCTGGATACAGAGACAAGATTAGATTTTTTTGTATTTGTCGGATTTGATGTGTAATTAGAAGTCTAACTTATAGTTATTGGGTGGAGAAGTAGTTTCTGTCTTGTCCTGACTGTAAGTTTTTAATACTGAGACAATTATTGTGCGTCCTTCAACAGTACTACTCATGCAGCTTATCTGGACATTAGAAGAAATTCTGTGTGCAAAGATGCAGTGCA
This sequence comes from Phoeniculus purpureus, assembly GCA_028565055.1. Lineage (NCBI taxonomy): Eukaryota > Metazoa > Chordata > Aves > Bucerotiformes > Phoeniculidae > Phoeniculus > Phoeniculus purpureus. The sequence goes on along the minus strand of JAOXOE010000256.1, from coordinate 62,564,135 downwards.
GATTCAAAGAAATCAAGCCAGTCATTAAGTAAAGTCCCCTTTAAAAATCACTTTTAAAAATTTTATTACTGTCCCAACATTTAAAAGAAGATCACAATATACTTATTGTTGGGACATAGAAAGTAGTCTCATTAATTACATTTTCCTTGGCTGTTTGAGTAATTCATTTGTCCTAATTTACTTGGAGGTTTTAACTTTGGCCATAGATATACAAGTCTGTACCACTGTACTATTAAAACTAGGACTAACCTTTCAGACACTTGAATTTCCCAGTAGACTAATCTTATGTTTATATTTAAAGACACCTTTTCATGCTTTTCATGCATATTTCATTTTTTTGATTAGAAATTGCTGTTCAGATTTTTTTTAACATAGAAAATTCAAAGTTATATTTTTAAAATATCTAAATATTTAAATAAATGGAAGTAGCTATTGGTAAAACATTTATTGCACTCTCAGAACCAACTTACCAGCAAAAGAATCTAAAGATTTCTAGTCATTGAAGTGGTATTACCTCATACAGTTCATTTAGCTGTTAGTACAGGTGTGTTTAAGGGATCTGATGGAATTTCCTCAGCACCTAGTGAGCCAAAGATTAGTTCAGCACTTATGTCAACTTAAGTATCAGTAAGGCCTCTCAAGCTTTTGAAGCTGGAGGTTGTTCCCATGTGCAGCTCCAGAAGCCAGAAAAAGATAATGGAGAATCAGACTCATCACCTTTCCTCTTCTGGAATCAGATTTATTTGTATAGATAATAACATGTAATATAAAAACGTGAAGTAAAACATAAGATAGTAGAACACAAAGCAATAGAACACAAAACAATATAGGATGATATAATAACAATTAAATCTAGCGTTAAGAGTTATGACATCAGACATTGAACTTTCTACCAGTTTCTGATATTACGGGACTATTAGGATGCCCTCTTTTGATGGGGTGATCATGTCTGATGAGCCCTCCGTCCTCTTGGCTTTTGTGGGACATCTTCTTGCACGACAGAATGATGTGCCTCATCCAGTATGGTCATCACAATTATCCTTACCTTAGAGAAATTTATATCTGCCATTGGAGAAATAGACCTCTTTACAGATGACATCCACCAAGTACAAAGGCACAATTTATGACGGTGCAAGATGGGCCTCCTGTCAATTGTCTTAGGATGGAGAAAATCTTCCAGGACATACAAGTATAGGGACAGACCTCAGTGTTCTCTGAATAACAAGTGCTTGTATTTGACTAGCCTTTTGTGCTCTTTAATTAAATACTTGCAGAAAACTTTACAGATTGGACAGTGTTTGTGAAAAAGAAACAAAATTGTAAAACAACATTATTGTCCTCCCTATCATAGAAATGAATAAGGTGGCAAGGCACCAACTGATACGATACCTCTCAGTCCTTCAAGAACGCTCAAGTATGTTATATTTGTTTTATTCTCTAACTACAGGAAAGACAGCTCCTTCAGTATTTACATTTTATTAGACTACCTAATGTGACTACAGTGAGAAAGTCCTGCATAATTTTGACTCTGTGTGTGTAAAGACATTGTAGGAGTTCATATATGGAAGGTTTTACTAGCACTGATAAAATATGAAATAAATATACTCCACTTAGAAAAAAAGTGACATAAAAAAACCAATCAACATTGCCTAAGAAATGCTATCACATAATTAGATTGCCTGGCATAAGCTCAATACATGAAATGTCCTCATTTCTCATACTGTTCTCTGTCCTTGATTGAGGAAGGAACTAAAATCCAGACTTTTTCCATTGCTACATTTTCCATTGTGAAATTTGACGTGTTCATAACTGCAGAACTTCTGCTAATCAATAAATCACTAGACAACTTTGATGAATTAACTAGTCAACAGCTCATAAGACAGTTCAGCCAGAACATCTGCATTTCCTTTTGTCCTATGTGATTTTTCAGTGAAGTAAAATGTGGCTGTTTCTGTTCCCAGATTGTTTGCTGTAAATGTTCTATGGAAGAATTATGGATTATTTTTATTTGTACTTCAGTAGCAACTAACAGCCTCCTCTAAGCTCCAGGCTGAGTTTGTGCCAGGCTTTACATGATCACATTTTAATAGGCAATGCTTGAAGGAACGAAAGGATGGACAGTAATTCCAGGGACACTTGCCCATATCCCTGGACAAGCCTGGAGGCAAAGCCAGCCCCAGAGCTCGGATGTCTGGAGTCCTCACCCAGTGCCTCACCAGCCACACTGCCTTTCTTGCAATAAAATGCTGAATGTTCTGGTCTAAGCAAACAGCATTGTTTTCAAAGACAATTTGCCAGCATGAGCTTTCCTGTAAAAGGAACCATTTTATTAGCTCTCTGGGTGGGATGTCATCCTCCAACGGGATGTCTCCCATGAAGTTATCCAACCTGCACTTAAATATTAGGAGCTGCAGGCAGCCATTCTTCCAAAGTCAGTGTCCTGGTCCCTTTGGGAGGGGAGAAGAGGATGGCTGGGACTGGTAACAAGCAATGTAGAGGTACATGTGGTAGGTGACAGCTATTTTCTGTCTGGAGAGAAATAAAATTTGCATGGGTCTTAGTCAACACAAAATTATGACTGAACGTGGCTGGATTGTAGATTCAGTCACGTTGGTGCCACTGGGGTGCCTGTCACAGGAGATGGAGCCTGAATAAGGAGACAACTATAGTCTGACTTAATCTGATTTTTCTTTTTGATGTTTCCATTCAATCGCCTCGCACTTGAACTTCCTTCAGTGGTGCAGCAAGGAAAACCTGCGTTTACTACTACTGACATACAGTGTTTACTGTGCTGATCAGGGTCTTCGCATTCTTCGTATTTCTTGCTTTATTTCAGATTTAATGCTGTCTCTCACCCAGCTGATATTTTCAAACTCCCCTGCTCAAGATTCTGTTCAAAACCTTCCTCCTTCTCCCAAGTCCAGTAGACATCTCTGAGCCATGCTCAACTGCCCAAGCATGGGCTTTTGTGGTCCCATCACATCTGTAGCTAAGACTGCACCATGTTCCAGTTTATTTAAATATGTGAGTTGATGCTTCTGCTCTTGTTTCCTTACAGTGGTTCCAGTTCATCTGTATCCCTTCCACAGTTTTCATAACTGCTTTTCATGATAAAGCCCTCCTCTCTCTTTCTGCAATTCTCCCTCACAAATACTTGTTGCAAAACAGGAAAGATATAAAATGTGAGATTACCTGCTACACGGAAATTCCAGTACTTCAGGCAGATCTGTTGCAGAACTTTTCAATTCTGACACAAACATGCATGTGTTTTCCTATCATTTGCCAGAAGATATGAGAAACAAAGCAAGAGGTGTCTTCAAACAAACAGGTTGTCTTCCTCTGGAGCACAAGAGGTAACACAATTTGGTAGTCATTAGCCAGAGCGCCATTGGAGGCTTTGATTTCAAGTACACAGTAACTCAGTTTCCATCTGAAGCAGCCAACAAATAAGCAAACCAGTAAACGTGATCCACAATGCTTTATTTTAATACTTTTTTTTCTTTTACTTGCCCCAGAAACAAAAAACCAGAGGCCATGGAGCAATATATTGAAAGATTGAACCATACGAATCTTTGAAGAGTCACATACAAAATACTATTTTAAATCAAAAAGTATGTGTGTTGTACTTTGGACCACGTTGCCAACTGATGTAAAACAGTTCAGCTCCTTTAATCATATGGGGCTATGCCAATTTACATCAGCTGAGGATCTGTCTAATAATAATATGTGAAGCAGGGCTTCACCACATACTGTACTGAATGTTGGAAAACATCCTGTACTTAAATGCATGCAGCTCTTTAACTCAGAGTATGAGACTGGCCACATTGTTTGACATAAGGGTTAGTTTTCAGATAGTGAAATTTCAGTTGCCAGGTGCCAGAGGCAATTTATCAGACACTCATAAAATAAAGATCAAAAAGCCCATCAGTCTCCCACTGCATCTGGGTTCTAGGAAGGAACACTTACAGCCCCCTATCCTTTAAACAGCTCTCACTTAAAGAGCTCACTGTTTATAATAACAAGAAAAGGAGAAAGGGGTCAGGTCAAAACCAGCAGAGCAGCAGGTGGTGTTATAAAGCTTTTTTCCACAGTTAAAACTTTTGTGAAATAGTAGTTCAAATGTACTCATACAAGCCTGTTTCATATTTTTAATTTGTATTTTTAGACCATTTTTGCCTATTAGAATACAAGTTACAAACGACTTGACCTCCTTTTCTCTGCTGTTTACTCCAATATGTTCCAAAAACAATCTTGAATTTTTCCTTTCATGCTTCCCTTTTGACTGAAAGCCCCTGTTACACACTACTGAACTCAGGTTTTAGATCATGAACCAAAATTCCTCCAAAGTTCAAAGGGGCTTCTGAGCAGTGTTCCCATTCATAACCAGCTTAGCTGGAATGGTGCAAGATGAGAAGTTTGGATTCAGATCTGAACTATACTATTATTTAATACTTAATGAGCACTCACACTCAGTCTTTGCTGAAGTCAGAGATGTGAACCTTGCCTTTTGAAAAGTTTCGATGTCTAAGCTCTAGTGTTGCCTTCAAGTTTCCTCAGCAGGAGAACAGAAGCATCCTTCTGTGTTCAAGGAGTATATCACAGTGTGGTTTGAGTACATCTCATCAGACACCCTTTCTCAGAGTCAAAATAGCTGGTCTCTGCCAGGCAAGATTAGCCACACATGTGGAGAGTTGTCATCAAAAACTTACACAAGAATATCCCCAAAATGAAATAAAGATATCACTGTTCAAGAAGAGTCTGTGAGGTCCCATAAAGCCCACTTCTACAGTCTGCATCTAGCAGTGACACACTGATAAATTTTATCTACTAATTAAAATACAGCATTACTACTGAAGAAATAAGATCAGAGGAGATCTCCCCCTGGTGTACTAAATACTTCCATGAACTACAGAGCATATACAGCTCCCAGAGACCTCAGCGTTTCATGGCACTGAACATACTGGAGCAGAGGGAATGGAATTTGCCCTGACTACTTTTACTCCCTTAACTTAGGGGTCTGCCCAGGCTCTTTGTATAGTAAATCAAAAGAAGGTATCTAAATTAATATAGTTAGATACAGTCCAACTCCTCTTCTGCATCCTCTTGTAGAGGCATTTGCTTCCATCACTCACCCTTGGGAGCCCTGGCTCCCATATGAAACATCTAAATTAGATCCTTATTGCAGGCAGTACGGGTGATCTCCTGATACAAAGTGAATTTTCTGTAGAGTGTGCTGCTTGCTCATACATCCTTTCAGAAGGGTTCTCTGTTCCTCTTACCTCCACTGAGTCTCACAATTTCTTCACCACTGCATTGATTAATGACCAATTGTTGGTAACAGAAATGCCTCCAAGTTCACAAACGCAGCAATCATCATTTTTCGAAAATGTAAATGTTTGTTAACAGTTACTGTACTGAGGTATTAAAAATCCACGGGAAATAAGTGGTATGTCAGGTACAAAAGTAAAATTGTTATTATTATTTGCTGGCAAATACGACTTTTTTCATGGTGACCACAAAGTTGTTACTACATGCCAGCACCCATAGAGGCTAGTACCCCCTAACGTTCTGACTGCTATCAAGCTTCCCAAACACCTTGTACCAGAAATCATTTTTCTTTTCCAAAGCATGAATCAGGTCTTCCATCTGCTTTGGACATCCATTCAAAAATTCTTTCTTGGCCATAATCCCGGTCACCGAGCTCTATGTGGTATCCAGTGTAGCGTATGCGTTATTTTGAAATGCTGTAATATTGACTGTGTTATCTTTTCTTTACATCTGTGATCCCATAGAGCTTTCCTTTGCATTTCCAGCATTCATTTCCCAAGCAGTTTTATAAAAATGTAATGAGGTGCTATTATTAAAGCCTATTAACTTATGCGAGCTTCTTGCCTGTTGAGAACTCAATTTTATTTTCCTTAAGCAGCAAGCCAGATTGCAATCAAGTAGTGTCTCTAGCGAGTATCCCAACATATTCATCACCCGATTTCTTAGTCTGAGATAATGCCACAGTAGATACCAGGCCAAAACTTTCCTTTTTCAGACTTCCAACAAAGACATATTTACTCTTTTCACAATAATTGGCCATAGTAAGTATTTTTTCCCTTCATCTTATTGTTTCTTCTGGTTTACAACTGTACTCCCAGAAATAACAGAGATATTTATGGATTATGCTGAGCTCATGGGCTTTGATTGAAATTTCTACATAATGTAATAATTTCTTGACATTTTCTCTTCTGGCAAGACTAGCATTAGGCTTATGCAGCATCTATAGGCATGAGACCATACAAAGGAGAAGGCTTTGCATTCCAGGTCCCCATCTCCAGAGGCCAGTGCCGAGCAAGGGCTGCCAAATTGGTTAGATGGGCCCCAGCTCCACCTTGCAGCTGTCCAAGCCCTCCCACACACTGACAAAGCAAGATTTTCCCACCCTACCTGGAGCACCAAGGTGTTAGGCAATTTTGCTAAAAAAGGCTGGAGGGGGAGAGAGACCTTGCAATGAAAGCACAAGGCTGTCTGGCTTTACCTTCTAGTCCTGTTGCACATTGCTTGTCTGACCTTGCATTTTACTCCCCCTGTTTGTATTCTGGTTTGACTTGGTGTTCCATAAAGTACGAGAGGTGCTAGCTGTGACTAGTGGGGAAATATGGCAAACAACCTGTGCTCAGGTCATCAGTGTAGTTCATAAAAATAGTGCAAAACCGAAAGAAAGGAGCTTTTCAGTATAGACTAGGGAATGCAAACAGCAGATTTGTTATGAGATAATATTATATTTTCCAAATATTAATAATTCAGCAGCTAGGATGTGTGACTCTGCTCTTACTCACTAAAGATGATATTTCATAGTTCTGGGCTCCAGAGAAAGTACTATCAGCCTGAATCACAAAGAACAACGTCTTCTGTACTGTGACTCTCATGAGATTCCTTAATTGATTTGCTTGCGAGTGTCCAATATGTGCAGATTTTTGGAAAGCCACTTTCATTGAATTGGAATTCATCCTAAATTTCCTTGGCACCCATTTAATAATATCTGTGGTGATTTAGCAAGTATGTCACAAATACCAGACCTAAGAAAACTGCTACTTCAAGTTGTCTCAGTGGATATGACATTAATGGGATGACTGAGCAACCCATTCACGACAGGAAGGATCCTGGGATTCCCAAGGATCCAGGGAACCTAATATGTGCATGCAAACTACAACATTGTATTTCTTAATGAGGAAGTCAATCTAAAGGAGGTTTCTTATTTCCCTGTGTAGTCAATGGGGAAACTTGGTGCCTTTGAAGGTCTCTACTGACAGACTCAAGATCCCTAACTTTAGGCATAATCTAATGGCAAATGGGACTCCCTCTATAGCAGACATAGATTACCCAGGCAGGTAACCTTCAATCACCAGATGAGAGGTGACCTAATTTTATGTAATGTTTTTTGATAATACTGAAGAGTACTGCTTCACACATAAGTCTCTGATATCTATTTTTTAACTTGGTTTTGCCCATGTATCCCCTTAAACAAATTGTGAAGCCAAATCCTGAACAGAACTGCAAAGCCTTCAAAGCATCAAATTTAGATCTCTGTCTATGATTTTTCTTCATATCAAAGCCAGGAGACATGATTATATTCACCTGATCTGTTGTGTAAAGCACTGCCTGCATTTTCTTTCATTAGTCCTCTAAATAATTTTATGAGAATATATTGAACTTTTAAGTAATTCGTTTTTAATTATATGCTTTAAATTTTCATGTTTCTTAGCTAAAGTCCTCCAAACTTCCTTTAATTATAGTGCAGATCAAGTTTCACATGTCATTAGTTTGGAGGGGTATGATTTAAAACAGAATTTGTGTTATTACCACTTGTATGTCCACTGGTGTGCAGCTAGATAGCAAAATATATGCCTCCGTATAAAAACTGACATACCTATTTCTGATGTGAACCCTGTCATTAGACTGAAACAATTAATCCTTTACAAAATCCTACCAATTCCTCTCAGCACAAGCAAGGTTCAGATCTTGGCTGTTCTTTTCTGGTGGCTTTGTGATATTTTCATCTCTAGCTTTTCCACTCATTAAATTTTCCTTTCCCGCCTGTCCCTCTCTGCTCTCAAATCCCTTCACCAGCATATCTGACACGTCTTATCATGTCAGAAGCAAGCTCTCTACTCATGTTGACCAGAGCTCTGGAATACAATTCCCACCTACCTCCAAAGCGTTCACTCTGCCCATTCCCACGATCTGTCTCCAAGCACTTCTCAACCCTTTAGCCTGTCTGCTCCAGTTGGCTCTTTTCCTGCTTCCTGTGGTCCCAGGAGCTGCCAGCTGGCCTGATCTGTCTTCTTCCTCAGAAAATTAGATACTCTTGCTATCCGTACTACCTAATGTGGAGTCAGGTTCATGTAACCCCATCTCGGCAGGAGAGCTCATATTTTTTCTCTTGCCTCGTTGTTGTCACTATTTCTGCGGCCAGACTCTGGCAATAGCAAATCGAAAATCTGTGCACAGTTCTCGTTAAAGGCATAATGAACTGGCTTATGGACATCATCTGCTGGATGAACACATCACCAGTGATTTGCTTGTAGCTCCAATGCTTCATTCTCTTGTTGGGAAGGCAGATGTTTTACACAAAGCTAGTGAAAAACAAATACAGAGATGTCATAAAAAAATTGGAATAATTTTCTGGAAATGTTACCAGAAAAATATTTAATTAGCCAAAACCAGTGCCTTCCTTGCTCTACAGTACTGGAAAGTCAAAACTGGCCATGTAGTCTGTTTGAAATGTCATTGATGTTATGTTTCAGAGTATTAATGTCCAGTTTACAAATTACCAGGTCCTGAGCTGATGATACGGTTATTTAGTGTTCCTAGACAAAGGGAATTACTTTTTTCATAAGTTATGAGAACTAATCATCATGGGAACAAAAGGAAAAGTTGGCTACTGAACTAGAGGAACTAACAGATCCATTACTTTCCTGGAAATGTTTCCTTTTAGTTGGCTAATGTGCATTATGAGCTAATGATAATGCTGCACATGTCTGTATGGAAGGGATGACCTCTTTCTGTCTGTTCACTAGGCAGACAGACAAAATATATCTCCATTTCAGACACCACACAGCACAGTAGTATGTTTTAGCATGTATTTGCACTAGAACTGGGTGATAGGGCAGCTCTGCAATTTCCAAATTGCAGATGGTTCATGTATGGGCCATTCAGCCTATATCGTGCACCCATTTTTATGGACGTCCCTACAACCTCTGTTCTTTGAAAGTCTTTCTCATCATTTCTGATTATATACATAGGAAAGTTGTCCTGTTAGAAGACATTTTCAAGCCGCCTTCTGGGAGTGAATTTCGTTTCATTTGGCAGATGAAAAGTAATTTCATACCCAGTTCTCCCTGTGTCTTTCTCTGACGGTGTTCTGAACCTGGGCTGCATTTATTCCCCCTTTTTGACAGAGACAGCTCCTCCTTACTCATCCCAGCATCATCTTGTTTTTGACACCCATGATGTATAGGATGGTTCAAAGAACTCCATTCAGTCTTTTTTTTTTGTTCCAAATCAGTGGGAAAAACTTACCTCATTCTAGAAGTGGTTCCTCTCCCTTCTTTCACTCCCTCCCTCCACCTCCACAAGCAAAAAGAGACGGGGAGAAATAGACAATAACTCAAATCGGGATATTGAAATTGCTGTGTGATTATTACTGTGTCCTGCAAGGCTTAAATGCAACTACAGGTCCTGCAGAGGAAGGCATTCCAGGCCTGAAAGGACTTTTCTACCTCCATATCTCCTAGTTTGAAGCATTGGTGTGCTTCACTGAGGATAAAGATAAAAACATCTGCAAAAAAAAGGCACATAATAGTTATGGTGCTGAAATCCCTCCCTCATCACACAGATTGCACAAATATGCTGCGATGCAGATCCTGCTGAATTTTGAAAGTTTGCTTTGTCCTTCAGGCTGCTAATGACCTTTTAGAGCAGGACCTGGGGCTTCTGAGGCTGAATTAGCATCACACCTTTTGTAAAGAAATGCACTTTAGAGAAGCTATTATGAAGGATGAGAGTGTATTACACACAGGCTCCTGAATTAACTTGGCAAGGTAGTGGTCTGCACTTTGTATGCCACCAAATGTCTAAGGTGAAGCATGGAACAGTTAGGTTTTTAGTTGCACTAAATTTGGTGTAGAAGCAAAATTAGGGTGAGGTACTGTACCTAAAGCTGCAGGGTTTACTTTCTATTTAAAGCACTTGTGAGTAATGTTTTTCTGGAAAATCAGAAATAAATTTTTATTCTGCTTGTTGATTGACCATCTCTGGCCCAAGGCAGTAAATGAAGTGTAGTTGCTCATGGATTATGCCCAGCCTCTCCATTACTGATGATCTTCCACTGAGAAATCAGCACAAAAGTCCTGTCGTCTGCTACTGCTTGGCAGAGGGGAGATAGCAGTGTCAGGATGGGACAGTTATTTCAGGAAGGCAAAAATAGACTTCTGAAAGCAACTCGGTTTTAATGTTAGTTTTGCAATTCACCCGTGGTGTTACATCCTTTATGGTTGGGAATGCTTCATGAAATACCATGCATTGTTTAAAAAGCAGTTTGCCAACTTTTTTTCCTTTCTCTTTTAAGTCCAGAGCCAGTAAAGTAACTGCTTTCAGGACAACACAGATAGTTTAACCTCAGCAAATGCACTAATGCTGATAGGGTCAAAGAAAAAACACATCTCTGACAAGGACTGAGCAGAGGCTACACAGCAGATAAGGAAATTATTTTTTTAAATGAAGCCAGAGGAAAAATGGAATAAAGATAACAAGAGTAATCAAACACTCTCTAGTTGGAGGTTTTTTCCCAAATGACAGGAATCCACTGGATTAATACAAAATCAACAGGGCTGGCCCACTAAGGAACAAAGTTATCTTGAGACTTCTTTATCAAATGAAACATTCTAAGAACCTTTTTTAATTAAAAGCTTTACTTCTATCTTTTACCAAACGCAATCTTCTGTCTGGCACAGCTTTAATAACAAATGGCAGGTGTTTAAACAAATGGGATTTTAGCTGTGGAAGAGGGATGGTGTCTATCCATTTGGTTTGTTTAAAGTTCATTCACACCTTGACTGATGTCTGTAGGTCTCATACAGATGTAGCAAGGGAACTCATTATTTGTTTTGTGTTGTTTGTTCTCTCCTTTGCAGTAGTGACTTAGTATCATACCTGCAGAAACTGATTGTTTAGCCTGGAGGAGACGCGAAGGGGGACCTTATCACTCTCTACAACTACCTGAAGGGAAGTTGTAGTCAGGTGGGGGTCAAGCTCTTCTCCCAGGCAACTAGTGACAGGACAGGAGGGCATGGCCAGAATCTGTGCCAAGGGAGGTTTAGGTTGGAAGCACTTTCTCATGGGAAGCATGGTTAGACATTGGAATGGACTGGCCCATCCATTGGTGGAGTCCTCATCCCTGGAGGAGTTTAAGACTTCATGTGGCACTTAGTGCCATAGTCTAGGTGCTTGTGGTGGTGTTAGATTATAGGCTGGACTTGATGATCTTAGAGATCTTTTCCAGATTCTGTGAAACCTCCTTACACAAAGCCACTCTTCTCCATCCTGGTATGACAGCAAGGCTGGATGCAGCCCCAACAGTGAAGAAGGTGGTTTGTTCCTTCTCATATGAGCAAGTCACATGTGCAATCTCAATGAGACATCAGTTCCTTCTAACTCTTCCTTCTTATTCTCCATCACCTTCTCCCCCTCACTAGCAGGTTTGCCCTAGCCAGGCACATCTGGTGATCTCTTATCACCTTTGTACTGCAGAAGAAAAAGGTTCCGGGGGTCCTCTACTGGAGAATGGTAGAGGCTTAGTTGTGCCATTCAGAACATGCATTCTCATTTAAAGTAGCTACAGTAGTTACTTCAGTGGTTAAACTCCAAGTACTATTTTGGAGAAAAGTATGGGAACTGGTTTTTAGCTTATGAAATAATCCCACTTCTCTTATTATTATTGTTCCTTTTTATTTCACAGAGTAAACACATATTGCTACTCTGATGTGCCTGGTCCTTCAAATGTGAACACACAAGAGTGAACTTTAATGGCTACAGGGATCAAAGGGTTGTACAAAATTAAGAGCACGTATTAAGTGTTTGCAAGATCAGGAGTGCAATCTGCTGTGCCCAAAATAAAAATTCGTAGAATTTAGAGAAATCTTTGTAGAGATGTTTTGTGTTGAGTTCACAGTGCTACGTTAAAATGGCCCGAGACTGAATATAAACCTTTGAGTTTCATTTTGCTTCACGACATCTCTAAGACAAACAAACCTATAGAAAATGAAATTTTGGTTCTGGTTCTGCAGAGTGAATGTCAGTGCTTAGCTTAATGAACAAAAAAGTTTGACATCTGTGGGTTTACTGTGTAATGGTTTGTCACATGCTGGACAGACTGTGTTTCTTACTTATGTCTTGGCATACTTCAATCTGGTTTTTTTGCAGAGCACTAAAAGCAGTCACTGGTCTTATATGCAAGTTAGCTTTCACTCTAAGGGATTTTTTTAAATACCTGGATTTTGTTAAGCAATCCATAATATAACAGTTCCCCTGCAGTTGAAAAGCATACCTTCCCCACCATTAGCTGCTGTACTTCCATACATATAATATTGCTATCAGCTGCCTATTGACTTTAAAATGTTTGATTTCTCTCTTTCTCTCCTACTTAGTGAGATTAAAGGCTTAAATGTTCTGTTATACCACACCATATGTTAAGAGGAAAGACTAATTTTGGCTGCCTACAACATTCCAATCCCTATTTAAGTAATATTAGCTAAAGCTCGACTTGTATAAATGCTTAAATCTGCAGAGGCAAAGCTTTGAATAACAAAGTCCTTTAAGGACCAAAATCTGCAATTCACTTCTCTTGAAAGGTCTGCCATGCTCCAGGGAGATGTACTATTTCTTTGTGGAGTCCTGGCAGGGCTTAGTGGTGTATTCACGGGATCCATTCACACCCACTGAATTTCACTTAGGAGGAGATCTGTGCGACTCTCCTGACCACATCATTCTGACAGTTAAAAAGCTTTCAATGAAAGCCAGCTTCTGATTTTCACTTGCTTACTCACAGATGACTACAAGCAAATGCTTCCATTCTTTCTGTATTTTGTTTTGCTGTTAAATCAGGCCTCCATGAAGGTCTGCACATGGATTAGAGATGAGCAGAACTGCCAACATAAGCCCTCTGTCAAATGATCACATCTACTCAGAGCTGGAAGGTCAAATTAGACTAATCAGCCGTGTAATAAGAGGAAACATTCTCTGTGTGAGGACAATTAAACAGCATAGAAACTAACAGGAGGTGATCACATCCTCGTCAACTGGAAGAGTTCGGTACCTTTTTACAGTGTATTTTCAGGCAGCAGCTGGAATTAAGGTTACAGGCATTAAATGAAAGCCTTACGGTTCTCCTCTGGATAGTAAATCTCCACTCTCAGAGACTTTGGGGTGTGTGGGCTGCCACAGCAGGCTCTGAGCTCAAAGTCTGTGTTTCAATCTCATGCTTCAGCTTGTTGCCTGAAGAAATCAGAGAAATATTTTTTTCATCCAGAAGGACAACTTCAAGAGCTCTTCTGTTTATTTGCTCATTTTCTGTTTAGCTAGTGGGTTGTTATTTCAGGCTGTTTGGTTTGGTGCATTTCTCCTCCGTCTGCGACATTACACGCTGGCTGCTGCTGGAGATGTGGCAGCCTTAGGACAGAACAGCACTCTGCAAGGACACAGAGGACTCCCTCAGCCAGCTGGCTCTGCTGTGTAAATCTTAATGCACTGAAATACATAGAGTTAGACTGAATTATATGATTATTCTATCTAGAATTAAGCCTTGAGAAATATGTATGTAAATTCACATATAGGTAATGTAAATTATAAATATAATGCCATTAAACTCTGATTTTTAAATAATTATTACTTTAAAACAAAAGCAAAGAAAAATATGCAACCTATGAGCTTTAGAGTACATGGAGATTTTTTATACAGTGAAGTCATTGTGGGTACTTAAGTACTCTTGCCATACAGATTCACATGCTGTTCCTTCCCTGTCTTAACTACATGCTGTAGCTGCCGTGCTGGATGACTGACTCATACCCATCTCATCTGTATGTAAGTTTCCGTCATTAGTTATGGGTGAGATCACATCAACAATCGCAGGAAGTCTATTAATTACCCTGAAATTGCTTCAGTCTTTCACTTGAAATCTATCTAAAGCTCTGCTTTGGAACATAAACACATCCTTATGGACTTTTCTCTTAATACTTATGATTTTCATACAATGAAGTTCTGGGGGTAAGCTGCAGTCAATCGAATTTTAATGTTGCACTGCAAAAAGGTGTGCTCCACTATGCCTAGAAAGCGTGAGGCACTCCAGCTGATGATCTACATCAGACCCTACATATGGCAAGCATCAAAAAGCTATTAAACCTGCTCCCTTGAAGACTGACTGTATTAGGTGTTGCGAACAAATATCTATGCCCATTTTGATATAGGAATCATGCAATGTAGTGACTTTCCTCTCAAATCTGGAAATCTTGGCCCTTAAATACCTTCCAGCCCAGTCTCAGCCACAAATGAGACATCATCTTTTAGATCGCACTCCTTTGGGTCCTATGTACATTTCATTGTATGGTCAGCAAGCTACCACTAGGTATTCTATCAGGCTACCAGAGATGGTTTCCAAGAAGATAAGTGATGTTTTTGTTTTCTTTGATCAATAAAACATGTTTCTGACCATTCTTCAGAATCTTTAAAATTAGAAGACGCAACCACAAATGTTGAGTTCTTAGGGAAACCATCACTAGGACCTACTACGGAACACAGAGAGATACAATCACGCCTTAAGTTAGACATCAGCAGTATACTACAGGCTGACCAATTCTGCCTAGTCATATTGTGGTTGAAATTTTTGTGTAGCACTTTATAGATTTCTTACAAATGCAGGAAAAGATCTAGGTGCCTTCTGTATTTTTTTTTTAATTAATTGGATGCGGAGGGGGGGTTGAGTGACCTCAAAGACAAACTCAATTACTATGGTTCACATTTAAATTAATGGTTTTAAAGGATCATATGGCATTGTTTAGTCTGGAGAAAAAGAAACTGAAGGGAGACCCTGTCATACTTTACAACTACCTGAAAGGAAGTTGTAGATAGGTGGAGGTCAGTCTCTTCCCCCAAGTCACTAGTGATAAGACAAGAAGTGGCCTCAAACTACACCAGACATTAGGATTGGACATTAGGAAGAATTTCTTCACTGGTCAGGTATTGGAACGGGCTGCTCAGGGATGTGATGGAGTGTTCAAAAAACATGTAGGTCTGGTGCTTGAAAGCATGGTTTAGTGGAATGGTGCTGTTTGGTTGACAGCTGGACTTGATGATCTTGGAGGACTCTTCCAACCTTAATGATTCTATGATTCTACATTTGTGCTTAAACCTGTGTTTAAAAATTCACTATTGGATATGTCGTCAATTATTTACCTGCTTTTCTGGACCTTCTGTAAATCCTTCATAGCTGGTCCTCTAAATTGTCTAATGAATTTTTTCTTTGCTTAAAAAACCCAAAAGATATCTGCAGTCATGTGATGGTCACAATGCTGAATAACACTAATGGAATCTCAAAATATCTCTCATATTTCAAATATCTAGACATATTACATTCCCTAAAGGATTAAGAGTTCAAGAGGATAAAAAACCCATCTACTGATTCAGAAAAGCTGATCAGAACAGGATCAGTGTTACTGCAGCAGCAGATGCTATTGTGAGAGGAGAAAAGCTGGAAAAGGAAAAGGAAGCTGGTCAGTACCACTTCTCACAGAAAATTTTTATGTGCCTGCTTCCAAAGTCTGAATGTGCATCCTCTGTGGAACTTCAGAAGGACATTTCTACACTGATGCTCTATTTGAAGGGTCCTAATGGGATTCATTTCCTTTCTGTCTAGGTAGAAGCTTCACCCTGAGGGAAGATGCACAGAAGTCATAGGTTTGTTCTATGTGGAGTTCTTTCTCTACACAAGGCAAAGACACAAGTTTATCTAGCAATGGTCTATTATGATATGTCAAAGTCATAGGATTATCTTGGGCTGGGCTGTCAGGATATGCTAGCTCATCTGTGTCAGTATCTCGATAACTTACTGCCAATTGATAAGTTACTGCCAAGCTGATAGCAAGAGACAGGATCAGGGATAGAACATCAATTTGAGAACAAAGATATGGTCTTTTTTAAGGAAGTAAAAGGCAATCAATAGCAAAACAGATATTTCTGGTGATAAAAAAATGTCTTTGGAAACTGGCCATTCCTACTCTAATGTATATGTAAGAAGAATCTCCACTTCATCTATATACCTCCCACTGTTTTCATCACTGTAGCTCATGATAAGCCCTCTCCTTCATTTCTGTCAGTCTCCCTCACAAGTATGCCTGATCTCTCCTCCTTTTATGGTTTTATGCTTTTAAATTGCTCTAAGTCTGCTGGTAAAGGAGAATGCCTAAATATATAACAGATACACCCATTCACCTTGAGATGAATGTTTCGTCGTTTTGGATGTCATCATATTCCTCATAATCACATCTTTCTCCCGCCAACACATATGGCAAACAGCTGTATCATATGGGCATTACTCTTACAGCTTAAACCTGGGGCATTCAGAAGTTAGAAATTAAAACAACAAAACGAAAACTCTGACGTCTTCTCAGAGTCTACTTTTAAGCATTGCAGAAACAAAGAACATGAACAAGAAAAGAGAAATTAAGCAAAGAATGATATTTCACTTGTCTTCAGATTATATTCCAAAGAAAAGGGCACTGTTATGTCCAGATCTATGTCTAAAGCTGTTCAAGAAATGGCACAAGTTTCTTATCCCATCTACTTCTAATTTCTGTGGAAGAAAAAGGAATGAATATTTGCATCTGGCACAATAAAGCAGCAGAGGGCTCTAAAAATAACATGCAGTGTGTAAGTAGCACTTTTCTGAAAGCCTTTATAGAAGTGCATAAGATACACTATCCCCATGGTACAAGACACAAAAATCAAGATACTGTTGAGTTAACTCACTAGCACAACAAGGGGACAAAGCCAGGTTTGGAACTGACTGGGGCACCCTTCTGCCAGTCAAGTCACAGTCTCTTCTGGCCCCAGGAACAGGGTCATCAGTGAATGAATGCAGAAATGCTGAGTGCTTAACCTGCTGGAAAGCTTTAAATCACAAATTCAAGTGTTCACCTAAACTTTCTCCTTTAAAGACTGAGCACAGATTGACAGGACCACAGAGATTGCATACTGAAGTAAAGCTTTGCCTATGGCAAGCTTTTGGCACAAAATAGTCAATAGAAGAGGAAATCCGAACACATAGCAATGCATAACAGTATAGTGCCTGGTTGCAAAGAGCTTGCCTCACGTTCGTATGGCCATCAGAACAGAAACCTGTTCAGCATGACTGCGCAGCCTGTAGCTGTCAGCCAGTGTTAGACAAGAAGCCATCTTTCACTCTTGCTGCATTGAGAGACTGGAAACTGCGTTGCATACAAACACCAGAATAACCTCCTTGACTTCATTTGAGTTCCCTGACTTGCTTTCTCCTTGTCTCCTAATGTCCTGACTTTTGTCAGCTGCAACAAAAGCTTTTGAGATGGGAATGTGATGGGTGGGTATTTTATTTATACACCTATCCATTTGTGCTGAAGTGTTATTGATACACTCACATTTACTGACAGATTTTTCCTACTTTTTAAGCTTTAAACACCTAACAGTTCCAAAATATTACATCTTCAGTTTACAACCATGCCCTAGGTGTGGAAATGCAACCTTTATTTTTTCTCACTAAAATATGCATATGTGTTTATTTTATATATATATATATATATATATAAAGTTTGTATTTTCCCTGTTTTGTTTTATTTACTAGGAAAAAGAATTTCCCAAGAGATCACAGAATCACAGAATGGTAATGGTTGGAATGGACATCTGGAGACTAGCTAGTCCAGCCTCACTGCTAAAGCAAGTTCACTTAGAGCAAATTTCACAGGAACACATCCAGGCAGGTTCTGGATGTCTCCCAAGAAGGAGAATACGCAGCCTCTCTGGGCATCCGTGCTTAGATGAAACTTCTTATGTCTCAGTTTGGGCCCCCTAACGTTTGTGCTGTGATTGGGCACCATTAAGAAAAGCCCAGTCCCGTCATCTTGACACCTGTTCTTTATATATTTATAGAATCATAGAATCATTAGGGATTGGAAGGGACCTTGAAAGATCATCCAGTCCAATCCCCCTGCCACAGAAGGATCACCTAGACCAAGTCACACTGATAAGATCCCCCTCTCTTCTCTAGGCTAAACAGACTCAAGTCTCTCAGCTTTTCCTCATAAGAGAGATGCTCCAGTCTCCTCAGCATCTTTGTAGCACACCACGGGCCTTTCTCCAGTAGTTCTATGTCTCTCTTCAACTGGACACAATTCTCCAGACATAGCCTCATCAGAACAGAGTAGAGAGTGAGGAAGAACCTCCCTTAGCCTACTGGCCACACTTTTCTCAATGTACCCTAGGATACCATTGGTCTTCTTGGCCACAAGAGCTCATTTCTGGCTCACAGTTAACTTATTGTCTACCAGGAAGCCCAAATTCCTTCTGTGCAGAGCTGCTTTCCAGAACATCAACCCTCAACCTGAAATGGCACATGGAGTTTCTCCTCCGCAGGTGCCGGATCCTACATTGACCCTTGCTGAACCTCATTAGGTTCCTCTCAGCCCAACTCTACAGCCTGTCCAGGTCTTGCCAGCACAGATTTGTAGTGTACCATACGCCACTCCTCCCCAGTCTGTGTCATCTACAAACTTGCTGAGTGCCTTCTTCCTCTATCTCTTCCTCTAGGTCACTGATGAAAACATTGAATGAAGTTGGACAGCACTGACTTAGAAAATACCACTAGCTACAGGCCTCCAAACAGACTGTGTGCTGTGGATCACAACACTGCGCTCTGTCATTCAGCCAGTTCTCAATTCATCTCCTTGTCCACTCATCTAATCCACACTTTCTAAGCTTCTCTATGAAGATTTTCTGGGAGGAAATGTCAAAAGCCTCGCTGAAGTCAAGGCAGAAAACATCCACCGGTAGCCCTCCCTCTACATTGCCAGTCATGCCATCAGGCTATCAGATTTGTCAAGCACGATTTCCCTTTAGGGTGACACATGTTGATCACTCCCAGTTGTACTGAAAACTAGTAAGCATCAGGCAGAAACAGGCAGAACTACGACAGAAATAGATTTAAACAGAACATTTTCTCTCTTCCCAAGTCTCCCCTGCTAATGTTTCCAGTGGGACTGTTCATGCAGTCTACAGCAATCATCATGAAGAAAATGACACGTGCCACTCCAGCTCACAGTTCCATGGGGTATGTTGTAGCTGAGCTGCTTACTCTGCTCCTCACACTGTTACTGTTTGTCATTTAATATTATTTGTTTTGCTGTGGTGCCAGCAGTTGTTCAATGTCAAAAGCTCTTCGGAGATAGCTTAAATAGGTGTTCAGTCATGAGTTTGGTTTGGAAAGTTTTATCCCTAAAAATGGAAATGCTGTGAGGCTACACTGACGATTTCACACGTGTAGCCTCTGTATATGCAACAGTTCATCGTCCTGGTAGGGCTGAGTTGAAGACATGTCAAGTGGTGGAGGCCAGAATCCCTTCTTTCCCATTTCAGTAACAGGAGAGACCATCCCAGCATATGTCAGGAGGCTTCTTGTCGAATGCCAGCATAGAAAAGGGAATCAAAATCTGAAACAGTTGTGAACCAGTAGGATATCCTTAAGAAGTGCTCAAATTGGGAAGTGGCCAGGACATGAAGACTAACAAGATAAATGTGCAGAATATGTTCACTTTATTGCTAACTCATCTCTGTATTTCCCTTTCTCCTCTGCACGTTTATTGCTGTTTGATGGTGTTTTCCAATAGCACTATAAGTTCTCACTGTACAGGCCAGTGGGCCATAGTGTACAAATAAGAGACCGGTGAAGCCTGGTTTTGAATACTTCCAGATTTCTGGGTGTATCCTTCCATTGTTCATCTTAATAAGTATGTAACACTGGGATGACAGAATGGAGCAAGGGCGAGGAGATGCCGAAGGGAAGTGTAGCCGCCCAGTGGTCATTCAGCGCTGAGTTGCACAAGCGAGTGATGCATGGAGCCCGAAGGATTTACTGTGGCTCTTCCTTAGAAAAAGTTCATTTGCTGAAGGGGCACAGGATGCAAAATTACTTAACACTTTAGTGACTATTTCTATTTCCATGAGATAAAAGCAAAGTCTGCCAAACTGTAACATAAGTGACCCTATTAATCAATTTACTGTGAGCAAGAAAACTGCTACACAAGAGAAATACACGACATTTCTGTGATGTTATTTCAAGGTGGCATTGCAGTAGTATCAACAAGCCCAAGCCGACATCAAAGCCTGAGGATCAGGGATGATACAGTGATTTCTAATCAATGAATCTTTGTTCTCTAGAATTTCAAAATCAGACAAGATATGAAAAATTAAAAATGCCAATAGTTCTTTAAACCAACAGACAGCAACTTGCAAAGAGTTTATATGACTTCCAACATCACCTCAGGAAGCGGTGGTTAATCAGTGAGGTGAATCTCTGTGCCCTGTGTTTTAATCTGGTGCCATCATCACATAGCTTTGTTTCCTACACTCTGCATTTGGTATAAATAAGGTCATTTATTTTAATTCCTAGTGCCTTCCATTTCCAAGTAGTTATTGGGGAAATCACAGGAGCCTGAAAAAGTGTAAAATCCCATATATTAGCAACTGAGTTATTTTTTCTGGTCTCAGAAGTAAAGTGGCTGGATTTCAGGTATTTTTCTTAGGTGTAACAGACGAGTTTTATGGTCATTTTTCCAGATATCTTTGGGCGCTGACTTCACTTAATATTTCATAGATATGTCATAAGTGATTTCTGTAAAATGCTATCAGCTGATTATGAAACAGAGATCATAAAAGAGCAGAGCATTAATGTGGTGTTAGGACATCAGACACAAAGGGCAATGCCTGACAAAACTGCATTGTGATAAAGTCCATATTTTTTAGGAATGAACTGATAGTGTCCAGAGCTATCTGGTTTGTCACTTAGGCTTGAGGGCAAATACAACAAATGCTCAGACACATTAATAGTAGTATCCTGAGGCAAGATCTCATGAAATGTCTGAAACAGAGAATAGGCCCCTACCCATATTAGATACATCTGCTGTTTTGATCCTAAACACTGAGAGAGACAGAATTCAAAATTCTATTCAGGTTAATTAAAAAACAAAGCCAGTTAATTGGAGTATGCATACTCTGAAGTACTTCCAACAAATCCTGGAACCTTAATGACATGTCAGTAGCTAGCAATGAGTAAGCAGGTTGAGTGTTGGACTGTTATGGCTGAAGTCTTCATAAAAACCTAATCTTTATTATTCTGCTGTTTATGAACAGTAAAATAAACCCCATTGAGGCCAGCAGGATAATAATTAGGTCAGTATTAAGCCCTTAAAAAAATTCCTACAGCTTCTTTTCCTTTACTCAGAACTATGTTGTATAATTGGAATATTAAACATTATTACTTAGGCACAAACCTCTTTCTAATTATTATCTTAAAACAGATCTGTTTGGAAATTTTGAAGAAAGAGGAGATGAACCATGATATTCCTTGAAACATCTCCTGGTCATTGATCACTATAGGGTACTGGCTGCTGGACTACACAGATGAGAGATCTGATCCACTGGGGCACTTCCTATAGTCTTCCCCCTAAAGTATGTTAAGTAGAATTTTCAAACTGAAAAATCACCTCTGAGTAGTGAGATACAAACAATGTTACTAAGGGAAACAATGCTTTATTTTTCCTCCTGTGGTATGCCTGTAAGATAGTACTATTTGCTTCACAAAACTCAGAAAGGTCTTCCCACAAGTTGAATCATCTTTCCTATTCACATGAGTGAATTACCATTCTCCAAACAGCTGGATGAACTAAAGATATTCTTGAAAAAGCTTCTCTTTTTTTATATATATGTATATATATATATAAAAATAAACAAATTCAATAGCAGTATCATTCTCAGGAACAAGTTCAGAGGCTTTCGAACCTGTTCACAAAACACTTATCTGCCATATTCAACCAGCTCCTGATCTGTTATGAAGAACCGACCTGAGTGGACTTCACTGTACAGCTATATAAGTTTTTTGTGCAGTCATAAGAAGCTTGAGACATGCAAAGAATAAGGTTCAAACCAGAACATAATATCTACATAAACCTTAAGTAAAATCCAATAATAGTCCTCAGAGCAACAAATCTAATTTAGCCTGATTTCCGATGTCATGTAATTTCAGGGATAGATTCTGCAGTACTCAGAAAGGGTTAACAATGAGTGACCTTTTCTTTCATTCATCATGTTTTCACTACTAAGGCAAATCCTTTGACAACCACATTCTGGCCCTCTCCCAAGAGACAACTCTTAACAGCCCTTTACCTGAAAGCTGTAGGAACCTGGTATCTTTAGTAGATCCATCTGAAATTAGCCAAGAATTTAAAAAGAATTTCAGAACATGTCATTCCATAACTTTTACTTCTATTAGAAACAAATAAAAAACCGATGCAAAAAAGAAAAACAAAAACAACCCAACAGCAAACCCCAAAACCTTTCAAAGACCTTTCAGAGTTTTTCTACATGTTTTGACAATGTTTGGTAGAAAATTAACTCATGGAGCACAGTTGTCTTACAGTCAAAGTAAGCCCAAGACAAGTGATGTCCTTTTTCTGCTCATAGAAACCATAATCTGCGGACCTTAAAGAATCAGTTTTGCATTCTGTAGAGCGGCAAGCAGTTTTCACCCATGGCCAAATGAGGTCTGGCTGCAACAACTACATTTGCTTCCAATTGAGCAAATTGAAACTTTTCTGCAAGTACTCTCATACAGAGTTCCTGAATGATGTGCGTTAGTGATCAGTGCTTCCTCATTTGGGACAATAATTAGAAGTGGGTTCTGAGCCAAGGTTCTTGGAAGCAACTAATCCCATTCTTGCATTAATTTCCAACCCAAACCCAAATGCAGCTCTGAATTTCACAAAAGAGATTCCCCTCAACAATAAGCAGAACTAAAGCTTCAGACCAGATCCCCCAGATTCAAGGATTTTAAAATCCAGCTCTGTATTTTGTGGTTTGGACCCCAGTATCTTTCTAGAGATATTTTCAAAATTAAAACCTAGTAATGGACTAGTGGTTTTCTAGTGTTCTTCTCCTCAGAAAACATTTCTATATATCTTTCAGCTAGTCAAATTATCCTATTTGAAACACATTTGTAATTTGCTGCGACTGAGTGACCTGCTTGTGAGGCTGTATCTGATCATTTGCAGACCCTGTTAAATAACAGCTTGTGCATGACTTTAGCAGATGGTTTAGCTAACATATAAATTCTATAGGTATATAAAATAACATTTGGAATAAGAAAACATTATAGCCTCAAGATTCTTTCTTCATTTTTGCAGTCATTTGCTTCTAGCTGTTACAGCACAGCAGCAAAGTACCAACAGTGAAAATTATGATGGAGTAAACTAAGCTGAATAGTAACACTATTTAAGTAATACTCCAGAATCTCTACTAACATGTTTATAAAAACAAGCATTTCACAGATAGCTATGAATGGGGAGGTCTAATATTTCCAGATCAAGCAAAACAGTTTGATCAGCACTGATTTGCTCATGGTTTTAAGCCTTCAGTCTCCAGAGAAGATTTATTTTGACATAGTCATCATTAAAGCTGGTCTTTAAAAATCATCATCAAACAATTCCATAATTTACTTGCAGGAGATAGCGTATCTTAAAGGATCTAGGTGATCCTGCTCTGGCAGGGGGATTGGACTAGATGATCTTTCAAGGTCCCTTCCAATCCTTAATGATTCTGTGATTCTATGATATGCACTGTCAAAATTCAAAGGCAAGAAATTGCTCAGCAGCACTTGGATTTCATTATAGATGATAAAGAATAACAACTGGGTTCACAGCTTACATTTTCAGAGTTGGAGGGAGAGAAATTGCAGAGCATAACTTTAGAAGTAAGTAGTTATTCACCCTACATTTAATCTGTAGCTGATTCAGAGGTCCTGGAGAGCAAGAGGCCACTGTGCAGTCTTGATCCCGGGATGTGCACCCCAGGTGCATTCATAAAGCAGAGAAGATGTACTCTGCAGTTTTCCCCACAACTTTTCCCATCAGGTAATAAACTGGAACGATATGTGTTATTCTTGCTACCTGTGGGCCTGCATTTCCTTTGGAAGGAAATCCTGATGCACAAACAGAGCTGTGTCTACTCCCTTCACAGAGCTGGAATGAGGCCATGGTGCTGTACGAACTGAGACCAACCACAAGGCTTCATTGTAGGACCTGCCAGTTCTATTGTGTTGGCTCAGCCAAAGAGCTCCCATGGGAAATTTTCCCTAGAAGAATCTACCACTCCCCACCAACCATGGAGGAAACCTAAGACCAGTTTGCTTTATTGTCACATTTGTGAATCATTTATCCTCTATTAATTACATGGCTTCTACATTACTTAGCTCAGATAATATTAATTCTGCTGTGAACAATGACTTGCATGCAGACTTGTGGGTACTCTGCATGTGCATTGAGAGAATTTGCCATCCTCCAGAGCAAAGTGAGTCTATATCAGAAAGTTCTGTCAAAGTGTGCCTACTCAGGTGTGTTTTTCTCAAATATTGCAAGCCATGAGAAGGCAATACAACTTTCCAAAAATGCTTATAGTTCTCATTACAGTTTTTATTTCTGGTCTGAATGACCTCCTTAAATTCCTTTTCTTAGTATTTGGGATTCCATAATTGTCCAGTTGTAATCTAAAGCCAACCCCAATTCATAAGTAAGTAGTGGGAATAGCTCTGCTCACCAACATCTGTGAGTGCAGCAGAAAGAATCCCCAATACTGATTAAAAAAAACCCCAAACTGTAAACAATCAATTCCAGCAAATGAAGACAGCGCTTATAAAATCATCAAAACATATAAAACTATCACTGCCAGTCCTGCAGCACCCACGTACATGAGTCTAATTTATATAAATTGTTCCAAGCCTCATTTACCAAGGAAAATTGCAGTCATTATGGATCCATCAGTGAGTTGGTCACAAACGCTTCTGTTCTACTTTTCAGATAGAGCATATTGACTGCTTCATACAACATTTTTTCAAAGGGAAATGTTTGGTTTTGGAAATGAATTGAAAAATATTTGCACTTTTTTTTTTTTAAAGTAACTGAAACTTGTCTTCAGAAATGACTATTCAATGGCTCAAAATCACTTTTCCTAGAGAGCATAAGTGACTTAAATCACAAACTTTATATTGAAAACAATCTAAATGTCTTAAAATTGCCAAAACTAAAATGTTACTGCTGATCTGAACCAAAGCTTTATCTTTGGGATGTACAGCCCATGATGTTCTTAGATTGTAAATTCTTTGTCCTGATTCAGCACATAAACATTTTTCCATACCATTACATTTGGCCAGAATGTGAAACCTATTTCCTGCCTGTTTCTTTTTTACTACCACAGTCACAGCTGTAAGATATTGGCTCTACTGCAACTGTAAAAATGCTTTTGCTGAGATACTTTATATCAGGTCCACAGACCCGAAAGATAACTGTTCTGCAAAACCAAAGCTTTTGCTTGCTAGGATATCTATAGATATATAGATCTACACACACATACACAAATCCCTCAGATCTTGCTTGTATTATGGTGTTAGCCATAAATTTAAGGCTTGAATTCCCCCTGTTTGCATCAATGAATCTAATTCACTGAAAGCATTCCTGTAATTCACTAAAGTGCAAAGGGTCTCTCAGGTCTCAAGTGAGCAATTATAATGTTAGCTGTAATCCCTGCTTGAATATAGTGATGGGACATGCACTAATACCATGGATATTGTCTTAAATATCCCCATTGTCTTAAATATCCCCAATGCCTGAGTTATTAGATGCTAATAGACTTGCTGTATTCACTCAGCTCATTTTGTGTCCTATTCCTATTCCCTTTGTGACTTCTTTATTCCTGCCCCAGTTGTTTTCTATGAACACAGATAAGACTCCTTGAATTCCTTCTCTGCTCCAGCACTTGGATGTGGAAAGAGCTAAGGAAGAACTCTGCACTCTATTCCTTTCCTCCAGCTGGGTGTGTGCCTCTTTCCCAAGCAAGATGCTACAGCAGAGGGGAGAGTAGCCATCAGTGAGATTTTATGGCATATCTACAACAAAAACAGTTTGGAGGCTACTCTTGTATTTTGAGGAAAGCTGGCCTGGCATAAAGGTAAAATTTATTCTCTCCGGAAGCAAAGTAGCTGTGTTAAAACAGATTACTAGAAGCCATTCTGCCATACGAAATCCCCACAGTAGGTTTGGGTATACTTGGGAAGAGCTTTGCCTGACACAGTTTCATTTTGCCCACGAGCACACTGACAGCGAAGCACAGCAGGCAGTCATGGAATGGTGCTTGAGTCCTTCCCCAGCCTAGTATCATTTACTAGTGTGGACCTACCCGTCCAGCCCAGCATCCCAGCAAGAAATAGAAGAAAGAAAATTTTGCTGGAAAAGACAAAATTCCAGGCCCCTAGACAGCAGAGAAAGACTTATTGACACAAGTACAGTAGATCCCAGCCGGGAGGTTAAACCCCAGAGACAAGACCCCGACTAACTGGAGCACAGGGGATCAGTTAGCTAAGAACTACCCCCACCCTCACGGGCAACCTCCTTGAAAGCTCACTAAACCCACATTTACCCAAGCTGGGTGGTGGTGTGTTATTTTGTTGGCACTGGTACGACAGAAGACTTACATGGAATTACTTCACATACTTCAAAAAATATTAGCACTGTAATGAATTCCAGCCTGCTTGAATGAATGTTGGTTGGGGTTTTCTTGTGTTGGCTGGGACTTTTCTGAAAATACCTTAAAGTATAAATAGTTGAAAGCAAAAGTGATTGATTGATTGATTGATTGATTTCTTACAATGCTAGGGAGCATGAAAGACGGAAGAGAGAGATTCAGCATTTTTAATTTTAACCTTAGCACTGCCCCCAGACAAACCACTAGCGTTGAGTTTGTACATGCTGTAAGTTTCTTAGCCCCTTGTGGCTAATGAGAGCTGCAGGGTAATGAATCACATCATCACTTCAAAAGATAGTATGTACAACCCTAATGTTTTCCAATTTCATAAAGATGACATGAGGGCAGTTGGAAACCTGCCAGACTTCTGAGCAGTTATAGAGTTACATGAGCAGTACCAAGGCATGGCACACATGGAGGGAAAAGTAGTGTTTTGTAGAATGAGGCAGAAACTGGAAAATAATATGTTAATGGATAAACAGACGCACAGAGGTTCATGTTTTTGCTCTGTGATATTTCACAGGCTGGCTGTGTCTTGTGTGTGATTAATTAGTCTCCTCTGTGTTTCTGAGATGGTACACAATTCCATTCCATTTGCTTTTCCCGTGTAAGCTTCAAATCTCTTGTAAGTGCAAGAGAGATACTGGCGATGCTACGTGTAAGATCAGCCGTTTCACACATTTGTTAACAGCTAGCAGCCCACTGCAAGTGTATGACCTAATAAAGTTGTGTAAACATACTGTCATTAAGCATTTGCAATAGCTGTTATAATTCAATATATTCTTAGCTGTCAACAAGTTTTGGACTGGGCTCTGGGTGTTCCTACGTGGCAGTTCAAGCAGAGGTGGCAGGCAGCAGAACCCTGGAAGGTACCTCCAGTGCTCTGAGTGCTGGTAGAAGAGGGAGTTTTCCAGAAGTGGAGTGATGCCTTGAACCATCTTTTCTGGGGATAACAGAGTAGCCATGTGAGTGAATGAACTGCTGTGCTTGAGCCTGCTGCATATGAAGATACCTCTCCTTTGCTGTATGACCATCACCAGTGCTGAGGAATCCACAATGTCACCAGAGGCAAACATGTTAGTTACAACGAATGTAAACTGCAGTAAGTTTTCTTTTTTGACTAGTACTGAAGACATGGAGCTTGTTTGTGTGGTCTTGTGTTAATACTACACAACTCTGCTTGTGCAAAACCAACAATAATATTTTAGGGCTTGAACCGTGAGGAATGAGATTGGCCAAGTCCACTAGCCATGGTGGACTTGACCTCATTCCTATGTATTCCAGCTTTGACTTCTTACTCAAGAAAAAACTATGACTGGTACTGGAAAATAAATTGTTAGGTTTTAAGTGCAGAAAGGGACAGGCTTCTTTGTTGGAGCTGGTGCCAGAATCACTTCCAGATATGACCAGAAACTGGGAACTTGTGACAAAGTCCTGGGAATTCATTTTGTTCTTATTCATTTGCCATCAAAATTATGAAGGTTTCATAGAATTCTTTGCAGTTGAGGTGGCAATGAAATTATAAGAACATTTCAAAATATAAAACAACTACATTCAAAAAGCAAAAAACGCAGGACTTTATATAATCTGCACTTACTTTATCACCACTCTCAATGGGTGCTCACATTACTGCTATGTGATATTATACTCTAAATATTAAGGAAGAAAAATTTGGCCCAAACTCATAGCAAGTCCTCTGTTTTGTCAGTGTGAAATACTTGATAATTTGTAATGCATTTAGCCATTAATCATTCTAAAGGGTTTTTAAATGGGCATGAAGTCCTTTGAGTCTTTTCCATATACAGACACTGGATCAGGGACCTTTGCTACAAATTACTTTTGTCTGGACTTCTAATACAAAATCAACTTGAGAACAAGGAAATACATCACTGTTAAATTTTATTATAAGACAGAGCCATTACAACACATCATGGGAAACAGTTTTGAGCTATTAATAACAGCAGGGCCTGATTTCTTTGGTTTAAACTTACCTTTTTCACATTTTCTTGTGACATTTTCCAGATATAAATTGTTATGATGAAGAGTCATTCAAAGCAAGGGAAAAAGCTGTAATTATGTTTCTCTGCTCTAAAAGAGAGTGGGGCAGGAGGGGGATTATTTTACACAGATCAGCGAAGGACACCCTAATAAAGATTGGTCTGGAACATTTCTTTTTATGACAATTGACTTATCAGCAAGAGCCATTGCAGCAAATCTGGAAATTACATAATTGCCAGAAACTGTAGATATTTGACTTGGCAAGAACCTTAGGTGTTTCTGATTTATTATTGTAAGAATCTGGCTTTGCAAAGATGAAGAAATGTTTAATGAAAGAACAGTAGAATACAAATGAAAGAGGCAGAAATCCTGTTTTCAGAGGCTGTATTTAACTACGCTGTCACTACTACTGTAACACAAATAAACTAAACTGAAAAGATCCGGAGTGGCAAACTGGTGCAAAGATCAATCTGCATGAAACTACTAACTCCAACAGCTAAACACTCATCTTTTCTTCTCCATTTTGTGCTGCCCTTTGGGCAATTTCTGTGGGTCATTCATTTTAATAGATGCTATCTCTTTTAGCACAGGCACAATAATAAAACTGTAAAGCCAAAAGAAACTTGTTAGTAAGGACTTTTTTACTCTGTCATTCACAAGGCAGTGAAGTCCTTTCAAGTAGCAAAGTCCAGAGATATTAGGTATTATTAAATTCAAGAGAAGTGTAGATGACTTCATGATCAGAGTGGTGAAGTGGGAACATTCTAAGTACTTCTTAGTTTTGGAGGTTTTGCAGACTGCAGAAATTCTGAAAACACCCATAATTATTCTCTCTATCAGAGGTCTAGGTCACTGCACAGTAGATTAAGGTGAATGTCTTTGCTTGAACCTTTTGCATCAAAGAGACTTACTTTGGCAAGTCCTCCTAGAGAAGTTTTCTCTTTGATAAAGTTCAGCCTCTTGTGCTAGAGAAATGCTGTTTCCTGAAAATGGATTATCATCAACTCTTTCATATCTCCTTATGTTTCTTGTGTTTATCTTACTATCTCCTGGAGGAGCTGCTAAGAACATCCCACAGTTGATCTGTCTTGGCATTCAGCTGGGCAGCAACAGCTGGAATCAATGCCACTGCTGCTGCACCCCACAGCTGTTGTAAAGGGAGAGAAATCCTGCCGCAGCGTAAGACTGATATTCCTATCTCCCCAAAGATACACACGCTGGCACCACCACCATCCATTAGACCAGCAGTTTTGAGCCTGCTGTCAAGCTGGAGCTTCTCTGCTGGCACCTGGAACAACCACTGCCCTGCAAGGACTCTGATCATCTCAGTGTTATGGAGGAGTAAAACACCCTGTTAGAAAAAAATGTTTCTGTTGAAGTAGAAAACTGAGATGATGTATTTCATTGTCAGAAGATTAGGAAGAAATATAGCAAAAAGTCACATAAAACCACCGTGTTATCTTCATATTTTGTCACAGTAAATATTGAATAGATATCAGTGGACATGTTGGGAAAGGGGAGATTATGTCTTAGAGTCTGAGGCAAACTTTGCTAAATGATGCAGATACAACTAACAATAAGGCTGCATAGGCAGAGCTGTCTCCAGACACCTGAACGTAACCATCTGCCCAAAACCTTGATCCTGGCATGAGTGTACATTTCATATTAACTTTTTTAGAAAATAGAGCAAATAGGCATTGCTGTGCCTATCATATCAGCAGTAAAACACATTAGAAAATGGAGCACCTCCAAACTCTTTGGCTTGGGTTTTACCGCCCGGTCAATGTAAGCAGAAGCAGCATGGTTTTAATGGTATGTCATGTGCTACAAGAGTACTTCTTAATAGACAGGTTTATGAAGATTTTGAATTCTTTTCTCATTAGCACCAGCTGCAAGATCATTCAATATATTTAACATGAGCTTAGGCTTGCAGACTTGCACATAGCTCTGCACTTCAGTTCACCTTACTTTAACAGCTAAATTCCAGCTATTTAATTTGTCTACATTTAAAAAATTTAAAAAATAATGAGGGGGAAAAACCCTAAGACAGAATTCTGTATTACTGCAACAGTCTGCATTTTCTTCTCAATGTGAGCGAGCCATTTTAATGTGTATGCACTCCTTAATACATTAGTTTGTGTTTCCTACTTTACACTTTTTTCTACATTAAATGTATTCATCTCATCTTCATGATTTATATCACATATATGATCTTTTTATTATTTAATAATATAAAAAATTGTGCTTTTTTCTCTTTTCCTTAAGTGTGTTGCAACCTTTCAAAATAAAATGAAGTAAAAGGCCAAGCCAGTCCTAGAATAGAATGAAAGTCACTGGCAGGAAATTGGAAACTAAATCCATTAAATAATTATTATTTTAGCAGTGCCTGGATGCAGAAAAACATACTTTAACAGGTCATAGATGTCTTTTTCATTTATTCTCCATAAGGTCATTTAATAAGTCTCTAAACTGGAATGGCAAGAGTGAGGAGGAATTTTGGTCTCACCCTTAGTGGAAAGAAACTGGCTGAAAAGGAGTGTTAGAAACTTTCTAGCATTCTTCCTCATTAACTTACACAGTGCCTAGCACTCAATATTCATCCTCAAAAACTGAGAGCAGGCACCACACCGCAAGCAGTTACAAAAGCTGGAATCTGGTATCCTGGAGATCTTGATACCAGGTTTCTTTAAGTGGCATTGTGGGACTAGGAGATGCTATCCCAGTGCTACACAGGAGCTTTGGAGTCAAAGTGCCCCTAGCAGCAGCAGGAGAAATGTAGATTTGGAGCACCCCTGTGATTTCATTGGAAGATGGAGAGGATCCTGTGTAAGCAAATCATTACTGTCCTGTGTTAACTGAATAAATTACTTCATTTGTGGCCCTCCAATAGAATCATGAACTGAATAAGGTAGCCTACTTCTGGGGAACCCGATGGTCAGAATCAAGCCTACAGTTGTGTCATTTCAGGGGCACGTGGACAAGTTTGGCACGGAGCTTTTTGTTGTTGTTGCTGTGTTTTTTCAAAGGAAAGGACAGACATTTAGAACATTTCTTTTTTAAAATATCTGAATCTATGATAAATTTTGATTACTTCAGTAGAATTATACAGAATAGTAAGATAAACTTTATGGTTTCTGTTTTCACATATTTTTGCAATATCACCTAGTAATTACAGTATCCACACCCTCTGAACGACTAATTTTATCTATGTTTTTTATTATTACTTAATTTACCACTTACCTTCTTTTGCTTTTCATCAGAATCATATGCAGTGAATGGTCTGCTATTTTGAGTCTTTTTCTTGGCACTAAATACAACCCAAGAATGTGGCTACCAGTTATTTCACGCTTTTAATTCAGCTGTGAAAACTTCAATATATTTTGAATATATTGTTGGCAGAGTAAGTATTAACATATATGGTTATAGTTTAAACAAATATTTTCCACTTTGCCAAGCTTTAATTTTTTGCATTTTTAAAAAATTATTAGTATTATTCTAAATTCAACCTGGTCTGAGAAAAGTTACATCAGTAAAATTTATTCTTCTAGAACTGCCTCCTAAAATGCAATCTGGGAGCAACAGTGTCCCATTAATATTTTGAAGTAAGTTTTGCCATACTTATGAAAACCAACTTCAATATGTTAAGTTCTGAAACTTTGGAAAAATCTGTTTACACTTGCTGAGGAGAGAGATACTTGAGTTAGGAAGAATCCACTGAAGATGTAGTCTGCACTGAGCATATTCCATTCTCACCTGGATGCTCAGAAGCCTCCTGCCAACATGCTCTGACTTAGAGAAAAAAAATAAACAAAATCTATTCTAGAGGACCAAGAGTTTCTTGAACAGTGCTTTCGTACTAGTCAGAAGCTGTAGTTAAGAAGGACACTACAAGAGAATAGTGGTTGTTGGGCTTTTTTCCTCCACTCTCAGTGGTACTTTTTGGATGCTCATGACTGGTGAGGATTATCATTTGATGAACTGAACTGGAGATGTAAGGGACTTACACAGAGGGTTTCTAACTTAGACAATTCTTACAGGACCACAGAATCACAGAACATCAAAGACTGGAAGGGACCTCAAAAGATCATCCAGTCCAGTCCCCCCACCACAGCAGGATCACCTAGATCAAGTCACACAGGAACACATCCAGGCGGGTTTTAAACGTCTCCACAGAAGGAGACTCCACAACCCCCCTGAGCAGCCCATTCCAGTGCTGTCACCATCACTGGGAAGAAGTTCCTTCTCCTTTTTATGTGGAACCTCCTGTGTTCCAGC
>JAOXOE010000256.1:62507093-62530855 GCA_028565055.1 Phoeniculus purpureus | reverse complement strand
TTCCAGCTTACACCCATTGCCCCATGTCCTATCATTATATGACACTGAGAAGAGCCTGGCTCCATCTTCCTGACTCCCACCCTTTTCATATTTATAAATTAATGAGGTCACCCCTCAGTCTCCTTTTTTCTAAGCTAAAGTGACCCAGCTCCCTTAGCCTTTCCTCATAAGGGAGATGTTCCACTCCCATCATCAGAAGAAAAATATTGTCAAGCTATAGTGCAGCTCTTCCGTTTCAAAACAATTTGTGTCAAACAGAACACACCCTGTTATTCCTATGCCATTTTTCATTTTTGAGATGGTCTCCTAAGTGTTAAACAGTTAACTTATGTGGGCTCTGTATGCAACCCTTGTCACTGGAGGTCTGCTGTGGCTCACTTGAGCCTCATTCAGCACAGAGAAGGTAGTTTTTAGAAGAGTGAAATTCTTCTGATGAACTTATCTCTACCAGCAGGAAAGACCATAGACCTTAACTGAAAGATGTGGAAGAGGGCCATGCATAAGGAGGAATACTATAAAACTGATTAGAGAAGACAGTGAGAAATACCATATACACATATCTGTGATATTTTATAAGTATCACCAGCAACTGTGTCATTTTGGTAGGAATGAATAGATACAGGCTGGAGTACAGTACCCAGCAATGGTAAGTGCTACCAGTAATGATAAGCACTAATTACTTCTGGATTTGATGAACTGCAGATTTCACCACACAGTTCCTGGCTGGATAAGAAGTAATGTTATTTTTACTTGATTAGAGTAAATGGTGAGGATATTAGAGAAGCAGTTTCTACAGAGATAGCTATAGATAGCTTTTTGCAGAACAACTACTAATTGAGGCAGCTGAAAATAAACTGACCAAGCTCTACGTCAAAACTACAAAGAAAGAAAAGCTGTATTAATTTACTTAACAAACACATGTTGTGCACAACTGAACATTATTTTATTAATATCTGATTTTTATACAGAGTAAGTATGTATATGTGAAATGACTCCATATTTTATGACTTACAGATAAATAATTTTGATACGATACATAAAAACTAGTTGTTAAAGGAATTTTGGAGTAGAGAAAGAACTTTTAAATAAGACATGTGGAAACTTACTGGCAGCTCTTAATTACACCTGAGCCATTCATTAATCTGATTTTACGTAATTTTTGTTTATAACCTTGCTTGTCAGACAAAATCTTTCCTGATTTCAGGAAGTCTGAAAATTTTATCAGGTTTGTTCGTATTTAGTAAGGGTGAATGACCTTGAAAACTGTCAGACTAAAAATGAGATGAAATATAGTGGTGGTACAAGGAAAAGAACAAAAAAAAATCTAGCATCCAGTGGTTAACAAAAGCTATTAGTAAAGAAGCTACGATAATTAGTAAAGATGGCTAAAATACATAGCAATGTATTATAACATTTATAAAATACATAACAATGTATAATAACAATGATAATTAGTAAATATGGCTAAAATACAATGAGTGCATGGTGAGTGTAGCACAAGTCAAGGTTTAGAGCTAACCCAAATTTCTTAGTTCTGTTCAATCGCTTACTGGCAACCTTGTGAGGCACAGCATTTGGCTTATGTCTGTTTGTACAGAGCCTTGAAAAATGTGTGGTTCATAACCACCTGCAACAACCAGAATAAGTTCAGTATTCCAATAAATATAATTCCAAGGAGTCCTGGTAAGACATTGGTATAGTGCAAGAAATTGGGTTTCTTGGTTCGTGGAAGTCTGACTGGAGTTGGAACAGATGCAGAGAAGTATGACTGGAGTCAGTGGAAAAAACGCGTCACCAAAATAAAGGCTGTACAGATACACCATCGTGAAGACAAGGGTAAGGTTAGGGAAAAGCGCTGGTATGACAGACATATTCATTAGCTGAAATCTGGAAAACAGATAAAAATATGTCTGAGTAAGACTCTATGACAGTTTTCCAACTTCAACAAATAACAAAAGAATCTTAGAATCATAAAATGGTTTGGGCTGGAAGCGACATTAAAGATCATCTAAACGTCTCTCCAAACACTCCACTCAATACCATCTCACAGTGATTCGACAAGCTTAAACACATCAACAATCCTTCCTACCAACATGCCAGAGGCCAAAATTCCACACAGTAATGTACAATTTCCATCATCTTTGAAAGGTCATGGACAACAGGAGAGGTGCTTGAAACTGGAGGAAGGCTAAAGTTACTCATTTTCAAGAAGAGTAAGAAAGATGACCCAGGAAACTACAGGCCAGTTAGACTCTGTCCCTGGAAAGATGATGGAAGAAATTCTTTCAGATGCCATCTTCAACCATATGGAAGAGAATAAAGTTATTTGGAGTACTCAGCATGGGTTCACAAAGGGGAAATCATGCTCAACTAATCTGATAGCTTTTTATGGTGTCATATCAGGCAGGATAGATGAGGAGAGAGGAGTACATGTTCTCTACCTTGCCTTTGGTAAGGTCTTTGACACCACCTCCCATAACATCCTCATTAGGAAAACCATGGTATGGACTGGGTGAGTGGACAGTCAGGTGGATCAAGAGCGGTTTGTGTGACAGAGCTCAGAGTCATAATCAATTGTGCAGGGTCAAGTTGTAAACCTGTGACTAGTGGTGTCCCCAGGGGTCATTACCGGTCTGGTCCTGTTCAAAATATTCATCAACAACCTGGACAAGGGGACAGAGTTTATCCTCAGCAAGTTTGCTCATGATACAAGGTTGGTAGGAGTCGCTGACACACCAGAATGACCTGAACAGGCTGGACAGTTGGGCAAAGAGGAAACTAATGAGGTTCAACAAGACCAAATGTAAGGTTCTGCACCCGGGGAGAAACAACCTCATGCATCAATATAGGTTAAGGGTAGACCTGTTAGAGCGTAGCCTTGAAGAGAAAGATCTTTAAGTTCTGGTGGACAGTAAGCTCAGCATGAGCCAACAGTGTGCCCTTGCCCCCAAGAAGGCCAACAGTGTTCTGTAGTGCATTAAGAAGTGTGTGGCCAGTAGGTCTAGAAAGGTTATCCTCCCACTCTACTCTGCCCTAATGAAGCTGCATCCAGAGTACTGTGCACACTTCTGGGCTCCCCAGTTCAAAGGAGACAGGGAACTAGTGGAAAGACTCCAGCAGAGGGCAAGGAACATAACTGGGGGTCTGGAGCATCTCTCTTACAGGGCAAGTTTGAGAGACCTAGGACTGTTTAGCCTTGAGAAGAATGAGACGAGAACTTATCCATGCCTCTAAATATCTGAAAGGTGGCTGTAGGCAGGATGGGGCCAGACTGTTTCCAGTTATGCCCAGTTACAGGACAAGGATCAATGGACACAAGCTGGAACATAAGTTTCATTTAGAAATAAGGAAAAGGTCTTTACAGTGTGAGCCTCAAAGCACTGAAACAGGCTGCCCAGAGAGGTTGAGTCATCTCCTCTGGAGATATTCAAATCCTGCCTGGATGTAGCGCTGTGCAATGGGCTTTAGGCAGTCCTGCTTTGGTGGGGTGGTTGGACTTGATGGTTTCCTGAGGTCACTTCCAACTCTGACAATTCTGCGATTCTGTGATACAAGCCAAACCAACCCAAAGAGTGTGTATTTCAGATGAAAATAAACTACTTGCTGAGGTATGCTCACACAGAAGGAGGTTGTCAAGTTTGTGACTACAGCCCACAAGTACAAGCCTGAATTATCTCAAACTGATAGGAACACACATGGCAGTGCTGAGCCAGCCTAGGTTATAAACCACTTGCTAGTTGTGCTCTTTACTGCTGCC
This sequence comes from Phoeniculus purpureus, assembly GCA_028565055.1. Lineage (NCBI taxonomy): Eukaryota > Metazoa > Chordata > Aves > Bucerotiformes > Phoeniculidae > Phoeniculus > Phoeniculus purpureus. The sequence continues at coordinate 62,527,098 of JAOXOE010000256.1, read as the reverse complement.
ACAGTGACACACCAGTACTCAAAAAGAGCTACTGTGAAAGGCCTTAGCTGAAGATCCTTGGGTTACCTTTGATTGCTGTTCTCACACTCTCCATCTTTTGGTAGGTGTGTAGCTCCCACCTTTTGTGTCCTACACAGGGCTGGACAAGGAGGTTAAAAAGCCTGCGGTACCTTTGGAGGGACTGAATATTAATGTTGTTTAAACATCTTCTATTCAAGGTCTGGATTCAGTCCCCACCCTGTGCTAACATTACACATATATTTACCTGAGGTGTTAACAATACAGTCAGCTAAGTCCCTCCTTAAGAAAGTGCACCTGGGGTGCAAGGCAAACTTTCCAGGGTATGAACTGTCTTCTATACATACCTTCTTCTCTACAGAGAAAGGCTGCATCCAATCTGGGAATTTCCGAGCAAGAAGGAAACAGGATGAAAGCAGGACAGACTGTGTTTTGTTCAGTCAGGAGCCGACACTTGATACTGTAACTCAGATCACAAGGTATATGATCCATGGCCTGCTGAAATCCAATTGAGTTTAGCTTTTTGTTCTGTGATTTTATAGCACCGTGTAAAATGGGAGCAGAATTTTGTGATGTAGACAGTTATGGAACGGTATATCATAAAAGCTGGAAACATTGCTTTCATGTTATTGCTGTTGTTACTCTTGTCGTTGCTGCTCATATTGTTATCTTCTCATGCCCTCCAGAAAAATATTGAAAACAGACAAATGTAAATACTGCTTTAATGTAAATAATAAAACTTAAAAGTCACTTTCAAGAGAACTAAAAGCAGTCTGCTGAAGAGTTTTCTACCCCAGTGCATGCATAGCGTGAACGGATGAACATGTCTGAGGATCATTTAAGTTGCATGATAAAAGCAGAAGCCATAGCACAATGAGATTTTGAGTGTGGGTCTCTCCTTCAGCAGAAACTGAGTTCTATAAACTCATCTCATGACCTTCTGCACCAGGCAATTCCCATTAGCAGTCACTTCGGCTGCGTCAGCCCAGCTTTCTTGGCCATGTGCGGGAGAAGCACTGAAGCTCTGCTTTGCAAATGCACCAGACAGAAGCCTAGCTGTGGGAAAGCAACCACAGGGAAGGGCAACCATATGAGCCTCACACTTAATACTTGTGCTTGGAGAGGTCTGCAAAAACAATCTTCCTTCTACTGAGAGGACTCAAGAAGGGAAGAGGAATGTTACACGGGTAACACCTTCCTGTGTGTTCCTACAGCGTCAAACACAATAGATCCCCGATGTTTTTCAAGGCCCTTGGAAACTAGCATAACCCAAACATGAATACATTATCATCATTTATAGTCCTGACTTGCTTTCTCCCAAGCGCTTAACTCACCAAAGGGAGGGGATGTGAACCAAAAATGAGATACACATTCCCTGCAAAATAGAATCACATCGTAATTTAAATAACAGAGATGTTGTGAGCAGGTTGCTGACAGGTTTGAAGACACAGCTTAGGGAAGCCTGAAATCTCTTGTATTTACACTTCTGGCTCCTCTTTCTCCCTTGGGAGTGCTGCACTAATCACTTATAAGCCTCTTCTTGGAACTTAGTGGTAGCTGTGCTGTCAAAAACACTCTTGCTACAATTAAAGCTTGTCTCCTTTATTACTAGGTATAGTCACTGTGTCCCATGATCCTTGCTTGGAGCAATACATACATTTTCTGACTATAACCCTATCTTTCATTGCCTAGGAGTGTGTAGTATTTTTTTCATACGCTCTTAAGGAATAAACAAAAAGGCTTTGCCCTCAATGACAGTAGGAGGGCTGAATATACAAGCAAACACCCTGTCTCCCAGTCTGCTGAGCAGGTCCCAATATTTGTGACTTCTACTCTGTGGTAAGGCTAGAATGAAACTCACTGTGTAGGCAAAGAGGAAAGGCAGATCTTGTGTTTTAGGAAATGAGTGGGTTTGTTTCCCTATATAGAATCATAGAATCATTCACGTTGGAACAGTGTGCGCACTGTTTGATACCTTGTTCCATTTTGGGAAATGGCTGGGAAACCCCACTGTGCTTTCCTTGGAGACTGGGGAGGAGAAACACATCTAGCAGCCTTGCTTGTTTTCTTATCTTTTTCAAACCATAACTAGCACAGCGCAGCACGGATGAAATGATACACCTATGGTATTTTTGTACAAGCCCACAGAAGTATGATGTAAGAATCCTTTTCAGTATGCTTTTCTCATTCAAAAATTTAAATTATTTTAATACTTGAACCCTCTTAGAAGCTAAAACCTAGTAACTAAATCATGGCTATGTAATGCAGAAGAGAACATGTAATTATCAGAGTGAGTCTTAAGGCAGTTTAACTTCTTTTGTTATGGTAAAATGAATCAACAGAGTTTTAACATTTAGGTCTCAGTCTTGCATAGACACGTCCCTCTGTGGAGCTGTTTGCATAATCACAGCCTCCATCTCCTTCATTTATTAAAGAGATAAGTGGTGCATAATTAAACAAATGTCTTCTATTACACAGATCTGAAAAAAAATTTTTCATGATATTGTACTTTTTGCTCGCTAGGGGCTAGGAACCCTATAGGGTTTTCATGTACAATTTATCCACCTTTCATCTTAAGTGTGGTTGGTTTGTAATGCAAATTTTCTTCTGCTTAAACTTGGAAAAAGGATGAAACTTCCTGAAGTGTATTTTGTGTGTCTGTGTGTTCTGTGTCTACAGAGTAATTCTAGTGCACTAAAGTCAAATCCTAACCAGCTAAACCTATTATTATTGCTATTGTTATTGCTAGTTTTCTTTCCAAAGGAATAAAGACTGCCTGAGACCCCCACTGAGAGTTTGCAGGAAACATACAGAAAACCAGTTGTCAACTGTTTTAAAGATTCAGGTCTTGAATCCTAGGATTGCATTGAGTGTCTATGCATGATCTACAAACACGAGGGTTTTCCAAATTATTGATCTGTCAGGTCACCATGCTTTTTGCCACAGCAGGTTGACTTGGATTTCAAAGTCCTGTAGTAGCATCACCTACTTAATACTAGGTGTCATCGAATCTCAGCATGAAAGACCACAATGCATATATGAAGTAAATCTCATACTTCACTCTGAAGTGATCCTGACACAACTCCGGGAAAGTCAGGCCCTGAAGTGTACAGGTTTGTGATACGATCATGTACAATACATACTGGGTTCTCTGCATCTAAAGGGACAAGAAGTCCTTCCATACATAGTCTTTCCCTTACTTACAATCTCATTATTTTAAATATATGGAAATATTTCACATTTTTTGAGACAGAAGTAGGTATCAAAAGAAGTTGGTTTCAAGTATCATTTTTTCTTAGCATAGGCGTAATATTGGCAGCTCTAGCAGGGGAACTTTCTCTTCATTACACTAGTTATGTATGTGCATGACGTCCTTTCATTGTATATTCACTACAAAAAAAAGGACATACAAAGGTAGCAATGCACTTTTTGTTGTTTAAAATTAAATGCCCTGAAAATTATAGGCAATAGCAGAAAATTCCTTTGCTTTCTAGCTTAGCTCAAAACCCACAGAGTCACTCAGTTTTGGATCCATTCCTGTTTCTCAGACTCCCCAGGAGATTTAGTAAAAGCAAGACGCATCTCTTTCCTGGAACCCCATGGGCATTACTGTATTTTTAGATGTAGATAAGGCTGCTACACTCAGTGTTTGAAAAGTCAAGATTTCATTTATAAGGTGCTGAAGCTGAGAGGCTTTCATGTTAGGCCCCCAGCTCACAATCTCCAGCAAAAGAGGAAATGGAAGGTATGGCAGCAGCAAGCAACCAAGCACAGAACACAGACAGTTCAGTGCTTATGTTCACACATCTGAGTGCTGTGTAGAGATACTGCGTGGGTCTGCTGAGAACAAATATTTATGTTAGCATAGCATTGCTTTCAGCAGCAGCACTTGAGCAACATTGCCTGAGCCCAGTACCAAGTTACTCTCTTTTAAGTTTTCACGTGTCTTGCAAAGGTTAAAAGGAGTCTTCATCGCTTTAGTGATTACTCTTTTCTTGGGTAGACAGGGAGGGGTGGAACAAAAATAAACACAAAGAATATAGTTGAGTAGACACAGCATGGTGGGGACCATAGGATGACAAGCATTCAACCTGGGCACAACTCTGGGAAATGTGTTGACACAGGCTTATGCAGAGGTGACAGTTGAGTTTTGTAACCACCAGAAAACTGATTCCTGATTCCTCCTGTTCTTTTCCCCTCTTCTTCAAGAGCAATGGACCTACCTGCAGATTTTATGCAGGAATAACCTCATAGAGATCACCTACTGAGACTGACGTTGAAGACTCTGAGTAGCACAGTGGTGGTAACCAAGACCAGGAGCAGCTGTTCTGTGGCTTGAACTTTTTTCCAGGCTTTCCCAATCCTGCTTGCTCAGCCTGATGATAGTCTTGCAACCTCATATTTCCAGTACCCTTCACCCAGCATGGTCAACTCCCATTTACTCTAACCTTTCAGTTTCCACCACTTTCCTACTTCCAGATCCCTGGTTAGGTTAGCTGGACAACAGATGATGTGATAGATTTGGAGATGGCAGATCAGAGAACTCTGTAACAATTGAATGTTGTAAAGCAGGCATTCTTTATTACAGCGCTGGGCAACACAGAGGATCTCTCCACCTATTGTGTGTGTTGACTGAAACAAAAGACACGTTATATACAAATAAAACATACATATTCATGTTTTTCCTAGAAAGGGCAGGTTTATATCAATCAGTTCTTGTTACTCATTTCCATGGTCCCCACCCATATAGAGTATGTGTAGTAGTGTCCAGTCTCTTGGCTAACACTCTCTGCAGTTTTGCAGGCTTCAGCAGATTTGGCTGGTTATTTTCTAACTTCATACTGAAAAGGTCCTTTGTGATTTGTTACATTTTTAGATAAAGAAAGATGGGAAAAGAGAGGGGTAAAGAGTGGGGGAAGAAGACACACCACCGCAGGAGGGACTGTCTGTTTCCAGGTATCCCTGGGTCCCTTAGATGATCTGCAGTATCCTGTCGATCTCTGATGATCGATTGGTCTTCAAGGGGGGGCTCCCAATTCTGGCTAAGAAGCTGTCCTTTTTGTACCTTTCTCTCCCTAACCCTGCTCCTTCATGGGGTGAGGGGCTGCTCTTTGTCAGTCTACAAACAGTTCTGTCTTCTTCTTGATGTATCTTTTCTGCTGAAGTCACGCTGAAGGCCCAAGGCCGAAGATGTGTCTTCTCTGGGCCCAGTGAGGCTGGAGCTGCAGGGAGGGCTGGTGACAGTGAGTCAGAGACTCTCAAAGCTGGGAACACTGGCTTATCTATCAGTTCTGGTGGGCTGTGTAAGTCTTGCTGCCGTCTTACCAGTTCTTCTTGTTTGAGCAGCCTGAGAAAGGGGCCTCTCAGGCCTCTTTAGAATGTTCAGAAAACAATGTGGAGCCAATAATCAATACATTTCAGTCACTGACACCACCCCGTGACTCAGCATTGTTCTCCAGGACCCAGTGTCAATGGCATAATCCTCAAAGAGGTACAAGAGAAAGAGGGAAAAAGGAGAGAGGAAGAAGAGACAGGTAACAGCAACTACATGATTAGTATCTTTAACAATTTTAACTAGGATTTTAACAACAATTAATGATATGTTATTACAGCTAGTACTTTTCAGTAGTCTCTATCACTATTACATAGCAGAGGAGCAAGTGGATAAATATTTGCTGTATTTGCACTGCAATCCTTCCCCTACCAGGACAACAAATGATATGCTGCTGTTGATTCTCATTAAATGTTTTAAGAACTTAAATCTCTTTGAGATCTTTATCCTTCTGTTCAATTTGTTTGGAACTGGACGTCACTGGGGAATGACAGACAGAGGATATAATCACATAAGCCTCCTTTCACTGGGAAGACACACGGAAAAAAAAACCCAAACAAAACAACATAAAAACAAACCAGACAAAAGTAGCAAAAATAATTATGCTCCTTTTTGGAAATTGGATGGAGGCAGAAAGACCTCACAATTTGGTCAAGATTATGCAGTGATCCGGGAGAGAAGCAATGTTTAGTGCCAAATGCTTTGCATGGTGCTTACATGTGCTATGATGTACAGGTACCACTGTTACTGGCTACCAACGGCAAAGCAAACGCTCTGGATCTGCTGCACCCACCATACCCCAACCTAACTCAAGAGAAAATCTCCTTCCCTCCTCACTTTCCATTCTCTCCCATAGCTCACCAGTTTGGAGGCCTTTGTGGTGGTTCAGATAAGCTCCTCTGCAGAGGCAGCCGGGAGCACTTCAGAGAGATGTGTGTTGGATCAGTAGCCCACAGCCCTCTGTGCGATTCCGGAGTGAGGGACCACTCAAACCAGTCGCCAGAAAACCGTTTCAGTGTTGCACACCCTCAGCACTACGGTCCAAATGACTGTCTCCGGAAGGAACTTTGGGCATCGCTGTGTGCAACAAAGACCTGCTCGGTCACACCCTGCCCATCTTCCTTGCTAGAGAACATCACTACTGTATTACATAAGGAATCTCCTGGAAGTGAGCTGCAGTTCATGTGAAATCTGCATCTGAATAACAAACGCGGTAGCTCAGACCGGTGCTGGAGGCCGTTTCCCAGGGCAGGTGGCTGTGCGCACCGCCATGGAGAGCAGCGGTTCGGCTCACAGCGCTGCCGGCCATGGGACGTGCAGCTCTGCGCCCTGCTGTCCCTCACCGGCCGCGGGAGCTCCGTCCCCTGCCCGTCCCACAAACCGCCCCATAAGGGAACGGTGCCCCTTAAAGCCCCGCGGCCGGTGCTGCTGCGGGCCGGGCCGTGCAGGGCGGGGTCCGGGCCAGCCCAGGGGGCCCCGCGCGCGCCACAGCGAAAAAGAAAGCGCGCGGGTGCCTTCCTCGTGCCCCGGCGGGGCGGGGCGGGGGGCGGCCGCCGCCGCCGCCGCTGCTGCTGCTGCTTCCTGGTCACCCGCATCGGTCCAGGGCGCGCCCGCTGCCCGCCCGCCGCTCCCCTCCCGACCCGTCCCCGCCGCTCCAAGCACCATGAGCGGCTCCGACCCGGAGCAGCCGCAGCCTGGCGACATCGCCGAGGCGCAGCTGCAGGAGGCCGAGAAGGACTGGGCGGCCGCCAAGGCGTTCTACGACAACCTGGTGTCCAAGAGACCCCGGCCGGTGAGTGCGAGCGGCCGGCGGGAGGGCGGGGGTTCGGGGGCTGGGCGCTGATTGCCGGCGCCACTCGCCTGTGTCTCGGCAGCCCAAGCCCCAGCACGCAATCACGGTAGCCGTGTCCTCCCGAGCCCTCTTCGACCTGGTAGAAGAGCGGCGGATCTACGAAGAGCACGGGGTAGAGAAGTACGTGGAGTACCAGCAGCAAAACGAGAACGTCACGCTGAAACCCGGACCGGCTTTCTACTTCGTCAAGGTACCGGGGCCGGGTCGAGCCAGGGCAGGCTAACCCAGCGTGGGAGATCGGAGGATGCTGCAAGGCCACAGTTCGGAAAGAGGTGGAGCCCGAACCCACCTTGGGCGGAGATAATTGTGTCCCGGGGTAGCATTCTGACGACTTGTTCCCCCAGGAGCTCGGATAGCGGAGCCCATCCCGGCCATCCCCGTTTCGCTGCCCCTCCGGCGCTAACGCCGAGCGCCTGCGGGACGTCAGGTATGGCGCCTGCCACCGACACCGCGGCGGTAGCCGCAGCATCACGGTTTGCACCCCACCACTTCCAGCTTCACATCTGATGTGTGCTAAGGAGCAAGGGGCACCTTCTGCTGGGCATGGTGCACACGAAGCACCTTAAAAGCCCTTCTACAGTTAAGCCCCCAAATTGTTCTAAGTTTGTTGAAACTTCCTTCCTCAAACTCAAAAAAAACCAAAACATCTTAGTTCCTCATTCCATTTTTATGTTTGACTTTTAATAGGACCACTATGATTAAAGACAGCATTGTTTCAGTTTTATTGTTTTGTTTCATTAGTCATTTAGGTTGTAGAAGACCTTTAACATCACCAAATTCAGAATTTATCATGGAAATGCTGTAACCATCCAGAATACATCAGTGCATTGCTGAACACTTAAGCACAGTTCCTTATGACACAGCCATGCCAGTTACAAAGTACGTATTCCAAAATGTAATTATGAAATCTATGTTTCAGCTTTTAACAACTGCCCTTTTTGAAGCACCTTAATGAAAATCAACCCATATTGCATTCATTTGATGATTCATTGTTGACTTCATTGCCATAATCCAAAGGAATTCTATTCAAGAGTCATGATCAAAGCAGAAGACTGTGTATAAACATAGAGCAAAAAGCAAGTCTATCTCCAAAGGGGTACGATGCTAAATAAGATGAGAGAACAGATGGATACAGAGAGAGAGAGATGAGTAGATACAGGGTCAAGGACATAAGAATGCCAAACTGTGGATGTAACCTTTTGACCTATTATCTTAGAGATGAATGAAGATGTCTTGTTCAGTACTGCAGCAAAAAATGCTAAGGTAATCACACTGGGCAGTATACAATTTTGCACTCATTACTTAAAAACAATCTCTGACGCCTGACAACCTGAAGTGTGTCAGTCAATCTTTGCATAACTGTGTGGCCCAAGTTCACGCTTGGGCATGCAGAGCAAGAGGTTCCATGTACAAATTCCTTTACATTTTCTCCCTGATCTCACAAAAACTATTTTCTATCAGACATGAAAGTCCAAATCCAAGTTTTAAGTGGACAAGAAAAAGAATAAATAGTAAGGACTGCAGTAGTGTTCGGCAATGCATCAATGTATTCTGGATGGTTGTAATGTCCCAAGAGAACAGATTTCCATGATAAAAGAAATTTATTTGCTCCCTTTCAAATAAACCCAGTCAAAAGGTTGCTGGGAGCAGAAGAGCAAAAGAAATAAAACAAGTTTATCAAGTTTCAGATTCTCCTTCAAGACAGGCCTATCACTAAAAGCACTATGACTAAGAAACAAGGTGCATTCCACTTGTCTATTGACTTCCACTTCATTCAGGCACTGGAGCATGTCAATGCCCGGCTTCTTGAGCTGTACCCTGATGATGAGGAACGATTTGATATTGTCCTGATGACTAATAACCATGCTCAAGTAGGAGTGAGACTGATAAACAGCATTAATCACTATGGTAAGTAAAATACATAACACCTTGTAGAACTGCTTGCTGCATAATACAATTCATTTTGTTTTTCCTATTCTGACCTTGGTAAAAGCAGCTTCTTTGATAAAGATACCAGTTCCTTGGGGGATTATATTTTTTGGCATACAGAGTTGAACAGGAGTTGTTCCAAAGCTGTAAATTTAACTTGTCTGGTGTGAATCGTATCTTCTGAGAAGTCCTTACATTTTTGTTGTTCAGTGTTTATATCCCCTATTCTTATACCTTCACAGCAGTTATTCTGATGACTTAGAGGGACTTTATTTTAAAATTCTTCAGGACTAAGGGCTGCTGTAGTCAGTTTAGTTGTCTGATTTGTTGGAATTACAGTGAACATAGTTTTTTTTAAGTGTACTGTCAGCTGTAGGCCAATGTACCTTTTCACGGTTCCTTTTACAGGTCAGTAGTGTTGAGGCACCTTGTTATGCTGTTCTTACTTTAGGTTTAACAATTGAACGCTTCTGTATGACGGGAGGAAAAAGCCCTATTGGTTACCTGACAGCGTATCTTACCAACTTGTACCTTTCAGCAGACTCTGAAAAAGTGCAGGAAGCTATCGAAGCAGGTTTGAATGGACATTCTTCTGTTGTCTTTCTGTTGAGCTTGTTAAAAGATTAATGCATTGTGTGTCTTACCACAAAAAGCAGTGCTGCTTCATCAAATGCGGAAAGTCACAGCTGTGTATGGTACAAACATTCAAATCAAATCAAATCAAGTTATTTCTCTGTTTTGTTCCTCTCTGACCCTTCAGCCTGCTGATAATGACAACTTAATCAGCCTCTACCTTTGTCACACATTTCAATCTCCCATGCTGTAAGAAATCAACTCCTATATCACATCTGTTCACCTTCTGTGTGAATAGAGTTATCTCTTTGATATTACTTACAAAACCTGATTTCTGTGTTTTGTGAGGAGTTAAAAAGTAGTTTGATTTGACAACAGATAAGTTGCTGTAACTCAACTGGCAGCTTAATGAATGACTCTGAGGGATATACTGAGGTTCTCTGATCTGTTTCCAGGCATTGCATCAGCTACAATGTTCACTGCTAACAAAGATGTTCCTTACTCGGACACACAGCTGCGTGTGGCGTTTGATGGGGATGCAGTTCTCTTTTCTGATGAATCAGAACAGATTGTCAAAGAGCAAGGATTAGACAGATTTTTTGAACATGAACAGCTGAATGAAAATAAGCCTCTTGCACAGGTTTGTCCTTCATTGAATCAGTCAGTTGTCAAAATATCTGTTCATTTTCACTGTAGCTATATTTCTCCAGTTTCCTCAGTGTGTATATATTCTTTGTGGAAGCTTATGTCCTATTTATTTCCTTTTTTCAAGGATATTCTTTAAAATGCACATTTGACGTAAAAGAACCCACCACTGTATTCCTTTAAGCAGATCTCCCACATCACTGAGAGAACTGCATATGTAAGGCAGTGACTTACAGTTCTAATCTAATTATATCATTAGAAAAAAGAAATTCTCTATTGATTTTCTTCACCTTCTTTTTATTGGGTTGTGTAGGTAATGCTAATTTCAAGCACTGGGATATTCTGGTTATTGAAACAGGGTAATATTTGTGTTTATGTGCTCCTGTGCATCTTGGTCTAGGTGATCCTGCTGTGGCAGGGAGATTGGAGTAGATGGTCTTTCAAAGTCCCTTCCAATCCCTAATGATTCTATGATTCTAAGAACTATGCCATTTATCTAAAAATAACAATTGTACTGTTAGCTTAAACTAAAAGACAGATTCTTCTATTGTTACAAGATTGTATAAATTCAGAATAAGAACTTCATTTGTGAAAGTACAGGACAGTGCAGTATAGTATATTGCAATTTGGCCTAAACCATCATTTACAGTTCAGTAATTGGAGTGCAGTTTTAATATTGCCATTGATCAGGGAAGAGTTCAGTACTCTCTGTAATTCACTCTTTTACTGTTTTGGTACAGAAAAACAATGCAGCTCATGGTTCATAATAAAAAATGAAATGCTTTTAAAGAACATTTTATTGAAGACTATAGTCTTTATCTTTTAAAGAATTTTGTAAGCCCTTAGCGAGAATCACTTTCTTACTGATCATACCATGTAGGATTACGGTTTTCTTTTCTCCAGTCTGTGAATTCCTAGTGAGGGTGCAGACCCATTGGAATACATGACATGGAAAACTTGCTGAGTAGCATAACATTGGGGAAGGAATCTTTTATCTAACTGGAAAACTGGAATAAAAGCAAAAACCCAATTTGAGGAGCTGTGGACAAATACTAACTATGCTTCTACTATTTCATACTTAGGGTCCTTTGAAAGGTTTTCTGGAAGACCTAGGGAAACTCCAGAAGAAGTTCTATGCAAAAAATGAAAGATTAAATTGTCCCATAAGGACCTTCCTGGTCACAGCCAGAAGTGCGGCAAGCTCTGGAGCCAGAGTGCTGAAGACTCTTCGTAGCTGGGGTCTGGAAATTGATGAGGCACTTTTTCTAGCAGGAGCTCCTAAAGGACCAATTCTGGTGAAAATCCGGCCTCACATTTTCTTTGATGACCAAATGTTTCATGTCGAAGGAGCACAAAAATTAGGCACCATCGCTGCGCATGTTCCCTATGGCGTTGCTCAGAAGTACCACAAATCAGCATGACTGGATGGCACCATTAATGATGCAGTTCTTAATTCAGCCAGCCTCTAATGTACCAATTGTTACGTCTGAAAATTTGTATATTGTAAGCATTGTTTTTAACTTCTGGCTAGAACAATCTGTCCTGGTTAGATCTTGCAGGTTCTTCAAGCATGCAAAAACAAGGACACATTTACAGTAAAGAAAAATGGTGAGTTTTATTAACAAAGAAGAACAAGAACAGTTAGGGGGAAAAAAAAGAGGAAAAGAAAAAGACCCCCCATAAATCACTGCTGAACGGATCCACCCCACCCCCTGGTAGTGCGTGATGTGCTAGAATCTGCCTGGAACTGCGTGAAACCTATCAAAGGATTCCCCCCCACCTTCCCCTGGTGGGTGACTACGCTGACAAAGTGAAAAGAAAAAAACTAGTAAAGGGTTTTGCCCACAAACACAACCCTTGCAAGGGGCAAACGTCAACCACGCAGAACAGAGAGGGAAGTAAATGAAAATATAGCACAGATGCAATCAGAGCAGAAGTTATAATGGATAGGGGAAATGGAAGAAAGGGAAAAAGAAAGAAAGAAAATGGGTAGAGGGATAAAATTATACTAGGACTGGATCAGGAATGAGGGAAAGATGAAGCGAAGTGCAGGAAAGGAAAGGAAGGACTTGTAAGGGAAAGGATGAAAAGGGGTAATCTTTTCACACCAAGACTACATGGTGAGGAGAAAGCAGCAATGAGCAGCAGCCAAAGATACTGGATCCTGGACAAAAAAGTTCAGCCCTTGAACATGACATTTATACTGCCCTGGAGAAGGGATATCTATTTGTTCTTACATTGATCCTGTGATGGAATCTAGTTTGTTCCTCTCATATAGTGTCAGGGATCAGAAACTAGCCCATGGCACAGCATTTAAAGGAAATACTTTTAATGTAGGTAAGTTTTTAATAGAGTTATTTATTAGCATTCTTAAGCAGTTGAGGCTTTTTCACCTGTTTTGATCTAACATTATGGTTTTTGTTATTAGCAAAAAATTTATACTGTTTTTAAAGATTTAGACATATTCTGAGATACAAGAGAGAGCAGTTATATTTTATCTAAAAAACTTGTTAAGAGTATTTATAACAAAAATTGACAGTTATTTCTGAAATTACCAAAGCATAGTTTATGTGCAAGTGTTTACCTGTTGGTGGTTTGCTTGTTAAGCACATGTTCTGTGCATTTGATACCACAGGGTCTCAGCTTCTAGTGGGAAGTTGGCTTACTTGGTCTTGTGTATACAGGAACCCTTCTGTATCGTTTTCCCATTCTAATAAAGCTGGCTTTAAAGAACATCGTTGTTTTTCTCTGTGGAGGCTTTAGCATTATTTTCTGTGCAGAATTTGTGTAGTGCCTCTGTGTCTCTTGCCTCCTTTGGCTATTTAGACCCAGAAGTGACCATTTCCAGCCAAATTTGAGAGAGCAATAGAAGTCTCAAAGACATTTAAGTCCCAACAAATGTCATAGAGCTGGGCTGAAGTCAGAAATACCTTTTAAATGTTCTAGGTCAAAAACAAAGGCAAAAGCCTTGATCCTGCATGAAACCTGAGTAGAGGCCATTAGAAGGGATTTTATGTGTTCACATCCGCACATGTTGATGGGATCCCCTGCTTGTAACCCACTGTGTGGGGTGAGACAAAGTATCAGAAGTGAAATTCCCCAACCGGATCAGTAAGAACATAAAGGGGGTGTTGACTGAGATCAAGCTAGGAAGTCACTGAGTCTGGGTCTTTCAGCTCCCCTGGAACATACTGTGTGAGTTGGGATGTTGAAATTTTCTCTTCCTTAGTGTTATGACTCTGCAACTGCTCCACAGACTATTAAAAAAAAGTCTTCCCCAAATTCAGGACTGAGTGGGTCAGGATAGTACGAGGTTTCTTACTCATTTCCCGAGGCATGCTAGATTTTGACTCAAGTTAGGCATACTCATTATCAGTCAAGCTTGTGTATTCTGGTCTCCCAGACTGTTGTCTCCATGGTCTCTATTCATCTTCATGCTGGCTCCTGTTCTTTATCCTGAACTTCTCTTAATCCAAGTTCTTTCCTAAAAAAGAACTTAAAAAAACCCCTGCAGTAATTTAATTCCCCTGCAACTCTTGATCAAAATCCAGTTGCTGTTTAATTGCCTCTCTGTACATTTCCATTAGCAACTGTCCCAGAGCTAAGATGAAAAAGATTTTGAGTGACTGAAACTCAGAGGCCACTCCTGACTGCCTGTATTAGCTCATGTTGTCTTGGGTGGGTTTGTCAAGGTCTGAGATTAGCAAAGGCAGGATTTGGAGACATGGAATGACCAAGGTTATGGCTAAAAGCACAAATGGGATTAAGGATTCAAAACTAGGTTGGCAGGTTTGAGTGCCAACAGCTGAAGATTTCCAGTCTGAGGAAATGGTCAGAAAAAAACAGAGGAAATGGCCTCAAGTTGCTCCAGGGCAAGTCTAGGTTAGACATTAGGAAAATCTTTATTGAAAGGGTCATCAGGCCTTGGAACAGGCTGCCCAGGGAGGGGGCTGAATTGCCATCCCTGGACATATTTAGAAGTCCTGTAGATCTGGAGCTCAGGGTCATGGTTTAGTGGGCTTGGAACATCTGGGTTAATAGTTGGACATGATGACCTTAAATGCCTTTTCCAACCAGAACGACTCTGTGATTTAATACCTGCTTTGCGTTGCTCTCGGCCCCCCGCAGGGGAACGTCCCGCAACTATCTCGACACACTCCGACGGGCCCTGCCGCCCGTTCCGAGGCCGGCGGACTCCAGCCCCCGGCGTGCCCCGCGCGAGGCGGGGCGGAGCGCAGCGGAGCGGGGCGGGTCGGTCCTAGCGGCATGGCCGGAGCGGCAGCGGCTCTGGCGCTGGGTGGGGGGCTGCTTCTGGCTGCCTGGCGCTGGCTGCGGGGCACGGCCCGGGCTGTGGCTGGCTCCTCCATGCGGGGCAAGACCGTGATCATCACCGGGGCCAACAGTGGGCTGGGCCGGGCGGCCGCGGCCGAGCTGCTGCGGATGCGGGCCCGCGTCATCATGGGCTGCCGCGACCGGGAGCGCGCTGAGCGAGCGGCCCGAGAGATCCGCGCCGAGGTGGGCGAGCGGGCGGAGGACGGGGGCGGCGGCGAGCTGGTGGTGCGGGAGCTGGACCTGGCCTCGCTCCGCTCCATCCGCGCTTTCTGCCACCGCGTCCTCCAGGTACGGCCGGGGCGCTGCGGGCCCTACCGGGGCCCGTCAGGTTCAGCTGCTGCAGACGCCCCGGGCTCCCCGAGAGAGCACACGGAGCGCCGGAGCCGGGTGGTGGCGGCGGCTCCGGCGCTCCGTGTTCATAGAGCTGGGCCTTTCTGATGGCAGCCTGATTTGGGCGTGCGGGGGTGTTGCTGAGCTCACTGCAGCGTTTGGAAAGAGGGTCTGAGTAAATTTATTTAAGTCAGCATATCGAAGCACAGATTGTATACTAGTGTGAGTTATTAAATAGTACAGAACAGTTAACTATCTAAAGGGTGGGTGTCAGGAGGATGGAGCCAGACCCGTACAAGTGGTTCCTAGTGAGAGGACATGGGGTACTGAACACAAACTGGAACACTGAAAGTTCCACCTCAGCAGGAGGAAGGTATTCTTTCTTGTGAGGGTGACAGAGCCCTGGAACAGGCTCTCCAGAGAGCCTGTCTCTTCTGGAGAGATTCTGGACCTACCTGTGCACCATCCTGGGCAACCTGCTCTGAGTGACCCTGCTTTAGTAGGAGCTTGTTCTCCACAGGTCACTTCCAACCTCCACCAGTCTGGGATTCAGGGAAGCACCTGTGCTGAGCAGAAAATGCCTGTTTCCATGTGATATACATTATTGACCTTCCTTTCCCTCTTTTTGACTTATGCCTTTCAAAACATGCCTTGGATATTTTAAATTAATGTTACAGCTCAGCCTTGACTCCAGAGAATCAAAATTACACATAAGTGCACTGCTCACAGCTCCAGACAACCTGCCACACCGCCCATCCCTTCCCCGACTTTTAAATCTCTTGGCCAGTGGATTGTATTTTTTTAAATGTCTGAATTTCTGCAGATTTCCTGAAAACCTGAGTTTAAGGAGAACAATATCAAGCCAATATGTGATAGAAATGCCACTGGATGAGTTCACTGGATATCATGGAGCAGAGGGAGGCACCACTGAAGGTGTTCTCTATTCCTGTTGGAAGCCTCAGCTGGGACTCTTGTCTCACCACGTCTAGCCATGAGACAAAAATTCATGAAAAGCCAGGCTTATACAGCCAGAGCAACCTCAAATCCCATGGAAATCAGTCTGAGGTTGAAATATCTGACATTATCTCTGATCAGATTCTGGCACCGTTAAGTGAATGCCAAGTGCAGATTTCTGTTTTGCTTTCTTTGTATCTTTGCTGCTAAAGAGAGTCAAATAAAAGGTAAATAGTATAAGATTAATTTTGAGGCTGTCACAGTCCATGCATTAGGTTTGAAAAATTAGCAGCAGAGAGAACTCATGCTGCTTTTGTAAAGTTTTGTTTCTTATTCACACAACCATAAATTTTCCATGATAATTTCAGAGTCTCAGAGGCAGGTATAAGTGCTGAATTCAGAGCTTATTTGGGCAACTTATTTTAGTATGTGTTTTTTAAAAGTTAATACTGTGAATAAATTGGAGAGCTGATTTCTGAGTGGATGCTGAAGCACGACATGCATTATGTATTAAATATACTGGCATTAATTGAAATTATCCACTCCACTCTCTTTATTAGTTAATTATGTTTCCTGATTCAGTACAGTATAGCATACTCTTTGAGTCTTGGTTTTCTCCTGACCTGAGTCAGAACACCAATCCATCAAATACACGTGCTGAGTGTGTCACAGAAGTTCCAAGCCACTGTCCTGTAGATGCACCAAAGTTCTTGAGTACACCAGTTAGACTCAAATTGTTGTATGAAGCCTGCTCAGTTTGGGGTCGTGACTGTTTCTCTTATGAACTCTGCTCTACAGTTCTCTCTAAGTGACAGAATGAATTGTAGTGACTTTAAAGTAAGATGGTGTTTTAAATCAAGATGGCATTGTTTTGTAAAGCTTTTCATTGTGTCTCCCCAGTGGGGTGATGCATCTATGATTTGAGGGGGGTTTTTTGTCAACTTTAAGGTTGGTTCTGTGAACTAACACTTTTTGTTCCGTAATTGCACGTCTTTTCCATGGGAGAGCCCTTGCTTATGCTTGAGGTTTGCCATAAACCAGTGTGTTGGCTTTGTCAGTGCAATAACCAGGTTACTTTTTAGAGGAAAACAAACGCATCACAAAGTTGAAGAATGACTGAATTGCTATAGAAAAAGCTGCTCCTGGAGAAAGAGGAGGAGCTTCTCCAGGATTGTGTTGTCTGTAGATACAGACCTGCTAACATGTACCTGTATCCTACTGAGGTCAAGTACTCCATTTAGTAGTAGCTCAACCTAGGGATTTTTTCATCAATGCTTTTAGAGAATAACAGCAAGTTTTAATTCAGAAATTATTCCTAACAAGGACCAATGAGAAATAAAGTATAATACTGTGTTTTGTGTGGCAATTATAAAATAATGACTTTTTTTCTTTCCTATTTAAAGGAAGAGCCAAGGCTGGATGTTCTGATAAATAATGCTGGGGTATTCCAGTGTCCGTACATGAAGACAGAGGATGGTTTTGAGATGCAATTTGGTGTAAACCACTTGGGTCACTTCTTGCTCACCAACCTTCTTCTGGGCCTCCTCAAACATTCTGCTCCAAGCAGGATTGTGGTAGTATCCTCCAAGCTTTACAAATACGGAGAGATCAACTTTGAAGACTTGAACAGTGAAATAAGTTACAATAAAAGCTTTTGTTACAGTCGGAGTAAACTGGCTAACTTATTATTTGCTAGGGAGCTAGCCCGTCGGTTGGAAGGGACAGGAGTCACCGTCAATTCACTTCACCCTGGGATTGTCAGAACAAATCTAGGCAGACACGTGAACATTCCTTTGCTGGCAAAACCCTTATTCAACTTGGTGTCGTGGGCTTTCTTCAAATCGCCTCTTGAAGGAGCCCAGACTTCTATTTATTTGGCCTCTTCTCCAGATGTTGAAGGCGTCTCAGGAAAATATTTTGGGGACTGCAAAGAGGAGGAACTTCTGCCTAAAGCCATGGATGATTTGGTTGCACGAAAGTTGTGGGATATCAGTGAAGTGATGGTTGGCTTATTGAAATAGGTGCCAGGGCTTATCTGCAACTTACAATGCAGGTAGCTGTGCAGCACATAATTTCAATACTTTTAAGTGTTATGGGAATACTTAGTAAATTGCTCAATAAGTTAAATAGAGGAGTGATTTATGCTGGAACTCTGGAAATAAAGGGCAATCTTTATTTAATAGACACAGACATTCAGATAAACCTCTGAAATAGCCTTTGAGGGTGTGAGTGTTATTTCTGGTTAAATCTGCTTGGAAACTCATGTTTTACAAACAGAAATTAAACAAAACTGTGTTTTGCAATGTGTGTGTTTATTTGTCGTGTTCCACTACTTGTAGTCAGGCTGGACAGTGCAGGGTGCTAATAGTGAAACACTTCAGTAAAAAGATTTTGAAAATAGATCCTAATAATAGTGCTACTAGGATTGTTGTCTTTTTTGAGTCATCACAATGAAAAATTAACCATTTTTACCTTGCACTGTAATCATTTAGGCTTCTGAACAGCATTCAAAGACTTGTTAGCCCTGTGGCTCAGTGAATGACACTGTTCAGCTGCATGCAGTTTAGCAGTGAAGCACAAAAGGAATTTTTTTGACTGATGCCACTGCTAGTCAATGAGTATAATTGATGGATGTTTTATGGTCTTGGTTGGGCTTTGGATATCATGAGTTGTGAGCATCCAAAGTTCACAAGACCTCATTCAGATTAGACTGAAGAGAACGTGCTTTATGGTGTGAGTTTGGCTTCACTGATGGCACTTTAACTCAGTAATGAGATTAGCTAAATCTAATACTGTTAACCTAATATTCTTGAATAAAAATATATTTTAAAAAGATTTAGCGTTTATTCTTTCATTCCTGGAATATCTTAGAAATCAGCAGACTTGACACAGAAGCCTTGTTTCAAACCTGTATTGGCTTAAGGAGCTTGCCATGTAGAGCAGATAGAAATAAAGTGGCCTCCAAATAAATACATGGGTATTATGTGAAGCTAGGTTGGACTAGATGATCTTCAGAGGTCCCTTCCAACCCAATACATTCTATGATTATTTAGTAATTCATGTAAAATGGTTACATAATGACATTTATTAATGCACAGAATCATTATCATAGAATGGTTTAGGTTGGAAGGGACCACAGAGACCATCTAGTTCCCACCCGCTTGCCACAGTTAGGGACATCTCTCACTAGACCAGTTTGGTCTGAGCAACAACCAAGCTGGCCTCAACTACTGCTGGGGAGGGAGCATCCGCAGCCTCCTAGGGCAACCTGTTCCAGTGCCTCAGCACCCTCATAATGAGGAATTTCTTTCTTAGATCTAATCTAAATCTACCCTCTTTCAGTTTAAAACCCTTGTCCTATCACTAGATACTCTTGTAACAAGTTCCTCTCTAGTTTCCCTGTGGGCCCCCTTCAATTACTGGAAGGCTGCTACAAGGTCCCCCTGGAGCCTTTTCCAGGCTGAACAGTCCCAATTCCCTCAGCCTGCCATCATAGGAGAGGTGCTTCAGCCTCATGGCCCTCCTCTGCACTTGCTCCAACAGTTCCATGTCCTTTTATTGAAAACGCTAGAACTGGGGACAGTACTTTGGGTGAAGTCTCACAAGAGCAAAATAAAGGGGAAGAGTCGCCTCCCCTGACCTGCTGGTCACACTTCTTTTGATGCAGCCCAATACATGGTTTGCCTTTTGGTCTGCACTCTCATGTTACAGGCTCATCTATCAACAACCCTCAAGTCCTCCTTGGGACAGCTCTCAATGCATTCAACCACCCAGCAGCTATTTGTGCATTGTTTTCCTCGACCATAATTAAGTGTTCTTCCTTGCAGTTAAGTTGTGGTACATAGAATAAATACTGGAAATGATTTGGAGTGATAAATACTACTTGAGGGAAAGAGCATCAATAATAAATGATGTATTCAGGAATTCTTATAACTTACTGATAAATATAACAGTATCACAGTATCACAGTATCACAGTATTACCAGGGTTGGAAGGGACCTAATAGATCATCAAGTCCAACCCCCACCACAGAGCTCAAG
>JAOXOE010000256.1:62480962-62498745 GCA_028565055.1 Phoeniculus purpureus | reverse complement strand
GTGTCCAGTTCTGGGCCCCTCAGTTCAAGAAGGACACAGAACTGCTGGAGAGGGTCCAGTGCAGAGCCACAAAGATGGTGAAGAGAGTGGAACATCTCCCTGATGAGGAAAGGCTGAGGGAGCTGGGTCCCTTTAGCTTGGAAAAAGGAGACTGAGGGGTGACCTCATTAATGCCTATAAATATGTGAAGGGTGGGTGTCAGGAGGATGGAGCCAGGGTCTTCTCAGTGTCATCCAATGTTAGGACAAGGGGCAATGGGTGTGAGCTGGAACATAGGAGGTTCCACATAAATATGAGAAGGAACTTTTTCATGGTGAGGGTGACAGCACTGGAACAGGTGGCTAAGGGAATTTGTGGCGTCTCCTTCTCTGGACATGTTTAGTACCCTCCTGGACATATTCGTATGCAACTTGATCTAGGTGATCCTGCCCTGGCAGGGAGGTTGGACTAGATGATCTTTCGAGGTCCTTCCAATCCCTAATATTCTGTGACTCTGTGGTTTAATTTGCAGCTGACCATTTTGGATGCTGCCTTTTCAATTTTTAGGATAGCTGGATGGTTTTGAAAGTTCTGATTTTGTGCAGAGATAGATCAATAGAATCCATATTTGAAATTAGAATATGTACCACTGTCAAGATTTCATTCTAAGATTAAATTAGCCAATTAATTAGTTAATGTGGTAATGGGACAAAACAAAAACAAAGCAAGGAGGATTTAAAAACCACTTATAAATAGCAGGCAAAAACAAAACTAACTGAAATTGGGGAAAACCCAACAAGACACATTTAATTCACCCCATGTAAAATCCCTGACACAAAGACATGCAGAGATTAAGCTGATATCTTCATCCCCTCAAAGGGAAGAGACATCCAACAGTTCTTGCTCCATGTGGAAATGTGGAGTCCATTCACACATCCCTCAGCCTCAGCAGGGATTTAAAAGTCCAGTTCCCTGTTCCATGTGCTTCTAAGCCAATCTTCCATTTCCAGCACACCAATTCCTAGGGCCATGAACAAGGGAAGAACTCTTTTCATTTCAGCAAACACTGGCGTTCAGGTAAAATGTTCTTTCTGCTGATCTTTGAAGTACACTCTCTCTCCCTCTCCATTCACCACGTTTCCAGGGCAAGACGGCTGCCAGGCTGAGCTCCAGCAACATTGTGTGTCCTCTCTGAACATAAACATGAAAGTGAAGTGAAGGAGGTCAGAAAAAAAATTCACAGGTTGCTGCAGCAAACTTCCCAATGCCTCAGGCCAAGAAACCCATCAAATTCAAACCGTGACTACAGTGTAGATAATTTTGCAGCAGAGCTTGGGAAAGAATTGCAAGCTCAGCTCTTTTCCTGCGGAGCAGCTGACACTTTGAACTTACTGGCTGCGTATCTACTGCTAAGCATTTATTGCCAGTACCTGTTCCCTGAACCACAGGCTGAATGGGGTGGTGCAGCAGTGTGCATGTTTGTCCTCAGAAGAGGCATGAGTGCATCCAAACTCCGCTTGAAGAGTTACTTGGTCCATGCTGAATTCTGAACGATGTTGTTTTGAAAAGTGTTAATTGAGAGAGACAAAACTTTACCAAGAACTACCCTAACTATTGGGCAGTGCAGATGACTGAATTTCAGTGTCTGGGCTGGTTCCCTGTCACTCCTGAGTGGAACTGAGTGGAATAAGCATAGACAGAGAGCGCCCTCTTCCCCCTCCAAGAGCTAACAGAATAGCTGTGATATTTCATTTTACTTTCATGACATTCAGAGACTGTGCTGGCAAACTGAAGCAAATTTTCTCTTATTAACTTTATAGGGCTAAAATTCCACTGACTTTGCTGCAATTTCTGTTGATTGACCCTGTAAATACATGGAGAATCAGGGCTGTTATTAATATCACCATGTCATCATACTTTATTCATTTTCAGTTTTCACACTACAGTCTGATCTCTTTGGAATTGTGTCTACTAATGCAGCCTTGGACGATGGAAATATAATTTTGTCAAAATGTGTTATTCTTGGACTTGAATTCACCGTTACACTGTGGCACTTCATAGATCTATAGATCTTTTTTTTTAAGGCCATAAAAGCCCCTTAGATTACTTTGTCTGACTTCCTGAATGACACAAGGCATGTGATTTAACCCAGTTAACCTTGTGTCAAATCTGGCAATCCATGTTTGGCGAAGACTTATCTTCTGGAAAGATGTCCAGTCTCAATCTGAAGCCATTGGTAGTTGCAGAATCCATCACTTCCTTTGGCAGTGAAGTCCTCTGCTTATCACCCTCACTCTTGTAAATGTTTGTTTTGATTCTTGCCTGAGTTTGTCTGGCTTTGGCTTCATTCTGTCACCTCACATTATGCCTTTTTTTTTGTGAGATGAGGATGCTGTTGTTACTGCTCAGTGTTTTCTCCCTGTGGTGACACTCGCACGTTGTATCACTGAGAGCATTACTAGATATTTTTATTAAACTCGACCGATTGAACTCCTTTAAGCACTTACTGCAAAGTCCTTTTCCAAAGTTTCAAATAATGTCTGTAGCTCTCCTCCACATCCTATACAATGTTTTAACTCTTTTGTGACGTGAAGAAACAAGAACTGGATGCAGTTCTCAAGCGTGTGTCCATTTATAGGCAACCCTAATACTCTTCAATGCTTTGCCTCTGTTGCTCTAAGGCAACCATTAATTTAAATGTGCCTAGGTCTGCTCTCTGGCACTAAGGTCAGCTGGAATATCACCGTCTGCATTTGCACTTTCAAGTGCTTTGTATCATAGAAGCATAGAGTGGTTTGGATAAAATAATCTGGTTCCAACACCCCTGCCGTGGACAGGGACATGACATCTCCCACTAGACCAGCTTGCTCAAAGCCCCATCCAACCTGATCTTAAACACTATTAAAACAGTATTAAATTATGTCTAAGACCCTGACGTGAAGTTTTATTTGTGATTTCTCTTACTAATGCTTGCTCTCAACTCTTCCCCTTCTTTCCTTCCTCGCAGATCACCATTGAGTTGGATAATGCTAAGGTTCTTTATTTCCCATAGTGTTGTATCTATGGTGTTTGTTCCATGAGTAGCCCTGTGGCCTGTCCTGTTTTCTCCCTAGGACTGAGGTTCCTGGTTTGTGATGCCTGTGTCAGTGAACTAGTTGAGCTTCCAGTCTGCCGTGTGTCCATGCTGGGAACAGTTACCCTAACTAATTCCTTATCCCATTACTTGGGATGTTAGTCGCAAGGCAGTTAGGCTTTCTGGCAGTCTGGTGACAGAGTAGATACTATGAGACCAGATCTAAGTGCTTGGGGAGCATCAGCTGCCTCAAGCAGCACCAAAACATCAGCATTTAGCACCTGCTCACCAGTACTGCAGCACGGGTGGACAAATAAAACTAAACACAGAGGTTTAACAGTGTTTGTGCCACCCCGAGGAGACCTTGGATGAGGTGTCTCCACTTAGTGACAAGAGTCATGACTGATGTCCCTTTGCACAGCACAGCTCATGCAGAAACTGCATCGCTGACTTTATCCGAATCAATGACAGTCCTGCAGCATACTGAAGTTGTGAATTGTCACAAGTTTCAGCTGTAGAATGGGCTGTGGATTGTAGAAGTTTTGGACCAAATTCCAGCTCTGTTCAGACATCATTTCTACAGGACAGTAACTCTTCAAGAAGAGTATAAGGGAATAGTTGTTTCAGTCACCCAAGATAAATCCACCCGTGAACATGAACTGCAGTCATGAGTTTCTTCTCACTTATAAATCAGCTTTAGTATTTATTAACTTGTGTGAATATAGAAGAAAATTGCTGTTCTTACCTCAAAAAGCACTTGTGTTCAGCAACAACTTGAAATGGTAACTGATTTGGCGTGAGCCGTAGAAAAGCCTGTTGCAGACATACAGTAGGGATTAATTATTACTTTCATTAGGTTTTATTATCATCGCCTTCAGTGACACATACAGTGTTCTTTCATCACCATGTAAGAGGACTTAACACTACAAAAGCAGTCCAATATTTCTCAACACCTGCCCATCTGGCAAGTCTTTGTTCTAAGTTCATCCTGCCACCGTTTTAGATTGGCCATTTTGCAGCTGATCAAAGCGCTGAGACTACTTACAACAAGGACTTCCTGGGCAAATATATTACTATTGGTCTAGTTTGGCTGTAGAGAGCCCTGGCAGTCAAAGGCCACTGGGCAGACTGGGCTAAGAAAAATGAATGTGCATGCAGACATTTGTGATGCAGCTTTGTTATTTTTAACGCACTGTACTTTCAGCATTTTCATCCCTTTATAGTGGAAGACCGTTTGGATGTTTCTTTGAAGACTAATGTAGGAATGTTGGCAAAAGCCAGTTGGGGTAACATGTGTAATTTATTATGTTAACAAAGTCTGATGAAACAACAAATATGAATAATCCTGCTGAGTACAGAGAAAACAAATGCACTCCTTTTATGCTGTAGTTTGATCTGATCTTGGTAGGCTACAGTTAATGTATTTTGAAACAAAATATGCATGGCAAACTGTTTTCATAAGACTCTAATAAAAGTCATTTTTAGTTTTTCCTCTCAGTTTTCCCTTTGTTTTGTTCAAATAAAAAAAAAAAAAGAAAACATGCATTTTACCATCTGTAATAAACCTAAATTCTCCTCAGCTGCTGCTGTTAAAATGCTGGAGCTTTATTCCAGTAGGATACTGTTCACCCTACGCGCAATAAATAATGTAACATGAAAACCAGCCCAAAATCCAGTGTAATTGACAGAGATATTAATAAAATCTGTGCTTTCTGCTTTTGGTAGGGAAACAGAGCAGCTAAGCAAGTTGGAGCTTCATTGCCTGAAGATGATTGAAATAGCATAAAGTAGGGCACAGTCAATAGTCAGGCAGTTAATATAGTTAGAAATCCATTTACATTGTTGATTCAGTAATTTATTTGCTGTGCTGTTGATCTGATCTCTGCCAAGAGAGAGCTAAGGGCTCGGTCACAGCTTTGTTGAATGCGTTGTAAGAGCTTGAGTAGAATGACTGGAAGAAAATGGTAATAGGCAGGTCATGGTTGGGTTGACTTGGAAAAAGCCTGGGAATTTTGTAGAAGTCAGACTGCTGCTCTTTGTTTCTCAGCTCCTCCTTGTTCTGGTCTTACTCCAACGGGTTGAGTGAACTTCACCAATAAGCCCATGTGGCATCCCACTAGGCAGGCCACTGTATATACCCTTAAAGCATCATAAATTCACTTCCATCTGCCTCCAAGAAATACTTACTGAAGTTTCAGTCATTTTGCTCAAAACTTTCCACTGCTCAGAGGGGAAAGATTCAGAGGTGTCAGTCAGTCACACTGATTTTCCTTTCTTTGTTTGTTCCTAATTCTGTTTGTTCCTAATTCAAAACCAGCCCACAACAACCTCTTTCCTGATTGTTAACTACCAACAGCACAGCTAGTGCCATCGCAGTAGAGGAAGTCAGCAAACGAAGCCATGTGTAAATGAATGGCACTAACCATCAAATTAACTTCCTCAGCAGTGGGGAATACCATACTTCATCAAAGTTCCACTTCTATTGTCAATTTGCATCTAATTTATAATTTTAGTCTAGGAAAGTTTATCCCTGTTTGTTGTTAGCGAGGTTAACTTTAAACACAGGATTTAAATTATGTTCTTTGGGTCTTTCAGCAAGTCGAAGTGACTGCCAGTCCTCAAGAAATGAGCAAACTGGCTGTTTCTTATGAAACCTAGCTTGTTTGAAATGTGCACTGGGGCATGGCCAAGTGTTTGTACATACGCTTCAAGGGTAGATCTGCTCTCTGTTCGTAAATCACGAAGTGGCTTTTCATTACTCACTATGAATTCATCCCGAGTTTGATGTTAGTTCAGGAGCCAGTGAGGTTTCAGGGAAGAAAGCAAATGATTTTGTATCTGTTTGCCGTGACTGCTGAGCTCTTTGATAACAACAATTAGCCTCTGAAGGTAAACAGTAGAAAACCCACCCTGCAGCAGTATCTGTGGGGTGGGGTTTTCTGCCAAGTGTGTTGCACAAAGTATGTTTCTGTTTTGCTACTCCCTTCTCACTGGTATGAAATTCTGGTCTTCTGTTGCCTAGAAAACTTGATGAATGAATGAATGGAGAGGCAACGAAATGAGAGCTTGAGGAATAACTGGAGGCTGGAAAGTTTTCAAAGTAAAGGATTTCATCTGACGGCTTAAAAATGTGTTGTTATCGAAGACTGAACACATGGACAAAGGAATATTTTTGCTTGACTTGTTCTTAAACAAATATACTTGTTTTCCAACAAAACATCCTGTTTCTGATATTCCTAATGTTTAGAAAGAGCAGAAAAAAAGGAGGGTTTTCAGGGTTTTTTTTACATTTTAAAAGGCAGGAGAAATGGAAAGTGTAATGTCCCGTTTGCCTCTGAAAGTTAATAGCACATGTTGTGTAAAATGAGTTGGCAAGCAGAAACACCTGTGACAGAGTCCAGATAACAGCAGTGCCTTCACATCTTAGAAGACGTTGTGTTTGCAGGCTGCTGTCTGGACTATTGCAGTGAAACCCCCCTTTGACTATATGACCTGTGTGCACATTTTGCCCATTCTAGCCTCAAGAACCGAAACCCCCAGCTTTAGCAGTGGGACTAAAAAAGACTTAAAAATGTAATCCAGAGATTCAGGACGGCAACTGTTTTCAGCAGGGTACTGACACTTATGACTAAATTCCCCTGAAGTTGATCAAGCACATTTGTTTGTTGAATTAAAGCTCAGACTACTTGTCACAAAGTTAAGCTTACTTCAGTTGAAAGCTACCCTTTCGTGCACTTGTCATCACATAAGAATTTAGTCTCATATCAAGAGACAGTAGCTAATAAACATAAAACATTTTTCTTTTAAAAAGGCTTCTTTTTCCACTTCCTCAGAAAACACATTTGCTCCCCCAGGGAAATGGAGACATCCACGTGGCAGCTCAGGAATGGCAGGGTTTTTTCAGCTCAGTTTTGCCACTAATTCTGTTAAATATTGTATTGCAGCAGCGATGAGGAATCTCACATCTCTAAGTATGTAACATGTGTAGGGTAGATGTGATGAGACGAAATAAAACCAAAGTGAGCTGGCCAGTGTCTTTGAAATGCTCCTGGTATCTTCTGTCTGGTCATGCTTGCTATTCTGGTTGAATATTTCCTTTAGTCAGATGTAATTTCTGGAGCAGGTACTATAAAACATAAAATTCTCTATGTATGATATTTGAAAAATTGCTCTTGCTTTCTCATGCCAACTGCTGAAGAAGGCGAGAGTTTATAGCATTTCTGCTAGCACAAATTAATGTGAAGGCCTCCTGTTCAGTAATAACACTTTAAAATTATCAGATCAGTTTTAATAAGAACTGCATAACGTAGAGAAGAGCATCACCAGCTGATTCTGTGCCAATACAGTATTATCTTTCATTGGCGTTCTAACGAAACAGATCAATGAAGATGTCTGAGGTGTATCACAATACTGTGATCAAAAGGAGTGTGTTATTTAAATATTGCAATAAGCCCAGTGATGTCTTTTGAAACAGAATGATTTTAATTCAAAAACATCTGCTTGAAAGTTCAAAGAGATTGGAAATGTCCATTTATGAAAACATACTAATTAAAGGCTCTAAATACTTAGAATAGTTCTACGCCTATGTAAGTTAGTCCAACTGATAGCAAAACTTGGCGTGTTTCATATTATTTCAACTTCTTTTATTTGAACAAGGAAATGGATAAACAAAAGGAAATGATCCTGTTGTTTTTAAAATTTTGTGAAAATATAACCTGAACGGAGGTCAGTCTTCAAGTGCATGGTCCATATGGCTTGGCTGACACAAGCAGCTGTAAGCATAACATCACTTTGTAGGAACAGTGGGACTCAGTGCTCTCATCTCTGTGCAGTAGCAGAGTAGAAAGAAAATGTAAACCTAACTGCTTCTTTATCCACCATTTTCGATCCTCAAATGTGTCTGTATCGGTGGAAGCATAAAGTACTGCAGTTTCTAGGTCTCTTAATAAAAATACCCAAAATAATTATCCTCTACTTCATACAAAACAATGGTGTGGTGTAACTGGTTTGTGTTTGGCCTGCAAATCATCAGATGTCATTGTTATAAGCGGACTTCACAAGCAGCTCTGTTGCAGAAGAATGGAGAAACATTTGTGTTAATTGTGTCGTTATTATTTAAATGAAAATGCTGCTTAATTTGGTGCTTTACAGTTACTAGTCAAGTATAATTCACTGTAGCTGAACATAGACCATCCCTCTAAGAGGGCTACATTGTGTTTGTGGGATATTGTTTTCCTTATTCATTAGAATAAAAGAAGCTTAGCAGTGTGTGTGCAGTAATGCAACGCTTCCTCAGAACGCTGGGGATATAACACATGCACATAGATGAAGGTCTGTCTATTTTGGGTTTGTTTAGAGTCAACAAAAAGAAGAGTGATCAAGACAAAGTCGCTGGGCAAATGATTTGCCTTGGTTGCCACACACATCCTATGTTCTGCATGCTGGGCATCATGAAAAAAATAATATAACCAAACAAAGAGGTCATCAGGGCTCTATTTTAAGGGTTCTTTGGGCACCAGAACTGCAGGCTAACAAGGTAAGGTTTGTACATGTCTCAGCACTAGCACACTCACATTTGGGTGCTGTCTTGGCATGTTCAGTGTGACAGTGCTACAACTAGAGACGTGCCCAGCTTGGAGTTGGTCGTTCTTTAATTGCCTTTGATCCATAACCAACAGTCCAGGCACTCCACTTCTAGGGTGAAAGCAAACATGAGTGCCAAAATGAGTGCCAAAAGTGCTTTAGAAATACTTACAGGGCAGGCTTCTGTTCTCATTTGAGGGTCACTAACTGATCATAGTAAGAAACTTGCCAAAGTTGCTGCTATGT
Organism: Phoeniculus purpureus; assembly: GCA_028565055.1. Classification (NCBI taxonomy): domain Eukaryota; kingdom Metazoa; phylum Chordata; class Aves; order Bucerotiformes; family Phoeniculidae; genus Phoeniculus; species Phoeniculus purpureus. The sequence goes on along the minus strand of JAOXOE010000256.1, from coordinate 62,489,864 downwards.
CTTGTCCTTTTTTGACTGCTGTCAGCTGTGATTTAACCATACTTTTTCAGACCTTGCACTGAGAGCACACCAGGGAAGGGACTGGTTGAGAAACACTCTTCTCCCCTGCTAGACACTGTGCTGATGGGAACTGTGCTCTCTATGGTGCTCATCATTAGAGATGCATGAAAAGTCACAAGAGAAGAGTTCCATGCCAATCTTCTGGCACAGAGTATTTCTCTGGTTGACTTCACACTAAATGCCCCCTAGTCTGATTACCTTCTTGGTCTGAGTACTAGGGTGCTTTGTGCTTCTCTCAGATGCATAGTCAGACTCTCAGTTTGCAAAGCTTTACTTCAAAATATTTCTCAGGCTACAGATATCAGAAGACAAAAATTGTCTGTTCAGGTTCCCTGCACAATTGAGAGAAAGACCTGAGCATCAATAAGTGAGATCCCACAGTTCACCAACTAGAGCGGAAAACCAACAGCAACAGCTGGGAAAAAATGCTGAAGAGACTGAACTGACTCTCAACTGCCCCACTGTTGTGGTTTAGGTCCAGCTGACAACTAAACACCATGAGGCTCCAAGCTCACAGCTCACACCACAGTGAGATGGGAGGAGAATTGGAAGTAAAACGTAAAACTTGTAGATTCGGCTAGGAACAGTGTAATAGGGAAATACAAGGTGAGAAATAACAACACTACTAACAAAAGAGCCTATGAAGTGAGTGAGTGATGCATAAGGCAATTGCTGAACACCAAGCATCTGATGTCCTGCGTGTTCCCAAGGCACAATCCCTCCTACCCGCTGTCAGCTCCCTGTCTACATTTATCCCATATCCAGTTGCTGTATCACTCAGTGACCCTCCCTAGCCAAGGAGGAATCACTGAATGTACAGCGGTCACACTAACAGGGAAGCAGTCCTCAGAAGAAAAAGGAGCAGGATGAGAAAGAGCCCAAGCAGAAAACACACCACACACATACACGCAATTTATGTACTGAGCATGACATCACGTGCTGTTGAATAATGCCTTGCTAATTTGAGACAGCTGTTCTGGGCAACCCCCTTTATGATACCCAAATGAATAGACTGTTCAGACAGAGGTTATGCCTGTTTTAGAAAGAAGATTTACAGGCAGATGTCCAGTTACTTGAGTTTTTTAACTAAGTAATTAGTACTCGTTGTGTTATGTAGTATTCTGTGATGGAGCTTCCACAGGCTTTGTGCTTAAATCTTCGTATTTTATCCCATGCACTGTATTTAAAGATGAGAAGTAACAGAATCTCTCACTAAGAACATCTCTGCAACCTTCATTTTGCCCTACATTGGGTGGATCTGGTTGGATTTAACTCACTGCTAGGGTCTGTCAGCTGGAGAAGCGAGCGCACTAATGTGATAGAAGTGACAATAGGCTGCAGAATAATTTTAAGCAAGACTCAGCACTTCAGCCTTCACTCATGTAGTGTGAATTACACATCTTGCAGAGCTGACAGCAATTCTGAAGTAGATGAGTTGATTTAAATAAATAAATATGTAAAATTTGGAATTTTCCTTTCTGCTCTCCCACTTGCAGCTGTAGATTCCTGCTCATTGCTTTAACTGCACATCAAAAGAATTTTTCATAGGCAAAACTGACCACACATTTTTCATCTTCCAAAATAACTGTTTGTGGAGACTCAATTCCTAGTGTTTGACACTTGAGACACCAGCAATAATAGGAAAAAAAGCAGTGACATTTATGTAAAACAAAAATACTAAGAAGTGGGTTCTTTGGCATCATCTTTTCTTTTGGTTAAAGTTCTTGTGTTTCCACAAGATATCCCACTGGCTGCTTTTAAGGAGCTCTGTGCTCTCTCTGTGGGCTCTTTGAAAGACAGCCTGTTAATTACAACTTATCTCAGCTCATGAGATAATGAATTCATGAGTACTATCTGGTCAGCCCCAGTTAGTACTTGGGTGGGAGACCACATGGGAACATTGGGTGCTGTAGGCTTATCCTGCTCTGGCAGGGGGGTTGGACTTGATGATCTTTCAAGGTCCCTTCCAATCTCTGTGATTCTCTGTGTGTGATTGTGTGCATACGTAGTTCTTCATCTGGGCATGTCCGTACTCTCAGATTACTCTGTCTTCACGTTCTTCATCCAAAGTGCACCCTGGCAGTCTGCTCTAGGTAAAAGTAATCGAGTTTGCTTCTTGGCTTCCTTCTGGTATCGTGGGCTTGGCTAAGACTGGGTTAAATTTTGACAGAAGCTGGGAGGAACCAGGATAATGAACTGTCTAATGGGATATTAGATACCGCAAGGATGTCATGCCCAGTGTGTATAAGGTGTGGGGCTGGCCGGAGAAAGCTGAGCAGCGAGCAGTCCCATTGTATAACTCACGTTATGTATTATTTTATTAGTATTGTTGTTATTACAGTTGCACCTTTTCTCTTTGTGTTATTCTATTAAACTCTTAACCTACAGACTTTTACCATTTTTCTCACATTCTCCTCCCCAACCCACAAAGAGGCAGAGGGTGTGAGTGAGCAGCCACATGGTGCCTACTTGTTGGCTGGACCTAAACTATTACAAGTTATTATTAGTTAGCTCCCTTAGGAACCATCAGGTACTTTTCCTTGGGAAATTTTTCTGCCAGACTGCTCCCAGATAGGCACACCAGGCTGGGATCTATTTGCTCTACACTGCCCTGTCATGCTCTCCTAGCAGGCTGCTCGGAGAACCCCAGACGCTATCACGCCTTGTGCCAAGGTATACAACAACTTTACATTATCTGCAGCAGTAAAAGTTCTATTCTAGTGAGATGCACATCATCCAGAGATTATTTTTAACACTATAAATGATAAAAGGTGTAAAATGATCAAATCTCAGGGCCACAAGAAATACCACACAGGGACAGAGAAGACCCATGGTCAATTGCTCTCTCATGTGGGTATGGTCAGTCTACTTGTCTGCTCTGACTTTACTGCACTGCTTGGGCTTGAATCGCTCCCTGGGGCAAAAGGGTTTTGCACATAGGATAGTAATAGAAGCAGCATTTGAGACTTTGCTCCTTGTCTTTTCTTCAAAGGGTTTTTGCAGAGTTATGCCTGTAATGTAATGAGTTTTCTTGGGACAAGACGGACAACAAGTACAGGAACTAGAGGAATCAGACACATCACTAGGAACATCCTGTACTTCATGACTTTTTTAAAAGCCTTATGGCTCTACGTGGGGTGGTGACTCTTCAAGAAGTATTTCCAGGGATCTTTAAAACTGATGCTGAGGCAATATAATACAAGATATAATACAAGTGAATAAACACATAACTGTAACTTACTCGGAAGCGGTGCTTAAAACCTTACTACAGTCTCGGGTAAATATTTCTGGTTTTCATAATCAAGAGGGGAAGAGTTTGCAGCTGTCCCTGGTTAAACGCCAAACCTTTCTACCAACCACCTTCAGTGCTTGCTGTCAGGACCCTCATCGACAATATTAAACATTACTAGTGATAAGCAAAAGATAAAACTTTGGGGGAATTTTTTGCATATATAAATTAAAGTAAGCAGTGGACTCTTCTTCTGTCAAGATACTAACCATCGCTATGAGCTCCTTCACTGGAAACCTTTCGATCTTGCTTACAGAAGATTTATAAATCAAAATCATAAAATTAACTCCACCAGGAACTATACAATTCTCACCACCACTTTTCAGTCCAAATCCAGCCTATTTCCCTGGGCTTTTCTTTCTGTACATCCTTTCAATCTGGATTTTACTAGTATTTGTTAATATTGAACTAAAAATAAATACGTATCTCCCTTTATGGGAGAAATAATGTTTAAAAAACCACATTGTTTATTTTTACCTTTGGAAGTCATTCAGATATAACATTGCCACGGATATGGTATAAAACATCAACTGAACAGGCTAATAATAACACCCAGCTGTTAGACTAGTGCTCTGCAGATCTCAAGGTGCTTTATATATGGAGCCCATATAATTTCTTGCTTTGGGCAGATATAGGAGTTGCAAGAACAGATTCAAATTGTCTGTTCCCATGAGCTCTCACGTGTCAGTAGCAGAATTTGTTTTGCTGGATTCCCAGACCATATCTAATGGGTCACACTAGGCTGTCTTTGAGCAATTGGTACAAACTATTGCAGCCATAATCTAATTGGTTTCAGCTAGAAAATCTTTTCATAGAAATAAAAATTTCTTCTTACAAACGAGCCACTAAAGTTGTTCCTCAGCTGTAGGGGCCAGATCATTATTTTAGAGACTACTCTTCTACTTTGGAGATGACTTATGGTCCCTGATCAATAGTTCTGAGTGCACTCTGCCAGTTCTGTGGGCTAGGACAACTGGCCAAAAGCCCACTGTTGACCAACTGGGAGCACAGTAAACATGAAACTGATCTTGGAGGCACCACTGCATTGTACAGAACAAAAGGTCCTGGAAAATAAGCTAAAAACAAAAAAGCCAGATACAAAAATATTCTTTTTATTCCAGTTTTCTGTAAGGATTTTTAGCACAACCATCATTGTTTGAGGCATGCTTATATAACCAACTAACCAAAAGCCTCCAGTGGAAGCCTACTGAATTCATCAGTGCTACAGTGATGTAAATGCAACTGAAAAGACTTTTTAATAAGACTGTGTGTCTAGTGTCTTTTCCATAATGTTATTTAGTGGACATGGTAAAAGAATGGGAGGTGAGGCTGCTTTGTAATTCCAGGGTCTGCCATTAATTTAAGAATACTTAAATTAATGTTACCCAACCTCTCAGAAGCTTTTGCATACCTCAGTAACATATGTTAGTTTCTGAATGGTTTCCAGATGAGAAAGCTACTGCGATTATCTGCAGCAGTTCACATGGCCCAATACGTAATCCAGCGTGAGGCAAACTGTTCGCCTAAGTACATGACTCCAGTACCAACGTGAGGGTCCAACGTAAGCAATTCCAAGGAGGCAGCTGGCAAAGGAAACTTTACTTCAGGTCCATATTGAGAAAAATAGATTGAATGCAACGTGATTTCAAATAACAGTTGATGACACTGACTTTTGGATCTGGTGATCTATATAAATGTTTCCTTAAAAAACCGAGCTTGCTGACCTCTGTTCAGTTCTATCACTACATTACCTGTTGGTGGATTGCCACCAGTGCTGAGCGTGGCACATGGGAGCTGTTCTGCGTGACCAGAACAAACCAGTTGGTTTTCATTAACAAAATCTACAGGGAAGTTTGCTCAGAACCTACCCATAGTAACTCAGCAAGCAATATTCTCATGCCTATTTCAGTAAATGAAAAGGAGCAGAGACTACTCTGCACAGCTCTCTACCAGTTTATGTAGGTTCACTACCATCAGAGCCAACAGAATGGCGCCTGCGTGTGTTAAGCAAGGTGTAACTCGTTATAGGTTCGTGGAGTATAAGAACAACGAGACGACTGTGATCAGCTATTTTGACCTCCTGCTTAATACAAGGCACAGGACTTCCCCGAATCCTTGCAGACACAAATGTCTCTTTTCCATAGAATGGAAAATCATAAAGGTATATGTTACTCAAAGGTACTTCTGTTTATATTACATACAGCTTTGTGAATAAATTGGGCTTGTTCCGTAGGACTGTTAAGTGAAATGGAGCTGTTCTATCTCAGCTAGATCACAAATGAAACACCCTATAACAGGCATAGAAGCACTCGTATGGTATAAAGAATATTTTTAATCAGTCATTGAAATAATAATGTAAAGTTCGTTTTATTAACATTTGAAAAATAAATGTCTTCACCTCTCTTCATTGAACTTTAAAGGAGGAATGTTTTATGTTCCCTGTGAAAAAAAATGAAGTAAAAAATGTTTAGAGAAAGAACCGATCTGACTGGTTAGAGATCACAAATTGTTAATAATAATAGGCTCTGAATATCAGATGCCAAACAGCTGCAGAACCTCTTAAACCTAAGTCCCCTTTCTCAGAGGACATGGCAAGTTCGAAAAAAAGAGGATTGCCAAACCCACCCCAAAATGGAGTCAGAAATTTTTCATTTAATAAATCACTGTCACAAGTCTCTTGGCATGAGAGAACGCTGCGAATTGGTGCTTGCAATGAAGACGGAGCCCATGGAGCCTGCAGACACAAAACATGAGCCCAGCCCAGGTAGTCTAGTAAATAACCCACGCTGAAGCAGATAGGTGGTAGGTGTAGAGCTTATTAGATGTATGCATTGCATATTTCCCGTGACTACGCAGTTTATTCCATCGCAGTTTGCCACCTGGTGTAAGAATGTATGAAGTTCAAAGAGCAATTAGCTGGAAAAGTCATACGAACGTTCAAAAATATATGGAAGATGGTTATGCCTGTGAGTCCTTTCCTCACACTTTACAAGGCAGGTGTCAGAATTTCAATGCATGTATGTAAGAAATACGGAATGTTTTGAATTCTCAGCATGGAATGTTCATCCCTAGTAAGTGCCAAGTATCCCAGCTTTACAGATACTGGAAAATTAGTTCATCTACCACTCTTTGTTAGACCTACTCATAGTGCTAATTCCCTCTAAACTATATAAATACAAACCACTGAAGTAACTGTTATTTGTCAGCACTTTCTGCTATGGAAATGTGGTGCATTAGAAAAAGGGATAGAGTGCCCAGGGCTCTAGAAACCTACAGGGGAGTTAGACAAGTCACAGTCTGTTAGCAACATCTAAAGCCTCTGCTTCAGAAAGCATTTACCTCCCTTCCCTGCTTTGATCTATTTGCACCTTAGAAGATATCAGAGCAGCAATATAGTAAATTAAAATGTGTGACATGTCAATGCCAACAGAGAAGTTGGGTTTGTTTGAGAAAGAAAAATGTCTAAAAACACTTTGTGCTTTCTTTTTATTCCTTTTTTCTCCTGCATCACTGGAAATCAGTGACATCCTGTTATAGGGAAACAAACAGTATTTCACTGCACTAGAAATTAGCAGTTGCTCTGTGATCCACTCTAGTCATCAGTGTCTGCTGTGTTCCTCCTGCCACGCTCCATCCAGGATGATCCAAACTTCTTAACAAATACAGGTGGTAAAAGCATTCACAGAGAAACTGTTCACGTTCCTCCTTAGTGAAGAAAGATGGGTTTGCAGAAAAACAGCAGCTGCCACCATTGGAAAAGGCAGTTCAGTTCCGGTGATGCACAGGATCAGAATGTTTTGTCAAATCTAAGCCCCTTGATACAAAACTGACTATCAGAGAATGGGTAAACAAGGAGGGATGTGGCTCAAACGCTGCTGCTCTGGGACAGGGCATCCATCCTATTTAGGAGTCGTGTTACTAAACACTGCTTTGCAGCTGAGGAGGAAGGACTTGGTTGAACTTAGACCAATCCTTCCTTCACAGCTGAAAAAATGTAACTTCCTCCTCGTTTGTCACTTCTGACAACACATTAGTTGCAGTAATTGTTTGAGATCAAGGCTATCACTGCTCAAGTCTTTCTTCTGCATAGGACCTTTGGAAAAATCACGCTTCAGCTCATGTAGCTGGTTTTGCCTGTATGTTGATTACATCTAGCCCTCCTTCCGTCCCTGCCATCCTCCAAATATAACCTACAAAATGACCTAAGGGCTGGTGCCTGCCAGGGGTGCTACTCCCAGGGGCCTCATCTTCTTATAAACACTGAAGTGACAGTGGTGTTGGATGAAAGACTGGGAATGACCACTTTCTGCCTGGACCCTATTCTGTAGGGTGTGGGCAGAGAGAAAGTTGAGCAGAGGAGTGTTTAATTTGTGCCTTCAGTCAGGGTCACTCCTGTCACAGTTTCCATGACAGGAACATCAGAGAGATGTTCCTACTCTTTGACTACAGTATCTGAAACTTTGCCGTTGGTTATGCTATACACTTACGTGTCTCAGTCCTACATATATATGCCTGCTCTGTCACCCTGCTTGCAAGTCTCCCTGGATCTTCCTTCCTCTATGCACTCCACTGGGGATGTGCTAGAACTACCTTGCTTACCCACTGGTTTTAATAACTCCCGCTGCTACACACACAGGGCTTTGACCCTTCATATTCTTCCTGCTGAAGGATCTTCTGCCTCTGTTGCCCTGCTTCCCTCCAGAGCGGTGGATCCAACACTTTACTGTGATGTTCTTCATTGAGTAGGTCACAAACTAGGGATAAATGAGTTTATGAAGAACATTTTAAAGCATTCCATTAGTCATATGCTGCAGTGCTTTTAAGGTACCTTGAAAGTGCTTTCAAAGTCCATCTTGCAGACCCTATTACTTCAACGCCATGGAAGATGTTTCTCTTATACCAAAGCTACCAGTGTATTCAAGTCATATTAACTGCAAATGGACTGAGCAGTAATTCCAAACTTCTTGTCTTTCACCACAAACCTTCTGCCCCAAAAGTCTAGAAAATGGACATGTAAGCTCAGCTAACACTGTACCATATCGCTTCCACTTATCCCAGAATAAATGGCTAAACTTTCCCAGTCACTCAAAACAGCAGGCGACTAACAGCAGAAAATATCTCACTTGGCTCCCCTTAGACCTCCTAAGCAATCATTTTCCTGCTCTCTGAGCTCATGGATCAGTGACAAATCCTCCAATATTATAACTGACTTATAAGTACAGAGATGTCAGTGCTTTTACTAACTTATCTACCCAGAGCAGCTAGCGCCTGCTTCCCTGTTTGGCTAAATATTCTTGCCCTCATTCTACCTCAACATTTCCTGCACAAAAGATAAAGCTGGAGTCTATGCTTGCCAACTCACTGCTGTGACAGAAACCAATAGGAAAAACATCCAGCCAGCAACTTGAAACAGTTGGCTGCTTACTGCAAAGACCTTTGGAATGCAAAGACTTCCAGTCATATGAACATAGGTTGGAAAGGAATTACTACCTTCAATCTCCCGAGGCTGTCAAGAGATTATGAAGATGGTCTTTTAAATAGACAATTGTTTAT